>OX335784.1:21931233-23131233 GCA_946896805.1 Scutellaria galericulata | reverse complement strand
TATATATGTTTACGATTCTGAAAACTTAAGTCTATATATAACTTATGATATATTATAGGAATATTACCTCTTTCACCTTTATATATATTATTATTTTATAGTTCAGAAGATGATACAAGATTCATCAACAGTTCCATTAGTATACTATGATACCAAGTTGTCAATTAAGCTGTCCACATTCCCATTTCAGTTTCTTCTTTTAGATCACATCTTTATATATATATAAGAAGGACTAAAGTGCCACATGTCAAACATACAATGATTTCATATTAAATATGCTAATTAATTGCTATAAATTTAATGTTGATAAGCAATATTATTATTACTAAATAATAAATAATATAGAAATATTGATTAGATTTATCTAATTAACATATGCTAAAGTTCAATGATAGGAATTATTATATATTTGAAATTTGTTAGATTTAAAAATATAAATAGATACAAAAGAAAAAAAAAACTAAAACAAAAGTGGGCAGCTTGAAAATTATTATTCGATTTAATAATTATTGAAATCAAATAATTTTTTGAATATATACTTTAAAATAAACTATGAAATTTATTTGTGAAATTTTGACTTTCATTTTGTCTCATTTAATTGAAAATAAAAGTTTACGGTTGTTACAAATGTAAACAATAAAAAGCAAACTAAAAGATATGGTAGTGTGGGTTGAATACTATAATAGGTATAGCAATGTATATATTTTTTAATTTTTTTTAAATGATCATATACAAATGCAACACATATTTTGAAAATTAAATAATTATCTTTATATATATATATATAGAAGGACCAAAGTGCCTCATGTCAAGCCTACAATGTTTTCATATTAAATATGCTAATTAATTGCTACAAATTTAATGTTGATAAGAAATATTATTATTACTCAATAATAAATAATATAGAAATATTGATTAGATTTATATAATTAACATATGCTAAAGTTCAATGATAGGAATTATTATATATTTGAAATTTGTTAGATTTAAAAATATAAATAGATACAAAGAAAAAAAAAACTAAAACAAAAGTGGGCAGCTTGAAAATTATTATTCGATTTAATAATTATTGAAATCAAATAATTTTTTGAATATATGCTTTAAAATAAACTATGAAATTTATTTGTGAAATTTTGACTTTCATTTTGTATCATTTAATTGAAAATAAAAGTTTAGGGTTGTTACAAATGTAAACAATAAAAAGCAAACTAAAAAATATGGTAGGGTGGGTTGAATACTATAATAGGTATAGCAATGTATTTTTTTTAAATAATAATTTTTTAAATGATCGTCTACAAATGCAACACATATTTTGAAAATTAAATAATTATCTTTATCTTTATATATAAAGATATATATAAGAAGGACCAAGAATGTCACATAGCAAGCCTACAATTTTTTCATATTAAATATGCTAATTAATTGCTACAAATTTAATGTTGATAAGAAATATTATTATTACTAGATAATACATAATATAGAAACATTGATTAGATTTATCTAATTAACATATGCTAAAGTTCAATTTATATATTTCAAATTTGTTAAATTTAAAAATATAAAGAAAAAATATAAATAGATTCAAAAGAAAAAAAAATTAAATAAAAGTGGGTAGCTTGAAAATTATTATTCAAACTTATTAATTATTGAAATCAAATAATTTTTTGAATATATGCTTTAAAATAAATTATGGAATTTATTTGTAAAATTTTGACTTTCATTTTGTATCATTTAATTGAAAATAAAAGTTGAGTGTTGTTACAAATGTAAATAATAAAGAGCGAACTAAAATAAAATGGTGGGTGGGTTGAATAATATAATAGGTATAGCAATGTATATTTTTTTCAAAATAATAATAATTTTTTTAAATGATCATCTACAAATGCAACTCATACTTTGACGATTAAATAATTATTTTTATATATATAAAAGTAAGACCAAAGTGCCACATGGCAAACCTATGATATTTTCATATTAAATATGCTAACTAATTGGTACAGATTTAATGTTCATAAGAAATATTATTATTACTAAATAATAAATAATGTAGAAATATTAATTAGATTTATCTAAATAATATATGCTAGAGTTTAATGATAGATATTATTATATATTTGAAATTTGTTAAATTTAAAAATGTAAAGAAAAAATATAAATAATTACAAAAGAAAAAAAAAACTAAAATAAAGTTGGGCAGTTTGATAATTATTATTCAAATTTATTAATTTTTTAAATCACATAATTTTTTGAATATATGCTTTAAAATAAACTATGGAATTTATTTGTGAAATTTTGACTTTCATTTTTTATCGTTTATTTGAAAATAAAAGTTGAGGGTTGTTACAAATGTAAGCAAAGAGCAAACTAAAAAAAAATGGTGGGTGTGTTGAATAATATAATAGGTATAGCAATGTATATTATTTTTCAAAATAATAATTTTTTTTAAATGATCATCTACAAATGCAACACATATTTTTGACAATTAAATAATTATTTTTTTATATTTTTTTATTTAATGTTAAATTAGACGATATATATTGCACAAATCATAAATTTAATTTTGTTGTGTAAATGATATTTCAATTTTTTTAATTTCACTAATTTTTTTTTTATTAAATCCCGTGTATTACACGGGCCCTATACTAGTTATATTATATAGGCAGGGTAACTAACCTTTGTTATTACGATGTTTATATTTTTTGAAGAATTACTAACATTCGTATTGCAGATATTATGATGCAATTGCAATTGGACAATGTCAGGTTACTATCAATAACAAATATGTGGAGAATTTTAATGGTATTATATACCTCGATTTCCTTTTTGATATTTTTTAAATTGTTGAATGCTCAAAACCTTTTCAAATCCATCTATTTTACAATATTTAATGGTAGGTTCTATTCAATGCATTTCTAACTACCACTACTAGAAATCTTGAGAATGTCTAACTTTTTCAGGATACCTAAATCTATTCTATAGAATAATCTTTGGTCCAAACATATATGGGTTTTACTAATTGTGTAGGATTAGTTCAATAGTGGACCCCTCGATTAAATTTCTGGATGTGTATGTTTATGATTCCTTATTCAATTGTGCAACTATAACATGACATGAGATAAAATGAGATCAGTAGAACATGGACTATGGAAACCATTATAATATGTGTATTCTTTTTAAGTTGATATCAATATCCAGAGGCGGAGCCTCATGGTGGGTGAGGGGGGCTTTAGCCCCCCAAAAATTTTAAAAAAATTAATTACCTATATATACTTTTAGGATTTTTTTTTTTTTTTTTTTTTGATTTTAGTGTTAAAATACAGATTTTATAGTAATCTAGCCCCCCAAAATCGTTGAGCCCCTCCGGATTTTTAGTCTAGCTCCGCCCCTGTCAATATTAAACCCGCTTCATGCAAGACTCTCAATCCATCAATGTTCATTAATACAAGATAATACATGAACCAGTAATTACAATGTGACTCTTGACATGTTTACTCGTTTAAAATTTAGAAAATGTGATTAAGTGATTTTGATTCATATGAGGTTTAAAGTGCAGGTTCGTGTTATGGATGAAACTGACATGACACATCCTTGCGTTTGCAAATTGCAATGCTCAACATATGTAGAGAATATGTGGTTCAAGTTATATATATATATAATGAATTGTATTTTCTCTTTCCAACTATATATGCTTATTCTTGCTTCAAAGTGTGAAAAAAAAAAAAAAAAAAAGGGAAGAAAAAACTGACTTCCTTTCTAGTGGATAAATATATTTTTTTGGCAAAAACTCTTGTGCAATTTGGTGAGTGAGCAGTCCAACCCACAATATATATTCTCCAGCCCATTAACCCGTCCAACCCTACAATATATATTCTCCTCTACTGACGTGGTTACAGCTAATGTTCTTTTTCTTCATGACTGTTGTTCTTCTTCTTCTTCACTCTTAGCCTTCTCCTCTTCTTCTTCCGTTGTTCTTCTTCTTCACTCTTAGCCTTCTCATCTTCTTCTTCATAACCGTTGTTCTTCTTCTCTACTTTCAGCTTTCTCCTCTTCTTCTTCACTCTTAGCCTTCTTCTGCTTCATCCAGTCCTCTAGATGCTTAATCCAAGCCACCTATCTCGTCACCACTCCCGGAGGCAGTGTCGCGACGGAGTATGTCGAATTGGCGGTGATTCGTGGCGGCGATGTCTGGTCGGGGTGGGTATCCATGCCCGTTTGTGAACGAATCTCGAGATTGAGTTGAATTAATTATTTTTTGATGTGATTTTTTCACTCCTTAAATTGATTAAATTAGTTTGTTTACGATGAGGATTACAATCTCTCTCTTCTGAAATTAGTTGTGGAAAATTGCTGGCAGAATCGAACCTTTATCTTAAGCCACCACTGAGCAAACTCTTCTACATATTTTTATAACAGTATTACTATATATAATATAATAGTATTACCTAATTATGTATAACAGTATTAGTATAACACCTATCAATAAAGCCTATATAAAAGTATAATAGTATTAGTACAACATTTTACCTAATGAAGTATAATAGTATTAGTACAACATTTTATCAAGAAAACCTGTATAACTAAACTGTATTAGTTATTAAATATTACTTTAACATGAAAATAATATAACAGTATTACTTTATATAATATAACAGTATTACCTAATAATGTATAACAATATTAATATAATGAAGTATAACAGTATTAGTTATTAAATATTACATCAACATCTAAATAACATAAAAGTATCAGTTCACATAATATAACAATATTATCTAATGATAACATAAAAGTATTAGTTCACATAATATAACAGTATTATCTAATGAAGTATAACAATACTAGTACATTTAACAAGAAAACATGTATACATGAAAGTAACATAACAATATTACTTTATATAATATAACAGTATTACTTAAGTAACATTACAGTATTACTTAAATAACATAACAGTATTACTTTCTCCCCAAGCACAGTATTACTTAAGTAACATAACAGTATTACTTTCTCCCCAAGCTGCTACAGTGACGCGTATTTTTTTTTATTCTTCTACAGTGACGTGTAGATTTTTTTTTTAGGACGCGTGTTAACACGCGCCCGTCATTTAGTAGCGCGTGATGGATGCGAGTGGGACAAAAAATGATCCATTTTGTTGTGCACGGATCCATTGATCCGTGCACAAGTTGCACAGGAGTCTCTCTCTCTCTTTTTTTTTTCCTATAAGCATATCATTCTTTTACAAATGGCAAAAACTTTTGTGCACAAGGTGCACGGATCCAAATCTGTGCACAACAATACTGTTATATTATATGAGTGATACTGTTATATTATATGAGTGATACTGTTTTATATGATATACTGTTTTATATGAAGTAATACTATTATATTATATGAGTGATACTATTATATTATATGAGTGATACTATTATATTATATGAAGTAATACTGTTATATTATATGAATGATACTGTTATATTAATATAACAGTATCACTCATATAATATAACAGTATTGTTGCACCTTGTGCACATGAGTGTCACTCTTTACAAATCGACTTTATCGGTTTAATTTATTTATTTGTTGGTTGTTTTTATTTGGGTTGTATTTTTCAACAAATTATTTATTCATTTATTATTTCATCTTTATGCCTATATTAGTTATGCCTATATTAAAGTCTTTTATATTTCAAAATCAATGCTAATAAAATTTTCAAAACCTAAAATAAAAAATTAAGTACATTGCTTTTCAGTAATGAGAAATCTCATTTGGAAATCTAATTACAAATTTAAATAATCATAAAGAAGATACTTGAAACCAAGATATATATATTGATGAAATAAAATTATAATAAAAATTTAGAGTACAATGAATTACATCATACGATGCTTTTGTTGTGAGTAAAGTTGAATAATAGATGATGTGTTGCCAAATCATGTTAAAGAAAAGAATACAAAGAATTGAAACCATTTTGATGGAAACCATTGAAATGGTTTAGTCAAAATAATGATTGGAGGTCCTTAATGCCCTTTTTCGAGGAGGGTAATATGCTTTTGTCGGCCACAAATCTTTGAAGGATATTACACCATATATCATCATTCATGTGATCAACACATCATCATCAAACTTTATTCAAACGCTCTTCCTTTTATACTCAAATCTAATTTATCACTTCACACAAAGTCATGTTGTCACAATACAGCCTTTCAACTTGTAAAGTTTAGTTGTGTTTTCGTCCAAATTCGATTAATTAAATTGGATAAAAAAAATCAAATAAAAATGAATAAAAACAATCAGTTTAGGACTCTAATACAATGAATTAATTAGAGAGAAAATTAATAATATGCCTCTAAATACAGTAAATTGTTGACCTATTTATAGCCTAAATTAAAGATTACATAATTTTGGATAATGTATTGATTTCTTATTTTGAGTCTAGTTGGTTTGATCAATCCTAATTAGAATCGGATTTGGCTCTCCTGCCGCATTCGGGTTCTGACTGGCTCGGCCTGGTTGGCCACGTGTCCCGACTTTGGACAGTTCGGGTGTCAGTGATTTGAATTTATGTTGAATTTGAGATATAATTTATTAAAATTATAAAACCCAGGTTAAAGTAATAGACGTGCTCAATTTTTATGTTAGAGAGTGTTTGAAAGTGTATGACAGATAGAGGTGTGAAGGAAAGGAATATTATTATTATTATTATTATTATTATTATTATTATTATTATTATTAAAGGGAAGTGGGTGATTAATTTTGTTAGGAAAGCAAGACATTAATTGGGAAAGCTCTAATTCCTCCTAAAATTCAGGTGCCCTTTTCCCTATCTTAATTCAACGTCAATTGCGGAAAGTCACTACTTTTAAGGTTTATCTAATATCCAACCATATCAATTGGGCTGATGTCACATGCCATCACACATTTAATCTTGCCTTTTCCCAATTTTTAATATTATGAGTTTTATTATGGACAAGCATACTCCTCCAAATAATATATATATATATATATATTAATTACATAAAACTGTAATTTTTTTTATTTTGTCTATTGTACATTCAATCACGTTAAAGTAAAATTTTTTTTTTTTTGAGTTATATTGAGATGAGAAAATTCAAATTTGAGACATATTCAAATTCAAAGATGTTTCCCTAACTTCGAAATACTTCGTTCATTCACGTGGGGTCAAATTTAATTGGATTCATTTATTGCGACCTTTTTTTTTTCTGAATAATCAAATGTGGGGTTTTGATTTGTCTACCCAGTCTTCGGTTTTCTTTTTTATAGATATTATTTTGCAACATGATTTTTTTTTTCTCTTCTATCCTTGTGCCTGCAGAGTGGCCAGCCAAAAATATGGATGCATAGAAAATTAAGGGTGTTTTTTGTTTAAAAAATAATAATAATAAGGGTGTGTTTAGAGTTGAAGCTTTCCACTTTAATTCCACATCAACGCTGGAAATAATATTTATGATTGTAAATTGTAATATCATATTATGGTGAGATGTGTTGAAAATATATATGGAATGGGAGAGCTAACATTTAATTTTGTATTTCATAATTTATATTATGTTGTGTAAGATATAATTATCATTTAATATTCTGCAATTTATGTCGTGAATTGAAGGGGGAAAAGGGCATTTTAAACAATATAATTTTCATATTTCACGAATTATGTTGTATTGTGTAATATACAATATAATTTCATTTATATAGTGCACATATGTTGTATGCCATTAACTTTTCACATATAATTTTCACTCTTTCACGATTTATATTATGTCAGGTAAGAAATAATTTCATTTCATATAGTGCAATTTATGTCATTAATTAAAAAAAAAAAAACTTTTACACCATTTCATTATATTACATTTTTATTTCACGATCTATATAATATCATGTAAGTTATAATTTCATTTAATACTATCTAATCATATCATGTAAAACAATTTTCTTGTAATGACTATTTTATTTTATTTTAATAAAATAGAGGTTGAATACTACAATTTACAATAGAAGTATCTACTGTTTGCCAATATGTTGTTGAGGGATTAATTAAGTATATGATTATAAAATATTAGAAAAGTGTGGCTTTTAACATAGTCAAATAGGTAACCGTTGTGGATATATGAAGGGGTATCTGTGAGCATTAATTTAATTTAATTACCAATCAGTGAATCTGCAAACATGCCCCAAGAAGCTTCCCGGCTTGCTTTCGCCTTCAAATCCTTCCCAATTTTCTTCCTTATTTGTCCCTTTTTAAAGTCAAATAAATATTTTTTTTCTTAATTACTGCAACAATCATGCAGTATTAGGTTTTCTTTATAAATAATTAGACTTTTGGTCAAAGAGAAAGTGAAAGTGAGAAGTAAATGTGAGATATATGCTAGTTTCAATCTCAATCTCCCCTCTCTAATATTTTTGTTCTATGAAATTAAGACACAAAATTATAGATATTGTCTCACGAATCTTTTAATTAGGGAGATATAGGAAAACTTCTTACATCCAATCCTAGACCCTTTAGTTTGGAGTGAGATGCAAATTGAAAGATATTAATTAAAAAGTATTACTTGTTATTTAATATATCGTAGAAGAAGCAACACATTGAGGAAGCACTATTAGTAATTCATTTTATACTCTCAGATAACTACTACAAATTATGTATAAAAATGGCATCACTAATTAACACATGACACGTGTAAAAACCAATGATATATAAGATCATGAAACAACAGGATCAAAGAAGCACAAAGGAGAGCCCGGATTGTAAAAGCGTGATAGAATGGATCATGATTGAAACTATGATACTTTTTATAATAATGGAGTTTTATACAAGTTATGAATATGAGATTTCATCTCATGAATATACGATTAAATAATTTTAAAAAATATATATCTGTGGGTGAAAATGTATGTTAGAAAGAGAAGTCTCATCCCAAGAAAAATATGGGAAACAACCATTAACAAATTTAGCAAGTTCATGCGTGATGCCATCTCTTGTTCAACAAACATGAATAATTTTGGTATTAGTGGAAAAGTTGATGATATGATATATTATGTCCAACTTTCAACTATATATTACATATTTATCTTCGTGATTGCTTGTTAGGTCAAACTTGAACTGATTCTTTTACAAAGATTTAATTCATCCAGTTTAATATTATCATAATTTATACATACTATTAATTAATCTAGCTAATAAAGAAATGATAATAATCAATATCTACTATCAATTACATGAGATCTTCTATTATTTTAATATAATCACCGCACCACGTGTATTAAATAACATTACTAATTGACAGATAATGTTTATTATATATCATGAAACATAAGATGTGACACTCAAACATAATAAAGGATCTGAACTAGAGATGTCAGTTTGGAACCGGCTCATGGGTACCCGACCTGGCTCAAGGCCTTTGGGGTGCGTCCAAACCTGCTTTATGATGAGTTTTGATCTTCTTTGTGCCCCACCTCACAATGTATAATATCTACATATATATAAAGTGATAAATATATTTTAATATACATATATCTAGAAACATAAATGTAAGTTAATTATAATTAATTTTACTTTATTTTATTTGAAAATTCATTATGATTAATTATTATATAATAAATCTTATAAAATAAAATTATAATAATTATAATTAATTTATTTTTGTATTTCTATATATGTTTATATTATAAGAATCAATTTATTAAGTTCTTGAAATACATCAATTTTGTTATCATTTTGACATCTTAAAAAATAAAAAAATTAATTAAATAGGGCGGGGCAGGCGAAGTGCGGGGTGGACATGAATATTCAACTTCGACACCTGAATATTCAACTACGACTCCACTTTATCATCATCCCTAATCCAGATCGACAATCGATGCAGTGTGTATGAGAACAATATGTATATGATTACCATTTTCACTCTATGTATAACTGTATTTACCAATTATAGTCACCATAATTCGAAATTGACTCATTTTTTGACTGCGCATATCATAATTTGTCCCCCATGATTTTTTAGGAACACTTGGTAATACGATTGAAGATGAAGATATATAAATAAATAAAAACTATTCGTAATGGAAGGAAGCAATATATATATAATTAATTAAGGTGAAAAACTAAAATATATATTGCGAGTAAAAAGTTTGGTCAAAATATATAGAGCGGTGAAATCCGGGATAATCAAATCCCGAGTGGGATTAGCGTGTAAATGAAGAGAGTGGAAATGATCAACGTTACAGCAAAAAGATTCATTTCTCTCTCTATATAAACCTGTTCATCATTCCTTCTTCTTTCTCAATTAATTCCTCAATTACTCATATGCTTTACAATTTCATATAATGACCAATATCCCTAAATCCCTAACCGACTCCGCTTTAACCCTCTTCAATCTCGCCATCTCCGCCTCCGATCCTTGGCCTTTTCCTTTCTAATCTCTAACTCTGCCTTTCAAATCCTGTTTCAAAACTCAATTTCAAGCTCTACATCGATTTTGAATTGCGTACTCAGATGGGAAGCGGGGATAAAGGCGGCGCTCACCTCATTTTCCATTTACACATGCCGCTAATTCATCTCCACCACGGCGGCGCCGCCGAGAAGCGAGATGCCAAGGGAATTCCGAAGGGATCCGTGGCGGTGACGGTGGGACAAGGCGCGGAGCAGCAGCGCTTTATTATTCCGGTGAATTATGTGAACCACCCGCTGTTCACGCAGCTGCTCAAGGAGGCCGAGGAAGAGTACGGCTTCGATCAGAAAGGTCCAATCAATATTCCTTGCCACGTCGAGGAGTTTCACTATGTCAGAGGCATGATTGATAAGGAAACGTCTCACCACCACCACCACCATCATCACCACCTGCAGCAGCACGACCACCAGTTTTTGTGTTTTAGGGCTTGATGTTTTCTGCTGTTGCCGATCTGATTTTCTTCATCATTGATTCTGTTTGTTAGTTATTATTTATTTTTCATCAAATGAATTGGTTGGATTGGATGTACATATATACTAAATATATATAATTTTACTTTTATTTTTTCATTTTCATTGTAATTTCTTTTTAATTGACCTACTCGTCGAATTCATCTGCGATTGTGCTAATGTGGCATTTGATTTTATCCAGTATGATCAACGGTTCCATGTTAAATTTTATTTTTCGAATCAATGTACAAAGTGGGACAAAGAGATATTTTCAATGTATAATTAGCAGAATGCATCACATTTCGTGATGTGTAAGAAAAGGAAAAAAGAAAAATAATCCAATGTCAACTGGTCGATCCCTTGAGAAATAAGGTTTTTTCTTTTTTTTTTAGGACAAAATACACTTTTATTGGTTTCCCACTTACACCACATTATTAGAGCCTAATTAATAGTATTGATATTTGTCCAAAATTTCAAGGTAGGCTCTGAATGATAATGTGTAATAAATTATGTCGGCTAGAGATGGATACACTGTGGATGATAAAAGTATAACAAATAGAAAATTTCATGTGATTAATTAAGTGCCAAAAGAATACAAGAAAGACAACTCGACATTGTTTTTATCGTAAAATTCGATTTGAAACAATGTAGCAGTTATGAGAAATAATAGGATTGGATAGAGATGATAAATAAATTTGATCATCGATCATGCATGCTTTTATCGGTGATTTTAGCATTTTTGGTGTCTTTTTTTGACTTTTTTTTCTTGCAGGAATATATGGGATAGTGGTCATATTTTTGACAACTATTCATGGACCATATCATATGATTTCATGCACTCCATTGATAAAGTTAAAGTTTGTTCTCATATTCTCAACAAAAGCTAACTAGTTGAAAGATAACATTTGATTTACAAAAATATCAACTTTTTTATTTACAATTCAGTTTCAAACTTTCGTCTCATTAATTTGGAGATAACAATACAACTTCTCTAAGTTGTCAATATGTAAGTTAACATAATGTGTCTGAATTATCTGATTTTGAAGTTTGATCCACTAATATCACTTTCAAGATTTTACTCGAAATGACTAATTAAACTACATATATAAAGTTTTATTTAAAGCTCGTCAATGATTAAGTATTTGCTGCAATATTTCAATTGGTGTTCCAAATAGCAACGTCAATACTGACCTCATCTTCAATCATCTTAATTATAAGGAATTGGTAAACACATGATCAATCTAACGCATTTCAAAAATTTGTTTGCATTTCAATTAAGTGATTAATAAATAAGTTTGAAAATAAGGTATATGGTGTTCCCCAGATGTTGTGTTCGTGGGAAAGAATAAAGTCTCAAGTTTCAAAAGTGATGGTTAAGATTCACACAAAGTATATATATATAAGAGTGATTAATTAGAAGGAATGAGATACTCCATCCACACAAGCTTACGCGTCCTTATTCGTGCCCACCGCCCTTCACTCTAGACTTATACCTTGCAATGCATAATTAAACCTTCCATTTCAAGTTTTTCTAATTTTAATATCTACCTTATAAACTTTCATGTTAAGTATTTCCAATTTCAACTTTACAACTCATTCTGCGCTGTCATTTAGAAATTGGTTAAATTTATACTTTATTTCACAAGTTA
Source organism: Scutellaria galericulata (assembly GCA_946896805.1). Taxonomy (NCBI): domain Eukaryota; kingdom Viridiplantae; phylum Streptophyta; class Magnoliopsida; order Lamiales; family Lamiaceae; genus Scutellaria; species Scutellaria galericulata. Next base: position 23,118,669 of record OX335784.1, on the reverse strand, counting down.
TTAAATGTCAGAAACTTTAAAAACCTTAATTTGTGTAATTAGAGGGGGAAAAAAAGTTTGTCATCTATGTTGCTCTATAGAGTTTCTTTTATCATAAATCTAGAAAAAAACACTTTTACATTCGGTGTGTTTGTCAAAAAAAAAAAAAATTACTGTAATTGATTATAATAAATTATGGTATTTATTAGAAAGATTAACCCATTTGATTTATTAATATTTGATCTGTTCAAATTCATGAGAAATATAGTTAGTTTTACTTTGAAGACCAATAATAGCATATTTATTTGGCATGTGGCATCTACCAAATTCAGCATCGGTTGAAGAAAAGGATTCGGACTTTCCTATTTAATAATAAGTAAAATATTTATTAAAAAAAAAAGGAAATTTGCAGGCAATTAAGTGGGAAAAGATGATAGATGGCACGTTTGACACAGTATGCTAAATCTTTCTCATCCCTCTTTGACTTTTCATCCCCTTTCTTAAACTTCAACTATATATTCTTAAGTTTTCTAATCTCATCACCCAAACAGGCTTTATTTGTATAAATATTATTTATAAAGCTGAACTTTTCTTAACTTGTATTTCAATGGAAGAATTTTAAAATAGATTATAGATTTAATAATAGCAAGCTTGTTGTTGACTTCTTACATTAATTGGTTCTTTATTGATTTTTGTTGTGATTTTATATTATTCTTTGAATGATTAAGTAGATTTGATATAAATTCTAATTTATATGGATCTAAGTTGAGGTTGCTTGATTTCGTTTCCAGTGAAAAAACACTATATTCTCCCTGTGACAATACGTTACAAGTTTCTTTTGGAAATAAATTTCCATTGAGAAATACATGTGCATTTCTTACAATATGTAAACACATCCAAACATATAATTTTTACACGAGAATCAATACATACCAAATTCTCATTTGAATATAAGAAATTCCCAAAACTCATTCTAACAAATCTGAGCAAGCAACACATTCGATTTTTAATGAATTTAATAAACTATCCATTTCAAGTTTCTCAATCAAAATGCAAACATGTCATCCAATCACATACAAAGACCATAAAATCTTCGTACATAATTATATTGTTTTTGCTTCATATGTACATATAACAACCAAAACATGGCATCTTTCTTTATTAAAAAGGAAAAAAGAGAGACAACTAGGCATCTTTCACACCCTTACACATAGTCTTGTTGAGGGTTTGTATTGAAATTTGAAATGTCAAACGTGTATGTGAAAACTCATTATATTTATTTAATCCTCAATTTCATCGTATTCATATCTGAGCACACACACTATTCAAATGTAACTGTAAATGTAATAATAATAATACTTTAAAATATAAAATCAACTCTGAATCCTACTTTATTAGTAGGAAACTGGGAATAGCTGAGAGGATTGGGCATGATAGATAGTATGATTCTTTTACAATCCCACACTACTATTTTTAAAAGTCACCTATTCTACTTATAGTTTAATATATAAATATTGAATATTACAAGTCACATATTTCACTCGATGTAACATCATATCAGAAGGGGAAAAAAGATCTCGACATTCTGATTAGGTCAAAATGTACTACGAAAAAATATTAAGCAATAATAACAAAAGAACTTGCGACTCGTATATGAATCAAGAATTCATTCTGAAATTGAATATCAACTCTCCTATATGATCTAATTCAGTTCCCAAAAACCATATCTCAAGAAATCTTCAAAGACAATCTAGTAGAACAAGCGTTCCATTTCGATAGAATACTCACGAGACAAAAGAAACTGGCAAACTGATGAACTTACAACGGATGTCTGTCTTAAGCACACTAATTAAGTTATTGTCTGTGTCTTGTATTTGAGTTGCGGATCGTTACACCATGCAAGAACTTGGTAAAGCCAAGAAAACTCAATTTTCGATCTGATGGTCTGATCCAATCACTGAGTAAGGTGTGAGCAGTGGGACCCAAATTCAACTCCTGAAATTCCAATTGTTAGTACATAAGTTGAAAGTGATTGTGTGATGAGTTCTTGAATGTGTTAGCTATGAGCATGCATACCTGTGCCAATTCCTCAATAGAAGTAACACGATTTCCCTCTTGTTCAAAATGCTGAAATGCTGCACCCGCGATTTCCTCCCAGTTTTCAAGAGCTTCGAGCTGATATGTGCTAATAGAGGCGGCACAAAACTCTTCAAAATCCATCTTTTTGTACGATAGAGGTTCCAACTTCAGTTCATAAATTGAAACACGTTTAGTTTGATGTAATAGTTTAACAGTGAAAACAATGTCTTTCTTGAGTCAATTCAACACAGTGGTAGAATACGCATTGTAAATGTCTCACCATATTCAAAATGTCAGCAACTCTTGATTCCTTCATGGCATCTGTTGCATTCTTCATGAGAGCCTGTGTGAAAGGACAGAGGACAAAATCATTCAAATTCGACAACACTGGTTAGAGAAAATTAACAACAAAATGAAGAAAAAGAATCACTCACTGTTCTGAAATTGTTAAGAGATACACATCCATCTTTTGGTTCGAGAAGTTCAAACTGAGTTCTAAGGTAAAGGAGTTCATCCTCTGTCAAAGCTTTGGAAAGTGCCTGCATATATATGGAGAGCATATTAGACATCAGATAGCCTTATCATATATGTATATAGAGACATAAATATTAAAGTATGATGATGACTTACTTTTAAGGCTGCACGTTTCAGAGGAGATGCTCGAATATAAGACTTGACTAATCTGTAGATCATCGTATCTAAAGGTATACTGCAGTTTAGGTCCCTTAACCATGGATGAGCTGCAGATATAGAGAAACACATTAATATTGAATGCAAGAAATAACAGAAATTGGGAAGCAATTGCAGATTTTAAGTGTGTCAAGAATTATATAAAGAGTAATAATCAATAACTTACTCAGTGCTTGGGCAGCAGACATTCTTTTTCTATGGTCTCTATTTAAAAGTCTTTTAACAAAATCTTTGGCTTCTGCAGATACTGATGGCCATGGCGCATCATAGAAGTTGGGATCAGCTCGTAGCACAGAACGAAAAATGCCCGATTCTGTGCGTGCCCAAAAAGGTCTGCTTCCACATAATAAGATGTATGTTATTACACCGATACTCCAAATATCTGCTTCACTGCTGTATGATCTGTGAAGTACTTCCGGTGCAACATAGTACGCACTGCCAACTATGTCATTCAGACGTTGATCTGTAATAACAATAACCGATATTAACATTAAATGCCCAAAAGCACAAGACCAAGCACAACATTGGCATCAATGTTTTCCAAAATATCTGCTAACTGAAGTTATTTAGAAAAGACAATTAACTGTTTTCATCAATAGAGAAGTGTTTGGTTTATGTAATAAAATCTGGGATGTTTACCTGGTCTAATAAAATCAGATAGACCAAAATCTATGACCTTCATTGGAGCATTTTCATCTTTAGTGGCAAATAGAAAATTCTGCAAGGAAATATACATTAACATTATTCTAAGTTGTGGATACGATACGTGAAATACAAGGTTGCAATACCTCTGGCTTTAGATCTCGGTGAACAACACCTTGTAGATGACAAAAGGCAACAACACTCAACATCTGCACTACTATTTTCTTAGCATCCTCTTCAGTATATCTTCCACCTCTGCAACACCCAAGTAAAAGGATATTTAAGATGTTTTATAATCTGTTAAATGTAAAAAATATGAGATGGATATTCATCCCAAATTACCGTGCTAAAATCCTATCCAGCAGCTCACCTCCTTCACATAATCTGTTGATTTACACAATTTTGTTAATGCTTCAATATTAATACAATTTTGTAGCTACAAGCACCAGAAAAGGATATGTATGCAAAGAAAGACAATGTACTTGAAAATGGCCAACTCTTACAAAACTAAATTAAAGGAAAAAAGTCTAGTCTAAGGTTCTGTTTGGTTTGAGGGAATAGAAATGCAACAATTGAAGTGAGGTGTGAAAGATTTCAAATCCATATCAATCAGAACAACCACCAATGGATTTTAATCCATCCTTGAATTCTTCAATCCAAAAACAACCTTCCAATAGATCTAAAGAAAGAAAACCAAGATAAGATCACATTACAAGAAAAGGTTAGAACAGGAACACATACTCCATAACTACGTAAACATTCTGTGCATCTTCAAACGCATCATAAAACTTGATCAGGTTTTTATGTCCAGACAAAGCTTTCAATATCTTCACCTCTCTACGAACATCTTCAATTGAAATTGCTGTTGTCATCTGCCAAGTAGTTTTTGTTTCATAAGCAACTTAAATATCTAAAACAAAAGCATTGGCAGTCCACATTGGAGTATATACTCATGTGGATAGAAGAAGATAACCTTAATATCGAATAAACTTTCACTCAAGTAAACAATGTAGAAAAGTAGCTTAGCCTCAAAACTCAAAATTTAAGCTTCAGAACTAGGAATTATTTTCTTGCATGATTGATTACTAATATTAGAGCATCAAGATATACTCAAGATTATGTTTTTGCATTAAACTTGCATACCTAAACAATAAATATCAATAACAGAAATGCATTGAAGTGGTTTAGATCAATGATCCGATTTGTACAAATCTGAAAACTTAGATGGAGCAAATAAAATCCAATTAGAGTGTGAACATTGAAAACCCAATATGTGTGCGTGTAATTGCTCCTTACCTTAGCTTTGGAAATGATCTTGATAGCCACCTGCTGATTTTTTAGCTCACCTTTTTTACCCTTTGCCCAACAAGTATGCCCAAAATGCCCTCGCCCAACCTCCTTTCCCAATTCATACTTGGCTGCGAAATTCTTCGAATATCCAAAGCTCTTATCCAACGCCCGCTCGCTTCCCTCTCCTCGTCCGCCGCCGGCCGTTTCCTCCGGTATCGGCTTAGTAGGCGGCGCAGCCGGTTGCCGTTTCAGGAACGCCGACATGATTGGCTTAGCCGGCGACGGCGGTGGCAGCGGCCACCGAAATTTCCTTCCCGGAGTCCTCGCCGGAGACGGAGACGGCGCGATTCCGGCCGGATAGGGGCTCTGCCATGGGCTCGCCGTGAACGAGTGAGCCGGTGTACGCGCCGCCCCATTCGTGGAGGCGGACGGCGTCTGCGATCCCGATGCGGGGGTATGGCGGCGGTAGTTGGCGGAGGCGGAGGCGGAGGTGGAGTTGAAGTCTTCTTTGTCAACAGAGACGGCGACGCTCTTGCTGCAACAATGTCCCATTTTTCACCGGCGAAAATTCTGAAATCCTGATTCCGATCAACTGAAAACTCAGAGATGCCTACTCATCGGACGGTAAACCGAGAAATCAGCTCCGGCTAGACGAAAACGACGCCGTTTTCTTGCGACGGAGACCACAACTTTTCTGCTGCAACAAAGTCCACCATTTCCTTTTCAAAATCTGCTCTTCTTCCCATCAACGAAAAGTCTGGAGAATACTCATCCGAGGGTCAACGGAAAATTCAAACTCCGGCTAGATTACGTTACAGTGTGCAAGATTTTGCTGGACAAAATCAAAACCTTGAGAAAAAATATCTATTAAAGGGATCTATCTAATATGTGAGATTGTTGTGTGTGTATGTATATATATTTATATATATACGCGGTAATATGTAGTAGTTCAATATAGTATAGTCTTTTAAGGCTTGGTTAAGGGAGAAAGACTGAAAAACTCAAAAAGCCATAGGAGTAAAGTTCCGACTTTTATTTTCCTTCCCCAAAATGCAAGTAACGTCACCATTTCGTAAATTTTGATGTTTGATTACAAATATTTTAGGATTAAGTGGAGATTAGTGAGTGGTCAATGTTTTGTAATAACTCTTCTTTTTCTTTTTTCTTTTGTGCTTAGTTACCAAGATTCTCCTTTCAACTATAAAAGAAAAGAAATTACCAAGATCAGTAAATAAATCCAAATTAAGCGTGAAAATTAATTCATGCCCCAAAAAAAAAAAAAAAACAGGTCAATATATATATATATATATATGTATAGTTTGGATTTTTTTTTTCAGTAAAACTTATAAGTAATTTAATTTATATGTAAATACAAAGATACTTATTAAAGATTCATGCCTGTGAAACACTTTATTTTGTTTTTTAAATTAAAGATTCACAACCACACCATTCCATATTTATTGATTTATCAAGCTCTATAAATCGTAGATGAGTACAGGATCATGTTGTGCACATAATAATTAATTCTAATTCGTTTATACTACTATTTAGTTAATAGAGTCAAATTAAAACTATTTAGTTGTCAATTGAAGTATTTTAAGCAATAAATACATGGCACTTTTAGTGATATTTTTATTATCTTTCGATGGAAATTTTGAGCGTACATTTTGGACAGTAGGATTTGCGAAGCGTGGGTAATAAAAATTTATTTAGACGAGTTTGTTGATGCATGAAAATATTACATTTTATATTATTAAAAAATACCAGAAATGTTGTTTTTTTTTTTTTTGGTTTATTACTCCAAAAAATTTAAACAATTTTAATTATATGCTTAGGCAATTATACTCTCCTGTGGTCAATAATTGTATAGTAGTTGTCTTCATAAATAATTGTATAGTAGTTATTTGAATTCGATAGTAGCCGAATAAGTATTATAATAAATAGATTTTTTCTTTTCATTAAGTAATTCACCAAATACATTTTTATTTTGAAAGATGCCAAATGTTGCCTCATTTTCAACCAACAGAAATTTTGAATATCTATCCAAATTCCCACTCCTGGTCTTTATTTCATATAGACTTAAATAAAATAATAATTAATTGAATCAGTCTAACTTTAAGAATATTTGTTGATTGAATTAAGATCTATCTTAGGTTACATCGTTGTTTGCAAGAATTGTTTGGATTTTATATTTGGAGAGTTTGTCCGTAATTTAACTTGTCATTTGAGACTTTTTTTTTCCAACTTCTCCAATGATTTTTTGATCATTATAACTTGTTTTTAGAGCAGGTAACTTTTTTGTCAACGTTGTAAAACCATTTAATTACAGACCAATTCTTCGAAATTATACTCTCTCTCTCTCTCTCTCTCTCTCTCTCTCTCTCAATTATGGATTTATTATGACTTCATTTTTAATTAGATATCTACTAATTTCCGATTGAATCATATATATAAAAGGATGGTTTGTTCTCTCCTGGTGCTGACAAATGGCACCCTCCAAAAATGTCACATCAATCTTTCCAAACTTTTTATACAAAATATGTTTTTTTCTCATCTCTCTCCTACATTTCCATCTCTCCTACCTTTTCAGCATTTAATCAAACATTTAAGAGAAGCGTGACTGCAAGAACATACGAAAATGATAAAGTTTCATATTGCAATTGGATTTTGATTCCATCTTTTACTATCTATGTTTTTCATTCTCTATATATTGGACTTTAAGAGCAATGTATACTTATCTATACATTTGAAATTGGATCAAAAATAAAAAATATTCATTCAAAATCTCTACATATATCTATAATTAAATTACAACCAAAAGGGAAAAATTAATCGTCAATGACCATTTCAATCACATATTCATAAATCTCACTGAATATTTATCGAATTAAGCAAGTAGAAACAAAGTAATTCTATTAATGAAGAATCAATAACAAAATACTATTTTTAGGATGAGTGCAAACAATATCAAATAAATTTATAGCAAATAAAATAATCACACATGATCAATAGACATTATATAATTAAAATCTAAATAATAATGAATAAGTACAAAATCATATATTGAACTCACCTTCACTTCAAATTTTAAAAAAATAAAATATCATATCAATCCTCTGCATCGTACGGACATTACTCTAGTAAAAGTCAAGAAGGAGCCAAGGAGGTTCTATCTGGTTCGCATTTCTCATAATAATCCATTCTAAAAATACTTAATCATTTTTCTTATTGTTTCGTTTTGTGAAATTCATTTATCCTCTCATTATCATGAGGTATGGCATAGAAAATGGCATGGTTCTAAAGTTTTTATTTATTTATTGGAGAATATCTTCTATTTTGGGTCGTTAGAAGAATAAAACGTTAATTCCGTTTTGTGAAATTCATTTATCCTCTCATTGTCATGAGGTATGGCATATAAAATGACATGGTTCTAGAGTCTTTATTTATTTATTGAAGAATATCTTCTATTTTGGGTTGAATGTTCAAGTCGGTTGAGATGAAGACTCAAAATTTCAAACTCTCTCTAATTGTATTTTGAAGTTTGAAATGATGACAATATAGTTGAGCTACTTGAGTCACCCAAAAAAACAAACGTAAAAACTCGCGTGCAATCATCGCACCGTGTGATGGGATTGTGTATAGCCGTGTTTCGGGGGGACGATCAACCGTGTGCCACAACAGTGTACAGATATGTCATTTTCGCCTTTAAGTATGTGATTTTTTTTCACGCACAGTCGTGCTGTGGGGCACAGTTCGACTATGTGCGACAATACACGATATGTGTAGCGCATGGTATGGGGCACACTCGATACTACGCCACACAAGTATGTGATTTTTAGCTCTAAGAGTTTTTTTTTTGGTGGCACACGGTCAACCGTGCCTCAGAACATGACTGTGCACGGTCTCATCGTACATGAGACGGTTGTACAAGAGATCAACTCAAAAAGAAAAGAAGAGTATAACATTCAAGTGATCATATGAGTTTGAAGATAACAAATATTATTCACAAAATATCGTATTAGACTGTTTCATTTGAACATAATAACATGAGACAAAAGTTTATTACTCTCAATTATAAATTCTCACAGACCAACCTTTAATTTGTAGACTATAAATTATCAGTTGACTCCATCTCATAAATCACAATTGTGAGACAGTCGTTTAAAAACCATACTCTAAATATTTTAGCAGAAAATCATAAATAATATATTTGCCATCAAATTAGGCAGTAAAATTAAATAATGTGCGTAATATTTTTCCTTTCTAACATTTTACCAATCAGCCAATCAGGCAATGTAATTCACTAATATACAAAAAAATAATGTGCGTAATATTTTTCCTTTGTAACATTTTACCAACCAGGTAATGTAATTTACTAATATACAAAAAAAAAAAGATCTTTCGGACTTAGATGACAAATGAGATGATTGTAAATCATGCTATAATTTTTTTTTTTAAGTAAAACCTTGATATTGATAATAATTCATCATCAAACCAAATTATTAACACGATTTATAATTATATGGTAATAAGTAACAATTCAGATAAATCAAATTTGTTATTACTAAATCAGTCAAAAACATGAAGTCAAAATTGAGTTATAAAAAGTAAACAAAAAAAAGGGCAAAAGAAGGATAGAAATCATTAAATGGAGCGGATGTGAGGCCGCGTGGTCTGTGCCAATTCCAACTACCCACTAATGACACATTTACTCCACTTAAATGGCCCAACCAGCTCTATACTCTTTTTGCAACTCATTACAAAATCCATCAAACATCCCTTTGCATATATATATATATATATATATATATATATATATAATTTCTAAAATAAAATAAAATGAAAATTACTCACTAATAATCTATGAAAAATGCCCACATAACACCATATTTTTATTTTATTAATTCAAGTAAGTAAAAACGAGCATTATAACAACCCCTTTATTACTGTGGAACAGTATGGGGAAAAGAAAAGGTACAGATCAATTTTAATCTTACTCTATGGAGTAATTGTTAATAAAGAAAGTTAGGGTTGTAAGAGAGTTATTACTTAATTAATGCTATAGCTGTTTATTATCTTCCGTTTTTATCACTTCAACTTACTATTTATTAGTATTTTACCACCTATTACAAGTTTATTATTGTTATAAGTTGTAAATTCAACACAATGGAATTTTGACCACTTAAAAGGTTGTCTAATTATTGGTACATACATTGAAGATCAAATTCGTTGCAATTAATCTCTTCTTTACCTATATTTAGGTCAACCAAATTAGTTGAGGATTCTCCCAACTAAATTGAAGGATGTCCGTAAGGATTTTGTAGGGATGTTGCATCTTTCCACAACATTAATAATGTTGCAAATTTGGTTTCGGAGTCATTCAATATTGCTAATATTTATATGAATATCGACAAAAAATTAATATAATTTTGTAAAAAAATGAAAATAAACGTTATAGTTGTGCTCATTTTCTTAAAATTGATATCGGATGAATGAAATATTAATGTCCAAAACAAGCTGCGTAAGTTGATGAAATGATTATTTTTCAAAGAGTTTGAAATATTAAAACTTACTTCCTACATAATAGTGAAACACATTTATATGTTTATAAAGGATTAAATTTCAAAGAAGTGCATTTTGGTGGTGTTTTAACTAACTTTTGCTACCTTAAATGGTTGTAAGAATGGTGAGTCTTGTGCACATTGAGCAAATTGCATTTGGCAACCAATGCATAAGTTGGGATAAATACTGTTTTGAAATTTTGGAATTGAAAAACTCTTATAAACAGTGAAAATAAATGTTTGTTATAAGATTGTATAGGATTGAATTGTCTATAGATATTACATTAATGTTAAAGAGGTGGACAATTGTAATATTATATTGTGATAAGATGTGTAATATAGCGTAAAATGATGCTTGATGAATTAAATGTTATTGAAAATTGTAACTTGTAATAGGATATAGTTTTATTGGATCGAGAAATTTGTTTTTACATCCCAAAACTAACAAAAATTCAATATTTTAACATTTGAAATATGTAAAATATATAAAACACAGAAACTTTGAAATCTATATGCCCGAATTTGAATTACTCTCAAGAAATTTATTATTTTCATGTTTAATATTGTATATAAAACATTAGCATACTAAAAACTAGTAAATAACCCGTGCATTGCCCGGGATTGATTTAAAATTTATATATGTAAAATTTTCCTACAAAATCTTTAGAAATATTTAGATTGATCAAACCTCTAAATCGTAAATATATAGTATTGCATTTACGTACACCTGTTACAAATATATTGATATTTGGCGACAATATAGCATATCAATCCCTGTAAGATTGAGAATTATCAAACCATATCTATTCACAAAAAAAATTAATTAATTTAAAATATGTTCAATAAACATTTAGAATAAGCTTAATAATATTTTAGGCTTCATAAAATCTAAAACATGGACTCAAGTTCTAGCTTATAAGTTAAAAATGACCAAATATATCAATCTACTTTAAATCAATTTGTGTATAATTCAACTAAAACTCATTCGAACTCAATTGATAATCAATTGAACTCTAACAAAATTCTCAATTGCAATTCAAAGAATTATGAACGATAGTATTTCCAACTTGACAATTCAATTGAACTCTACCAAAATTTTCAATAGCATTTCAAAGAATTATGAAGGATAGTATTTTCAACTTGACAATAGACTCATTTACACTTTTATGAAGGATAGTATTCCGAACTTGACCATGGACTCATTTACACTTTTCCAATCCTCACAAATGAATGCAGCATATAACCATGAAAGCTACCATTTATTAAATTGTATTATTCCAAAAAATCACCTCATTCAAGAATCCTCTTCATGAAGCGTTCTTATACTTTTATTCATAAAAGTTTCCAAATAAAATTTAAGCATCTTGAACATTCACTTCCCCACGTTGTTATAAGTTAGTAATTTTGTATTTCTATGGAAATCTTCGATTAATCCTAATAATTTACCTGTAAAAAAACAGAAAAAAGAATCTAGGAAACAATGTATGAATCATCTTCCTAAACATAAAGCAATGTAGCTATTCAGAACCATTTTATGACATCTCATAAGTGTAAGATGGAATAGACAATGTTGGAATGAGAGTAGACAATCATTTAAATGAATATACAAACAAAACCTTTTTTGAATAATGATAGTTTGACTTGTCATCAATTGATTTGCAACAAAAACACAACATGGACACTTACAACAAAATAGGCATTTAAAAAGGCAGATGCGAACTGATAACATTACCTGGAAATCAGAAAACTGTTCCTTAGTTAATTGTAGTCAAAGTCGAGACAGTCACAACATTATTTAGTTCTTTCAGCTTCTGAATTGACCCAAATCTTTTTCTGAGAATACAAAGTTGCTGGCATATCCCACAACTCCACTGTTATTTCATCATGTAATATCACATACTTCACACCAGTAAGGAAGGTTCTTAGTTGCAAATGTTCACACAATTGAGGCATAATAAGCTTTTATTCATTCAACAAAATGTAAGACAATACCATGCGCAAGTCTATATACATACATACCATAAAATCAATTAGACAAAAACAACATACACAAGTATTTTATAAAAATGCATATGAAATTAGAAAAGTCAATACGAATCTCGACTCCAAGGCCCTGCATTCCACATACACTGCAAGCTACCGGCTGTGCAAATCCTCATCAAAAGCCATGTTGGTGATTGATGGTTCCTCGCAGTTTCCGTTGTTGTTACTGTTACATTTTCCCTTAATTAGATTCTTGATTTAACTACACTATTGGTATATTTTTAAAATGCCTTTTTACTTGTTAAATGTTTTAAATTTGGTTTGTAGAAAATAACTTACTGATAAATACTTGTCAACAATATATGACAATAAAGTAAAAATATCTATGTCTAGCATATTTTATGAATATTATAGGTGTAAGCATATGTATGAAATGTATGCGTCTGCAGAATTGCATGATATATAATACCTGATTGTAATTTAACTTAACGGTCCTTTGAAGGTGGCGTAGGCTTTTCCGAGCTGCTCTCACGCCTCATCCATCATCGAGGTAGATTCTCCAAACTTGATCCTCATACATAGTCAATGAACTAAGTGTAGCAAACATATATCTGAAAACTAAAGCCATAGGTGGTTAATCCAACAATAAAGCAGTGAATAGTATTCAGTGTCTGATGAATAAAACAATATCACAACCTTGAGTTACATGAGGGTAAAGATTCATAGCTTTGCATGCCAATCACTCTAATGACATATTTGAGCAATAATTTTGGCTGGATACACAAACATGAAGTTCTGCTCCTTCTGATATCCCTAAATGGAAGTAGTGTACTAATGATGCCAATATGATTAAGCCATTTTATAATTAAGAAACCAACATTTCGTGCCCTAGACCACACTCTTACCATAATATTTTTCTTCTGCTCATTTCAAAATGCAAGTAGAAGAGAGATTGATTAGAGTGAGTTAGTCGAATTAGGTTTGACATTATTGAAATCTATCCAATAGTTTTATGTGGATTAACTTATCACCTAACTTTTTAGAATTTTGAATCACAGTAAAACAGCAAAATTGAGAGAGAACTTACTTCATGTTTTCTATCTGAGCAGGTTTTCGACTATGGTCTCACCTCTCTCATCGCCCTCAAGCTCCTCATGCTAGCTTGACACAGAAAGATATAATCAAATCCAATCCAAATTGAATCCAACCCAATATGTTGCTTCGATTCTGTTGTCATATACCCCACCCCTAAATTGGGGCAGCAGGCCTTTGACGTTATTGGGCTGGACCCTGCTCAGATTCGCTGGCCCACTTGATTTTAGGCCTTTCCCTAATGGGGCAGACTTTTGTAGCCTTTTAAAAGCTTAAGCCCAATATCGACTGCATGGAAAATATCTACATTTTGGAGTTTGGTAGCATGTGGCAGTCTCCATTGCGCCATAAAGGACTCCTCCTGTATTTAAAGCGTCCATATCTTTAATTACTGCTGCAGACGGTAGTGATTGTTTTAGAGTAGAGAATAGTTTTGTAACTCTATGTATGGAATAATAACTCCACTTTTATTCCACTATATATTGCGCGAGCATAGTTATACTCCAAAGCCCAATCACTCTCTCTCTCTTTCTTGTCGTCAACGAGTTCTACTATTTTCACTTCAAGTCCCATTTTAAACCCTTAATTCACAGAACCGCCCCAAAAAATACCAATCTCCGGGACTGCAACGTCAGAAACAGTACGAATTTTTCATCACTCGATTCAGACTCTTGGTTGACCGCTATTTCTCTCTAGATTTCTCCTTCTCGATTTCTTGTTGGTATCGGTTTCATTTCCTGTTTCATTAGGGTTTAAATGAGGAATTAGGGCTTTTTTTTCGGAAAAGTGATTTTGCTTTTACGGTAATGGAGGTTCCGCCTGTTGCTCCCAGCGCCGCGAGGAATGGCGGATTCACGTTGCCGCCGATGTCGTCTTCTTCATCGCAGCCTTCTCGCAAGGAGTGGCGCGTCGTTTCTGAGCAATCGATTCGAAACTCCGGCAATGAGGTGGTCTATCTACTTGCATTGTTTTATTTCTTTTATTAAATGGTTTTGACGTTATTTTACTTTTAGGTGAAACTGATATTTTACGAGGTTGCCTCCATAAATATCCACTTGCATCACCTATATGCTGATTTACAGTTTTCTGATTTGATAAAATAGGGTTTAATGCAGTATTTATTATTTCAGGCTAGGGTTTTCGTTATTTTTCTATTCATCTTTTGGTTTTGATATGCCTTTTATGCAGGATTTGGAGCGTTCAAAACTAGTTCAATCTGATGAGAGATTGATATACGAGGTAATAACAGTGCTTTAGACTTGGGTCTTTTATTGGTTTATCATTTTGGAGTTGTTTTAGAATGCGAGTGAAAATAAGGTGATGTTGTGTGTTTTATATTAAGGTACAGCATGGGAGGGAGCCAGTGGATGTGGATTTCTGCTCTATAACCATTGATGGAGGTTTGGACAATGATATTTTGCAGCAGAGACTTCATGCCCTGGTGAAACAAAGGGAGGAGTTGCAGCATATGGAGGTTGAGCTCCGTGCACAAAACATTGCGAGATCCGAACTTTTTAGAATGCAGAATACCTTTGATAGTCAGATAAAAGAGCATGCCAATGCTAATGCCAAATTCCAGGTTTTGCACTTTCTTTCGATGTATGCATGGACATGTGCCAGTCATGATTTTTTTTTTTTTTTGCTAATATTATAGTGTTCCCTACTTTTTAGGAGCAATTACATGAAAAGGAACAGAAGATACATGAGCTCGAGAGAAAGATGGAAGAAAAGGAAAGGGAGTTGCATGCTATTAGATTGGACAATGAAGCGGTTAGCTTGAGAATCTATTCTGTTTACCTTCTCTTGGATTTGGATTTTCACTTACCGATGCCTGATTTATATTTTGATGGATTAAACCTTTTCATTTGTTTTATCAGGCTTGGGCCAAAGAGGATCTTTTGATTGAACAGAGCAAAGAGATCCAAAGCTACAGGTATTCATTGCCTTACATTTGTTGTTTTAACCTTGAATTTTGTGATTAAATGGGACAGATATGTTTTCAGTTCATCTTATGTGTCTATAAATTGATGTAAAAACCATGGCTTATTTTCTATCAAGTCTATGTAAATCCTGCTACACTATTTCTTGAGGATGAGTTTCCAATTTTCTGTCGTTTTCCTGCTATTGTTCTGTTGCACGATGTGCTAAAGATGACATTTTATGATTGCCTTCACTTATGCCCAAGGATTTTTGAGTTTGTGATATCCCCCTGCTTCATTTGTAGGATGGAGAGAGATAACTCTGAAGCTGAAAAAGTGCAACATATTAAACAAATCCGGGAACTTCAGGAACACATTCAAGAGAAAGATCGTCTTTTCATGGAGTTGCAAGAACAGGTTTGTCAGCATATTCCCATCATGCATATGTATTTATATGCATGTAACTCTGACTCATGAAATCTTTGAAGCATCTGTAAGATTTCATTCATCATTTCTTGATTTCCTTTTTCTTTTAAATGTTGCAATAAATTAATATTCGTCATGTTGATTACTTTGTTTTTTGTTGTCACTTTATTTACATTGTTCTGTAATTATGGTTGACCATGGTCATGTTTTACCACTTTTTATGAATTGCCCCTGTTCTTGAATGATATTTTCTTGGACCAAAAAATGTCATTGAACCCTGCATCATATATATGTTGAGATGAGCAATCACATTCTGTAGATTGATTAGCTCCGTTCTAATGGTTTCTATCTATAATTCAGCAAAGAATTGCTCAAGAAACCATTCTCTTTAAAGAGGAGCAATTGCGAGAGGCACAAACCTGGATAACTCGTGCACAGGAAATAGATGCTTTGCAATCAACTACAAACCACTCTTTACAAGCTGAACTACGAGAGCGTACTGAACATTATAATCAACTTTGGCTTGGTTGCCAAAGACAGGTGGTTTAAGTTAAAAGTCAACATTCTGGCTGGAAATTGTTTTTTTTGTTTTTTCTTGAATCTAACTTCCCATTTCATTTTCTATCAGCTTGGTGAGATGGAAAGGCTCCATGTGCATATACAACAGCTCCAACTTGAGTTGGCTGATGTAAGAGAGAAGAGTGGAAGTAACTTGGATGGCTCACATATCTCCCAGACAAATCTGAAAGATGCTTCTGAACTTGGACAGAGCAATGGTAGCCAGCTGGATGCCAATGGTAATCTTTCACCCACTGCAAACCATGGTAGCCTACACAATGGAAATTCTGAAAATGCTTCTGGAGGGAACACATCAACACAGGTATGATATCCCCCCCTTTTGTATCACTGGCGCACTGCTTTCAGATTGTATATTCCTGATTGCTGCTTTTTTACCCATCTGCTCTTTCTCTGTTTCTTTTTTTATTGATGTCCCCCCCCCCCCCCTTTTGTATCACTGGCGCACTGCTTTCAGATTGTATATTCCTGATTGCTGCTTTTTTACCCATCTGCTCTTTCTCTGTTTCTTTTTTTATTGATGTCCATATACAGTGATTTGGAATATGAACTCTTTTGTTGCCTATTGTCTTGGGAACAGATCTTGTGTGATTTATATGAATTATATCAATCCCTATGGAATGTTTCCAGGAGTTGAGTGTTGGTTTACGCTATTGGAAATATAATTCCATCGTGCAAAAATCCTTCTCATGAATATTTACCAGTCATCTGTTTGTCTAAGTCCTGAAATTCACTTTTTTGTTTTATCAGGCTGACAATGTTCATGTTGTTGCGTTTGCTCCTTCATCCCTACTTGGCATGCCAACCTATGTTCCATCTGGACAGGTGACTGCTATGCATCCATTTGTGATGCATCAACAAGGTGTGCCACACCCATCACATGTGATGCAATCTCACTTTCACTCTGTATCTGCAATGCCCTCCTCCATTCAAAACTGGCAACCGGTAACTGATTTATAATTTTTTTTACTGTCCGTTTGTTTCCTGAGGTAGAACTAGTTTGTTAACTCAGCTGTACTATGTTGTAATGTGTTCAAGGCTCAGCCAGATAGCCAACATGTACCCGCCCATAATCAATATGCTCAGGAAACTGAACATAACTTGTTGAGAACTGATTCCCATCATGATTTCGAAGCCTCTGGAAATGGGCAAATGCATCATGCAAATGATGTGAATACCAATATCAGTCGAGGATTAGATGTGGATACTGTGGTCCCATCTGCCAATGGAGAGGGCCAGGTTGACCACTTTACAAGATAACTCCAAATTAAGTTGCCTTTTTCTACTAATTTTCATACCCTTAGCGACCTATATGTTAAACATTTTACAGGTTTTTGACTCTGTTGGTAAGACATATGAGAATGACCAGTCTCCACAGAGCTTGCGGAATATCTCTTCCCACTTTCGAGATGCGCTTAGTCTGGATCATCTAGAACATCACAGTGGCACTAAGGTCTGTTAACAGTTTGCTTCACTGCATTACCTTGGCATTAACCTTTTGTTATGTTTCTCCACTGAAGTTTGGTAATGCTACTTTTAGTCATGTTATACTGAGTTGTTTATATTCAATATTGCCACAGGAGAATGAAGTTCACCCTGTCAGTGACCACAGAATGGAAAACAAATGTACAATAATTGAACATCCCAATCTTGCTGGCGATGCATCCTCATCTGAAGCAACTGCTAATGCCAAAACTTTCAGTGAAAAAACAATTGACAATGCCTCGTCTACTGCAATGCCTGATGCATTTGTTTCTGCTGGGCAGAAAAATGTCACTGTAGGAAAGACTGATGAAAGTTATCTACTTGATGAGAGAGCATTACTGGCTTCTATAGCTCGCACAATAGGATCTGGTGGCCGAATTAGGATTAGTTCAACAGTGAGTTTTTTTTTAACATCTTTGACATTAAATAATATGATAATGGATTATGACAAACCAATAATGCTACTTGATTGTTTTTCTGTGTGTGGAACAGCTTCCTAATAGACTTGGAAAAATGCTTGCTCCTCTTCACTGGCATGATTATAAAAAGAAATATGGAAAGCTTGATGATTTTGTTGCCAGTCATTCTGAAGTATGTAGCCTTCTTCCTGTTCTTTTTTTTTTTTTTTAACTATTTTTTAATTAAGTTTATAACGAGTTTTTCTTTTTCCTTTTTAGTTATTTTTTATCGAGGGTGACTTCATTCAGCTTCGGGAAGGGGCACAAGAAATTATAGCTGCCACAGCTGCTGTTGCTAAAGTTGCTGCTGCTGCTGCCGCTGCAGCTCCATCTTCTTACTCGTCGTTGTTGCCTTCTGTAGCACTCACTCCAATGTCTCAGTCCCACCGTCTGAAGAAAGCCTCAACTCTTGAATCATCATATGTGAATGCTGATAAGACCAGTTTTAATGAGTTTTCAGGCCCTAGACATCGGAATATGGATGACCATCAGTACTCAGCTTTGCAGAGCCAGAACACAAATGGTGCTAACATTCGTGTTACTGGAGGAACTTCAAATGTTAAAATTTTGAGTAAACCTAAAGATCACTTTGAAATGAATGGTAATGAGGCTAGACCTGGCCGTTCTGGGCTGCCACCAGTAGGAAATGGAGACAAAACTGATTTTTCTCAAAGTAAGGGTGCATCTCATGGGAGGCCTGGTGTGGGTTCAGTAGGGAAACAACAGAGCAGGTATGCGTTTGAATGTTGAACGTTTTTCTGTAATTTTTCTCTGCTGAATATAATCTTGTTGAATCCATCTCAGGACAATTGGGGTTGCATCAAGTTTAAGAAGATAGTAAGTTTCATTTCACTTTGGAATATGTCAAGCTTTTGTGTATCTTAATTTTTTTTTTACGGTATATTATCCTTTTTGGAATCTTTGCCAAATTCTTATTGAGTATTTCATTTAGCAATCCATCATCTTTTCCTCAAAGGTCTATTCTCTGTGGCTGAGTCTAATTATTGATTTACTTTTCCTCTGTCTTTACATCAATTCTATTTTCTTTGTGAATTTTGACAAATTACAGTTCTGATTTTTTTACTTAGTTTGTTGCTCGTACTTTATGATGAAAGAGCAAAGTGTAAAGCCTCTCTGAATTTGAAATGTGATTTTGTCTGTTCTAAGTGCTAAATGCTAGTTTGTTCTTTTAACTTAAAATTCTAGCATCCACACCATACTTTTATGAGTACGGAAAATTATTTTTAACCAACTCTGCCCCAATTATGGATAGGATCTTAGAGTCTTGCACTTGCTTGCACCGAGTTTCTGGATGTTTCTCCTTTTGATGAAACTCTTCCTCCTACTCTACTGCTCCTAAGGTTGCTATTATCTGAATCTTCTTCCAGTGTCAAATCAACTTTTACTAAGATGCTTCTTCTTCTTTCATTATTTTAACAGAGGGTAGGCTATGCATCACCATATGCACATTACCTGCTACATTGCAAATTAGCTAAATTTGGGCTTTTGGGGTTCTTTTTGGATTTTTGCCATATTGAATCATTTCTTTTAATTTGCAGAAATATGTTTCGGACCTCTTTTGTTGGCGAAGCCATTAATTACTATGTTTTTGGCAATTGGCATCAAGTGCTGTGCAAAGAATTGGAGATGGTGACTGAATGAAGGCTGTAAAATTTTAATTGAAATTCTCCATTTATATAATTTACCTGTGCAAATTGATTCAAGATGCTGGTAGATTTACAAAACCATACTCTCAAATTTGAAGATTATGAATTTTTGGGATTTATTCTCTCAATATGCTGCTCTGCTTAGGGTGCACCATCAATTTTTCTTAAACTCTCAATTATTGGAGAAGTTGTGCTAAGTTTTCATGATATCGGTTATTTGGTAGGCCCTTGAATTTAATTGTCATCGATTAGTGCCCATTCATTCACTTCGGTTCTTATATTTAGATAATCTGCAGATATCGCAGCTTCCAGCCCATGTTATTGGTTGAGCATGTGTTGTGTTTTCTCCACTAGTGACTAGTGATAGAATACCAACACAAAACGCTTCCAGAAGTAATGAAATAATATTCAGGTGAAGAAATTATAGAGTTCCCAGTCGCTAAATCGACTTTCATTGTGGTCCTTTTAAGCCACTTTGTAAATAATTATCTAAGGTTGACCGCTAGTTTCATATTTAGGCTAACTATGCTGTCATGTCGCATTAAGAAGTGTTCTTGTTTGAGCACTCGGGTATTGGAAAAGTGAGTTATGGTTGCTTTTGCTTTGAGGATTTGGTTTTAGTGTGTTGAGATTTTTGGAGAATTTTTATTTAAAGCAGAATTTACCCAAGCATTTAATATTAATTTACTGTTTTGGATATTCTCGTCATAACTAAATACAATTGGGTAAAAGAATATTTAACAATTGGATTATAGGCATTTTTGCATATTTTTTGTTCCCTACATCTCAAGCAGAATATTCTGCCGTATGCGCCCTGAAAGAAATACCACTGGTCTCAAATGTTTTTCTTGCATTTTTTTATAGCACGTTGCTTGGAATGTTTTGTTGGTGATGGTAACCTACAAAAGTCAACTACTTGGGATAATGTTTGAAAAAAAGGAAAAGAAATTAAGTTTTGATGGTAAAATCTAAACATAAAAACTTGGTGGCATGTCTCAAATGTGAGGTGAAATCCTACTCAATTCAATCCATCTATTTATTATGACAAATCTAAGTTCATTCCATCTTATTATTTATGACAAATCTGGTTATCTGCGTCAAATCTTTTAAATAACTTCGTGAAACGGTTCCGTGATGATTCAAATAATAAAAGAGAAGAGTTCCCCAATGATGAAATCTGATTTTAAAATATCATTATGAGGATATTGTCAACTTTAAATTCAAAGTTTTGAATGCAGTAGTTAACGTCGGGGAATTTTGTAAAATAAACACTTTCAGGTACCTAGTTACATACTAATTATAGTAGTGGACAACCTCGTAGCTTATGAATATGAGCACCATACTTCAATAATCCAAGCTTTTAAAGGGCATGTTTGACATAGAGCTCAGTACACATTTCGACTTTGCACTATGCGTAAAACCTTAACACAGTGCAGTGTGCATCTCAGTTATGTTAAAGATTTGTGCACAATTTCCACATCAAAAAACATACAAGCCTCAAAGTCAACGACATCCAAAACGAGAAAAGAATCTCTTAATTGCAACAACTCAGGTTTAGACAAAACGAGGATCTCCATCACCTACACAAGAGTCCTTCTGGTTATTCTCTGCCCTCGACACGTCCCAAAGCAGAGTTTCCTTGGCAATCACCAGAACTAGCCTCCAATCCACCTGATTGGCTTCCTCTCAGATCCATCAAATTGCCCGAATTGCCAACTCCAGGGTGCATAAGCAAATGCAAACCATTATTAGCACCTCCTCCGAGACTAAAGTGGCCCTGCATCTGTTGTTGCTGTTGTTGAAAGTGGAGTATTTGATTCTGCTGGTCTTGAGGACGGAGAGCGTTGAGCTGGAAAGGCAACTTGGGACTGGGACCACCAGGTTGCTGCTGCACTGTTGAAGCATGAGTTTGCAGCATGCGTGAATCGCCTTGTGGAGCAACCGAGCTGGTTGGTGGCTGCAATCACTCTTGCTTGTTGGTAAAAGGGTCATAGCTATATGTGTGTGTATTGAATTGAATACACTATACATACCTGAGAAGATGTTGTGGACCCTTGAGGCTGGGCATCCGCAATAGCAGCTAAATACATTAGATTCTTCTGAAGGATGGCCTGATACCTGAAATATTTAAGATACCATTGTATACTGAGAGATGATTCTATTTTATATTAACTTTGAAGAAGTGATGAAGTCCCACAATCAACAAAAACAGTTGGATAATGAACGATGAACATGATGATAACAAAGAACAAAGTTACAAAGAGAGCAAAATACAGTGAGGAAATGATCGACACAAAATGACCACAGAATCCTCTGTACCATATCCTCGTGAAATGAAAACCCATTGGCTTCATATCAGCTATAAACTATTCTCCAACCTTAACATATATCATGCTTTAAAAAGATTAAATGATATCAGAAAATTCACAAGAAAATTTATTTGTAGAAAATAAAATGTAGCAGTTTTCAGATTTCTTGTGCATCTTATAATAGTACCAAAGCAAAATTAATTAAGAGCACGATATGTTCTCCAAGTTCTCCATGCTGGAAGTGCAAAGTTGGGAGTTCAGACAAAGAAATGTGAGGCCAGACATTTGGCATTAGTCTTTACCTAAAGAAGGCCAGAATTCACCACAGAGATATCAAGATCCAACTTCACAACTTCTTGGTCTCAAGAGGTTTGCAGTTTTGACTAATCAAACTATAAAGAGAATCACTAAAAATAAACTAATTTTAAATCTTTTGTTTAAATGCACACAAAATTAGATAGTTACCACATAGTTCAGACTCTCTCGCCCGGAGAGCATGAAAATTGCATTTTTCATGTTGATTCTAAAGAGTTAAACAAGCTTAAATTCTTAAATATTAAAGGTGACCAAAGCGCTTAAATGAGGCAATTTCTTTGGGTTTAGTCTATGATCTCACATTATTCAAAAAACTCCACCTGCCAATACCACACTAGTCATTGCTCAAAGCATTTCATCCCCAGAGAGATGATATGACATTGCAAAACAAAACCAAATATTGCAACCAAGAAACTCAGAATGAAGATATTTAACTATTCTCAAAGAAAACTATCACTTTCTAAGCAAAAAAAAAAGATAACTTACTGTGCACATTCTGCCACTTTGCCCGTTTTCTGACATTCTAGTATTGCCATTATCAAATTTTTGTTCTCATCCAAGTACTGCATCAAATAATAAACAGCACAATTAACAATTAACACACACACACACACACAAAACTCATATAACCAAATGTTAATAAATCAAACAAGCATTGACAAGCAAATCAGTGAGAATGTATATCATTGGGAACAGCTGCATTAACAATTACTTGTGCATTTGAGTGTAAAATTAACTTAAGGTCCTGTAGCATCTGTTTATTTCTTTTTGAATAATATTCACCTGCAATCTTATTCCCAATATGTATTAACCTATTTTTCTTCAAGGAAATGCAGTGAGAACGAAACAAACTTACTTAGCTCTCCTAAATTTTCTATCCAACATAAACATCACATATCTTATAAAGCTTGCAAGTAACAAAAGTATGGTGGAAATTCAGATGAGTAAGAATGATTATATAAAACTAACCTAAACTACACTGTAAATTCATAGAAAATTTGCTCTTCTAAATGAAGAAACGTCCATAAATAATAATAAGAGGAAAAAAAAAACATCAATAAGCTTTTTACTCATTCCTGAGCCACAGTCCAAACTACAAAGTCTTCTATCGAATGGTTTTCACTTTTATGCACAAACAAAAACACAGCATAAAATAATTTTTTTCTCTGCGCCGTAACAAATAAGCAAAAAAGTTGTACATATAGAAGTTAGAGTTGAACCTTCTGAATCTGCTCGGTGGAGACGAGATTGAGAGGCGTCGATGGAGTAGTATTCATCGTCTGCTGCTGCATTTTGTTCATTTTTTCCGATTTGTTTTTCTCAAAAATTTCAGCAGATTCTTAAAACCCCCAAAAACATAAACCCTAGCCTCGGAATATAGCTAGGAACTGAAATCAAATAACTGGAAATGGCCAAGGAAAATACGTGCTATCAATTGTCGAATTTATAGCGTTAGGAATTACTTTTAAAACTTACACCAAAATCGATGTTTCCCTTTTCGTTTGAGTCAATATAAGAGAAGGAACAAGTCAAATATAACACAATTTTCTTCGCAAACAAATTTGAACTCTTGTATAAAATAGGACCACTACATAAAAATATAGATTGTGATAATGAAGATTGAACCATAAATTTTTTAATCTTTATTCTTTTCTTTCTCTCCAGCTCATTGAAAAAAAACGTCTTTAATCTCTTCATTTCATTTCCTCCTGCTCATAAAAAGATTTTTATATAAAATCAAACAATTTACTGTCTATAATTTATCACAAACATACATGTTTGATATATGAATGTGTGAAAATGTGTAGAATATGTGAATAATATAATTTTGTCTCAAATAATGAAATTCACATATTGTCTTATATGAATTTATATATATATTAAAGACCCTAATTTAAGATAAAAAAATCATTGATCAAATAGAAAATACACCATCTACAAGTAATATTAAAAAAGAAGAAATCAATATTTCTAGTCCAAATCAGACATATTCTATGAAAGAAGTCCATAGACTTTTAAAACAAAAATATGGGAATAAAAATCCCACAACTATTGAAGATTTATTAATAGAGATTGATAATCTTAAAAATGAAGTAAAAAATCTCCATAAAAATAATATTAATCTTCATAATAGAATATATATTATAGAAAATAAAGACTATAAAAAATAAAGATTTTGAAGAAACATAAGGAAAACAAGAAAATTTCTTGTCTTTAATAAATAAAGAAAAATCTTCAAAATAAATTATTCAAATAATGAATATGTTTACATCACAAAAATGGTATACAAAAATTACTCTTTTAATTGATAAAAATTATATATATTTATAATGATATTTATATTTCATAATGTGTATATATGTAGTATGTATACCCTATGGCTGTACATGTCAAATAAAATATGATAGTAAGGTCTAATATAGAATATAAAGAAAACAAAATTTTAATATTATTTTCCATGTATTAATACTTATTGCATTTGTAATGTAATAACTATTAAATGTCAATTAGTTCTTCAGGCTTTTTTTTTTTTACATATATTTTTTTGTAATTGTTTTGCACTACGCTTCAATATATATATCAACATTTTTAAATGATAAGGTACTCTCTCTCTCTCTCTCTCTCTCTCTCTCTCTCTCTCTCTCTCTTTCTTTTTCTTTTTTTAAATTAAAAGGTATCGTATTTCATATAATCCGTTAAATGGTATGATCAAAACTAGGCCGAGTAAAGAACAGCAAACTAGTTTATTCGGCCCAAATCCATTAAAGAAACAAATGGGATTAGCCCACTAAGCCCATTATCAATACTTCAAATGCACTTCTTTAATTTTGATATTATTATTGTTATTCAATATTATTTACTTATTTTCAACTAAATTATTACTTTTTATTTTCTGCCAAAATTGTTGACTTATAAAAAATTAATTTAATACTTAAGTAACAACTCAACTTATTACTAAAGTAATTAAATTAAACTATCAAATCTGCAATTTAGTGATGTACTATTCAATCACATGATATTTTGGTTTGAATTAAGACCACAACAATCCTTCAATCAAATAATATATGTACTAATAATGCATATGTAATTTATAAAACACTAAATAAATAAAGGTATAAAACAACAATGGTTGTGGACGAAAATAAATTTACAATAATATTTAATAAAACTATGTGTACATATTATTTGCAAATTACGTATACTTATTATTATTCATTTATTATTTCCACTTATATAGTTTATTTTAGTTCTCTTTGTAAAGACCAAAATAATAAGTGGGAATTAAACTAGTAGGATACAAAAATAGAAAGCGTAGTAATAGATGGAAATAAATAGTTCCTCCTTTCCTATTTATGTGTGTACTTTGATGGACTTGGAAACATATTTTTGATCCTTCTCAACATTTATTCTTATTATAGTATTAGTTGACAATTAATAGATCACATAAAGATTTGAAAAAAAAAAAAAACAAAAAAACAATTCAAAGCTATAAAAGCCCTAATTAGTTTTTTTTTTTTTTTTTTTTTTTTTTATATTATCCATGGTACAAAAGTATGAATTTAAAATATATATTGTACTTTGAGCATTATATCACTTTAACTATATGACAAGTAAGCAATATCAATAAAAAGATGGTCCCGGCCCGTTGAACTCTTAATAATTATGAAACTTTTTGATAGAGTTGGAAAACAAAATAGTTCTAAAGTTGTTTGAAATGGTGCGTCTAGTGAAGAAAGAAAGTCATAGTAACAACTTTAATATTTGTAATTCATATACTCCCTCTCTTATATTAAAATAGGCAAATTATAAATTTAAACATATATAAATGAAGCATAGAATACTTGGTTCTATTAATTACAAAGTATATTTAGTCACAATCATGTTAACCTACCCACCGTGAGCACATTAATATGTGTTCATTGTTGATATATCAGATATTAATTTTACATTTCATAATTTCAAATAGTGAGATCATTACACATGAACATATTAAGAATTATTCATAGTGGACATTTTAACATTTTCATATACATACTAATTAATAATTTGAATAATAAAGAAATTATACTATAAAAGTAAGTTTAATCTAGTGAAATAGAGGGATTATATCTTTACCTAATGGCTTAGTTTCAATGGGATTTTGAGAATTTCTTAATTTCAATAAAAAGATGAATCCAAAACAAGCCCATGTATTGTAAGTAAGGTAAAATGAAAATCCAATGATTAAAGTGACATTGTAAAGTAGTAGAGATGATCTTGATTGAAATATATATGCAAAAATAATAATAGAGAGTAGTGGGGGCAAAGGTTGTTGTTTCCTTAGGGGTGGTAGCTTTCAAATGAGAAACGTATCCCAGAGTATGTGGTCCATTTTGTAATTATTCCCTTGTTCCTTTTTTGGAGGCACCCTCCTATCTATATATCCTCTATTTCCTTTTATTATTTAAAATAGATATGGAGATTTTAGTTCATGTATGCTGTGGATAAGGGTTACTTCACATTTCAGTCATTCATCCACCCCAACATAACATTAACCTAAGCTAGATTGGATCTCTATTCATTACATCTCTTTTATGCACACTTATATAATGGATATTATCACTTGAGGTTGAGGTTTCTTTAATATTAGTGTTTGGTTTCTTTAATATCAGAGAAAATTTTGAAATGTCGGATCATAGATGAAACTAGTTTAAATTGTCATATCATATACAACTTAAAGCACATTTATTGAGTATCAAATTCTATATATTTATTATGGACATAACTTTGTTCTTTGTGATCACTTGTAAATATAATTTACTGTGAGACTTGCTCAGATTATCAATTTGAATTAAATGGTTGTAGTTTCTAATCAAATGTATTTTTTCAAAGAATTGATCAAATGGATATGGTTGAAAATTTATACCAACTTGAAATAGTATAAGACATGATAAATTCACAGTAATTGTTTAAATTCTAAATCTGTGATTCTTTTAATTAGTAACTACAAAGTTGTTGATATTTCCTATCAATCATTATTAGGAGAGTTGGTAATTAACTTGATATGTACTGGAGAATATGTCTAGGTTCAACCACTCTCCACCTTAACTATCTCAACTTTTTTCAAGGAATTGGATTAAAAACAAAAAAAAAAAAAAACAAAGAAAAAGGATAAATTGGAGAAAAATAAATAAAAAATGGTGTTCATTGTAATTTGTACAGTATAGTTTTGCTCCACGACATGAAGTTGTACAATAATTATAATAATAATAAACATAAAAAAACAGAATGCAAAAAGACTGATCTATCCCTATTTAAATCTAATAATACATATTTCCAATGTCTACTTTGAAATAATAGAGCATTTAGTAATGAATAATAAATAGAGGTAAATTTGGAAGAATTTGGAAAAATATGCCTTGAATTCCTATAACGTCAAATAATTTGGGACAAATCTCAAGAACTAAAACGACAAATAATTTGGGACTGAGGGAGTATTTTATTTTGAAACACATAAATTACAAACACTCGTTTTGCAACTTTTGACCTCGTTATTAAATATAATTATGTATTTCTTTTCTTGTTCCTTTTTTGCCCCTTCCCTCATACATGTGAAATCATCGATCATAATTTTTTGGGACTTTCATTTTAAAAATAATTTTAGATAATTAGAGATCTCAATATGCCAAACGTACCATTAATTTTTTGGATCTTTATTTAAAAGATTTATCTTTTAAATCTTAAATTACTAATATTTGTCTTTCAAAACATTTTTTTATTGTTTAAATTGGGGGAAATTCGTCCCTGTTACATTTCCGTCCTACCAAAATGGCAAAACATGCCAAACCGGCCCAAAATAATAATAATAATAATAAACATGGCCTTAAATCCATAACAATGAAAATTGAAATAAACTTATAAGTATGAAATTAAAAACACTTCTCCTTTGCCAAAAAAAAAAAAAAAATCCCATGTTTCTGAAAAATTATATTTAAAAATTCATTTAATTAACTACCTATAATGCCCTTATAACAGATTTATATTGGCAAAAACTTTTGTGCATGAGGTGCACGGATCCACCACAATTTGGTATCCAACCCAACTGGCCCATCATATATATAAATTCAGGCCCAAATTTATATGATGCATCTCACCACAATTTATTTTCTCTCTCTTTCACACAGGCAGACATTCTTCAGCGTCTTCTTCTCTATCATTCTTCAGATCTGCCTTCAGCGTCTTCTTCAGCGTCTTCTTCTCTCTCCTTATTCAGCGTCTTCTTTTATATCATTCTTCAGTGTCTTCTTCTTCTCTATCATTCTTCAGCGTCTTCTTCTCTCTCACATTGCAAATTTCAGTAATCGTCTTCTTCTCTCCGCAAACCTAGTTCGAATTTGTAATCGTGTTCTTCTATCTGACATTCAAAATTTCAGTTTACTTTTTTCAACGTAAATTTTCTGATTTTTATTTTATTTTTCGTGATTTAATTTTTCAATTTCGTGTTCTCTGTTTTTTTTTTCTGATTTTTAACAAATTTCGTGCCTCTATTGTTGAGTGCATAAATTAATATAACAGTTCTATATAATTTATACATAACAGTACTACTAACTTATACATAACAATACCACTCAATAAACACAACCGTATGACTAAAATAACACAACAATATTACATAAATTAATATAACAGTTCTACATAATTTATACATAACAATATCACTCAATAAACACAACCGTATCACTAAAATAACACAACAGTATTACATAAATTAATATAACAGTTCTATATAATTTATACACAACAGTACTACTAACTTATACATAACAGTACCACTTAATAAACACAACCGTATGACTAAAATAACACAACAGTACTACATAAATTTATATAACAGTACTATATAATTTATACATAACACTGTATCAATGGCGGAAATTTTTCCTTCGCGATTTTGTTAATCGATGTCGCAGTTCTCCCAAATTTTTTTGAGATTCGTCCTTCAATCTTCAATTCAAACACTAAAACCTTCAATCAATGGGTATTTGAATACTGTATCAACTTTAAACCTTCATCAATCACTGTCTCATCTTCAAACCTTCATCAATGGCGGAATTTTATTTTTTTCAGAAACAATATTTATGTGTTTATGGTCGAAATTTGATCAATGTTTGTTGTTATGTCAATGGATCAAAATTAAATTAGAGTATTAGTCTGTTTTCATGGTAAAAGAAGAGCTTACCATGAACAATGGTTGTTGCAGTTTTTTCCCAAATCTGCTCGAGAAAATGATGAACAGTAAAATATTTTTTTTTTAATTTAATGGCGCGTGTTAACACACACCTGCCATGTGGAGCGCGTCCTCAGTACGAGTGGGGCAGCAACCGGTCCAGATTGTTGTGCACGAATCCACTGATCCGTGCACAAGTTGCACAGGAGTTGTTCTCATTTATATTTAGTTATAACAAATTTGGATGAGATTCAACGAATTAATGAAGAAGAAAATGTAAGATTTTATGACTTATATAAAGTAACTACTTTTGTTTATTTAACCAAAAATAAAAAAAATTACTTCAAACAAACAAGACTTTTTGTAGAGGGGATTTAGCATTCAAATATTTAATGATGCAAACAATAATTTTTTTTGTTTTTTTGTTATAATAAATTTTTTAAATTTTATTTTAGGAAGGAAGTTGGAGGTACTCGTTGTCTTGTTGTGCATGTGATGAATCCATTTATCTTTAATGTTACAGCTGTCTCTCCCCCTACCTTTAATTCCTCCCATCTTCTTATCATTAATGTTTTCCTTCTTGTCCTTTCTATTTCCTACTCTTTTCTTTGTTTTTTACTTTTGCTTTCTTTCTTTTTTTATTTATTTATTTAATATGTTTTTACCTGTTTCTTTCTTTCTGAGATTCTATCAATTATACTGCTTTATTTCATTTATAACAAAACCATCAGGCTAAATTTGTTATAAGGACACCTTAAGATAAATCAACTGTTATGAGAACATTAAGACCATTTCAATTGAGAACTAATTTTTTAAACAAAACATGAATTGCATTCATTTAACTAAAAAAGATTAATTTTTTCTAACAATAAAAAGAATAAAATTTAAGTTGCGTTAATCTTTCTAAATGTAATAAGGAACTTTGAGACATGACTTATCTTTATATATTCAACATATTTTAAGAAAAAAAAAATCATTTGAAATAGAAATGTTGGAGCCTCCTTAATTTTATCACCCTACTTTCAAATCTTCATCATTTTTTTTTTTTTTCACATTATATTTAATTAATTTTGATTCGTTAGAAGTGTACGTGATAATAAAGATACATCAATGTATATATAATTTGAAATATACATGTTTCACAAATCCAAATAATGGAATATAAAGTACAAAACATTACTAAATAATGGATAATGTTTCACAATATATTCTAAATTAATGTACTAGTCTGAGGAAATTAATAAATTATATTTTTGAAATGACGTAGATGTTGTGTTGCTATCAAACCAACACTACTAGTGTTGTTGATTAGCATCTAAATAAATTGATTTTATATTGTTAATTGCTTTTTAGGTGTATAATTAAAGTATTAAGACAGGTTATTCTCTGATACAGTCATTGCACTTATTTGTTTACATATCAATTGTGTATTTAAAAACATCCACACACAAAAATCTGTAAAAAAAACATACTACTAAACTTATGGATTGTATAAAATATAATATGACTTGCCAACTCCTTTAATATTTTTTTTTTCCCTCTCATAATTAGGCATAATTGCAGGAAAGCCATCACTATTCACTTTTTTCCGGCAAAAAGCATAAAAAGATAGATTTATAGCTGTAAAAGACATACTTGAATCACTCATACTTATATTGTAAAAAACATACTTATAAAACACATATTTATAACTGAAAAACATATATTTATATTTACAAAAGACATACTTGAATCATGTCGCATGTGAGACAGTCTCGTAAGAGACCAATTATTTTCTTAAAGTTGCAGTCGATCACTTTGGACTTTCAATTTATTTTTCAGCGATCTAAAATCAATTGTTTGGATTATTTAAAAAAAAAAAAAAAAGCACATCGTTTATCATGTTATACGCAATGATAGTAAAATTTCTTAAATTATCTTCCAATAGAATCAAAGCGACGCCGTCTTAGTAAGAACCGAATAAAATTAAATTAATACAATTGGAACGAATTTGACGACTTGTTTTTCAAAAATCAAAATTCGAGAATCATTTCTAATTTTATTTATGTGAAAATGGTATTCTTTTGGATTTTCAGGAAACTGATTAATTAAAAAATTTGTCCTAAACTGACATTGAAAATGATAAGATCGATTTTTTAAATTGATTTTCAGTACAGATGGATTCAGATCATTGAGAAGGCTTTGAAGATTTGGATTGTTTTAGTGCATGAAATTGTTGTTTTATTATTTATGCTAATTTTGGAAATTCGGATTTAAATTGTAATTTTAGGGAATGTGACAATCATTCTTGAAATTAGATCTTTTTAATTTTTTTAAGGACTATATAACCTGCTTTTTTTTTTGTTTTTTTATCCTTTTTTAATTGTAATTGTTGTTTTGCATTTTTTTTAAAACCAACTTTTGCATTGCTATTCATGGTTTGATTTGAGTGGTTAAGATTATAGAAGACTTATATATGACAAAACAAACTGTTTCTTCAATTTGCCTCATAATAAAACCAAAATCAAACCAACAATAGCAGACAATCAGGTTGAGGAGCTTTGATTAGCTAACTACAAATATATTTGATTTTAGATTTATTATTATTACTATTTTTTTCATAATGAACAACTATCTTCAATACTCAGACAAAGTGCATGTTGAATGTTGACAAGATATTTTTCAAGAAAAAAAAAAAAAACATATTCTTGCAAAACCAAAATTCATATGTTTATACCAACATTCGTATTTAAGAAATGAAATTCATAAGGTCAAAAAAATATGACAGAACGGCCTTCTTATATGTTCCAAACCCTAAACCCTTCTAATAAGATTATCATCATCATCATTATTATTATAGTAATAATAGTAATTATTATTATTTAAGTGGGGGATATTGTTATCTCTTCATAGGCTCATTCATAGGGCATCTTTGTTCCAATCAAAAACTAATAATTATGTATTTGTACACATTTGGATTATTATTATATTATTCGTTTTATTTGTCATTTCAACATTGCTTTTTTCCGTGTCCCGTCAACATCAACATTCAATTTTCTTGAAATAATTAGCTCAACTTTGTGACATTCAATTATAGTTTTGTTGACTTTGTGTTTTAATAAGGACCAACAAAGGCCTTCTACTAAATCAGACACTTCACCTTTCAAAAATTGTATCTTCTTAAGGTACTGCTAACGTAACAAATCATGTCATGCCACACCAAATTCTATCAATGTATGTAGCTAACTAAAATAAATAATATCGAGCTCAGCTCACAACAAAAAATAAAGTAAAAGGATAGAGAAGAGCTACCCCACTCACATGAAGGACTGCCCTCCTGTCGACTCTTATAACATTCCATTCATAATTAATATCCAAATAAGATGACAACTTGGATATTTAATTTGTGACCGCCACTTTCCAATTTTTTTTTTTTTTTTTATTTCTCCACATTAATATGGTGATAACATGAGGATTTACACACGCAATGAATTTAAAATAAAATCAGAACGAAAATAAATTAGTGATTTTTTTCTTTCTTTCTAACACCTTAGTAATATATTTCACTAAAAAAAAATTGACCGGAATGTAAAGGTTAAATGATCCCACTTAATAATAGGAAAAATCTCTTAAAATGGGAACCACGAACATCATACATCATAATATGAGGTCAAAATTGAAAGAACCAAAATAGAAGGAAAATAGAAACAAATATATAAGAATTGAATATGGATCCAAACACAATGATGTCATCAACTATTATATGACCTAAATGAACTAGTAAATTGAACATTAAATAAATCGAAAAGTTTGAAGAAAATTCCACAAAACAGTGATTAAAAAAAATAGAAATCCCAAAAATTGATGTAACATAACATCTCACTCAACTTGAGCTCTATGTATGAATATTCACCTTTAAGATGACCATCATTTCTTAGAATTAGTTGGGATCTAAAATAATGTGATTGAAGAAAAGCACCCTTCTTTTTTTATTTTTTGTTTTTATATATCCCAAATTATAGTCAACTATAATCATCGACAGTGTTAATTATTTCTCAATTGACCAAAACATCCTTATTTATGAGACTTTATTATAACAAAAGTGTCTTTATTGGAGTAAATATTCTTAACAATAATTTAATATATTTGTCATTAGAGTAATAAAAATAGAAAAGATTTGTTGTTTTCTGAAACCACTTTTAATATACATTTTATCTTTAATTAGTAGGAAAAAAAAAATGTATTTCAGTGGAATGGTAAGAGTATAATAAACAAGTCGTATTTATGATGATATGATCAAGAAGAAGGAAAGGGTTTTCTCCGGTATATTAATATAATGCAGTACGGTGGTCAAGTGCAGAAAACGATAGATGTATTAATTTAGAGAGAGAGAGAGAGAGAGAGTTAATATTGATTAATTAGAGTTAGAGAAGTGGGCAAGGGTGCGAATGTTGGAAGCATGGAAGCACAGCAAAGGTGGAGAATGGCGGCAAAACAATTACTAAATTCCAATCTCGTCCCTTTGCAATAAAGTTGTGTGTCTCTTTTCCTTTTTCACACACGCACGCACTGGACAAACATAAAGCCCACACTAACAATACCCATCTCTCTCTCTGAATCTCAGTGAACAACAACCAGTACTACTCTTTTATGGAGGCCTTCCCTGTGTAATTCTTGTTTAATTTCCTTGTCTTGTTCACGTCGGTGATTTCCTTGTGTTTTCCCACTTGGATTATTTAGGAATAAGTGTTATGGAAAAAGGAGGCGATATCAGCAGCAGTGGATTCAGCGTTTTAGACAAGAAAACATCATCATCCAACAGTGATTTCGTTAGTTCGATCAAGTCCAGTGAAGCGTTCCATCATCTGGGCCGTCCATTTGATGAAGATGACGATGATGGCGGTGGTGTGCGCGTGGGCCCCACCGGCGGAGCCAACGAGGTTCTGGGCGATATATACCGCCATGATTTCTCATCCTCTGTTGGCGGTGGTGGAATTTTCGCTATTAAGACTGCTACTACTCCTAATTTCCAGTCTTTTAACATTTTCCCTTCTTCTTACTCCACCATTCCCTACAAATCCCCAGGTTAAAAACCTTAAACTCTAACCTCCTTTTCTCTCTCCTCTCTATTAATTGTTTAGTGGATTGGGTTTAGCAGGTGGAGGAATGGGGTTTCCATTTACAGCGTCGCAGTGGAAAGAGCTGGAAAGACAAGCAATGATTTATAAGTGCATGATATCCTCAGTGCCTGTGCCGCCTTATCTTCTCTTACCACTTTCAACAAACTTTTCTGCTACCTGTATATCTACTTTCTCTTTCACATCTCTCTTTCTCTCTCTCTCTCTCTCTCTCTGTTTTGCTTAGTTGAAAGTTGTTTGTTTTGTGAATGAAGCAGCAGCAGTATACAGTGGAAGATACTCGAAGAACGGAGATCCAGAGCCAGGGAGGTGCAAAAGAACAGATGGAAAAAAATGGAGGTGTGCAAAGGAAGTGGCGCCCCAGCAGAAGTACTGTGAACGTCACCTGCACAGAGGCCGTCCCCGTTCAAGAAAGCCTGTGGAACCCAAAAACAATGGCCAAGACACTCACAAGAAAACCCGTCTTCAACACACCAAAACTGATCTCACCATCTCCACTCCCTATTGCAAGCCTACTACTAGGTACCTACATCTCTCTCTCTCTCTCTCTCTCTCTCTCTCTCTCTCACGCATTACATCTAATATTATAGATAATAGACACCACTCAATCTTGAATTGCAGGGATTTGGGAGAGGCTGAAATGGAGCAGCCATGGGAGAATTTGATGGAACCAAACATGGGCCTACCAAACTGCTATTTCCCCCAAGATTACATGGAGCAAACCCCCGTCTTCTCCTACCCCAATTTCCCCACCCCTGAAATCGACCTCCCCACTCGATTCATCGACAATCTCAACACCAGAAACAGCAGTATCAACGAGGGGGACTTATCTCCTTCGCTCAACCTATCAATGGCGATGGCAGCTGGAAACGACTGCCCTGTTTCCTGGGGAGGAGGGCCGCTGGGGGAAGCTCTGCAGCCGGGATCCATGGCGTCGAATCCGGCGTCGCCGTACAACTCGATGAGCACGCCGGCGACGTCACCGTCGGGGGTTCTGCACTGGACACTGTTTTCGCACTCAGACAGCAGCGTTTGCAATAGCCCGACACTGGTGGCTCCGCCATCGGAAGCCTCTAATCAGTGGCAGAATTAGAGAGGTGCGATGAGAAAATAAGTTGTTTAGTTTTGTGTCAGCATTTGGGATTTTTAATTTTTCTGCTTTGTTTATTGCTGAATCATCTTTGGTTTATTTTTTATATGTTTTAACGTTAAATGTGTGTTGTGTTAAGTAAATGTACACAGTTGAGTTGAAATTAGTTAAAAGGGTATGGGAGTGATTTGATGGTTGGTTGTCTTTAGTAAATGAGGCAAATCTTGTTCTTATTTTTGGTGGGGGTAAAGCCCCTTCTTATCTGTCGGATAAATATCTCTTTTTGATTGAGACACTTGAATCTGCCTCTTTTCTCCCTATTTCTCACCCCTTTGAATTTTGCGAATTAGAAAATTGATTTGAGGTTTTGCATAAATTGAGATAACATTTTGCAAAAGAATGTCATATTTCATATTAAATCTTGATTTTAAGCTTTGGTTTGAAGTAAAATAGACGAGTTGTTGAATGATTACTTCATTTGAATAAAGATTTAAGTTTAATGGGCGTCTTAGTGAGAGCAACACAAATGGATAAGTAAAAGAATGGGACATTTAATGCCTGTGGTGCCGCCCCCTTCCCCAAATCAAAGTTACAAAATGAATGATGCTCTCTAAACTTGTATACCCTTTTTTGTCTCATATCACTAAACACTCCAATCCTCTCTTTCCTACAAATCATTCATAATTTTACTTCTATGTCATAGAGATAACAAACTGTGTTGATTTTGGGGCAACAACATAGTAAAATGTTGTCGTGAGGAGATATGTTGCTGGTGCTACGACTATACATACCGTAGGTGGGGTCTGATTTATTTAATTGATACTCAAGATAAACAAGTTGCATCACCAATTTGTTGTCACAGACTTACAATTGCCCCATCTTCACTTTAAGGGCTGCTGTCATGATCGATGTCTTAGTTGGATATAAGTGTGTTCTATTCGCCTTTTCTCACCTTTAAATTTACAAAAATCAA
The DNA here is from genome assembly GCA_946896805.1 of Scutellaria galericulata. Lineage (NCBI taxonomy): Eukaryota > Viridiplantae > Streptophyta > Magnoliopsida > Lamiales > Lamiaceae > Scutellaria > Scutellaria galericulata. Next base: position 23,081,811 of record OX335784.1, on the reverse strand, counting down.
TAATTTTGTCATTAAGTTGAGTTGGCCGAGTTGGTCTAAGGCGCCAGATTAAGGTTCTGGTCCGAAAGGGCATGGGTTCGAATCCCATACTCAACATTCCATTTTTTTGGTCCCATTCTCAACATTCCTTTTTTTTTTTTTTTTGTATTTTTCTAACATATTGCACTTTGATAACTTAAGCATTCTAAATTATGACAACATTGTTTTTTTTATCGAACATATTACATTTGATAACTTAAGCATTCTAAACATACTCAACATTCCATTTTTTTTTTTGTATTTTTCTAACATATTACATTTTGATAACTTAAGCATTCTAAACTATGACAACATTGTTTTTTTCGAACATATTACATTTGATTCAACATTCCATTTTTTTGGTCCCATACTCAACATTCCATTTTTTTTTCTTACATATTACGCTTTGATAACTTAAGCATTCTAAACTATGACAACATTGTTTTTTTTTCGAACATATTACATTTGATAACTTAAGCATTCTAAACATATTACACTTTGATAACTTAAGCATTCTAAACTAAACTATGACAACATTGTTTTTTTTTCCGAACATATTACGCTTTGATAACTTAAACATTCTAAACTATGACAACATTGTTTTTTTTTTCAAACATATTAAATTTGATAATTTAAGCATTCTAAACATATTACGCTTTGATAACTTAAGCATTCTAAACTATGACATATTATATTCGTGGGAGGCTTATTTTAGTAATCAGTAATATTACTATTTTATTGGAAACTCCGGTCAATTTAAGAGAGAGAGCGCGCGCATTTTATTCCTAATAAAGTAAGGGTAGACTATGTTTATTAACAACCTCCACAACCTCAACCTCTTAATAAAAAAATTATTTCTCTCTCCTCCACATACACAACCTACAACACAACCCAACCATTCAAATTTTCACACTTTATCAATGACTCAACCCAACCTATAATAATTATTTATTTTATGATTTAATAATTACATTTATTTTATAATCAATTTTTTTTATTATTTGAAATGTGTACGAAATATATTAAATTATATGATATTCCAAATATATATCAGATATATTTACAAATAAACATCTCAACAGCAAAAATCTAAAAACTCTCAATACCCTATTGTTCGTTAAACCCTAAAAAATAAGGGTTTAATGAATAATACCCTACCCTAAAAATTATAGGGTAAATGAATTAAAAAACAATGACGTCGTTTGTATGGTATGATTTTTCTTTTTCTTTTTTGAATTTAAGACGTGGCAGCTGACATGTCCGGGCAGATGGACACGTCAACGGAAATAATTTTCGGGGCTGACCGAGGTTAAAAAACAAACAACATATATAAAGTTAGGTTATTTTGACCAATAATGAAATGTTTGGTTAAAATGACAATTTGAGTAAAGGTTGTGATTTTTTTGACAATTAACCCTTTTTTTTATATATATTTTATTATTTTCAAGTCAACAATATTCCATGGTTAGCTCACAATTAGTACTGAATAATGTGCTTTGCAAGATTTTGTTGACCTCTTGTCCTTATTTTCTAGGGTTTAACGAACAATACCTTATTGTTCGTTAAGCCCTATAATTTTTAAACCCTATTTTTAAGGGTTTAATGAACAATTGGGTATTGTTAGTTAAACCCCTTTTTAAACCCTATTTTTAAGGGTTTAACGAATAATTGATTATTGTTCGTTAAATCCTTATTTTCTAGGGTTTAACGATAATACCCTATTGTTCGTTAAAAAAAATCACAAAAACCAATCCCACTTTGACAAGTGGCATAATTTGATAAGATAGTCTCTTAGAAAGTGTGCATAACAGGTCGTTCCGCCGACTGTTTGTGGAAAATGGGCAAAATTTTGATTTTTTTTTTAAAATTTCCTTTGTCTTTTGCTACAACCGGGCGCACGACATGCCCAATAAAGCAAAGGGTGTGAATACAAAAACCTGAATAAAGAAGAGCATTCATTATCTGGGCCCAATACTAGTAAAGTCCAGATGGTCCCAAATTGAGGGTCCATCATGATACCCAGAAAAGAAAACCCAAAGATGACGATTTGAGCCCAACCTCATGAGGCCTATCATTAATGAATAGATTTGATCGATTTGATTATCATGAATTCATGATTCACTTGCTGCTATGATAACTTCCTCACTCATAAGTCAGTCCTACACTCATCTCTGCAATCAAATATCATTCCTTATCAATAAGATGTTTTCCCTCACCATGATAAAGTTAGGAAGATTACCCAAGACGTTCAACATAATTGAAGTTCGCTAATAAATGAGTTGGATTTCCCTAGTTTTTTCAAAATGACTTGAAAGTTTGTAAAACCTTAATTTTAAAACAAATAGATCCTTGTATTAAAAAAATAAAAATAAAATAATGTCACACTTATGAAGATTTAAAAAGTAATAACCAACATGTTAAAAGAAATGTTAAAGTTTATAAGTAGACAAGATTAAGGCTTTTTCAAAAGTTTTTTAAATAAAAAACTGGGCCTATCAGATGAGTCCACATCCTGGATAATAAGATAGTTGTCTCAAACATTCGTGATCTCTCTCTCAAAGTCCAGAGATGAGACGATGCTTCAGGATTCCTCTACACTCTCTAGACTCTTCCCTCTTCTATAAATGAAACCCCATGTCAGAAGCCATAGCAACGGGTAATTAATAATCTTGCAATCATTCTTAATGGCTGCTAAGACCTTGCTTTGTTCTCCTTTTGTTGGGTCATCAAACAAACCGCATTCAGCGTTTTCTCGACCATCATACCTTGTCAGAGCTCAACAAAACAATGATACATCACTCGATGTCAAACATGTTGACACCCAACAACGACCACCCCGTAGATTGGCTCTAGACACCACTCCTTTCAGTAAGCGCACACACACACACTCTCTCTCTCTCTGAAGATTAATATACTGAATCTTCTATGGTGGCAGGTTTGATTGACCCACTATCACCAAGGAGGACAATGAGGAAAATGATGGATGCCATGGACAGACTATTTGAGACCACGATGATGATTCCAGGGAACGGAGGGGAGATACGAGCACCATGGGAGATCAAAGAGGAAGAAAACGACATCAGAATGCGTTTTGACATGCCTGGTCTTTCCAAGGAAGATGTCAAAGTCTCTGTGGAGGATGATATACTTGTGATTAAAGGCAAACAGAAGATGGAAGACCAGAACAACGATTCATGGTCCAACACGAGTTTCAGTTATGACACAAGGCTACAGCTTCCGAATAACTGTGAGAAAGATAAAGTGAAGGCAGAGCTCAAGAATGGTGTTCTCTACATATCTATTCCCAAGGGTAAAATGGATAAGAAAGTCATAGATGTGGAGATTAACTAAATGAGGAATAAAAACCTGTTGTAACCATATTTTTCAAGAATGTATTTGTGTGATCATAACATATTAGATAGATACACTGAGATTTCTTACTGATAAGACAAATAAGAAAAGAGGTAAAGAAGTTTCCCTTACAAGATCATAATAAGCAAGTAACAGAACTAGTACTGTCAGTCGTGATACTACCTACTGAAGCCGATACATATGAAATCGAGCACAATTAACAGCTTAAGCCTCGAAAATGGTCGTACTCTACAAGCTAACCATAAAGATCAGGTGCAGGTGAAAACAGACACCAGCCTAGACACAAACGAAAAGGGAGATAAGCATAGATGCCACAAAGTACCTTAAATGAGTCAGCATCTGAGTATATAACTATGTGTAAATAGAAGAAAGTAGATGCATTCATCAGATGATCCTCAAGAGAAACTCCACTAATGAGTTTTAGTGCATGGGCGGGCGGGGTGCGCGGGGACGAACCGGAGTCTTTGATGGGCTTACCCTGAAAAGGTTAAAATTTACATTATTAATAAGTAGATATTAAGGTTAGACAAAGAAATGCAAAGATGTTAGGAAGAAACCAAACCTTATAGGCAGTGATCCTAAGACTGCACCACTGCAGTTCAGCGCTGCGATCGCACTTTCAGCCTGCCAGAGGGACAACTTTTCGGTTAAAATTTTGAATTTCAGGTTCTTTAGAAAGAACGACGATGTTGGGACTCAACAACAAACAAAGCACAGATATACGCATAAATATCAAAGGGAATGGAAGAAATGAAGAAAATGGCATATTGACTAAAATTTCGATATAAAAGGGGAATGAAGAAAATGGCACAGATTAAGAATATAACTTAACCTGGTATACTCTGTGGTAGACAGGTATGGGTAAAAGAGTATTTTTCTACTTCAACAAGCATAGTTCTTTTGGGGGTAAGTCGCACTCTCAATAAATTCTTCTATCCAAATTGACGCTCATGATTATAGAACTAAACCAGAGAGGTTGAACAAAAATGCAGGGAAAGATATCTGGTTTACCAGCAAATTAAGATACTTCACCATTTTCAGCATAACATAAAAGAAGTTGTTTCACCATACTAAATGAAAGAGGTGATCAATAATGTCTATTCAGATTTCCCTCCACCTAAGAAAATGCACATTATGACCACAATTTTCATAAAGTAAGCATCCACAATTCGAATTTTTCTCCTCTACCATGTTCCCTCATGGAAAATATGATTAGTTCTTGATTCCTCCCTATCAAATAATTATAAAACAGCAAAGAAATTTAAAATAAAAGAGTCTCCACAGTAAAAGTAATTTTCCAAATCAGTCAGTCAATCTTTCTCCAAGGATGTTGCAGTTTAGCACACCCACAGAAACAATGAAGAAAACATATGGATTTCAACTTTCGCTTATACAAGAACAGATGCTTGGAGTTACAAACATAACAGAGAAATGTAACAAGAAAAGAAGAAGATACGAAAGAAGAAGAGACAAACTACATGTAAGCTTTTCCATTTTGCATAGTCCACAAAGCACCTTTTGTAGTTGCCCTCACTAATGTACAAACTCCAAATACATTGTCTCAACGTATTCATAAAGTTAGGATGTAGGGTGTGTTTAGGAGATCATTCAAGAGGGAAGATACATTTTACATGAATAAAATAGCACACCAAGAGTGCAACTACAGTCTACAAGAAAAAAAATATGTATGGTATATGACTAACCAAAAAATGGGTGAACTCGTCACTTTTGCAACAGTCATTGCTTTTGTGATGAAAAAGGATTTATCAAAATGAACATTAAGTGAGGACAGTACGATAGAACAGATAAAAGGTTAAAATAAAAGCAGAGGAAGACCTGATAACGTTACTCTCAAGATAAGGAGTACAAAAGGACTAAATTTGCATGTCTTTCTCTCTTAATTCAGCAAAGTTTCAATAATATGGATTACATTCGTTAGTGTTGTCAAGACTTAAACATACTAGAAAAGGAGAAAAAAAAAACAGATACAGATCAGAAATCCCGTTCCATTGTGCAGGTAAGACAACAGATTAACAACTAGCTGAGTTTTATTTATGGTAAAATATAAGAAGCATTCACAAAAGAATTTCACTGCACTTTCACTATGCCAGAAAGGAATGTATAAGTTAGCTAGCACTATACTAGCAAGCCCATAGAATACATACCATAACAAAATTAACAAAAGACTTACCAAATTTCACAGACCAAAATTAATTAGCATAACCAGAAGGTCCAGAACAAAGTAAAGGGACAGATATTTATTAACTGGTGTCATTACATAGAAACAAGTCAAACATAGTTCTCACCATCACAAACTCCACGAAAGCTATACGAGTTGAATGATGATAGTCACCAAGCAACCTCAAACGACGAACCTGTTTCAGCAGATATATGGCATAGGTCATCAACAATTTCAAGATAAGAATAATTCGAAGTCATCATATCAGCAGTTACATACCTCACCACAAATGGACTCAAAGAAGAGCTTGACGTCCGCCTGAGTGACCTGTATGTATCAAACAAAAGACCCTCACGTCATCCAGGTGTGTGTAATGACTGGTCAATAACAACGCATCAGAATGGTTTTGTATTCCAAAACTACCTTTTTATCGATATTTGTACAATAAATAGTTCTTGCGCACATCTCCCTTTCATCCTCAGACTAGCATCACAGAGAAAATGAAATTAGTGCTCCATTATTGGAATAAATAAAGATTGACCACATGTTGCAACTCGCAAGCAGACAAATGGTTGCAAGTTCTCTCACCCTAGGCAAGAAAGTAGGATTAACAGGAGCAATAGCAGTTTTGGAAGGCAGCACTCTCACTGGATAAAAGCCAAGCATAGTTCCTGCCAAACTCAAGGCATTCCTTGCCCCTTCTGCAAGTCACATGAAAGGATACAATGTGATACAACCCACAAGATTGTGAAATACACTACCAAATGAAGATCACATACCCTCATCGGTGAATTCAACGAAAGCAAATCGAAGTACGGAATTAGGGTCACCGCAGACACGACAATCCACAACCTTCATCATAAGCAGCATGGAAGAAACAATTACAAAAATCACTAGTTGTAAAATACTAGCCCTGAGATTGATTAATGACAAATATATACCTGTCCACAGCCGATGAAAAGTGCTGCAAGCTGCTCTTCTGTGACCTACAGTCATCAGAAGAAAGGCCAAAGTCAGAAATTGGTCAATCGTCAAAACGAAGTTATAGAATAACCAAGACCATTAGACTCGCTTTACCTGATGATCAATGTCAGATACGTACACTGTCCTCCTAATCACATCTTCCCTTTGAGCCAAGCTTGTTCGAGCATTCATCCTCCGCTTCCCATGAGTAAAACCATTTTTCTTCTGCATATTAAAAATTATAAGCATGGGCACATTGCATATAGCCACTTAAACCCATATGACCAAAAACATAAAATAGAAAAAGAAAATATCAATCATTTAAAAAAAATAAATCAATTCATGATGATAAAAGAAAGCTAATTTTCATTACTCTTTGCCCAAAAAAATAAAAACTTCACAATGTTCACTTGAACACAATTTTTGGCAACAAAACCACCTTAGAGTATTCAGAATTTCCATAATCATAACTAAACCAAACTTAAGAAAAAAATTGAAATAAAAAATAGTAATAGGCTATCATTAAGCTTGAAAATAAGAAAGAAATAAAATTAGGAGATGAAATACTAACCCTCCTAAAAGAAGTTTCAGTCGGAGCACCTGAATTCATAAGCTGTTGAAACAAAAAACCATTAGCATTATAGTCAAAATGCGCAGCGGCGGCGGCGGCATGAGGAGGCGCAACCACCAGGCCGTGGTTAACGCCGCCAACGATGGAGGCGTGCGACGGCGGCACAAATTCCTCCGCCATCGGGTTCAATTTGGAGAGCATTTCCTCTAAATCCCTCATCTCCCTCATCTCCCTCTTAAACCCCTCACCTCCATCATCGTCTCCGTTCACTTCCTTCTCCTGCGAGACTCCATTTCCGTTGACGGCGTGCTGCTGCAGCTGATGGTGGCCGTTGGATATTTTCTGCTGAATCAGATGGTAGCTCTGATCGGCGGGGGTCGTTGACTTTTGGCTGTTAGCGGTGGGTTTTGTTGACTGCTGGTGGTGACGGTGATCCGCCACGACGTCGTTTTGTAGGCCATCCCGGTTCGATGACGTCATCGCGTTAACCCTGGGATTTTCCACCACCGCCATGATCAAGATTGTATTTTCCGACTTGTATTTCTCTATTTCTTTTATTTTCTACACCAAAACAGGAAAATGATTTAATCCTTCAGTTCAATGGATCAAAACTAAAAATTCTCAATTTTGACGAGTTAAGAGGGGAAAAAAAGGGTTTCTTTACCTGCTGATTAGTGCTCTAAATGGTGTCCATTGAGCACAAAAACTGGGGATCTTGAGCAGACCAAATATCAAAGAGGAGATTGAAAAGAGAAAAAAAGGAGAATGGCAAAATCAGAGCACAGCTTTTCCTTTTTCCAGTTTATTTTATTCTATTTACAAGAATATTTTACTGAGTCTGCAAGGTGAAGACATGTATTTATAATTAGTGAGAGAAATGTAACAGTAGTACATCATAGTGTATGTTTTATCAGTAAATAAGTATTATTTTATTGCAAAAAAATAAATAAATTACGGACATATTCATTAAATCTTCATTTTTTTCTATTTTCATGTATTTTTCTTCATTTATTGTTTGTTGGACTTTGTTCACAACGCCCCAAAAAATATGATGAAAGAACCGGTAAGGACAGAGAGGACCCTACCTACTTACATTGTGATCAGAATTTGGAGCCCATATTTTTTTACTCTTTTTTTTTTTTTTTGTCTTCATGTTAGAGATTTATGGTAATTATGGTGGAATCATGGTTGATAATTGCAGGATCAGATCATTGAGTTTGATGAAATTTATGTATGGTTTCTAAATCTCTTGTCTACTTCCATCGTTTTTTAATCTGATTCTTTCATTCTCTATTGGAGTTTTTTATATAAATAAAACTGTATGTAGTTGAAAATTATATCTGCATATAATGATGATTAATAATCTCTCATTCATAATTTTTTACTTTTTTTTATATTGACCCTTGTGCTATTAACTATAATTACTTGAGTTTTGTATTTTTGTTTAAAATAAAATTTAATGTAAAGTGTTGAGTTTATAAATTTTGCATCGAAACTGCATGACTATTTTGTGATCATGTATTTTACATATGTAGCCACTTCAAATGCAAATTAAAGTAAAAAAGAACTCAATGTTTACAGCAAAAAATATAAGGACCGAAGTATAATGCAAATCAAAGGACAATATTTGAAGTTGTGGAATAAGATATTGGAATCTAATTCAAAGGCTTCACAAGAAAAAAAAAAAAGTGTGGAATCTAATTAAAAAGTAATAATTAATTGCAGAACCCAGATATACATTTATTTCTTTTCTTTGTGTCACACACCATATAAATTATTACTTGACTTGTGTGGGTTGTAATGTAAGAAAACATTTAACCAATTAATAGATTTTATCATTTTTATTTTCTTAAAAAATTACTTCATACAAATTAAAGAAGTTGATAGAAAGATCTATCTATGAGTATTTAAAGTACAATTATTTTTTGCTGCCCAAGATATGATTTTATGTGTGTAGTGTACATCAAAACAATTGACAAATTAAAATAAGATATGATGGTACGTGTGTGTAGTATACATCAAAATAATGGATAAATTAAAATAAGATATGATAATTCGTGTGTGTATGTTTTATATTTTTTTTCCATCACATTCTCCCAGAATTAGGGTGCTTATCCTTACCATACTAAATACTGTTGAATATTCAGTAAATAAAAAAGATATTACCATTTTACCTGTGTACAAAGTAGTTCAGTTTGGTTTTTACTTTTTAGTGATTACAAAATTTAATATATCAACAATTTCATAAAATTATATATTAAGAAAAAATATTTAAGATATCACGATATTTATAGTGTTTGCAATTTTTAACCAATAATTTGGATATTAACAAGAAATACATGATTATAGGTGTTTCTTGCAATCGTATCATAAGAATTTTTTTAACTCAATATTTAAATATTTGCAAAAAAATACATGATTTTAAGTAACCCAGGTTATCAAAGAATTTTATAGTTTCATCGTGATGATATGTCCCAAACAATTTAACATGTCAGCTATTAAAATAAAAAATTAAAAAAATCATAATAATCCACGCGTAACAAACAACGTTGTTGCATTTAAATTAATTTTTTACAAAAAAAACTTTGTTCTCCTCCTTTTTTTCCACGTCGTGTAATTTCTCTCCTTCTTCCTCGTCTTTCCTTCTGCCCAACCATCACCAAAAAGGCCATGCTCAATAATAGATGAAGGTTAAAAGTCTTAAAAGATAAATTGTAAGTCATTTCAATTTGATCTCAATAATAGCAAAGGATCATATTAGCAAAAATTATCAAGTATTAATTTCTTTAAAGTGTGCCACATATCACACTTTATGTGGATTATGATATTACAAATATTGGTAGGATAGAATTTTCCAAAGCAATATGAATTAAGTTTAGTAGAACATTGAATTGATCATGAAATGCAAGTTATGACTAGGGGTAAATCGGGGGTGATCGTTGATCACAAAAGTCGAATAACCATACAAATTCATCGCATCACACCGTACCAAATAGTTTGTAACAAATTTTTAAAAAAATGCAATTCAAAAAATTAAGTAAAACTACACCACTCTATATGGTTTTTTTTATGATTTTTGACTGAAACCGCACCCGTACCAAACCGTCTCCAATAAATAAATAAATATATATATATATATATATATAAATATATATACTCACTATATCATGTGTTATATTTTGAGTTATGTTGTTATTGTATTGTATATTTAATTTATTTTTGTGTCTATTTTTTAATGTATGCAACATGAACTCTCTCACAATTTGTTTAATTTTTTTATTTTCAATCTAAATAAATGTATTATTAAATTAATGTTAAAATAATTTATATATGTATATATATATATATATTATTTAGTAATATTTGTTGCAAAAGATGAAAGATGAAATCAATTAAAAATTATATAATATGATGTCATGAGCATTTGAAATCATATTTTATTTAAGTCAATAATAATTAGTTTACTTAATTAGAAACTCAAGAAATCATTATATCAAGTTTTTATAAACTATTTTTATATATTTATTTATTTATGACACGATAATATTATTTTAAATATTGTATACATCACAATACTTTAAAATTCTTGTTATAAAATAAATTAAGTTAAAACCCACAAAAACCAAAATCGAACCGAGCTAAACCTCTTAAAATCACACATTCAACTTTTATATGAAAACCACAATTTTAACTTTAATAATATACTGAACCACACATAAAATACAAATTGAGATTGGAAGAAATACCACTCAAATTGCACCATGATCACCCTATCTATGTTTTACTAAAGCTCTCAATATTCCGGGAAAAAAAAAATCATAATTAAATAATGAATTGATGCCAAAATAGTTAATTATTTTTAAGCAATTCTCGTTACTGGTCCATTCTACTAGTATATCAAGGTCGCATCCCTACAACAAATTAAAGGCTACACGAGTCATGAATTAGCTGCCACGACTTTGGAATAAGGTCGTGTTTGGATAGCTTCTATAGAAGCTTTGACTTTTGTGTAAAATCAAGACCGTTTTGTTTCATATTGAAAAACACATTTTTTTTTTTCATTTCTTGTTGTATGGAAAATAACACAATGTATATGCATGCTTTATCATTAATACAACTTTTTTTTTTTATCTTTAATGTTTATTTTATTATTTATTAGTATTTTATTTTTCTATGTTATTTCAAGCGGCACAGATCTACATAAAAAACCTAAAAAAATTAAATACATATTTAATAATCTTACAAAAATCATGATAACCTTTTAATCATAATAAAAAATATTTTGGAGATGGAACCTAACCGATAAATAAACAATTCTTTTTCAATGACTTATCCGTCAAGCCAACATGTGTTATTAGAGGCTCAACTTTGAAATTTTCAATTGCTATGTTTCAAATAATTAAATAAGTGACCATGCCATAATTTTTTTAGAATGAATAATTAGGAAAACTCATGTCCCTTAGAGATACATCATCCGAATACACTGATGTAGTGAAAATCAATAATGGAATAATTATTTATTTGTAACAATTCATCAAGAATGTTAATTTTCACCCATTCAAAATAAAATATGATGGATATAATATTACAATGTTAACACATACATTACCATGTGTTTAAAATGGGTAGACAAATATTTCCAAATAATTAATTCATTGTTTATATCAAGAATGATTCCACATTATATATTTATATTTATTCTCAGGTATTAAAAAAAAAAAGATAATGACTAATATTCAAGAGCAACTGGATTAGATAGTCAAAGGCATAATATATAGTTAATAATTTTAACTTTAAGCAGCCATAAATTAAAAAAAAAAAATTCTCAGTTATAGTGTCATATTATATATAGACAAAAATTGTAGAATATAAAAGTAACGTGCAAAAGGTGTAGGGTTAGATATAAAATTCAAACATGCGATATTGGACCATAACCTTATCTACTTAAATTATTACACATTAAACGAACATTGTTTAGAAGATTCCATGGTGCTTACGTGGTACGCACCGTACCAGATGAAAACAATTCAATTACAAAGCCGGCGTCGTTTCGTTGCGTTGTCGTTAGAAATTCTGCTAAGCCACCTGTAAATTTTAAATTCTTTCACAAGAAACTCATACTTCAATTATATATAAATTTGTGAAAATTGAATTTTATTTATGGATGATAAAATCTGTTTTATTATAATTATTAAAAGTTTGTGTGTTCTTTCACCTGATATGCATATAATCTTAAATACTACTCCAAATATTTGGTGATCCAAATCTTAAAAAATTGAGTATCGTGGAGTCATTATTAATAAATAATTAGTAAAAGGAACTACTCAATAATAATAATTTAACTGATTATAGTTAATTAATATCTTATGGTGGTGTAATCTGTAATTCAGTTTCATATGCATTTTGAGAATTGAAAATACCGGAACTAAATAGCTTAATTATTCAATTCAGCTCTGTCCATATAATATTTACAAGTCCGTGAAGTTTCTCAAACATTTCATATAAATGATTTTTTTTTTCATAAAGGATAATTTTATTACTTTTATATAATAAATTAAAAATTTTGATAAAATTGTTATTCTATAAAAAAGTAAAAGAAGTAATTTTTACGTTGGATATCATACGAATTCTAGAATCAGAGATTACATTAATCAGATCTTACATTAAAAAAAAAAAAAAAGGATAAATGATTACACGAAACAATTAAATAAAAGATTGCAAGGAAAAATGAATTAGGGGTTACACCGAAAAATAAAAATAAGATATAGAGTACTACACCAAATTTGGTTTAAGTTGGTATTACACGAAATGTGGTTCAAGATGAATTTATTTAACTGGAAATTTGTAATAATTCAAGTTGAATTTGCACGAGATGTGTAATACTTTTACACATGTAATACTTCATATCTGATTACAAGAAATTTGATTCAAATTGAATTTTCTACACGAAAATACATGAGATTACACGAAGTAAACTTGAATTTTAAAAAGAGGGAGTTTCCATGAAAATAAAAGAAGAGGGTAACATAAAATTTATTTTCAAGGGGTTACATGAAAATTACAAAATACCTTTTACGGGAATTAAACTTTACATGAAAAAATTGACTAAACATTTTACACGATTTTTTTTCTATTATTTGAATTACAATTTTTTTTAATATATGATAGAAAAGTAACAAAAATATCATTTATAATAGAAAAGTAATTCATTATTTGCTTTTTTGTGGTATAAAAAACTATTATAACTCATATTTATCCACATACTAAAATTACAAATTGTCTTACTTACCAAGCAAATGATCAACGACTTTTAATTTGGCCATTAAAAGGACCATTTACAAACTAGGCATGCTAGCAGAAATTTGGGTTAAGGTCTTTTTCTTGACACCACAACAATAATAATTTATCACCTTTGCCACAAGGCAAGAAATAAATTATGAAAATGGCATAAATAAATTAAGTCATGCCAAGCAAACGTGATTTAAACTTTGTTTAAATGGATACGTATGTAGAATTTGGTATTTTTTTCTTTAAATTTAATGAGCTTATATACTGTTTAAAATTTGACAGTAATGATGGTTTATGAATGAAATATCTAAAAGTATTTGTCAAAAGAGTTCAAGCAATAATTTTCTTAGTTCTTTAATTAAGTTTAGTTATATATATTAGCAGTGGTCCTAATTCATTAGAAATGTAAAAGATTTATTCAATTTTCTTCATGAATACAAAATGGACCTTACAAGTTCATATAACCATATCGTTTGATTTCATTCCTAACTCAAATATTTATTGCTTATTGGATAAAACATTTAATAACTATTATATATGAATTTAGCCAAACAATAAGAAATTGTTTTAAGAGTGACACTTGTGTGCCCCTGGCCCCCGATCCGCTCTGACCCACATATATATATATATATATATTTTTTTTTTTTTGGCGCATATATTGTTGAGGTATTACAAATTAGTTTTATATGTATTATAAACATGAACTAAAGGTATTTGATACCTGAAGAGTATATGTGTGATATCTTTGGATTTGTGAGGTGCGCGCGCGGCGTTAGTGCGTGGTGTGGGAGCGCAACATGGGCGCGCGGTTTTGAGGTATCACACATTTGTTCTATAGGTATTACACATATGTGATATCTGAAGAGTATATGTGTGATACATTTAGACTTGTGAGGTGCGCGCGTGATAAACGTTGTTTATTGCATGTTTTTTGAGCTATACTTGTTTCAATACTTTACAAATATGTGCAATTTACTATTGTTTATCGTTTAATTGCGAGTATTTTGCTTCTTACATATATTTTGAGGAGTTTCTAGGTACAAGTCGACTGGATTGGGTTAAAATAAGGAAATTTTGGTCCCACTTGACCAGGAACTCGGTCAGCACTCGAGTCGAAAGACGAGTAGAGAAATTCTGAAGGAACCAAAGTAGAAAGTCTCACTCGATCCGTCACTCGACATCTCAGTCGAGTGAAATCATACAAAAGACCCACTCGATCCGCCACTTGACAGTTCACTCAACATCTCAGTCGAGTGAAATCATACAGAAGACTCGCTCGATACTCCACTCGACCGGACACTCGATCCGTCGGTCGAGTGCTCGACTATGGGCTTTTACGGAATTTCTTTTATTTTATGTAACTGGGTCGGTTTATGTACTGATTTTTGGGCCTTAAGAGTAGTAAGAGCCATATATAAGGGAGATGGAGAGAGAGAGATAGAAGATTCCTTTTCTTTGAAGAGACGATTACTATTCCAGATAGAGAGAAGTGGCTTGGAGACAAAACAAGAAACAAGAGACCTTCCACACGGGTTCCATCGTATCTTTGATTTTATTAGTCATGATTAATATCGAATTGTCCATGATTTCATATCTGATCATGAGTAGCTAAACTTTTTGTTGATTCTAGGGAACAAGTAATTTATGGATTCTATGTTTTGAGTTTTGAACCCTGATTTATTTATCTTTTCAATTTATTTCTTCGTGTGTTCGTCTTATAATCTAATGCTCGTTTATTAATTGAATCTTATTGATTAACTGAATTCGAGATTCGAGAGATGAGAGTTTAGTTTGATTAATGAATGAGTAGATAGATTTAATTGATTAGATAAGGTTCACTAACACATCGGGGACACGACCAAGTACCTAGCATCCGACAGGGGGAGAAAAGTCGTGAGGAGAATACAACCCTAGGAACCTTTAGGAGTTAATTAATTGTGTATTTCAGACGTGGGTGCATGACCAATTAATCAACGTGTTATTGATACTGAAAGGAGAGATAACATAATTTTGTGGTTGCTCCTAAACGTAAATTGATAAGACTGATTAAATTAGGTTCATACTAAAAACATAGATGAAATAAATGAAAGTTACCCTAGAATCAATTGTCTCTAATCTGATATTCTCTTGCTAATTTATTTTATTTGTTTTTCTGATTGTTGATCACATTCAAGTTCTTATAGTTTTCTAGTTTAGTAAAACAAAATCCCCATCTTATTGATTTTCTAGATACTGTTGGGATTAAATAGTAGAAGTACTTAGTTTTATAATTCAAATTCAGTCCCTGTGGATACGATCTGGTCTTGCTACTTCTACAATAATGTACGTGCACTTGCGTATTTTGTTGTTAAAGAATTTTAGTGAAACAGCGCGGTAGGTGTGGGCGGTGTGGGTGCGCGGCGTGCGCACGCAACATGGGTGCATGGGCGCGCGGTTTTGAGGTATTACACAGTTGTTCTGCTAGTAGTACAACCGCGCGATGCGCGGTTTATTATGTATTATGACAATATATACGATTTGCAATAATATAATGAAGTTGTTACATTAAAAGGTTATTCACGGCATCTTATTATTTCAAAATTTGTAAAAATCCGTATTTTTATTGATAACATCAATATTCAACAATTAAATATGAAAATAAAATTGAACATAATATAATAATAATTTTGTGTTTGTAAGTTTTAATTTATGAATAATTATGAAGTGATTAATAATTATACTTACTATATGTTTTGTTCATATTTTCGTTCATTTATATCTTATAATTATTTTCAAAATTTGTAAATAATTTTCTGCATTCTTTTTTAGATGGATTTGTTCAAAAAGCATTATATTTATTCCAAAAAAATTTAGTTTATATTTATAAATTTAGGTTTCAAATTAATTTTAAAACAATATTTCTTAAAATTTTTAAACCATTTTTCAAAATTTTTTAGAACATATTATAGTTTTTTAAAACAATTTTTAGATTAATTATATCTATTTATTTGAAATAATTTTGAATAAATTATCAAATATTTTTATTATTTTTATTTAAAAAATTTTATTCAATTTATTGATTTTTATATCTTACACAATTAATATTACATATATATTTGAATTAATTTTTAAATTTTATTTGCTGATTTAAGATTGTTAGACTTATTCTCACAACCTTGTAATAATAATAATAATTATTATTATTATTAATTTCAAATTTATTATTATTTTAATATTTTTAAAATAGTTTCAAACTTTTAAACATTTTACAACCCTTCATAAAATAAGTTTAGATTTTAAAACTATTTTCCACATTTATATATTAAAATTATAAACTAATTTTCAAAAATTTTAATTTTTTACAATGTTTAAATTTCATTATTTTCAAATTTTAATTATATCATTAAAATATAATCATATCATTTAAGATAGCTTCTTTTGTTTTATCTCTACTCCTATATATAAATTATAAGATAACTTATTGTGTAAGATATATGTGAAACTTATTCTATAAGACACTTAAAAGTTAATTGGTTTTTTTTTCTTTTTTTCCATTGATTGATAGTTTGGGAGGGAAAATGACAAATCTGAAATTCTCACCAACTTCTTCGTTTTTATATATAGATAGACTACAAACATGAACTAAAAATATTTAATACTTGAAAAGTATATGTGTGATACTTTTAGAACAAATGTGTAATACCAACATGTGCGCGCGTGGACACACAACAAGGGCGCGTGGGAGCGGCCCACGCACCGGGTCGGGTTGGGGGTACGGATCTAAGATCCGTGCCCCTAGGGCATATGACCTTTTGTCTTGTTTTAATAATCTTTTGACCGATCGTAGGAGTATTCAAATCTGCCCCTATTAATAAAATGAAGAACGAGTAAAAGAACAAGGGCGATAACCGATAAGGAAAATAGTAGGTGTTATACGAGATAATCCCACTTTAAATTTTATGTATAATGAAGTTTATATGAATCAATAATATATTCTCTTAACAAGTGCCTTCTCCATTTTCAAATAATGTTATTTTATAAAAATAAATTTTATTTTGACTTGTCTATTTTCTTTAACTACAGTGATAGTTTTTTTTTTTTTTAAATTGTATAATAACAATTTATGCGATTAATTCCATAGAAAATAAAAGAATTAATGGAGCGATTATGTTTTCACGTCTTGTTTTTTTGTTTGTTTTTTATTTATTTAAGAATTGATATATAAAATCTTTCATTAGATAATAATAATAATAGAAAGAAAAAAAAAAGCATTCGACTATGAGAAATTTAGAGTAATCACAGGTAGGTCGATATGTTTTTTGTTGGAAAAGATTTATAGTGAAATTTAAAAAAAATGCCGCCTTAATATAGCAAATTAGCAAAAAAATATATTATATCGACTACCATAAATTTTATTCAAAATGTATTCATGGCCTTGAGCGTATTCAAATACGACTATGTACATGATTGTAAACGATTATACGCATAATCATATTATGACATTTTTTTAATGCTGGTAGATGGGCATGAAAATGGCTAAGCCACGTGGATTATATATTATGTTGATTGACACTCCATACTCAACTATAGTACTTTTTTTTTTAAGTATGTTACAGCCTTTTAGGTTACCATTGATGATGGAAACAAACAAGTATGATAATTTAGTGATAAAAATGTCTGCTAAAATTGATTAGTAAGTGAATTGATTTTTCACTTATTCCAAATTAAATTTAAGAAAACAATCACACCCATAAATACACTCAAACTATAGATTTGTGTTACGGTAACTTGATTCCCAAACTACTCAAATGATTCACCAATTAGAATCTAGTCAAAATCATATGTAAACACTCAACTTGACTAATCCAAAGTTACATCTTTAATATGAGTGTATAACTTACATCTATGAGAAATTTGGCAGTATTGACTGTGCGTGATGACCAGTTGAGAAAAAATTGTAGATATATAGAGGAAAGTAATTATAAACAATTATAAAAAGTTTGAATAAACTAATTAATTAATAAAAAAATTTGATTAAGGAGTGTGTGTTTGATGTCGGGATGTTAAAGAGGTTGGCCCTAACGTTTCAGACTAACCCTATCGGGTTTTGGGTTAAACGGACTTCAAATATTGGAATCTAACTCTAACCCTAACGGGCTTCAGACTAAACAAATTATTATCGGGCTATCAATAAAAATATTTATTTTTATTTTAAATATCATTTTTTGAGTTCAAATATATATAACATTCAAATTTCACATATAAAATTAAATGTTAGAGATTGCAAAAACATCATTGAGAGTTTATACTTGCTGAAATTTATAGATGAAACACCATTAAAAAATGATTATAAATTGCAACAAAATATGAGCAGACTTGTTATTTGTACGCATTTATTGGCTAAGTGTTTGATATTACATAGTTTATATGTGGTATATTGTTATTATTTAATTTATTTCACATAATTAATTCTTATAAATTAAATTTGAAGACATTAAATTTAGGATAATACACATATAATTGGACATTTGTACTATATTTTATACGCATAAAACTACAATAAATTAATATAATTTTAAAAAATTAAAAAAATATGGGTTAGCGGGCCAACCGAATAATCGTCGGGTTGGTCGGACATTTAATTTTAAAAAATTAAAAAAATACGGGTTAGCGGGCCAACCTAATAATTGTCGGGCTGGTCGGACATTTGTACTATATTTTATACGCATAAAACTAAAATAAATTCATCTAATTTTAAAAAATTAAAAAAATACGGGTTAGCGAGCGAACTGAATAATCATCGGGCTGGTCCTAACGGGTTTCGGGCTAAACAGACTTCGGGTAAAACAGTTAAACTTAAATATGTTAGAAATATTTGACCCTATCCATTTTTTTCCCGACTTAAACTGGCTGGCCCATCATGCCATGACCCATTTAACATCCCTAATTTAATGGAACTAAATATTCTATTACAATTTGATTTTTTCATCTTTTATTTCATTATTTTTATTTTACAGAGTAAATGTTAATTTGTAATATCATTTCTACGTACCAAGGGAGACTAAAAGATCTTGCTTAATTTTTGATAGGATCGTTTGGTGAATGAGGGATGAGATAAAATCTATATATATATATAGAAAATCTTTGGAGATATTTACAAAAAAATGTTATTTTCCCACTCAAATTATAAGGGTATTTTTGGAAATTTCCATTTTGTCATATAGGTCAAAAGAACATGACCTAAGAAATTTATAGGTCAACACACATGACCTAAGAAATTTATTTATGGGTGCGGCAATCTGCACCCCACTAATTACTAAACACACCCCACTCCAAGTGTTACTATTCACATCACATGTGAACAGTAATATTTGGAGTGGGGTGTGTTTAGCATTTTTTGGGGTGCGGATAGCCGCACCCTTTATTTATTTTTTGTTCTTCAATTTTTTTTCTTCATAACTTAAATATTGTATAACTTTTTAGTTTTAGATCCACTTTAAGTCAACTATATATCAAATTAATCCTCTTTTTATTGCTTTAATTTAATATGGATTGTAGTAATAAAAAATTACATGTCGAATTTTAAATATGACTTGGGGTAATTAGAGTTGTTTTTTTATCTCTTAAAATCTTGGTATTTTATTTGAAAATGCTACTTTGGATAGATTTAGGTATATGTATAGGGGTGGATAGCTTTTATAGGTCAACACACATGACCCAAGAAATTTATTTATTTTTTGTTCTTCAATTTTTTTTTTCTTTATAGTTTAAATAGTGTATACATTTTTAGTTTTAGATCCACTTGAAGTCAACTATATATCAAATTAATCCTCTTTTTATTGCTTTAATTTAATATGGATTGTAGATATAAAAATTAAATGTCAAATTTTAAATATGACTTGTGGTAAGTTAGAGTCGTTTTTTTATTTCTTAAAATCTTGGTATTTAATTTGAAAATGCTACTTTAGATAGATTTTAGCCCAAATGTTGAAATCTGAAACTAAAAATATATTCTATATATTTTTATTTAATAAATTACAAATAGAAATATTTTAAAAAATAGATAATTTTTAAAATTAGATATATATTTTTAATGCACCATATATACTTACTCTAAAAATAGCTTTTGAATTGTTTTGAAAAGTTTAAATTTATAATTATTTTCCACATTAAATATAATAATGATAATAATATCACTACAAATACCTTAATCCGTGCAACGAACGACAGAGAAATATTAGTAAAAGGTAATACTACTTGATAATGATGTAATTTGTTTTCTATTTTTTATTTAATTACCAAGCACCCCTATTAGTTTAGGGATGTATTTGTAATTTGACTAAACATGGGCACCTTCTAGAAAAAAAAAATTGAAAAAGAATATAATGGATCGATTGTCATATGCTGAGCCCTAAAGCACGCGAGGAGGAAATCGGACGGTTAAACAAAGTGTTGAAGCGCCGCCCAAACTACAGACAGAGGTACACATGAAATCGCTCTCGCTTTCAAATTCTCAAAACCTAACAGCAAATAATTTGTTGAATTGACGCAATAAGAATCTCGCTTTGCCTGAAATTCTTTCAGAATCCAACTATAAGTTGAAGAAACCCTCGTTGGAGGAGGCGTTGGAGTCTCTGCTTCAGAAAGTTGCTGAGCTTATTATCATCTTCGGTATGTTTTATGCGGCATATATCGACATGATTAGCAACTTTACCGGTTAGGGTCTTTGAGCGATTTTGTACTATTTATATCGGTGGAATGGGATTTGGGGATTAGTAATTCCGATTGAGAGTAATTATTCTGTAATTTGAATTAGGCATTCTCTTCCTTTTCTAAATTCCCGCACGGAAATCAGGTAAATTTAGCAGCTTAAGCTTGTCTGTTTGCAATTCCTCCAATTTCGTTCTAGATCTGGGATTTACTGGAGGAAAATGAAAATCAAAAGTATTTGGAATCACCCTTTTCCTTTTGATTTGGACCCAGAAACTATGTATGTTATAATGTAGTTGAGTATCTTGAAAACTTTATTGAATATTCTTAGTATGTTTGCAAAGATTTTTTTTTTTTTTTTTTGAACTTTCAGCTTTAAGACAAACATAGGAACAATGTTTATGTATATCGTGTTTCAATCTTAACTTGAAAGATTGCAAAAATAAATAGATAACTTGAACTGTAAACACCATAATGGTGTATTCAGGCATTTTCTATTGATGCTTCACTGGGAGTGGGACTTCCTGCAGCTGAGCTGGAGTTCCCAGAATAATTCATATCTTTGCTTTTCATGCAATTGAGACTGCTGATGCTGCTTGACTGTGAAGAAACCAGCAGTGCATTGGGTAGCATGAATGAATGTTCTCATGAAACAATAGTTATAAATTCAATCAAGTTAAAAGTACTCATTCTTATTTAAATTACGGGGACTGGACCACCTGCAATTGGACTTAGATCAATGGACGGTAGCAATGGCCTTGCTGTGTGGCTAGACTGTTCATTACACTTCATTTCATCTAACCTGGTGATACACTGTTCTGTCATCCATGACACTATATTTAAAGGGATAATCTGCACTGCAGTGAAAATGGTCCATGCCAGAGCATTGGGATTGAAGTGCTTTTGGCTTTTGATTTTGGTTTGCATGGCCTTATATATGGCTTTAAACCTGTTTTCATGCATCCCCTTTTTTAGCCCTCTGAATTGTGTCATGGCAGATAAGTAGATCTAAATGCTAAAATCTTGATCTGGTAGAATTTTTTTGTCTGCTAGTCAAACAGAACTTTTCTTCTTTAAATTCTTTAAGATCTCTATTTATTTTTTTAAAGCAAAACTTACTTTAGTACATGCTATCAGTTTTGATAAATTTACTCTGTCTAAGGGGAAAGGCCATCAATATTGGACCCGTGATGTGTTGCATATTTTCCAGGATCATTATTCCAGTGTAAAGAAAGTCTGAATAAGGTGAATACATAAGTGTGTGACAATATTGTCTCATCTCATGACACAAATGCTTTGTTTATGATAGATGTCAAGCGCTTGGACAAATTTGAGCTTTGCAATCATACGTAGGGATGTAGAATGGGAGTGGGAGAAGTCAGGGTGGAGTCTTTGGTATATTTATATAATTGGAAGTACTTGCTCGCTCTCTGAAGAGCTATTGATCTGGCAAAATATTAGAAGATGAGGAGATCATATTTTAATTCAAATAAATAATAGCTTTGGAGTATCTTGGAGCATATGAGCAAAGAAGCTTGTGGAGCACCGCGCTCACCTCAAGGATTGCTCTCTTGGTTTGCTTCATAAGTTTTGATCTTCTTTGATTTTTTTCTTCTTGTCAAATCATTCAGATGGTGACAGAAGATGTATAGGATTTGCTTAAGCTGGCATTGTTCAACTGCTTTAGATTGTCTCCCTATTCATGAATACTTTCAATCTGCAGAGTTTCCCATTGACTTCATCTTCAAGGACCAAAAATGAGTGGCCGTTTCTCTCGGACAATCTATGTTGGAAACCTTCCTGCTGATATTAGAGAATCTGAAGTTGAAGACTTATTTTACAAGGTTTTGGTTTCAAATTATGTTTCCATTCATCTATTACGTTTGGGTAAATTTCAGCAAATATGTTTCTGGGGTCAATGCCTCTAGCCTTATACTGTCATTATGAACATGTGACTGCTTAATCATTATTGCAAAGTATACTAATCACTCATTGTTAAAACCTTTTCTATTATATTCTCTCTGCAAAACCTTCAAACCAGTGGCCAATGTTTCTTTTCTTTTTGTTCTGTAATTATCATTGTTAGAAATGCATGCCAAATTTGATGTGAGGAGGCTATGTTTTTTTTTTTTTTTAAATTTAAATTTTACAATAACCCTTCTCCTCATTCTTGCTGGTGAAAATGCATGGTAATCATGATGCTTGAAAGATGTGTATGAAATTATATATTTTATATTTAGATGGTTAATGAATAATGAATGACTGGATACAATTGAATTTTACTTAATCTGATAAAAGTTAATACATTGATAAAGATATGTATGTATATAAATATATTTATGTATCTGTCATTCTCTTCTTGCAGTATGGCCGCATATTGGATATTGAATTAAAGATTCCGCCGCGTCCACCATGCTATTGTTTTGTGGAGGTATTATTACTTCCAGTACCTGACATTGGCTGTGTGCAAAAATAAAATTTGAAAAATTTATTGGATGTGTCCACATCAATGGAGTACTTAACCCCATGTGTTTGGATTTCTATTTGATCCTTGACAGTTTGACAAATTGTAATTTTTCTGATTAATTTTGTTTTAATGTGTAGTTTGAGAATGCCCGAGATGCAGAAGATGCCATCAGGGGAAGAGATGGCTATAACTTTGATGGTTGTCGATTGAGGGTAAGAGTATTTTGTATAAGTGAAACATCTTCCCTCAATTTATATGTGCCTTATCCTTATTTATATTATTAAGGGCCTCTTGCTCAATTCAGGTTGAGCTTGCTCATGGTGGCAGAGGACCATCATCTTCCAGTGATCGTCGTGGTGGTTATGGAGGCAGCAGAGGTGGAGGTGGAGGCGGCGATGGGCGTGGGAGTGGAGGCGACAGTGGTGGCCGATTTGGTGTTTCTCGCCATTCAGACTATCGAGGTGGTGCAGAATTTAATTATGTTTTAGAGCTTAGCTGTAGATGAGTACCGCTTTTCAGTTGCCTAGAATCTTTAATATCTTTCCTGTTTTGTTTTTTGTGACACAGTGGTTGTCCGTGGGCTTCCTTCTTCTGCTTCATGGCAAGATTTGAAGGTTAGTGAAGTTGGCTATTTTGTTACCTTAGATATTTGTGGCTGTTCAGCTAGATTTGTTTGTTAATCCTAGTAAAAAGTGTTTCAGGATCATATGCGTAAAGCTGGTGATGTCTGTTTTGCTGAAGTTTCTCGTGACAGTGAAGGTATTTACTTGAGCTGCCTACAAAAGAACATGTTTTCTTACGTGTCCCCTTCCTTTTTTCCTCACTGAGTGTATATATATGCCTCAACAATGCTCAAGTCTTCTCCTTGCCAATCTTTTTTGTATGGGTCTTTTGGCCAGTGCACAGATTTTTTGTATGAGTTGCCTGTAGTGGTTCATGAGGCCTGTCTTGTTTAATGCAGGAACCTATGGCTTAGTTGACTATACTAATTATGAGGACATGAAATATGCTGTAAGTTCGCACTTGTGCTGTGGATAGTGTAAACTTCTGCTGTTTCTTATATGCTCCAAACAGCTGCTAATGCTGTTTTGAATTAACCAGATCCGGAAACTTGATGATAGTGAGTTCAGAAATCCTTGGACCAGAACTTATATCCGGGTATCTTCTACGTTGCACTTCTATTCTTTGCTTTATATATTGTTATTTTATATGCATTCAAAGTTTCTAATCAGCACTATTTTTTCATTCAATTTTTGTCCCTGCATCTTGAAGTAGGTCTTGTGATAATTTTCAAGTCATCTCTCTTCGCATGCAAGCGATCTTTCTAAATGTTGCTTAGATTTTTTCTTGTTATTTAGTTGATATTTTTTGCACTATTTATTTCAGGTTAAGGAATACAAGGGCAGTCCCTCAAGAAGCCGAAGTAGGAGTCGCAGTAGAAGCAGAAGCCCCAGGAGGAGAAGGTAATGTACCTATTTTCTAACTTTGAAGTATGTATAGCGATCGTTGAACTTGTTGCAAGATATGGAACATTAAGATTCCATAACTGAGACTAAATGTTAATGGTTTTTTATGCAGCAGGTCGCTGAACCGATCAGTTTCGAGATCACCATCTGCATCTCCTGTTAAACCATCCAGGTATATGGTGATATATCTTTTATTCTAAAGCTATTAAGAATACAGTATTGTCATAATTCAGCTGTTGAACTTCTGATCATCTTGACTGATCTATTCGATGTCTGCTTAACTTAAATATGAAGGCTCAGGTCAAGGTCAAGGTCAAGGTCAAGGTCAAAGTCCAAGTCCAAGTCCAAGTCGAGGTCTGCATCCCCACACCAGGTAATGCCTTGACCAAATCGTAAAGGAAAATTCTTTATGTCGTGTTTGTGATTTGAGGAAACTTGAAATAAAAGAGTTTCAGATTCACCCAAAAAGAGTGAACTTTCATATTTGCCATTTAAGGTTGTTTTTGGATATATGCCATTTCAAATGCAAGAATTTTATATCCACCCAATTTATAGTGGATTCTAATCTACTCCAAAAGTTGTTCAAAGTAAGAATAATGAATTTCAATTCCAAGTCAATGCAAACAACTATGATTGAATTACAACCCATCTTTAAATGCTTCAATTCAAAAACAACCTTAAAGAAAACAGACTAATATTTAGAAGTGCATTGTTATGCTTGGGTTTCTTACAAATGGTCTAATTGCCTCAGGCTAGATCCGGCAGTGCCTGATGTCCAATTGCTCATGTGAAGCTAGAGAATTTGTTGGAATATATGATTTGATGCATCAAAGAGGATTTGTGGCCACTTAACTTCATTTTACTTGATATCTATTTTGGAACGCCGGATGTTTACTTTGGTGATTCTTGAGATCTGAGTAACCTATGACCTTGCTCTTTATTATTGCTGGAGATTTGTTTGATTATGATTTGCGTCCACATTAGCCTTGGCATTAGCATCTGGACAAGTTTTTTAATGGAACATTTCAAGACTTTAAGTGGCATG
Organism: Scutellaria galericulata; assembly: GCA_946896805.1. NCBI lineage: Eukaryota > Viridiplantae > Streptophyta > Magnoliopsida > Lamiales > Lamiaceae > Scutellaria > Scutellaria galericulata. Next base: position 23,055,753 of record OX335784.1, on the reverse strand, counting down.
CTTCGTTTTTCTAGATATATAAAACATAACACACGAGCACTTCATGATGTGATCATGTTCATTCTACTTTTACTCCCTCGCATGTAATTCTTTGTTTCATAGAAATTTTGAAATTGGGTTCATGCTTGATTCTTTAACATGAAAATTCGAGATAAATGAATTATTAAGGGGGATATGATTCCTATGTGACACAAGACAATGGATGACATGATATTAATGCTCGAATTCTGACGTTTACCAAGGAATTCCCTTCAAGAAATTAAACTTACAACCTCAGTATATAAGTATTATGGTTAATATTCGAATTAAAATAGATACATAATTTGTAGAACCAGTAAACTAAAAGATCCGAGTAAAAGATTTACTAGGTCTCGCAATGTATCGTTAACTATAAAAGTAAATCAACATCTAGAGGCACTCATTTCATTCATTTAATATTTATTCTTGGTAAATATTTGCAAATTGGGGAGTAAGAGTAAAGGAAATGTTCGATTTCACTAACAATAAAGGTTAGGTACCAATTTCCCCAACAAATATTGTTAAAGTGTCATACATTGTTATTTGATCGCATAAAGGAAAATTTAATTCTCAAAAAAAAAATGAAAAAGAAAAAAAAGAGAGGGAGCTCTATCATTGATGTTAAAGAAGGTGGTGTGTGTAAGAAACCTAAAAGTATTGGGGGGTAGGAATGCAAAAAGAAAATAGTATTTGTAGCGGATGTGCAAAAATTCTTCTATTATATATTGGAGCCGAACTTTAACCCTAGTCCTGGATAAGCCGCAGCAGCAGAAGAACAAGTAACCATCAACAAACCCTAGCCCCGAATTTCCCTGTGATTTCTCGTTTCTGAAGGAAAAAAATGTCGGTTGGGGAACTCGGCTGCACCTACGCTGCTTTGATTCTCCACGATGATGGCATCCCCGTCACTGTAAACATTCCACCTTTTAATTTAGCATTTTAACCTTGCCAAAATTTCAATTTATTTGTTGTTATGTACAAGTATGTATTTTTATATAATTTTATTCGATTCTTCAGGCGGAGAAAATCGCAACGCTGCTGAAGGCAGCAAATTTGACGGTGGAATCGTATTGGCCGGGACTTTTTGCTAAGCTTTGCGAGAAGAAGAATATAGACGATCTTATCGTGAACGTCGGCGCTGGTGGTGGCGGTGCTGCCGTCGCAGTTTCTGCTCCTACAGGTGGTGGTGGTGCTGCTGCCGCAGCTGCTCCTGCTGTGGAGGAGAAGAAGGTAGAATTCGAGTCACTGTTCTTTCCAATTTTACACATAGCATACCATTCCAGTTTTGTTCTCGCACTTTTTTTGAAAAATATTGAACTAATCTAATCTAACGAGAATATAAGTTTTCCAGTTTTTCATCTGTTGAATTGAAAACTTATTTATCCTAGGTTACTCACAGGATCAGGAAAAAAACAACTTAATAAACAAACAAATGCTGTAGTACTTTTTATTTCATAGAAAATTTGTACATAAATAATATCTTCCAAAACCCTATCCTGCCTACTCAGATCTGATGTTTGTTGTGAGTATTTCTATATATTAAACATTTATCTACATATTATTTTAGGTTTGAATCATCTGATCAAGTAAATATATATTTTTTAATTTTTCAGGAGGAGGCAAAGGAGGAGAGTGATGATGATATGGGTTTCGGCTTGTTTGATTAAGCAATATCATTTTGAATATTTCTTCCGTTGCTTTATTGCGTACTTGGGAAATTTGAACTATAATTAGATCAATGTTATTAGTGGTTATGTTTCCTTTCTAAAGAGCTATTGTTAGCATCTTCTTGACAGTTGTGGTCGTTCATTTTTGAGTATGTTGAAGGATATATTTATGCTTCCAAGTTAAATATTTTTGATATGCTAAGTTCTGTATTCTCATCATTGAGCACTCTTTTGAGAATGATGGTTTGAATTTACATATCGATACATTCTGAAACAAGGAATTTGGAGTGTTACTGTTACAGGTTTTCTTTTCCACCATCCATGGTATGTTCTAACTCATGAATCCAATATAATTTGCATTTGTTGTCCAAAAATTCTGGGGTTGAATTTGCAAACTTGGAAGCGGAACTCGTTTTCTGCTCATGGCTTGCATTCTATTTAAATATCTGCATTTGATGTAATGTCCAAGTTCCAATCTGCTATAAAGACATGACTTGCATAATTCTTTGTGTTTGAACCATTGTTATCAATCTATGCTGATCTGGTGTGTTGTCGGAACATTTTCCCATACTGCCTTTGTGTTTTTTAGGTGACTTTTTTGCCAGTAATCCACATTAGACTGATACTGATTACATAACATTAGGGTTATCGTACTTTGCTATGTGAAATGTGTGGAGGTTTCTTATCAAGTCTTGTTTCGGTTACTAGCTGAAGTAGTTGCAGAAATTGATTATTCAATACTGCAATTATAATTCTATAATGTATTTTGCCAAAATAATATTTTTTTCAAGGTAAAAGTATAATTTGCAATGAATATAAATAGAATGCGAAATTACTTCAAGATGTTCTTTGATTAAGTAAGAAACTGATATCTTCAATAAAAACTATTATAAGCTCTATCGAGTTTTTTTTTTTTGGCAGAAATCAACAAAACAACCAAGTTAATCTCTACTCATTCCTTTTTTATCTTTTTTTTTTTTTTGGGTCTTTTAATTTACTTTTTTGGGGGTTTTCAGAATTTCATATTATATATTTATCCTTTTCTTTTAAATTTGAAATGCAAGCTTTTTAATTGCCTTTATGAGGAAATTGATTCTTTTGAGTTTTAGGTGCTCATTTATCATAGGGTTATTTTTCTTAGTTTAGTTACACTGGTGATGAGCAAGCATTTTTTGACATGTTAATTAGTAATTTTCTTTTTTTCTTTTCTGTCGAAGGATTAAAGAATATATAATGCTGTCAGTGTAGATGTAATTGTAAAAATTGTGACTATAAAATTCAATGTAATTATCACTACTTAATTTTATTTCTTCAGATGTTCATGTCTTTATAATTAATATTCTTAGGCAAGGGTTCTACTGCCATAATAACGAGTTAAAAACTCTTTTTCTTCCCTGGATAAACATTTTTTTTTATTTGGTTAGAAGAACAGATATTGCCCTCGTCGCAATAACAAGTTTAATTAAATGGATATCTTTTAATTTTTTATACTTCACGCAATCTAAACAGATTCAATTTTTAATGCAATAATAATGGTATCTTTTTAATTATGGTTTATATTTTATCGACAGCATAATAAATTTGATCCAGCATTTTTTGAAAGTAGAAGAGTACTCGAAGACACAGACACTTGAAGTATATTGAAGCTTCTAGAGGAAAAACACTCATATTTATATTCCAATATATCAGCTAAATAAATGGACCATAAAATGTATGTAAATATTAAAACTAACCACCTAATAAGGTGGCAATATCTCAACCAATTATTATTCAAACATTATCTCAGATTAAAATATTAATTAATTGGTTTTCTCATAAAAATATCTCCTTTTAATACTCCAATACCATTTAGAATATACTTTTTGTTTCTCTTTATTTTCGTTCTTATGCAAAGAAGAAATCTAATACCTTTGTTGAATGAAGTGTTGGCTTAAATTAAATATTATGTGATAATCTAGATTAGGAAAAACTAAATCAAATTACTAGCATTTGATGCTTAAAAGTTTGAGTATGACTCTTAGGACTATCTCAGATGAATCTAATTGTCATATTTATGAGACGAGTCAATCCACATATAAATTTATAAATATTGATTCAGTAAATAGACAATTGACTCTTCTTTTCATATATATTGATTTGTGAGATCGTCTCATAAATTTTTATGTAAATTTTCTGATTTATATAATTTTTCTTTTTTGTTTTCTTTTATCAGTCTAATTGTAAAGAGGGTATTTGATGCCAAATGCATTTTACAGAGAACTAAATGTAACTTACTAAAATGAGCAAGTTTTATATAAGACCGTCTCACGAATCATGTTTCGTGAGATGGGTTAACCCACAACCCACATTACACAATTTACATGTAAATTAATAAAAATGGGTTAGGGTTATGGGTAAAAAAGATCGTTTCACGAAAATTATGCGTGAAACCGTCTCACACAAGTTTTTGTGTATTAAAATTTAATTTTTCTAGATACATTTTCCTTGTGATGAATGATGATAACATAATACCATCATTGAAGAATTTGAAGACATATTTTCACAAAAAAAAACTTAATAAAGTTTGTAAATTACAAAAATCTCCATTGTCGGAGAAATTTTGTGAATGCAATTAGTTAAATCTTGTTATCAGACATGTATACAAATGAAATGAAGAATTATAAAGGAAACGCCATATAAGTAGAGAGCACTAACAACTCAAATAACAAAAAAGGAACTCTCCTTATATGTGTGTAGGGACAATTAAGTATATTACATGTATCTATATTAACTTAAAAATTGATCTCTTCTCACAACATTTTCTAACTCAGATGTGTCTGTATAGTTAAACCAAGAACAGCTCGTAATGACGTGGTAAGAAAATTGTAAAGAAGCTCAGTTCAGCCAGCCCTCGGACATGCTCGTCCCCCCATGTTTGCAAACTTTCTTGCAATGCCAAATATGAGTGTCTTAGTCAAGAGTCCTCGGTCCAGACTGCAAGCAACGGCTATTGCCCCTCCGATTATTAGAAGCTTTGGTATCTTAGAGCCGTTTGGTTTCTCATCAGCTGGAGTCATTAACTGCGTTTCTGATGATATTTCATCGCCTTCCAAAGTCTTCAAGTATTCACGATCAAGTTTAGTATTGATCTGAGCCATAAATGCGTGGCGAGAAAGGGGTGCTCCAGATGCTCGGTGCTTTTGATAAGCCCGAAAACCACGCTCAATACTCTTCACCAATCCCCACATACCTTGTCGTACCCCAAACTTGGCGATTTCCCATGGGATTCCCATGTCTTCATGGTGGAAGAGTATCACCTCACATGCAGACAGTCCAGTTCCTTTCTTTGAATCCACTGTTTCAATCAGAATGAATAATTTCATGATGAACACACTTGAATTTATAGTCAAAACACATGGAGAGATACTGGAACTCCAGAATAGGTATAACATAACTAATTGAATTCATTTTTTGATGTTAAAAAGAACCAACGTGCAGGAAAAAAAAAGAATTTTACATTTCGTGACATTTGAATGAACACCTGCTTATGAGTCCAACATTGTTCTTTTCATAGTACTGTTTGTGGGGAGAAGATCAATTTTCCATGTGTAGTAACAAACACATGATTGTGGAAAAAATTATCCATCTTTATATTTACCACCTTACATAAGGCTATCAGTGGCTTAAGGTTGGAAAATCAGGTATTTGGAAGAATTAGTGAATCTTCTTACCGGCTTGAATGAACCAACTTGAGTAATAGAGATCAACACGTCGTGGTTTATCTTTCCTTGGAACAGAAGAAGAGGGAACTCCCTGGTTCAGAATCAAAACAGGAGGTTGTCACTCAGTTCTATCAAACTAAACAACATAAGATAAAGAGCTCCCATAAAAGGATGCATAATTTTTAGGTCAACCACAATTGAAGAGATCTTTTGTTAGTTACTTGTTCTTTTCAGCCAGAAGGTGAGCATCATTGTCCCAAGTGCACAAGTTGTGCGTACATGATGAAAATAAAATCTTGAAACACCAAAATAAAAATGTTAACTAGAATACCTTTTATAAACCCATGGTCCAATTCACTACTTCAGCTGTCAGGATATTATGTATACAAATTTGGAATCTCCTACGAATTTCATTTGAGCATGCACAAAACATGCTTTTCTTTTGAGGCAACTATAGCTACTCACTAACATGTTTTCCATTTGGGCATGCACAAAAATCAAATTCTTTTCAGGAAACTTTTTTCTTCTTATGTCATTCACCTTCCAGATTCTTTCAAGTCAGTTGAAACATATTTACATATTATCAGGTCCCAATCATATGCAATAAACACAATGTGACAGAAGATATAAATGAAAACAATTAAATGTATCTCTGCCTTACCTTAGTCACACAGTAATATGATCTTCCAGACTCCCATATTCTACGGCCTATGATATATTCTCTATCGCTGCAGAAAAATGGGAACTGCAAGAAAATGGTCGGATTTCAGTGCACTAGGAATAAAGTCAACACAATGACAAACAACACTTGCATTAGAAATAATCTCAACACCAACCTTGCGTGCCCAATGGACTACTATAGTCCCTGTGGTAGGGCATTCTTCCAAAATTGAACCATGTATAAGCATATCATCCCACTTCATTCGGAATTCATCATCCCAGAAGAAGTCCCTTAGTAATTCAGGAGTTGCATCCTCATAAACAGTTCTGCTACAATACTGAGGGGGACCAGTCTACCAAACCACCACCAGAGAAAAAATTACAACACATAAACCAAGCGAAGAAGACACAATGGAATTCTTTACACATAATAATAGTCAAGAAAGTTGGATCCTCAAGCATTTCCTCAATACCTCAGGATCTCTTTGCCATGCTTGGTAGCTCATGTTGTGGGCTGAACGATCCATCATATGTTTCCAAGGGGGTCCTCCATCTTTTCTCTCAACCAAATGGCATAGATGTTCCAAATCCTCTTGTGTAATAAGTGGTCTGTCTTCTTGGCTTAATTTTGATGCACTGTAGAAGCATAGAACATTGAAGTTATGGAAAATTAAGTTATCAAGGAAACCAATCTAAAATATACTCTATCTAATATGGCCAATTTACTTAGTTATCAAGTAAATCATCATCTCAAATAATGTTCATCTATGACATTGCATGCCATGTACTAAGTTCAACTACGGACAAGTCAACTTTTTCGTAAATATATTGGCAAACATTAATCCAGAGGCAATGGACAAAACGTACCTAATTTCTTCCTTCATCAATTCAGTAACAAAGTTTAAACCATGCAAGTTAAAGAGATTTTAACTTAAACTAAAAGAATAAAATGGTAATTGTCCAAGCTTTTTTAACTTAAAGAGATTTATAACCACCAAGTTAAATTATTTAAAACAATCCACACTGGAAACACACTCGCAGCAAGTCCTGATTTGTTCCCCTAATCAATCTATGTGACATAGAAGACGAAATGGCTGAACGAACTTGGAAGTTGAAGTAATGGACTCAAATTTACCACACAAACCTGTGCCTATGCAGCACCGCAAAATCTCCTTCATTTGAAGCATTATAGGTTAATTACATCAATTGTATTCATTGACACCATTTGAAACAAAAAGGTCAATTTTTTAAAAAATATATACAAGAAGAAACAAGAAACAGAAAATATATGCATATGAGAAATCAAACCAACAAGAACTGAACTTTTCTGAATATCAAAGCATAAAATTAACCTGCAAACATCCTTGTCAATAGCTTTTTGTTCCTTCTCTATTCCATCAACCTTGAGAGAAGAGGTTTGAAGCTTGGAAGAATTCAAGCTTTGAATTGAACCAAAGCCATTATTAACAGGAGGAACAAGGGAAGTAGAAGGCGAGGAAGGTGCTGACAAATCAAATTTACAATTCCGCAAGGTAGCCCACCTAGGTTTCCAAGCCCATCCCAGCATCATACCCAAAATAAAAGCGATCCCAACAGGCCCTAATAACTGTATCAACCCTAATATCATCGCCCATGTCGTCGGCTTCTTCAAAATCTCCAAAAACTCCTCAACCAATTCCATAACCACTTAATTTACAAACAATAACCAACAAATAATAAAATCAACAAAAATACAAAAGAAAAGAAGCAAAAAAGAAATGGATTATGGAATGGAAGATATAATTAAAAGGGTGTGGAGAGAGATAAGAATGAGAAAGGTGGAAACATGGTTTGTGGGGAAGATTGATTGAGCGACATATGTTGTTGGAGTTCTCCCCCAATAAACAATGAACTTTTTTCTGGTGAAAAAGATTGAAAAGAAGAGATAATTGAGAGAGAGAAAATAGAAAGGAAGAAAAAGAAAAAACGATAGATTTTGTGTATATGGATTAACAACGCCAAAGAAGCAGTGGTTTTGGATTGAAGGCGGCGATTTTGGGTGCCAGCTGTCTGCTCTACTCTTCAGCTCTTTGGATTTCCTCAATGTGTGAACCTTAATCCGCCCCCTTTTTTCTCCATATCCTTTTTCTCTATTTGTCCAAATCATATACTCCATCCGTTCTGGTTAATTTTACACACCTTTCCCGACATATGAAATAAGAAAATGTTGTTTTTTTTATTTTTTAAATTGAAAAGTCAACAAAATCATGCCAAAAATAAGTGTTTTTTTACCTTTTGAGTTGAAAAGTCAACAAAATCATACAAAAAGTAAAAATTACTTTTCTTTTCGGGGTGTGCAAATTTACCCGAGACATCTCGAAAAGGAAAGTGTGCAAAATTAGCCGGGACAGAGGTAGTATTATATTATTATTAATTTCAAAATAAAATATCAATTTTCTATAATGGGTAAATGACACAAAATACCACAATTTGAATAAGAAAAAGGAAAAGTACCACAGAATATAGTGACATTTGTAAAAATACCATAAATTCCTTTATTCCTTTGGACCCACTCTTTAATTATTGCTTTTTGATGTATACAACCACAAGCTTGCTAAATCCAATCTCAATTCTTCCAATTTAATTAATGTATTTACACTCCAAAGATAGATTAAAATTTTATGTTAAATCCGGGACACGAAATGGTATCAGAGCCTAGGTTTATTATGAACTTGAATTTATATTTATTATGTTTAAGTAATTAACAAATTGGAGAGGAGAATCTCGAGAAAATATGGATCTGGACGAATGTCCAAGATGTTTACCATACAGGAGATATCGTCAAATTTTGACGATGTACGAACGAGAACATGACGAGAAAATGACATATTGGCAACGCCAATATATGGAAAAGACGAGAGCAGGTGCCGATGGAGAAACCTTGAGGCAATGCGAAGAGCAAGAAGCATATTACATGAACTTCCTTGAAGTAAACTACATGTTATATGCTGCTCTTACAAACCAATGAGATTTAGCTCATCAAGACCATGTGTTCTGAAGGAGAACCCGATTGGAACGAGATACTTCCAGATACCTCTAAGATATCTCAAGATCTTAGAGAAATCCAGAAGACGGTGTAAAATTATGGCAACCGCCATAATCATCTACCAACACAAGTCCATCAGATCCAGAACCAGATGGAGACGATGATAAAATATCAGAAGGAAACCATTGAAATTCTTCATGATATTCAAAAACGAGTAAAAACTTTGGAGGACAGACCAAGTCTTACCGGAGGAAGAAAACGTATTGATTTCGGAACAGTACCCTATTTACACCAAAAGGGGATACCAACTGAAGTCATACGTCCAATGACCAGAGATGAAAAGATCATCGCTATCATCAAAGGAAAATCCATCATAAACTAATAAGTGATGGATATGGAAAAGATCAATCTTGAAGATCTACACGAACTTGCCGAGTCATTCGCAGGATTAGGTATCGTGGATCTAAAGATGAATACAGGAGATGGTTCAGCTTTGGTTACACGAGACAAAAGACCACCCCCACCTGTTGATCCCAACGTGGCAGAAAGCTCAGGTTCACATCATATGGATGAACCGATGCCACACGCTGGAGATTTCACAACAGAGGAGATCCTATTGTTCCAGGAACTCGACAACGTTCCAGAAGGCCAAATCTCATGAATACGCCTTATGGAAATGGAAAATCTCAGCTCGAACCCATACATCCGTATGGATTAATGCTAAATCTGGATATTCCAGATTTTAAGAATCGAGAAGTCCTCATTGATGAATGGGCAACAGGAATGAGGATGACAGTAGGTACTCTCGATCTGACAAAGGAAGAATTCATCTTATTACTAGAGATGAGTCTTGAAGGATCTGCAAAGATCGCGTGGGAAATGACGACATCAGAAATGAGAAATGATGTTACGGCTGGTGAATCATTAACAGGGATTGTCAATAATATGGCAAAATTATTCAAAATCCATTTTATCGGCATATGCTATTTCGAGGGAATAGAAGAAGAGAAAAGAAAAAGATACAAACAAGCCCTCTACTGCCTCGAGTTACGAGATATTTGTCATATAGATGAATATATCAAATTATTCACCGAATATCGATGGAAGTCGAATGTGGATGACAAAGAAGCTTCGCAACTTTTCTTTGCGAAGATACCAAGCCCCTGGAGAGAGATGCTCATCAGGGAATACAAGAGTGCAGACGATTTGGATACGGTGGCCAGGAGAATGTCCTTCTTAAAGGCCAAGTTAGCCGAATGGTGCCACCAGGCAGCACTCTACAAAAACTACAAGAGACTCCGAGGAATCAATAAAATGGTTCCACTATGTTGCAAATATAATGACATCCCAACAGTCGTGGGAGGTCAACCGCGGAAGCATAAAGGGAAAAGGCTGAGAAGCCATCCATACCGCCGTGGAGATAGCAACCAAAGAGGAGGTCGTAGGTCTTCATGGAGACCTAGAAGAGTGTGGTCAAAACAAAAGGCCCGGAGTTACAAATCAGGGCAAAGACCAGCACCAAGCAGGAGTAGAACCTTTTCATCAGGTTCTAACCAAGGAAGTGCCAGCAGAAATCCAGGAAAGAGAACTTTCAGGCGAGCTCAAACCAGAGCTAATGAAAGTTTCAAAGACTGTAATTGCTGGACTTGCGGAGCAAGATGGCACATCTCAACAGATTGCCCGGACAACCAGAAGAGAGGTATACGGCAGTTCGAATCAACGCCAGAATTCGAAGAAGCTGTCTATTACCAAGATCTTATACAGGTGTATCAATTTGAGGATCTACCCTCAGATGAAAGCATCTATGAAGAAGAGATCTATTCGGATGATGGAAGTGAATCCACATCAGAATCGGAGTGAAGAAGAAATTCTTCAAACAACAAGAGAGGATATGTCAGGTTACCTCTCTCACACAACAGTCTCTCATAAAACTCTAATGAAGATTATGAGAGAAGATTCAAAGCTCCAAATGTATGATGGTTTTACTATCGGAGCTATGGAAAAAACATTGGATAAGTTTGGGTTCCGTAATAGGAAACACCAAATTATTCATAGAGTTACTACTGGAGAATTTGTTATCCCAATGGAATTCACTAGTAACTTGATCGAGATGCAGTTGATCCCTTACAAAGAGGTACAGGAGATCAGAAGCAAAGTTAAGAGAGAAGTTGCAAATACACTCTCATGGATTCATATTGGAGCTATAAGAGTTGTAATTAAAGTAACATTCAAAGAAGGAATTGATTCGCCACTAAATCTTACGATTTTTGACAAGCGAATCTCCAATCTCAAGGATTCATGCCTTGGAGCGGTTACAGGAAACTTGTGTGCAGAGAAACTGGCATTCAATGTCTATCCCAGAATTGCATACAATTTGGGAGATCGAGACTTCAATAGAGTCTTAACCCTTCATCAAGATTTCAAAAGAGAAGATTTGATGAAAGAAGGGAATAGACCATACTCGATCACCTACAAGATTTCCTATGCTCTCTCGAATACACATCATTTAGAAGTATTCTTGAGAAAGGAATTTATCGAAGTCCCAAGAATATTTGAGGATTTCGCTTCGGTGGTTCTTCCAGAAATGATCGAGTCTCCAACTATAAAAGAGATCGACATGAAGATCCAAAATCAACCTGTCTTCAACAAGAGTCAGAGCCTCAGAATGGAGACCAGAAGGATTTCTTTCCAACAAGACAGACTGGTGAGTAGCAGTCGTTGGGAAGAAAGAAGGCCTAGTACAGTTCAGCGTATCCCAGGTGTATTCAAAACACAAGGAGAGTTGAAATGTCCAGAAGGTTGGAGAGAAGTTGAAGTAATATTCGACATCACTCAAAAGGATAATATTTTTCCTTATGATGTTCTATATTATCTCCAACAACCGATAGTTGGGAAATTTCAAGGAAGCCTAAAGATGGGTGAAATTGAATTGACTATCACTGGAGTTGCAGGGAGAATCCTAGAACAATTAGTACTGAGTATCGATTTTCTTGAGGATCATAAACCTTGGGAGAGACTACAAGATGGAATGGAATTTACAGTGGCTGATAAAAGATACAGAATCAGATGACCACTAGTCCATTCTCCATATACATTTCTATTGGAATGATATATGGTGAGTACAAGGCTGAGTACTTTGCAGCCTATGTTGACTCAGGAGCAGGAATTTGCATTGCAAAGTAAGGGGTCTTTCCTAAAGATTTTGGAGAAGATCTACCAGCCATTGCAGGAAGAGATTTCTAAAAAAGGATTCTTATCCTTAATAGATGAATTAAACAAGCAGAAATCATGATCGGAGGCGCGGGCGGTACCCCATGGTACAAAGTAAAAACGCCACCAATCTATTTTCATGATACAGGAGCCGATGTTTTGCTAGGAAACAATTTCCTACAAACATTCAAGCGTTTTACACAGAAAAATGAGACAAGAAGGCTTATTTTCACAACACTATGTGATCATAAGATTATTGTCCAGAGACTGCGGAAGGCATTCTATAGAAAAATGCCTATAAATTTTCACAGCAAGCGTGGTGATGAAGCCAAACTTCGACATCCAAAAATGGCGGATAAAAGAAGATTTGGCGATGCCTTATTATCATTTCGACAATTCGGTTCGAAACAAAAAGGGATCAAGGCTTGGGATAATACTTTGTATTCATTCAGAATACAAGGAGAAGAACGAGTTCCACCAGAGGCTATTGCAGAATTGCGAAAAGTCATATTGGAAAATCCACCAAGTGAGGTTACCATTGAAGAACAGATATCACTTGAGGATTTCAAGAAAAGGATCCAAAGAAATTACAATGAAAATCCTTTGGCATGGTGGGATAAGAACGAGCTCAAAACATCCTTAAAGGTTAAACCTGGAAAGGAACATGAGTTCGTAAGGCTCAAACCAATCCTTATGAATCAGAAGGATCGTGAGGATATGCAGAAGATACTTAAAGAACATCTGGACCTTAAGTTGATTTCACCAGGAGTTTCTCCATACAGCAGCCCTGGATTTCTAGTAAGGAATCATGGAGAAATCAAAAGAGGTAAACCTAGACTTGTTATTAATTACAAATGGATTAATGACATTCTAGAGTTTGATGGATACTACATCCCAAGTAGAGAACACTTGGTTAACTGCATTAAAGGGGCCAAGATATTCTCAAAGTTCGATTGCAAGTCTGGATTCTACCAGATTAAGATGGAGGAAGAGAGTAAGAAGTTCACAACTTTCTCCACACCACAAGGACACTATGTCTGGAACGTTATGCCTATGGGATTGGCGAACGCACCCCAGATATATCAGAGAAAGATGGATAATCTGTTCAAAGATTATTTCAACTTCATGTTCGTATACATCGATGATATTCTCATCGCATCAAAGAATATGAAGGAGCATCTCAAATATTTGGAAATATTTTCAGATGTTTGTCATAAAGAAGGATTAGTGCTTTCAGAAAAGAATGCAGTAATTGCTACAAGACAGATTGAATTCCTTGGAATTGAAATCGATGAATCTGGGATCATCCTACAAAAACACATTGTAGAAAAGATACAGGGATTTCCAGATGATCTCAAGGACAAGAAGTAACTTCAAAGTTTTCTTGGAGTTGTCAATTTTGCTGGAATGTTTATCAACAATCTGGCACATCACATGAAGGTGTTTAGCCCATTACTCAAGAAAGATGCTATATTCAAATGGGAAGAAGAACATCGAGAAAGGATTAAGCGACTTAAGGAAGTCTGTAGCAAACTTCCAAAACTTGTTATTCCTCAGGATGAGGATGAACTGGTTCTATATACAGATGCCAGTGACTTTTGGTGGGCAACAGTTCTTATGAAGGCTGCACCAACAGGAGAAGTGTCATGCAGATATTGCAGCGGTCTGTTTACAGATGCAGAAGCAATTCGATAGCATATCAATGAAAATGAGTTCTTCGCAGTCAGAAAGGCTTTCAAAAAATGGCCTCTCTTTTTACTGGCTAAGAAGTTTACTTTAAAAATTGATAATTCTAGTGTCAAAGCATTTCTGAAAAATAAAATGGAATCAAAACCAGAAAATGCTAGGAAACTTAGATGACAAACTGAATGTCAATATTATGATTATGATATTGTCATTGTGAAATCTCATAAGAATGTTCTTGCAGATTTCCTAACACGAGATGGAAGGACGCGTCGCTGACGAGGTCCTCAAACGAGTGAGACATGTCCGGAAAAACCTGGAAAGTCTCGAACGAGCTTTTGGGACATTATGTCTCAATGCAGAAGTCGCTGGACGACTTCAATGAGTTGATCAGGAATCCGTTTCTGATCTAATACGAGCATGCTTTTATGCACAGGGACAACTGTTCTCTGTGTTGCATGGGCCTATCCTCCAGGCTGCATCTTCCACGGTGCAAAAGGGAGAACTTAGAGATCGGGACTCTAACCCGAAGGCTATGGATTCAAATACCATGCCTACGAGTGTTACAGGGGATCCATTCCTTGAGAATGAACAACCTGTAACGAATGTTGAAGCTCCGGTGTCAAAACCCGAGCCTTCAAGTCAACCCAGTACCTTTGGGGTTAAAGAGGTCGAGCTGAACCTGAGGCCGCAGACAGGCAAAACGAAGGTTCAAGCTCACACTAACGAGATTTCTCCTATGCAGGTATACCAAAGGCAATGGGAGAAACTGGCAACGAGGCGAGGGATAAACCCGGAAAAATCAATCATTGATGTATCTGGGAAATACCCAAGAGTTTGGATGAAACTAGGAAATCATCCAAACGAGGTACAAGAATGGTATAATTTTGGAGCTTTAGCTTCAGTATATACCATTTCACCTGGTTTCCCAGAAATCTCAAAATTACCGAGATGGATCGGGGAAGCTGTCTACGAGACCTGGGCGAACAATCAACATTTGTCCAGAGGAGACATCTTGGAGCTCTACTTCATTAGTGCTGCTCCAGAACCAGCTAAGAAAGGTTTCCATGAAGTCTTTCACTTTATCAAGTTTCGGAGACCAGACGGGAACGCCTTAAAATACATAAAGGCAACCTCCCCGGAAGATGTCCCGATACTGGTAGGAGCCTTCAATGAAGACGACGCTTCTACAAGACGAGCTTGGGGGCTTTGGACTTGTCTGACAGAAATGGACAAGGTCAAATACCCATTTAAAGTCTTCCAGAATTCAGCCAATGGATCTTTCATGCTGAATACCATGACTGGATCGACGACAGGATTTGCAGAGGAGATTTTTGAAACTAAAAGAAAAATCCTCTGGGAAAACAAGATTCCGACAAGTAAAGAAACTTACCGGAAATTCTGTAACATGGCACACATTGGACGATGGATCGATCAGATCTGTCAAGCATGCCCGGAACAGAAAGAACCCGAGTTTGGGAAAGGATTCCGACCCAAACCCGATCGACAGGGAGCTGGAGCCACTAAAGACAAGGGCCCAGCACAGAAGAAACGATATCCCCGGGGACCACAATGAAATTATTAAAGGATTCCCCGACAAAGGTAAATGGGATAGGACACGAGAAGATGACTCCTCAACTACTTCCACAGGATGGGCTGAGTCAAAAGCAAGAGATTCCCCAACACACCTCACATGGGCTGAGTCACGGGACATCAAACGAAAGAAACACCAACTAGCTGAAAGCAACTCCTCAACAACCGCACTAATGGAGTAAGCCAGCTGGTGATTAATGAAGTTTGAAGTCCGTCTTTCACATCCGGATTTCAATCTATAAATAAGAGTTCAGAAGGAAGCTGAAGACATCGACCATTCCCCTCAGTTTTCTTCAAAACATCTATCCATAGTTTGTAATATTGATCTTTCAATTCTTAGAATAATTTCGAGTTTATGTATGTACGAGTGTTAGCCTCCTCTATAAGAGGCTAAACAGGTTTTCTCCTCCCAAAAGGAGATTACTTATGTAATAAATATATTTCCAAGTTCATAATAAAATAAAGGCTTTTGCTTCAACATGTGTTCCTAATACATAGTTGATTCATCCTTGAGAGAGAGTATCTTGTACACCTTAGTGTAGGAAACGAACTAAGGTTGTGCTGGACAGTTGCTGAAGGAGCTGGATAACTTGCAGACTATCTTCCCTGAGGGTTGAAGTTGAATAGTGAGGAGCTATTCGTAAAAGGGTCTGGGGGCAATTTTCCAACTGGTGGCTTTGCGAACCATCTCACCCGGTGCTGTTCTGGTCAAAGAAAGGTATAATCTCTCTCGGATTTATTAATTGTGTATGTTTTTATGATAAACATATCTTGATGGTTCTGATTAATGAACGGAATGAGTATATCGGCTGGAATACTTTCCTCGTGCCAATACTGTCTAAAAAACAGTGGTCTTGAATGAGTAACAATGCCACGTATAAATTCCTTCAGAAATTAAACCAAAAAGATTATTTGAAGGAAGCATGTTGGGCCTGATTTTGATCCGTTTATTCAATTTCCGGATATAATCTATACTTGGAGTGGAAATATACAAATTGAGGTGGAAGGATTTAATGCTTTAAAATAATATTAATGAATCTTTGGATTTTAGTGAGTATTTAATGATGACAATGATTGATTTGTGGTAGTTTGAGGAAAAATATAAGGAAATGTGGTATTTTTACAAAAGTTTTATATTTTGGGGTATTTTGTCATATGTTATATGGAAAAGTGGTAGAAACATGTATTAACCCTTTCTATAATTGTACTTTCAAGATCATTTTTAGTTCTAACAAAATAAATTATAAACAACATTATTTTATAATTAAATCTGATTAAGACTTGCAAGTACATCCAATTTATCAACAAATTTTTATTTTTTTTTAAAGAAAGAAAGAAAGAATAGTAAACAATATTAATTCTACAACGAATTCAACTCTAATAAAATTGAAATACAAACACAAAACTATTTCTTCACAAATTGAATCCAATTGAAGTTAATGATTTATTTTGTTAAATTTAAAATTTCATATTGAAGTTGTAATTTCATGAAAGTTGGAATTTGTTTTTGCAATTAGGCGTATTAGTTTTTAAATCCAAACATTACCAATAACCCTAATAATAAGTAATACAAATAATAAAAGCTAAAGCTCCTGTTTTTTTAATACTGGTAATTCCTTTTGAAAATAAATTATCATTTTTTATTTCATGGCATTGCACATATACCTAACGTTGACAAGACCGACAAAAAAGTAAAATAAAATTAAGTCAATCAAATTATAGTTAAATTAATGATTTTAAAAGAAGTCGTTCATGTGGAAAAATGCTACAAAGTCTTCAAAAGAAATTCAAAGTCTTGAATTTATATTTTTTCTGCGTAATCTTAAAAAAATTATGCACATGAATATATCTATCCTCTTTCTTTTCCCCTAACCCTTGTTACATAAGTACCGACCAATTATTATTATTCTAAAAAAAATATCGACCAATTTGAGAAATAAAATGATCAGACCAATAAGACATATAAATGAATATGTAACACATGAGAAATATTGTTCTGTAAATCCTCATGAATTCATGATTACTTTCGGTATCACAATAAGTGTACAAATAACAACTTTTAGTTATATATACGTAATATTGAATTTAATAAATCAAATTAATATTTAATCTCACCCTAAACAAGCTCTGCCTAACCTCATATATGTGGTCCAATTAATTAATCAACGGCCATCCTTCATTACTTTGGAGGATATTTAGTATTTCTTAATGATCCAAGTTTCTTGGCTCTCTTAATTTAACATAAAATTTGTTTTTTAAAGATGTCATTAGATAATCAAAGTCATAATAAATTGTTCTATCTACCATGAACCAAAAAAGACGAATATCTAAAGTTTAACTATGTTTATTCAAAATAAAAATAAAAATTATGTTTATCGAATTCCTAAAAAATCCGTAGCTCAATGATAATATTACTCAATATATACATTTTGTAACTTACTCATATATGTTTGGATTGAATGATTTAAAATATAAGATTGTATATTTACTCAAATTACATTATATTCAAAATTCATCCAAACTACTAAAAATTCATCATATTTGGATTTCAAATCCATATATCCAAATATTACCAATGCATTGAACTGTATAAAATTCTCAAAATTTTTCTCAAATCTTTGAATCCGTTTATAGAAGTTATATTAATGTTATTTCATTAACATTATGAAGTAGATTTAGAGTGTGAATTACTTTCACTCGTGTTTCATTACCCATATAAATATTAGCTAAAATAAAGTTGCAAGTAAAATAAGATTAGCATGCAGGGGTATGTCATGGTTTTGGTCAACTCCAAGGGAATTGAATATATATCATTTGAAAGGCAGTAAAATTTGAATTGATCGCCCCTCTCAGTTTTCTTCTCACCCTTTCATATTTGAATTAGTCTTTAACATTTATATTCAATATGTGCGCATATAGATAAATTCACAAGTAAAACATTTGAATGATTTCAATCCATAAGAATCACTTGAATCTATAGTGACCAATAACAACGGTGAGGATGAGATTGACCTTGGACATGAAAGTAATTCATCAACTTCACTAATGATAATATTGAAAACATTTACATAATTGATTCAACAAATTAATTATTCCAGTTGACCAGCTACAGAAAAACAAGTTTCATGTTGTAGCCTCAGTCTTTGTAAAAGCTCAAATCAAAATAATAGTTTGTGGAATTACATATTTTAATCATACATGTAGATCTATTTTTTAAGATATCGGTAAAAATAACATTTTCATCTAATAAAAATGTTTAAATCCTAATTAACTAATACAATTAGGCTTATTGGGGCCAAGACTTATAAGGAAGTCCCAAATTCGGGACCAAGTCCTCATCAGCGACTCAACAAGAGTTTTGGTTAGATCTTGGGAACGTCTTTGTTGGAAAGCTTGATTAAGCTTTTTCTTCTTTAACAATACGGTAGAACTAAGACCTCCAAATCCGCTAGAGGATATACAGACCTATGCGACTCAAATCCATCATCTTTTTGAGCCGGTTCCTAAGTGTCAAAAGAATTAACCCTAAGCTCAACTTGAAAATATCCACAACAACTACTACATTGATATAATCAATCAAAACGAATTAAGTATCTAATTGATAAGAGTAGAAGAGTTTAGAGAAACATTTACATCAACTCATTATTATAAATTTTGATATTTTTCCTCCATTCTGTTCCATACAAATGTTATATGCATTGGTATTAAAAGTATAAGTTATTGTATTTGAAATAAAAGATGTATTAAAAAGGAAAGTAAAGTGTAACAGTTGAAAACAGAAAATGAAGCTATAAAAGAAAAGAAAAGGTGAGAGATGAGACAATGCTTGTCTAAAGCTTTGCACTTCCCTCTCTAATCTCAACACTCTCACTTGCCTCCGGCGATGATATGCGGAAAATCTCGGTCGAGCTGGCTGGACCGGCTGCGAACCGCCAAAGGCTTCCCGGAGGACAGCGTCACCGATCTCGAACAATTTCTCCAGAAACCTAATTCTCCCGCCCCTGAAATACCGCACGAGAAACCCGATTCCGTCTCAATTTCCAATTCGACTCAAAATGAGGACACCCAATTGTTCAATATAATGAGCAATGTTCTCAACGAGCTATTCAATTTTGGGGATAAATGCAGTAATTCAACAAAATTCAAAAAATCCGCTCGCAAACAGACAAACCCTAGGATTTGTGCGTTTTCCATTAATGGGGCTCATGAGAGCAACATTGATGCTCCGGGGAAAGTGACGTTGTTGAGGAGTGGCGAAAGTAATAGTGGTGTGGAGGGAGTGAAAGAGGTGGATAGATGGGAAAATGAAGGGGATGGGGTTGCGAGGGATGGGAATTTGGTGGGATTTTCACGGACTGAAGTAATGGTAATCGATACGAGCTACGAGTCATGGAAATTTGAGAAGTTGTTGTATAGGAAAAAAAATGTGTGGAAAGTGAGAGAAAAAAGAGGGAATTGTACGTTTGTGGGGAGTAAAAAGAAGAGGAAGCTGAGTGGGGGCACAGAGGAGGATGAACGAGAAAGGAAGAAGTGGAAGCTAGATAACAAGGAAGAGAGTAGGGATCAGTGTGGGATATCATTGAATGAAGTAAGCTTAGTAATTCTTGTTGATTACAGTTTATCATTATGTTTCTGGTTGTGTTTTGTTTGCCTTGCTAATATGATGTTTCAAGCATATGTTTTAACGACGTAATTCTTTGATTTACAATCGGTGAAGTAAGACTGTGTAGTTAATGTTGATTATAGGTTGTGATCTTAAGCTCGTTTGGATTGTATTGGCTTAATGATGTGTTGTTTAGATAAGCACTTATTTGCATTTTGTAGATCACGATAGTCTGTTGGGGAGAACGATACCATTGTCTTTGTGTAAGGAGACTTATTGATTTTCATACTGATAATATGAAATAAACTATCACTGTCGGTCCATGCATGTTGTATGCTGGCTTGTTAACTTGTTCATTATCATACAAATGAGATAAATCTGATTATCTATGTGATCTTTACTTTATATTTACTTCTAGGTCTTGATTTTACCTATTCTGGCTGCTATTCTGTCTTCTTTATCGGAAATTTTGCTGTTATGCATTCATGAAGCTGGGTACACTGATTTCTGCAGAGATCATACTTCATTACAATTTATCATAAGATGTTCATTTATGTCGCAAGGCTGAATTTTGATGTTCAATTTGCTTACTATTACTTGTTTCCATCCAGATTCATTGCTAAATCTGTGGACTACTTAGAAGGGATAACTTAAGTGGTATATGAAGCTCAGATTATTTATGTAAAAAGGGAACCTCCGATTATAGTGCCTCTCTGATCAATTATGTCACTTCTTGATATAGAGCATCCTTGTTACTAATTGGATTATGCCATATTTTATTATTCTTTTCATGGAAATTATTTCTTCAGTGAAACTATTTGTGTTATTTTATGTATGATTATTTTACCTTTTACAGTGCCTTCAGCTTTAGACCTCTATATTTCTTAGTTAATATTGTTGGCCTTTGGAAAACATGAAAAACATTATGTGGATATTGTGCTTCTCAGGTTATTGCATCATGGTTATGCAAAATAAATAATAGATCATGTCTCATAATGGTGCACTTCTTCTGTGGACCCGACATATGCATTTGTACATTTCAACCTTTGATATTTATCCTTGCTTATTATATGCTCCATAGGTACATCAGCGGATGAATCCATCAGAAGTTCACGATAAGGCCCCAAACCAAGTTTTCGGGACTCTCAAAAAGAAGCAACCAGACACGTAAGAAAGATACACCTCTTTGCTTTTTTAAGAACTTTCATTAGTGTGTTGCGTATGTATATCTTTTCTTCAATGTTGCATTTTTCGGCTTTCTAGGAACTTGGAAAATGGAAGCTCATCTGTTATTCTCATTAAGAGCATACATACAAGTAAGAAAAGTAGAACAAGCATTCTAAAAGGTTGTCTGAAGTCAAAACAGAAGAAAACATGAGGATACTATTTGGCAATTCTTCGAGGTGATATTCAGTTGCCTGGAGCAAGCAACTATTGAAAGCTGAAGATGATTAGCCTTATTAAGCGAATTTTTCTGCATTGTTCGATTTTTATTGGCCTCTAACCCCCTTTTCTTTGGGGCTGGGGATCGTGGGGGTATGCTAAGATCTGATGTCTCATTGTTTTAGTGCATATAAGATTCGACCTAACTTTGCAGTCATAGGTAATTGGATATAAATGGTTAATTTTGCTTTTCTTTCAGTGAAGTTGAAATTATCATTTACTTGGCGATGTGTGTGCTCAATATTTCATGGTATTTCCTTCTCCTCCTTATGTTTCTATTTTACTTATGAATGCAGTTCTTTGTTGGAAGGATCAGATTTTCTAGGATGGCAATGCTGAGAATAATTAATGCTCTATAAGATGTTTAATGTGTAGTTTATGCTTTGCTAAAATTTTGAATACGAAGATTTGTTTAATCTTTTTGTCAATTAATGTAAATCAATTATGGCATGTTTATTCTTAGGATAAACTGCATGTTATGAAAGTACCAATACGATTTAGAACAAGAATATAATCGATTCGACATATAACACACTATAAAAGGAAAATTTAGCAAATGGAATTTACTCAAAAAGACTTTAAAACCTATAAACACCCTAAAAAGATCCACAATTGTTTAAACACCTATTAACCATAAAAACATTCAATTAGTTGTCAACTTCATATAACCAGCTACAACTAATAAGGTTGAATGGTGAACGTGTATATTGACCCGATATGATCGTTTATCTAATATGTTATTAAACGTATTACTTGTATCAAAAAATAATGTACATGTACCTACTAAACATGTGTTGGTTTTGAATCAATCTCTATAGTTACAAATTGCAACTTTATAACATATATGTAGGAAAAAAAAAACAGCATGAAATGAGGACAAAAGATACACCTTTTTGTTTTAAAAAGAAAGAACTAGGAACTATATTTATTTTGAGTGGAAGAAAAATAATAATAATTGATATATGAAAAGTAGTACTTATCCTACATACACAAAAAATGTAGGGTGCGGATATTAAACACACCCAATTTCTAGACATAAAAACACTAGAAATAGGGGTGTATCAATGAGTTCTGGCCGCACCCAAAAATCTATCTTAGGTTCAAATAGTAGTAAATAACGAGATGAAAATTGATAAGTGCTCTCTTTTTCTCCATTTTTAGGAGAGATGAAGAGTGATTGAGTTGAGCCCATCCATCATCTTCCACCTCTCACCAATGGCCATGGCAATGGCTGCCAATCCCTTTGCTCTGCCCATCAATTCTCGATTCCAAACGTCGTCGTTTTACTTCACAACTTGCGCCTTCGCCCATTTCAATTCTTCTTCTCTCCGCCAAAAATTAGTTAACAATCGTCTATTTCTCAGCTGCCGCTGCCAAGCTCTCGCGATCGATGCCAATCACTCCACAACCACCTTCCCCAACTCCGGTAAAATATATAAGAAGTTTGGATCTTTTTTTCTTTTTTCTGTATGTCCTTGTCGTAATTTACGATCCCTTGTCTAGTCTGAGGTAGGTTTAATGGGGAGACATTGAAGCTCATTCAGTCTTAATTTCTTTATTTGCTAATTTTCAGGATTAATGCTATTTCCATTGTTTCAAGAAATGGGATTCAGTGCGGAAGACACCGAATCATTTTTGGATGCCAATACATCTCTTAGGTCTACGCCGTTTGAATCTATTCACAGTAGAATTAAATTGTTGCATTCTGCTGGATTAACTGGTGTTGCTCTCTCGAAGCTAATTACTAAACGGCCAAACGTGTTAACATCTGCAGAAATTGATCAAGTATTGAGTTTTTTTGTAAATGATAGTAATTTAGAGTTGAAATCTAAAATCGAGCCCACCCAGATTGAGAAGCTGTTGAACTCAACAGACCCTCGATTTCTGGTGGGATTTGAGATGAAAGTGAGGTTGTTGCTTCAGTATGGTGTTACCAAAGAAAACCTTGTTCGTGTGCTCAACACTGTTAATTTATCCAAGGCATTTTGTCTTAAACCCTTGGAAGAAATGGAGAGAATGCTGGCGTTTCTGGGCCGTTTTGGGGGCGTGGATTTGATCCTTCGTAGACCTGCTGTTCTTAACTATGATTTGGACTCTCAATTGATCCCAAGGATTGGGTACTTGCTAGAGTTGAGTGGAGGTGATGAGGGTGCCACTAGGACTGTTTTGCATAAGTTCCCGTTTGTTTTGGCTTACACGGTTGAGCATTTGAAAGACCATGTAGAGTTCTTGACTTCATATGCTGGGTTGAGCTATGAGGAGATCTTTAGGATCGTTCTCGTTTATCCAGCTTTATTCAGTGCCAGCAAAAAGAGGAAGTTGCATCCGAGGATTGATTTTCTTAAGCAGTGTGGATTGAGCTCTAATGACATATTCAGATTTCTGATCAAAGCACCTTTGTTTGTGAGCCTGTCATTCAGGGAGAATCTGGCGAATAAATTGGTTTTATTGGTGAAGATAGGGTATCAGAATAGAACAAAGGAATTGGCCATGGCAATGGGGGCTGTCACGAGGTGCAGCTGTAAGAATTTACAGGAGGTGATTGGGGTTTTCATTAGCTATGGATTGACTTGTGAGGATATTTTGGATATGAGCAAGAAACACCCACAAGTATTGCAGTATAATCATGAGTCGTTAGAGGAGAAGTTGGATTACTTGATTGTGGAAATGGGTCGTGAAGTTGGAGAGCTCTTGTCTTTCCCTGCGTTTCTTGGTTACAAGCTTGATGGTCGTATTAAACATAGGTTTGAAGAGAAGAGAAAGGTTTCAGGTGACGGGATGTCTATCAACAAGCTGTTAAGTGTATCGGTGGCAACATTTTCAACCAAGAACAAGAAGAAACGGCCTGTTACCACAATTCTTGAGCTGAATGGAAGTGAAGGTAAATGAGAAGAAGATCCACTACTTTGCTAACTGAATTGGGGCTCCAAGTTTCTGGTTTTCATTTTTCATGTCCAGTTGGAAGCTATGAGAAATGATCTTGGAATGAAATAGGCACACAAGAAAATGAATACTGATCATCCGAGAGTCCATGTGGTGTAAAATGCTTGGAGATCAAATTACTGTTCAAGCAAATTAAGATGAGATAATTGCACTCGATTCGGTACATGAACTGCTTACTAATTTTGCATACTTTTATGCATTTGATGATGTAATTATTTCCAGATTAGCATCAGGAAAATGAGGAGATTGACAAATGTTTATATGGTAGAGACAAGTTGTAATCAAAATAATTTAAAAAACCAGGCATTCAGTTGTTTGTGTTACACAGATACTTAATGTTACAAAGCTTTATCCTTGTGCACACTGTTATAATAGTGAGAAAGAGTGTAAGCTCGCTGGCAACAAAGAGAAGTAAAACGATATTTAATCACAGCGAAACTTTTCTGTTAATATGCTCAGAAGTTAGAGAATTAACCAAAAATCTGCAGTTTTGATAACAAAATGGAGATCAAGATTTCTGCATCACATTCCTGCTCAAAACAAGACTTTCAGTTGCACTCATAACTACACTGTTTACAAAAGCCATCTCACGTGTTTACAATTTCTACTTCCATGTATCGATATTCACAAAACAGCAGCTACTCAAGAAGCTGCCATATCAGAGGATTTAGGTTGTTGGAGAATCAAGCATCAAACTTTCTAGTTTCTGTTTCACCATTTCCTTGGGAATGATGAGTCCATAGCCTCCAGCTTCTCTTTTGTATACAATGTTAACCTCACCTGAAAGAGGGCCAACACCGTTACAACGAATTCACATCTAAAGGAAGGTAAAAGATAAATCGTAGGAACAACTACAAGTCTACAAGTATGTACCTGATTCTTCATTCCGAAAAACATAGAATTTATGATCCACATTTTCCAGCTGTTCAATTGCCTCGGAAACAGTTAGAGGGGGCATATCAAAGTACTTGGTGCGAACAATCTGCAAAGCAAGTATGACACAGGAAACCACCTTCAATTTCACTAATATATAGAATCAAGAATCAAGAATCAATGTGGAATTTTAAACTGTTCCGACTTCTCAACTTCATTTTTTTCTACTAATTTAAATCGTTTTGTTCACATAATATGTCATAGGGAGAGTTTAATTAGTTTCCAATAAAACATTACTATTAGGAGTAGAAATACTCAGACTATTATCTACTCCAGGATTTATGTGAAGAATCATCCTCATAGACTAAATGAAGAATCATCACAGGAGATTAGACATGAAATCAAAACATTACTAAATTGCAACAATCAGTTAATATTGTCCAAATAGATAGAGTTCAACTGGATTACAAACTATTTCCTATGAAGAGAGTTATAACATTAAACATGCATCTAAACTATGTAATGATACTTCTTTCCTCTCGAAAAATGAAGTATATAACTACAGGAAATCATTAAAGAAAAAACTACCATATATGTGAAAGAAGGGTAAGAATGTGTGTATTGAAGTTAAGATATTCACAAAGTAAAAGTCAAAAAAGAAACCTCATCAGTGATGCCTTCATGTTCATCTTCATCACTAGCAACTTCCTTTCTATTCTTCATGAGTGTCAGCTCACCAGATTCCCTAACTTTCAGTCTATTGAAGCCCTTCATATGCCGTCCATGATCAGAGTCTTTTTCCTTAATCTTTCTCAACTTTCCTTGGATAATTGATGATGCCGAATCTATACTGGCATAAAGAAACTCCGCATCCACTTCTGCTCGAATCACTCCATGTTTCTTTGTGAACAAAGTTACCTAAAGTCTCAACACCCCATCAATGTTAACACACTACATTACAAAATTTAAACAAATTTCCAGTTAAAGAGCTTAAACAGACCTCACATCTCCTCAATCTTGGACCTCTCCCAAGCTCTCCACCACGAACAGACAACCAAACATCCACTTCCCTCACTAAATGGCTGTGTTTTTCAACTGCCTTTCCCAACTTCTCTTCTATGTGGCTCTTCACCCTATCAGACAACTGCATACATGGAAAATACACGAACCAAATTGCTAATAAAATTAGGAACAAACTAAGTGATGATGCATAACAAAAACAACACTATACATAACAACAACTTGATCACCTTGCCCTCCATGGTGATAAGTCCCAAGATTTGGCTTTCTTAGGTACATTATTGAAAAAGGAAAGGGTTGTCATTTTAAATACATGTGCAGCTGTCTTCTACCATGAACATAAACCATGTGAGAGGTTCTCCCAAAGTAGTAGCAAAGAAGATCAACAAGTTACCCTAATTAATTGCTTTAAGTCATGTGTTTTTTCTTCTTTCAATCAGGCAACCAAAAAGATGAAGGACAACTCAAAAGCTAGGGTTTATGGGCACAAGAAAGAAAAGGGTACCTGTAAATTTTTGCCTTGAAGAGTTAGTTTCAGAGAAGAGAGAGGACCATCCCATGACATTTTAGTCCCTGAAGTTGAAGTTGCTTTGAGGGAACAAATTTCATGAGATCTAACGCCGAAGCCCAAGAAACTGCAACTATGGGTGGAAAGGGAAAAGGGCTGAAATTTATTTGAACAACTGAACATAAACAGCGATCCAGAGGATGATGAACATGAACACGTGTGGCAAGAAGGGCCTGGAAATAGTGCAGCCATTTTCATTTTCTTGATTTTGTACGAGTGTTCTTGAAACTATTAGCATAGAATCAGTCGCTGAGCAGAGAGACTAAACTATTATTTTGAATTGAGTGATGGCAACTGCAGTTTTGTACGTACAGTCAAAACTCTTTATAGTAATACTCTATATAGGAATAAATTTCCTATAGTAATAAAAAGTTCAAGTCCCAACTTGGGACTAGTTATAAATAAGAATAAACTCCACATTGTCATAAGTCATACATTTTTCAAGTCCCGTCTTAAGGATTTATACCTCTATATAGGAATAAATGATTAATATATTATAAAAATATTTATTAATTATATTTTTGTTTATCAAAATCAATAACATTTTTAAGATGACTTAAAATATTTATCTATAGTCGATTGTGACATCGACTTAATTTTATAAATCGATACTTGATCCTTCAATTTGCGAGTGCTCAATAACTCGCTTGCATGTGATCCCTCTTGTTGAAGCCAAAATGATTCCAACTTATCTAACATAACTAAAGCTTCATGACACGAAACTTGTGGTATTTCAGCACTATCATCTTCCATATATGTTATTCCAACTTATCTAACATAACTAAAGCTTCATGACACGAAACTTGTGGTATTTCAGCACTATCATCTTCCGGATTATCTCCTTCGTCAAAACTATTAAATTAGTTACATGAACTTGTGAGATAGATAATATACAATGTATATGTTATTTTTATATTTATATTATTTTTTATACGAAAAAATTATTTTTTTTTGTAAAACTCTATATAAGAATAACTCCGTATAGTAATATTTTTTCCCGGTCCCAACGATATGACTGTATGGAGTTTTTACTGTATTACAATTGTCAAATTATTTTTAGGGATACAAACCAAGAATACACAATAATAAATTCAAAGGTCGGCTATCCGCACCCCATCAATTATTAAACACACCCCATAAAATTAAATAGAAAAGAAATGATTTATTTAAAGACATTTATACTCTTACTATTAATTTTAAAAACAATAATTATTAAATTAGATCATTACTAAACACACCCCATTTGCAACACACCCTTTCTTCTTCTTCCTCATTTCTTTTTTCTTGCAAAACCTCAAAAAAAAAACCCCTAATCTTCCGAACCCTCACCTCATACCTTGTTTGTACTAAAAAAACATCATGTCTAAAAAAAAAACACATGAGATGGACAATGTAAGTCGTTTAGATGTTTTTTACCTTTCGTTTTTGTGTATTTTGAGGTTAAAAAAAACCTGCGAATCTTGCGATCGGCCATTACAAGCCGAACAGATTGAAGTCTGTTCGATTTGCAATGGCCGAACATATTGTAGTGTGTTCAAACACTGTTCGAACATATTGAAGTGTGTTCAAACACTAGTCGAACATATTGTAGTGTGTTCGAACACTAACCACACCGTTCGAACACTACTCAATCAACTCGGCGAACCAGGGTCGAACCGACCCCGCTCAGAAAACAAAAATTCAGCATCGCGATTTCGTTTTTCAGGTCTAAATCTACAACAACTACACATGTTTTCAACTACAATACATCCTAAACATGATTCCTAAACAATGTTGCTCAATTTCAAATAATAAAACAACAAATTTCACTCAAATGGAGGAAAAAACTTTGGAAAAATGAAAATTGCAAATTTATTTGAAACTTCATATTCGTTGTAAGGATCCATTGTACGGAGATGCAAAGTTGAATGTGATAAAACTTGTTCGAACGTAAACCGAAAGATTTGGTCGAAAAATTCGGGTTGAGAGATAGGGTTCTTGGATTGAAATGAGTTGGGATTTTGATTTGGGGGGAATGAATTGTGGGGTGTGTTTGGGGATTGTGGGTGTGTTTAGTATATGTGTGTAATTTAGGAGTAAAGAGTATTTTTGTAATGTGTTGGAGTGTGTTTAGAAATTATTTAATGAAGTTGATTTAAATGTGTGTGTGTTTAGAATATGAGGTGTGTTTAGAAGAACCGGGGGTGCGGATAGCCGGGCCCAAATTCAAAATATCCAAAACTACACACTTTCCAAATTCTAATACCCCAAACTACACATTTTGCAAAATACCCACCCCAAATTACTATTTATGTTTGACTTTTTCCCAAATCATTACCATATAATTCTTTCACTCAAAATATTTAATTAGATCCGGATAAAACGTCCACTGATCAATATCAGGCCCAACATGCTTCCGTAAAATTAATTAATCCCCTAAAATTCATACCTTTCTTTGACCGCAACAGCACCGGGTGAGATGGTTTGCAAAGCTACCAGCTGGAAAATTACTGCCCCCAGACCTTTTTACGAACAGCTCCTCACTGTCCAACTTCAACCCTCGAGGAAGATAATCTGCAAGTTATCCAGCTCCTTCAGCAACTGTATAACACAACCTTGGTTCGTTTTCTACACCAGGTGTACAAAGTATTCCTTTTAGGGGACGAACTAATCGTACTAAGAACACATGTTGAAAGCAAAAACCTTTATTTTATTAAGAACTTGAACGGAATATTTAATACATATGTAATCTCCTTTTGGGAGGAGAATACTGGTTTAGCCTTTCATATATGAGGGCTTACACTCGAAACACATAAAACTATGAACACTCAAAACTATTACAAAAGATTTTATTGTAAGAAAACTAGGGGAATGGTCGATGTCCTCAGCTTCCTTCAACACCTGCTATATATAGGCAATGAATCCGGACTTGAAGTGCAGATTCCAAATCTTGTTTATCACCAGATGTCCTACTCCATTAGTGCTCCCATGTGAAGTAGTTGGGGAGTCCCTTTCGGCTTTAGTTGGTGTTCTTCCTCTTAATGCCCCGTAACTCAGCCAATGTTAGGTGTGTCGGGGAATCATTAACTTTTGACTCAGCCCACCATGTGAGGTTGGTTGGAGAGTCACTTTCTCGTGGCCTATCCCATTTTATTTTGTCGGGGGAATCTCTAAAAGTTTGGTTGTCGTGGTCCCCGGGGATAGCGTCTCTTCTGTGCTGGGCCCTTGTCTTTGTTAGACCCATGTGCTTGTCGGTCGGGTTTGGGTCGGAATCCTTTCCTAAACTCGGGTTCCTTCTGATCTGGGCATGCTTGACAGATCCGATCAATCCATCTTCCCACATATGTCATGTTATAGAACTTCCGGTAAGTTTCCTTACTTGCCGGAATCTTGTTCTCCCAGAGAGTTCTTTTTTTGGTTTCGAAGAGCTCTTTTACGAATCCTGTTGTTGATCCAGTCATCAAATTCAGTAGGAAAGATCCATTTGCTGAATTCTGAAAAAACTTAAAAGGATATTTGACTTTGTCCATCTCTGTGAGACAAACCCAAAGTCCCCATGCTCGTCTTGTAGAAGCTTCATCTTCTGAGAATGCTCCTACCAGTATCGGAATTTCTTTCGGCGAGACTGCCTTTATATTTTTCAAGGCATTACCATCCGGTCTTCTAAGCTTGATGAAATGAAACACCTCGTGAGAGCCATTCTTTGCAGGTTCTGGAGCAGCACTGATGAAATAGAGCTCTAAAATATCACCCCTAGACAAATGAGGATTATTTGTCCAAGTTTCGTGAACTGCTTCCCCTATCCATCTCGGTAATTTCGAGATTTCTGGGAATCCTGGTGACATGGTATGAATTGAAGCTAGCGCTCCAAAGTTATACCACTCTTGGACTTCGTTTTGATGACTGTCTGGTTTCATCCAAACTCTAGGATATTTCTCTGAGATATCAACTATGGTTCTTTCCGGGTTGATACATTTTCTCGTAATCAATTTCTCCTATTGACGCTGGTAAACCTGCATAGAGGAAATTTTTAACTCGTCAGTTTGAACCCTTGATTTGCCTGTCTGTGGCCTTAGGTTCAACTCTCTCTCTTTTACCCCAGAGGTGCTGGGTTGACTTAAAGACTCGGGCTGTGACGCTGGAGCTTCAATATTAGTTGCAGGTTTTACATCCTCAAGAAATGCATCACATGTAACACTCGTAGGCATGATATTTGAATCCATAGTCTTTGGGTTAGAGTCCCGATCTCTAATCTCTCCTTTTTACACCGTGATAGATGTAGCCTGGAGGATAAGCTTATGCAACGCTTGGAACAATTGTCCCTAAGCGAATTGGCATGTTCGTATTAGACCATAAACAAATTTCTGATCTTCTCGTTGAAGTCGTCCAGCAACTTCGGCATTGAGACATAATGTCCCAAATTCTCGTTCAAGACTCTTTAGGTTTTTCCTGAGAGGTCTTACTCCTTTAAGGACCTCGTCAGCAACGTGTCCTTCCATCTCGTGTTAGAAAATCTGCAAGAACATTCGCATGAGATTTTATAATGACAATATCATAATCATAATATTGACATTCAACTTGCCATCTAAGTTTCCTAGCATTTTCTGGTTTTGATTCAATTTATTTTTCAGAAATGCTTTGACACTTGAATTATCAATTTTTAAGGTAAACTTTTTAGCCAGTAGAAAGAGAGGCCATTTTTTGAAAGCCTTTCTGACTGCAAAGAATTCATTCTCGTTGATATGCCATCGAATTGCTTCTCCATCTGTAAACAGACCACTGCAATATCTACATGACATTTCTTCGTTTGGTGTGGCTTTCATAAGAACTGCTGCCCACCAAAAATCACTGACATCTGTGTAAAAAACCAGTTCATCCGCTGCAATATCAAGTTTTGGAAGTTTGCTACAAACTTTCTTAAGTTGCTTAATCCCTTCTCGATGTTCATCTTCCCATTTGAATATAGCATCTTTATTGAGTAATAGACCGAACACCTTCATGTGATGTGCCAGATTGTTAATGAACATTCCAGCAAAATTAACAACTCCAAGAAAACTTTGAAGTTGTTTCTTGTCCTTGAGATCATCTGGAAATCCCTGTATCTTTTCCACAACGTGGCTTTGTAGGATGATCTCAGACTCATCGATTTCAATTCCGAGGAATTCAATTTGTCTTGTAGCAATTACTGTCTTCTTTTCAGAAAGCACTAATCCTTCTTTGTGACAAACATCTGAAAATATCTCCAAATGTTTGAGATGCTCCTTCATATTCTTTGATGCGATGAGAATATCATCGATGTATACGAACATGAAGTTGAAATAATCTTTGAACAGATTATCCATCTTTCTTTGATATATTTGGGGTGCATTTGCCAATCCCATAGGCATTACGTTCCAGACATAGTGTCCTTGTGGTGTGGAGAAAGCTGTGAACTTCTTACTTTCTTCCTCCATCTTAATCTGGTAGAATCCAGACTTACAATCGAACTTTGAGAATATCTTGGCACCTTTGATGCAGTTAACCAAGTGTTCTCTACTCGGGATGTAGTATCCGTCAAACTCCAGAATATTATTAATCCCTTTGTAATTAATAACAAGTCTAGGTTTACCTCTTTTGATTTCTCCATGATTCCTAATTAGGAACCCCGGACTGCTGTATGGAGAAACTCCTGGTGAGATTAACTTAAGGTCAAGATGTTCCTTAAGTATCTTCTGCATATCCTCACGAACTCGTGTTCCTTTCCAGGTTTAACCTTTAAGGATGCTTTGAGCTTGTTCCTATCCCACCATGTCATGTCAAAGGATCTTCGTTGTAATTTCTTTGGATCATTTTCTTGAAATCCTCGAGTGATATTTGTTCTTCAATGGTAACATCACTCTGTGTATTCTCCAAAATGACTTTTCACAATTCTGCAATAGCCTCTGGTGGAACTCGTTCTTCTCCTTGTATTCTGAAAGAATACAAAGTATTGTCCCATTCCTTGGTATCTTTTTGTTTCGAACCAAATTGTCGAAAAGATAATAAGGCATCGCCAAATCTTCTTTTATCTGCCATCTTTAGATGTCGAAATTTAGCTTCATCACTACGCTTGCTGCGAAAATTAATAGGCATTTTTCTGTAGAATGCCTCTCGCAGTCTCTGGACAATGATCATATGATCACATAATGTTGTGAAAATAAGTCTTCTTGTCTCATTTTCCTGTGTAAAACGCTTGAATGTTTGTAGGAAATTGTTTCCTAGCAATACATCTGCTTATGTATCATGGAAATAGATTGGTGGCGTCTTTACTTTGTACCATAGGGTACCGCCAGCGCCTCCGATCATAATTTCTGCTTGTTTAATTCCTTTATTAAAGATAAGAATCCTTTTTGAGAAATCTCTTCCTGTAATGGCTGATAGATCTTCTCCAAATTCTTTAGGAAAGACTTCTTGCTTTGCAGTACAAATCTCTGCTCCTGAGTCAACATAGGCTGTAAAATACTCAGTCTTGTACTCATCATATATCATTCCAATAGAAACGTATATGGAGAATGGACTAGTGGTCATCTGATTCTATATCTTTTATCAGCCACTGTAAACTCCATTCCATCTTATAATCTTTCCCAATGCTTATGATCCTCAAGAAAGTCGATACCCAGTACTAACTGTTCTAGGATTCTTCCTGCAACTCCCGTAATAGTCAGTTCAATTTCACCCATTTTAGGTTTCCTTGAAATCTTCCGACTATCGGTTGTTGGAGATAATATAGAACATCACAAGGAAATATATTATCCTTTTGAGTGATGTCAAATATTATTTCAACTTCTCTCCAGCCTTCTAGACATTTCAGCTCTCCTTGTGTTTTGAATACACCAGGTATTCGCTGAACTGTGCTAGGCCTTTTTTCTTCCCAACGACTGCTACTCATCAATCTATCTTGTTGGAAAGACATCATCATTGCCTCCATTCTGAGGCTTTGGCTCTTGTTGAAGACATGTTTATCCTGAATTCTCATATCGATCTCCTTTATGGTTGGAGACTCAATGAGTTCTGGTAAAACCACCCTGACGAAATCCTCAAAGATTCTCGGGACTTCGATAAATTCATTTCTCAAGAATACATCTGAATAATGTGTATTCGAGAGAGCATATGAAATCTTGTAGGTGATCGAGTACGGTCTATTCCCTTCTTTCATCAGATCTTCTCTTTTGAAATCTTGATGAAGGGTTAAGACTCTATTGAAGTCTCGATCTCCCAAATTGTATGCAATTCTGGGATAGACATTGAATGCCAGTTTCCCTACACACAAGTTTCCTATAACCGCTCCAAGACATAAATCCTTGAGATTGGAGATTCGCTTGTCAAAAATTGCAAGATTTAGTGACGAATCAATCCCTTCCTTAAAGGTTGCTTTAATTACAACTCTTATAGCTCCGATATGAATCCATGAGAGTGTATTTGCAACTTCTCTTTTGACTTTGCTTCTGATCTCCTGTACTTCTTTGTAAGAGATCAACTGCATCTCGATCAAGTTACTAGTATTCCATTGGGATGCCAAATTCCCCAGTAGTAACTCTATGAATAATTTGGTGTTTTCTATTACGAAACCCAAATCTATCCAATATCTTTTCCATAGCTCCGATGGTAAAACCATCATACATTTGAAGCTTTGAATCCTATTTCATAATCCTCATTAGAGTTTTATGAGAGACTGTTGTATGAGAGAAAAAGCCTGACATATCCTCTCTCGTTGTTTGAAGAATTTCTTCTTCACTCCGAGTCTGATGTGGATTCGCTTTCATCATCTGAATAGATCTCTTCTTCATAGATGCTTTCATCTGAGGGTAGATCCTCAAATTGATACACCTGTATAAGATCTTGGTAATAGACAGCTTCTTCGAACTCTGGTGTTGCTTTGAACTGTCTTATACATCTCTTCTGGTTGTCTGGGCAATCTGTTGAGATATGCCCTCTTGCTCCGCAAGTCTAGCAATTACAGTCTTTGAAACTTTCATTAGCTCTGGTTTGAGCTCGTCTGAAAGTTCTCCTTCCTGGAGTTTTGCTGGAACTTCCTTGGTTAGAACCCGATGAATAGGTTCTACTCCTGCTTGGTGCTGGTCTTTGCCCTAATTTATAACTTCGGGCCTTTTGTTTTGACCACACTCTTCTAGGTCTCCATGAAAACCTACGACTTCCTCTTTGGTTGTTATCTCCATGGCGGTATGGATGGCTTCTCAACTTTCTCCTTTTATGCCTCCGTGGTTGACCTCCCACAACTGTTGGGATGTCATTATCTTCGCAACACAGGGGAACCATTTTATTGATTCCTCGGAGTCTCTTGTAGTTTTTATAGAGTGCTGTCTGGTGGCACCATTCAGCTAACTTGGCATTTAGGAAGGACATTCTTTTAGCCATAGTATCCAAATCGTTTGCACTCTTGTATTCCCTGATAAGCATTTCTCTCCAGGGACTTGGTATCTTCGCAAAGAAAAGTTGTGAAACCTCTTTCTTATCCACCTTGGACTTCCATCGGTACTCAGTGAATAATTTGATGTATTCGTCAACATGACAAATATCATGCAACTCGAGACAGTAGAGGGCTTGTTTGTATCTTTTTCTTTTCTCCTCTTCCACTCCCTCAAAATAGCCTATGCCGATAAAATGGATTTTGAATAATTTTGCCATATTATCGACAATTTCTTTCAATGACTCACCCGCGGTAACATCGTTTCTCATTTTTGGTGCCGTCATATCCCACACGATCTTTGTAGATCCTTCAAGACTCATCTCTAGGAGTAAGATGAATCCTTCTTTTGTAAGGTCAAGGGTTCCTACTGCAACCCTCATTTTTTATGTCCATTCATCGATTAGGACTTCTCGATTCTTGAAATCTGGAATGTCCAGATTTAGCATCAACCCATACTGATGTATTGGTTAGAGCTGTGACTTTCCATAAGGCGTATTCATGAGATTTGGCCTTCTGGAGCATTGTTGAGTTCCTGAAACAATAGGATCTCCTCTTGTTGTGAAATCTCCAGCGTGCGGCATTGGTTCGTCCACCTGATGTGAACCTGAGCTTTCTGCCACGTTGGGATCTACAGGTGGAGGTGGTCTTTGGTGTTGGTCACGTGTAACCAAAGCTGAACCATCTCCTATGTTCATCTTTAGATCCACGATACTTAATCCTGCGAAGGACTCGGCAAGTTCGTGTAGATCTTCAAGATTGATCTTTTCCATATCCATTACTTATTAATTTGTGATGGATTTTCTTTTGATGATAGTGATGAGATTTTCATCTCTAGTCATTGGACGTATGACTTCAGTCGGTTTCCCCTTTTGGTGTAAATAGGGTATTGTCCCGAAATCAATACGTTTTCTTCCTTCGGCAAGACTTGGTCTGTCCTCCAGGGTTTTTACTCGTGTTTGAATATCATGAAGGATTTCAATAGTCTCCTTCTAATATTTTATCATCGTCTCTATCTGGTTTTGGATCTGATGGACTTGTGTTGGTAGATGATTATGGCGGTTGTCATAATTCTGCACCGTCTTCTGGATTTCTCTAAGATCTAGAGAGATCTTAGATGTGTCTGGAAGTATCTCAATCCATCCAGGTTCTCCTTCTGTCATCAGTGATTTAGATGAACTATTTCTTGTAGGTTTATAAGTTCGGTATATAACATCAGGTTTACCGAATGGAAACCCATGTGATATTCCACTTGTCTACTGCACTGCCTTAAGGTTACCCTATCGGCTCCTACATTCTCTTGTTCAATATATTGATTCTGCCAATAATTGACATTATCTCTATGTTCTTGTTCATGCATCGCCAAAATTTGACGATATCTCCTGTATGGTAAGCATCTTGGACAATTGTCCAAATCCATATTTTCGCGAGAAATTCTCCTCACCAAAGGTTAATTACATAACAGTAATAAATATAAACGTAAAAGTTCTTAATAAACCTAGGCTCTGATACCATTTTTGGTCCGGATCAAACCAAATACTTAGAGTAATATTTTCAACATTTTCAAATTTAATTTTTCCAAAGGAACTTGTACGTGACATTGTTACTCATTCCAGACCACTATTTTTTAGACAATATTGGCACGAGGAAAGTATTTCAGCCTATATATTTATTCCAGAGGGTGATTAAATCTTTAATATATGAAAAATATGGATATAATTTGATAAAAAGTACTTGGAAATATTAAACAAATGAATAGTGGGTCAAAGTGTGTAGTTTTGGTGTTTTTAAAATTTCAATGTGTAGTTTTGGAGTATTTGAATTTAAAAGTGTGTATTTAGGGCTATTACCCCTTATTTTTATGGGTGCCCAGCCTACTGTACCACAATATATATAGTAGAGAACAGTTTTACCACATTGGATAAAAAAGTGACAAAAATACCATATTTTTTTACCGGTCCTAGGTTGAATAGTGTACCCATTAAAATAACAATATTTCACTTGTACCCATTAAACTAAAATTACACTATTAAACAAAAATAATGATGACTTACACTATTAAACGAAAATTCGTTTAATTTTCGTTTAATAAGTCCAAGCTAAAACATTTTTCGTTTAATAAGTCCAAGCTAAAACTAGTAATAGTGTAATACTATTAAACGAAAATATCAAACTCAGCATGTGTATATTAAACATTTTTGTTTAATGGTGTATGCTAATGATATTTCGTTTATTGCTCAAATTCGTTTAATAGTGCATTTTCATTTCACACACATTTTTTAAAATTAATATAATAATGCTTAGCTCATTGTTTTCGTTTATTGCTCATAGTTTTTGCTAACTAACCAATTAATATAATAAAGATTTTCGTTTATTGCTCATTCATTGTTTTTGCTAACTAACCAAATTTCTATTAAAATTTAAAAGTACACACATACAATTTCCAATTTTCGTGTAATGTTGAGCAGATGTTCATTGTTTTTGCAAACCAATTTTCGTTTAATTTTGAAGTATTTTTTGTTTAATGTTTTTACATTTCAAATTCGTTTAATATAGAACAAAGTTCTATTTATTCAAATTGGAGTTGAGTTCTTGGAGACGACTTTAACATATGAAAATAAAGATACACACAAGTCGCAATTTTAGTCTCTTAGTCTATTACAGTGTCAAAATAAGGATGTTCATAAATGAAGCTTCGAAAGTAGTCACATAATCAGCGGTCCAAATCATCACTGTCAATGGTCTCAAATTTTTTTGAGAACCTGTACAACGAAAAAACAACCTGTCGTCTCATTTCAAAAATACCATCCGTAATATCGGGTCTAGGAAAAATACAGCTTAGACAACTCTCAATCGCCTTTAGTGCGTAAACTCCACAGCTAGTCGGTTCGTCCTGTCAATAGCAAAGCCGTGTCGGCACAGATTGGAGAGAAAGCATCGATGGTCTAAATTGAACATGGTCTAACTGGTCATAGTAATTTGTGTACTCAAACAAACGAGGTATTATCCTCCTCATGGGTAGAGTCTGTCGATACTAACATTATATAATATAGATCCAGCGTGTATTAACTTATTTGTAATCTTGAATACTAACATTATAACTTCATTGTCTAGATATGGGCTTACGAGGCCATTCTTGTGACTGGCACAGAGGTAATATTTTTTATTATGGATGCTCTTATATCAATCCATTTACTCATTAATACACCATCCCAAGTTAAATGATGCGAAAATTAAAATGATATCACATAATTATTTAATTGGTTATGTAAATGTCCAAACATAAAATTTGTGAATTAGCTGTATGAGGTGGAATAGGGACCACAAAATTGATTAAACGTCCACATAGGGTGGGTGGAAGTTAATTCAACATTAGAAAAATTAGGCCTAAAAGATGATTTGAGTCCCGATATCTACGAGATATTTTATGTCATTGCTTTACAAACATCTTTTCTCTTTTTCCAAAAAAAAAAAAAAAAAATTCACTTTAAACGCATTTTAGATGCACCCATTCTTTATTTGTCTCGAATTTAAAATTTTCACTTTTATATTGATAAGAAAATTTAAATGATATTACACTGAAAGAAAAAAAAACATCTTAAAAAAAATAAGACATAACTTTGTAAAAGAAAAAAATATAATTGTCATAAATGAAATATTGAAAATAAACGCATATTCTAAGCCATAAAATAGCTCCACCGCTAAATTGGTACATAAAATTCCAGAAAATAGAAGCAATTTTGGGAAATCGCATAATCTCTAATCCTTAACATCTCAAAAGTGTTTGTGTCCACGTGTCGATGTTCTATCCACGCCACACAAATATCTTATCTTTGGGCCCACAAAGAAAATAATAATTATAATACTCCATAGTCCATACTAATATTTATTTTATTCTAATTGGATTTGGAATTAATATCGTCCATTGGTCTTTGAGTCTTTTATTCAATTGGGCAAAATCCAGTGGCTATTTACTTTTTGATTAGGGACGTGGCAAATCTGGGCCATACAACAACACACTCTTCTAGATATTTTGAGTTACTTTTGACCTTTTGTATCTTTATTAATTTCTAATATTTGCACAACTTGCACCTATAGTTCTTCATTTTGCATTTTGGACCTCAAAAGGTTGCATTCTATAAGAATATAAGATTGCTCTTGGATTTAAGTATTTAACGAATACATTTGAAATACATAATAACAAATATGATGTTATCTGAATGTTTAGTTTTTTTTTCTATAATTAGTTTGACCTATATTGTTATGTAGATTTAATTTTTGAAGATATTTTCATGGATTAAAGAATTCCATTTTCATAAAGTCATTTGATCCTAATTGAGTTGAAAACAAATTTTCAATCATACCCATTTTAAATTTTATGTGCTACTTTAATAGTAATAAAAAAAAATTCATATATTATGCACAATTTTTGATTTGATACTTACATTTTCCTACTATAGAATAGAAGTTTCTCGATTATAATAATTCATTTATGATATATTTTCGACATATAATTAATGACTTGTACTTTAGCATTCTAAATTAAACTATAACCACAATTTATATATTTTCCACATATAATTTTGAGACACCACCCAAAAATACCATATATCCTTTATTATGGGACAAAAATACCACCAAATAAAGGAAAGTGACAAAAATACCATCACATATAAGAAATGGACAAAAATACCACTAGTTTTGGTCCAAGTTAAAAAAGTCCAATAATATAAGTATAATTGATAAAGCAATAAATATAAGTATAATTCAAAATTATTAAATTCATTATTATGAATACAAAAATTTGTTATCATAAATCCTTAAAAAAAATAACACTTAAATTTTGGCCATTCATAAAACAAATTGAAAAAAAATCTTCATATAAACTATAATACCTATACAACTAATATAAGTATAATTCAAAATTATTAAATTAATTATTATTAATAAAAAACATTTAAAATCATAAATCCTTAAAAGAATTTTTTTTTAAAACAAATTGAAAAAAAACTTCATATAAACGATAATAAGTATACAACTAATATTAGTATAATTCAAAATTATTAAATGAATTATAATAAAAAAAATTAAAATCATAAATCCTTAAAAAAATTTAAATTTTGGCCATTCAGAAAACAAATTGAAGAAAATCTTCATATAAACTATAATAACTATACAACTAATATAAGTATAGTTCAAAATTATTAAATTAATTATTATTAATAAAAACATTTAAAATCATAAATCCTTAAAAAAAATTAAATTTTCCAGATACATAAAACAAATTGAAGAAAATCTTCATATAAACTATAATAAGTATACAACTAGTATAAGTATAATTCAAAATGATTACATTAATGATTATTAATTTAAAAGGCATAAATCCTTAAAAAAAAGGGTGGGATTATGAAAATCCCTGTTGAACATCCTGTGATGACGTCACAGATTAGGGTTAAACGGGGATTTTTGTAAATCCCCGTTTAACCCTGTTATCGCCTCATAATATATGGTTAAACGGGGATTTTTGAATGGGGATTTCTCAAAAAACCACATTTAACCCTTTGATTCTTATAAGTATAGGGTTCAACGGGGATTATGATAAGTATTAGAAATAAATAAATATTTCCGTCATTTTTCTAATTTGATTAAGATAAATAAATCAAAATATTAATAAGTAAACACGCAGAGATAAATGAAGATATATGATTAGGGGTGGAAATCGGACGGATCGAATCGGAAATAGGGTGTTTCAGAAAAATTCCAAAAAATTCGGAAATGAAAAACCAATTCCAATTTCCATCCAAAATTTTTCGGAAATGTGAAATCCAATCCGATTTCGGAAAATTCGGAATTCCGAAATTTTGGAATTTTCGGAATTTTTTTCGGAAATTAAAAAATTCAGAAATTTTCGGAATTAATTAGTTGGTCTATTAGCTATATAGCCTTTTCTAATATCCTAAGAAATAATACGACCTCGAATCTGATATTCCAAGCATTTAACATCAATATAATAATATCTACCAAAGACATGTGAGATTAATTATTCTGTTGATGTACTATAGTATATAAATAGTTATAAAATAAAATTATAAAATAAATAGTTATAAAATAAAATTATAAATAGTATATAATATAGTTATAAAATAAAATTATAAATACTATATTAATTTTTTTTACTTTTTTCACCTTTAGTTTTTGAGTCATATTTTATATTTAATATATACTATAGTATATAGTATAAAATAAAATTATAAAATTTATATGAATAGTATATAGTAAAAAATAAAATTATAAAATTTATATGAATAGTATATAGTATATAATATATAGTATATAGTATAAAATAAAACTATAAAACTATATTATAAACTATTATCATTTTGTAAGTAATTATACTTATTAATTCATATTTATTAAGTTATTTTTCTTTTAGGGAGCTCAAATCAAATGAATATTTGAATCTATATTATGATTTATGATAATGCTTTGTTCGAAATCCTTCGATATTTAAAATACTTGTTTTATAATTTGTATAATTTTCTTTGTCATAAAAGGCATAAATCCTTAAAAAAAAGGGTGGGATTATGAAAATCCCTGTTGAACATCCTGTGATGACGTCACAGATTAGGGTTAAACGGGGATTTTTGTAAATCCCCGTTTAACCCTGTTATCGCCTCATAATATATGGTTAAACGGGGATTTTTGAATGGGGATTTCTCAAAAAACCACATTTAACCCTTTGATTCTTATAAGTATAGGGTTCAACGGGGATTATGATAAGTATTAGAAATAAATAAATATTTCCGTCATTTTTCTAATTTGATTAAGATAAATAAATCAAAATATTAATAAGTAAACACGCAGAGATAAATGAAGATATATGATTAGGGGTGGAAATCGGACGGATCGAATCGGAAATAGGGTGTTTCAGAAAAATTCCAAAAAATTCGGAAATGAAAAACCAATTCCAATTTCCATCCAAAATTTTTCGGAAATGTGAAATCCAATCCGATTTCGGAAAATTCGGAATTCCGAAATTTTGGAATTTTCGGAATTTTTTTCGGAAATTAAAAAATTCAGAAATTTTCGGAAATTAAAAAATTCAGAAATTCAGAAATTTTCGGAATTAATTAGTTGGTCTATTAGCTATATAGCCTTTTCTAATATCCTAAGAAATAATACGACCTCGAATCTGATATTCCAAGCATTTAACATCAATATAATAATATCTACCAAAGACATGTGAGATTAATTATTCTGTTGATGTACTATAGTATATAAATAGTTATAAAATAAAATTATAAAATAAATAGTTATAAAATAAAATTATAAATAGTATATAATATAGTTATAAAATAAAATTATAAATACTATATTAATTTTTTTTACTTTTTTCACCTTTAGTTTTTGAGTCATATTTTATATTTAATATATACTATAGTATATAGTATAAAATAAAATTATAAAATTTATATGAATAGTATATAGTAAAAAATAAAATTATAAAATTTATATGAATAGTATATAGTATATAATATATAGTATATAGTATAAAATAAAACTATAAAACTATATTATAAACTATTATCATTTTGTAAGTAATTATACTTATTAATTCATATTTATTAAGTTATTTTTCTTTTAGGGAGCTCAAATCAAATGAATATTTGAATCTATATTATGATTTATGATAATGCTTTGTTCGAAATCCTTCGATATTTAAAATACTTGTTTTATAATTTGTATAATTTTCTTTGTCATTATTCCTAATATATAAAATGTTATCATTTTTAATGAAATTTATGATATATTTACCTTTGAAATTAGATATTCACTTTTTATTTTATATAATATATAGTATATAATGTTCTTATATAGCATATAATATATAGTATATAGTATATAATATATGGTATATAGTATAAAGTATTCCTTTATAGCATATAGTATATAGTATTCTTCTATAGCATATAGTATGTAGTATATAATATAATATAATTAAAAAACTACAGTATAAACTATAATATATAGTATATATTATAAAATAATACTAAACAACTACAGATACTACAATATAAACTATAGTATATAGTATATATATTATAAAATAATACTAAAAAACTACAATATAAACTATAGACTATAGTATATAGTATAAAATAAAACTATAGTATAAACTATACTATATACATATAGTATATAATATATTTATATACTATCATATAGTATAAAGTATATAAAATATATTATATAGTATATTGTATTATAAAGTATATTATAATATGCATATTTATACTTACACATAGTATAAAATATATTTTATAGTATATAGTATTATAAAGTATACTATAATATGTATATTTATATTTACATATAGTAAATGTATATAAAATATATTATATAGTATTCTTCTATAGCAAATAGTATATAGTATAAAATGTTTGAATTATTTACAAAAATTACTATTGGTTTGATGGTAAATTTCGTGCTATGAGTGTGAGAGGTCTCGTGTTCGATTCTCAAATGTCTCTACTCACTCTACATTTTATAATTTCGGATCAGATCGGAATTTCCGAAAATTGGATTTCGGAAATATTTCGGATCGGATTTTGGAATTTTCGAAATTTTTAAAACTAATTCCGATTTCCATCCAAATTTTTTTGGAAAAATCGGAAATCGGAATTTCGGATTAAAAAAATTCGTTCCAAAATCGGAAAATTTCGGATCGGATTCGGCGGATATCGAATATTCCGTTCCA
The DNA here is from genome assembly GCA_946896805.1 of Scutellaria galericulata. Lineage (NCBI taxonomy): Eukaryota > Viridiplantae > Streptophyta > Magnoliopsida > Lamiales > Lamiaceae > Scutellaria > Scutellaria galericulata. The sequence goes on along the minus strand of OX335784.1, from coordinate 23,011,566 downwards.
ATTTCCACCCATATATATGACACATTAACTATTCATTGTTGACTTCAACATAAAATAGTGGCATTTTTGTCTCATTTCTTATTTTAGGTGGTATTTTTGTCCCTTCCCTTTATCTGATGGTATTTTTGTCCAATAATAAAGGGATGATGGTATTTTCATCCATTTCCTCTATAATTTTATTGTAACTTATACATCTATTGTTATCTATACCATGTTCCATGTATGTGGAATGCAATTAAGGTTTAGTCATCTTTTAACAATAAATAAACAAAGCACAGGGAAATAATTGTATTTATTTAAAATGAACATATTATATATATCATGATTCTAAGACTTTTATCATTTTTAATAGAAAACATTCATCCACAGTCCACACGTACTCAATCTGCAATTCATGTAGGGTTTAAAAATTAGGGGGACTAAAGTCACAACACAGTTTTCTAAGAGCACCACACTTTTTTTTTAATTTCAATTTTACCTTTAGGGTGTGTGCAACTACTTCCGTTCGATCATTACGACCGAACATGCTTCACGACGTTCGGTTAAGGTGACCGAACGCCCTCCTAAGAGTTCGGCCAGGGTGACCGAACACTCTTCTATGTGTTCGGCCACCTGTGACCGAATGACACTGCTCCGATTCAATCATCTTTTTACGTTTTTTCCTATGATTTTTACACGATTTTCACACATTTAACAAATTTGTGAAATGTTTGTCATTATGTTGGTATTACATTGTTAAAAAAAAGATTTAACATAAAAAGAAAACGTAAAAATATTGATCAAACCCGACCGCGGTCACCCATCCCCGCGCGCACAACGCCCCTGTCACTCATCATGCGCGCGCAACCGCGCCCCCATCCTTGTCCGCGCGCGCCGGGCGCCTATCCTCACCCGTCTGCGCGCGCACAACTCTCCCGTCACCCGTCGTGCGCGGGCGCGACGACGGATGACCGCTTGTCGAGTTTGATCGATTTTTTTGCGTTTTTTTTATGTTAAATCTTTTTTTTTTTAGAATGTAATGCTAACATAATGACGAACATTTCACAAATTTGTTAGATATGTGAAAATCGTAGGAAAAAAACGTAAAAAACGATTGAATTGGAGCAGTGTCGTTCGGTCCCCGGGTGGCCGAACACATAGAAGAGTGTTCGGTCACCCCGGCCGAACTCTTAGAAAGGCGTTCGGTCACCTTAACCGAATGCCGTGAAACACGTTCGGTCGTAATGATCGAACGAAAGTATTTACACAAATCCTGAGGATAAAATTGGAATTAAAAAAAATAGTGTGTGCCCTTAAAAAACTCTGTTGTGGCTTTAGTGCCTCCCAAAAATTATCGTTTGTTGGTTTCTTTCTTTATTGTGTCATCTTTTTTTACTTGTTATTAATAGGTTATGTCATTTATAATAATATATTTTCATTACTTTCTCTTTTGAAGGGATAAACAGTTTCATTCCTAGAAACTAGTTTTCAGTTCTTCTTCTCCTTCATTAATTTTGATTTGCTTGGGAATTAAACTGAAAATTTTAGTCATGGATGAGAGTAAAAGGGCATCCATCATAGGATGAAATCTCAGAAAACTTACAGTGTTAAACTACTAACGTGATGAAAAAACCACAAATTTCCAGAACCAATTTCAAACCGCTACAGATGTTGCGCTAATTCTCTGAAAGCACAATCAATATTCAAACAAATGGGAGAAGTTGTGATGAACAATGAAGGTGGAATGAAATTACACGTTTATGAAGCAGAGATGGCCGCTCACGGCGGCGGCACCCCGGCGGCGGCGACGGCGGTGGATACTTCTTCTTGTGTACTGAGGTGGGAGAGGTTTCTGCCCAAATTGGCGGTGAGAGTGCTGTTGGTGGAAGCTGATGATTCCACTAGGCAGATTATTGCTGCCCTTCTCAGAAAATGTAGCTACAATGGTTGGTTTTCCAGTTCAAATTGTGGTTCACATTTGTATAGTTTTAGCTTTTATAATTTGGGGATTTTGATATCTCTATTGATCAGTCAATTTACGTTTGAGTGGTGCTAGGATTGAATTATTAGCTATTAACCATGAAGTTTTCTTTAGATATCTGTATTAGATGCCATGATCTTTTCCTTTAATGATGAAGTAGATTTGACTATTTTTAGATTCCTGATGATGATAGTTAGAACTGAAATGTTTGTGGATATTTGGAGTTCAATTTACTCTGTCAATTGATATTAGAACATGATTAGCACTTAGCTGGATATACATTGCAAGTTAACATTTCCTTTTAATTTATTTAGCGTGATCTTGAATTACTTTCTCTGGTTCTTGATGAATATAGTCATATTAGTCTTAAGAACTAAACATGGTTTCCTTTTTTAATGTAGTTGCTGCGGTTTCTGATGGATTAAAAGCATGGGAGGTATTGAAAGCGAGATCCGAGAACATAGACCTTATTTTGACTGAAGTTGAATTGCCATCGATCTCTGGATATGCTCTTCTCACCTTAGTTATGGAGCATGATATTTGCAAAAGCATTCCAGTAATAAGTGAGTTATCCAACCACTTTGTTTGATGATATTTCAAATATTTGGTAGATTCAAATTTGAAACAGCTTTACATTGGTGATGCAGTGATGTCGTCACATGACTCAGTGAGTACAGTTTACAAATGCATGTTGAGAGGTGCAGCCGATTTTCTTGTCAAGCCTGTCAGGAGAAACGAGCTTCGCAACTTGTGGCAGCATGTCTGGAGGAAACAAGCTGTATGCCCACACTTATTTGCTTTTCTTGAACCACGTTCTTTATCTTCATCAAATCTTATCTTAATTCTTTCAATCATGAAGCAGTTGAGACCTCTTGATGAGACCGCTTCTCAACACAAGGTTGAAGCCACAGCTGAGAACAATGCTATTAGTAATCATTCAAGTGGTTATATGGCTTGCATTCTGAGAAATAGAGAGTGTATCGAGAAAGGAAGTGATGCTCAGGTATTTCATTCAAATCTTCAATTTTCAGTGAAACCAACTTCAAAGCATTTAACGAAACATGCCCATTTAATCTGCAGAGCTCATGCACAAAACCGGAGTTGGAAACTGAAGGAGCAGATGTTGAAGGTATATATATACTTATTAGTTTGCTTCTCTTTCAATGTGAAATTTGAATTGCAGAACGTCGCTAACACGAATGCTAATTATGGAGAAACAAGAGGACAGGAAAATAACCCTCTTGATGGTTGGGAACAAGTTAATGTCATTGACAAGAATTTGGACAATAATCATGCGACCCTGAATTCTTCAAGAGAAGCCATTGATCTTATTGGAGCTTTTGATAGCAGTCGTAAAGGCATTTTTAATAGCTTTGCCTTAAATGCAAGCATGAACAATATTGATAGTTTGCCACCATTGGATCTGTCTTTGAGAAGATCTCATCCCAGCAGCTCTGTGAATCAAGTAAACGATGAAACTGTGAATCAAGTAAATGATGAAACTCGTAGGTTAATCCACTCTGATGCATCAGCTTTTTCGCGGTGAGTTTGCACTACACTTGTTTCTTTATCAGTCTCATTATCTTTGTTTTATTGCTGTTATATATGTAATTCGTTCATTATGTATTCATATGAACTCATACAGGTACATCAAGAAGCCATTGCAGCGAAGAAACTCCACGAGCACCTGTAATCAATGGAAAGACCATGAAGCCAATTCCCAAAGACAACAATCCAAACATACCCCTGATTATAATTCTGATACACATGGTTCAAGAGTAAGCTCTCACAGACATGTTTCAGTGGCTGGGATCCAATCAGGACTACAAGAAGCTACATTTTCATATCCTCAGCAAAGAGTAATATCTCATCCAATTCCAGTAATAAATGTTAAATATGAAGATGTGACCAATGGCTTTGGTACAGTGCTACCTCAATTGTATCGTGCACAATCAGGCCTATCACCTTTGCCTAGTTCAGGCACGGCTAGTCACTCACCAAATTTCAACCATTTGAATCCTTTTTATCCATCAGATAGTTCTCAGAAATTTCATAACCTTCTTGATCAAAGGATCGGTAATAACATTGATCCTAGTGATAACAAACAAGGCCGGAAATTGGTAAGCTTGGAGGATAAGAGTGGTAATAGTGGTTTCTACAGTGGCAAGATTAATTCAATCTCAGTTGCCAAGGCCATTTCAGACACTGCTAATAAAGACGGCTTCCATGTTGTCGAAGGAACCTCTAATCGTGCCAGGCAAAGAGAAGCCGCTCTAACAAAATTCAGATTGAAGAGGAAGGACAGATGCTTCGAGAAGAAGGTTCATTGATAATCTCTAAATATCAACTATGGATCATATTTATATATCAAAGCACAGAGCCTGCATTATGATTTATTGTTACCTGTGAATGTATGTTTTGGCTTGGAATCACTAATAATAAGAAGAGAAACATGATGGTTATTGAATATCAACATCATACTGTTTTATACATGTGAAAAATTTAAGATCAAGTGCATGTAAGCGGTGAAGTCCTTAAACATTCTGTTCATCTTTTTATGATCAACATTTGACTTATTGTGGACAGGTGCGGTATGAAAGCAGAAAGAAACTGGCTGAGCAACGACCCCGTGTGAAAGGACAGTTTGTTCGTCAACTACTTAATGATTCTCAACCTGGGAGCTCATCATCCAGTTAGCTCAAATCCCACCAAACACAACAAATTTTGGCGGAGTTAGATTATGGCCGGATTATACCATGTAATTGTTGTATATGCCCTTAATGTAAATATGTGTTGATAGCCATATATTTTAGTTCTGTGGCTGCTACTTACTTTTAGTTTTTCTTCAAAGTGAGTTGCATTCACTAAAGCCAGTAAGTGGGGTTTTAATTTGATGCTTGAAAGTGGTAAAAGGCAAAGGCTAGATGATTTTAATGTTGTTTCTTGAATTGTAAATGGCTTCTATTATTTGTGCAATTCCACTCTTAAACACCTTTTACTGTGGTTTCCATAAGATGGAAACATAATGAATGCACTCTGCCTTTTTTTTCACCATATTTCATTTCTCACTAATTAAATCACAGCACATTTAGTTGCTGGATGTAACTTAGAGTTTGATCATTCATGTTAAGTGTTAATGTCACAATTTCTATCTCTCTTTAATTAACATTAACCTTTTACACCTCCATTTTACTACATCTTTAGTGCTTGTTTTTAACACATACGGATGGAGTTGGAGTTTCCCGCACGTAATTCTCTCCACCTTTGCCTCTTTTCTGCCATTTAAAAGGAGGTTTTTACAACCTTTTTTCAATGTTATTTTGCTATCTTAGAAAACTGGTTCACCTTTCAATCTCAGTTAGAGATGAAAGTTTTAAATTGACGCTGGGATTTTTTGCAGAGTGGCATTTCAAATTTTCATGGATTTGATAATGAAACATTTGATTCAGTGGTTATGGTAAACCTATAGAAGCAAAAAATGGTAAAATGTTGGATCCGAGTATAAAATCAAGTCTTTCAAATATATTTCACGATTTATATTATAGTAAGTTAGGACATGTTATCCTAAATTAATCAGACGTAAATCTAAAATTCGACTAAAAAACAAATGTTATGGGAAGACCACCCACACCATCTACTTTATTTTAATCTTACCCCTTTAGGTAACAAATTGAAGTAATGTACAAACCTTTTTGCACTTTGGGAACTTAGAAAATGTCCTTAGCACAATACCTTAAACCTTTTAATATAGGTACAATCCACTCAACCTTTTGGGTCGGGCATCATTCAATAGATATCGTTGATCATATATTTTTCTCAAATCGGAATGAGTTCAATCAGATCACAATTTATATGATAACTAATAAATGTACACTTCACATATGAAGAACATGTTCCCAAGCCCCATATAAATATCTTATTTATCACACTAAACGATAACTTTCATGTATCTAGTCTAGAAAATCCATGAAACCATAGAGTTGGATCTTCAATTTTAGCATCACATATCAAAGTCATTTTCAGACTTCAGTGGTTATTGATGCAATCTCCCCATGTCTACAAAATTTGCCTTTCTTTCCCCAACAATGACAGCAAAAACAGCATTTCAATCTACATAGCAAGCCTCTAATCATAGTACCATGGTAACATGTATACATCATGCATTAAAAAGTGAACAGAGTAATTAAAAACATGTTTTTTCTATATTAAATGAAAAATTTAAATAATTTAAATAATCAGGGAAAAGTTGAGGACATTTCATTAGGACCCTTATAATCTGATCACAAATTAAAGATGGTTTTGGTCACTGTTTACTAGATTCTCAGTGTCATGCTCTTGCTTTTGAAGTACTTTTGTCTTTTAGGTTAATCAATTAAGATCTTAATTCCAGCTTTTATAATACTCACATTTGCACAATCTCTCACATTACTTGATGGCAAAGGTTATGTTATGGCCATTCTCTCAATCAGAACTTTTTTGAAAAGTGATTAACTTTTCCTCCAATAATTGAACTATTCAACTATACATATTTATCATCTGGAGGTTAGCCCATACAAAACACATCATTCTGCAACAGAGCATACATACACTAAAACATGGACTAATATGATGCATAAATAAAAACGGGCGGAGATTATTTCTATCCAATATACATCATATAAAATGAAAAATATCCACTCAATAATAAAACAAGTTTTCTACCCAAAATGAAGGCAAAATTACTTAACCGTCCTTATATCCAAAATTTTCCTGAAAATAGATCACGAAGCTAAACACCCTCGTGATCTATGTTTAGCTTCGTGATCTTCAAGGAGCTTCGTGATCTATGTCTGGTAAAAAATTTCACTTTTTCACGATTTTTTTGGTTTTTTAAAATCGAATTTATATGCAAAAATATTTATCTACATTCAAAAATTATCAAATACAATATACTATACTTGAAAATAATGATCATCTTACCTCTTTTGAGCACCTTAAGAGATGAAAATCACTACATTACTTGCATTTTAAGAGATGAATTTTATCTAAAATATGAATTGATGTGTTCTTGAGATGAAATAAGTAAATTGAATTGTGGTGGGTGAAATGATTAAATGCATAAGGTAAGGGCATTTATGACCCTTTATTCTTATTTTGGGTAAAAAAAAACATGTTTTCTTATCAGGTGAGTATTTTTCATTTTTTGATTTGCAAAAAGGATACAAAAGCCTATTTCCACTGAAATAAATATCTTATTTATCATTATACTTGATTTTATTACCCTATTTCTAGACCCCAACTGGAGCATAGCTAGGGGCCAATCCGATTAAGTGCCTCAATCACGAACCCCTAATCACCTTGCTCTAAATCGCTATTGATTCAAGGCTCATTTGAAACATAAAGTCATAATACAATTACTGTTAAGATTTGAGTAAATTAATGATGTTGATACATAACACCATTTCTTAATCAGTGTCAACTAGTTTCTAAACTACATGACCTCTTAGAGAGTGATTAGCATGCTTGTGATCCCTTTATGACCCACAGAAAACACTAATCAAACTTTTACAAAAGAGTAAAATGGTTTGATAAAAGCAACCATATATCACTCAATCACCATAATAATTCTTGCTTTCTGCATTGCTTCAACCCCTTTATTAACCCCATCATCATTTCACTTACCATTCCAAACCCTCTCTGAAAATGTCAAGAATCAGTGAATCATCCCCCAAACACTGTGCTAACAAGCAAGCAAGCAAGCTGCACAATTTGAACAAGAAGCTTTTCTTTTACTTATCAACATTCTTCCTAACAATCATCTCTCTCATCCTCCTTGTTTGGTTCATCCTCCACCCTAAAACCCCACAGTTCTCTCTCAAACAAGCTGACATAAACCAGCTCAACATCACAGGCAAATCCTTCCTCAACTCCTCTATCCAGCTCACTCTCCTATCCACCAATCCAAACAACAACATCGGAATCTACTACGACCAAATACTATCATACGCTTCTTACAACGACCAAATCATCACCTCAGAATCTTCAATTCCTCCATTCTATCAAGACCACGACGAAACAAACCTTCTCAGTGCATCGTTGATCGGAGCCCATCAGCCTGTGGACCCATCTTTAGCCTACCAAGTCCAACATGATCGCTACAACGGAAAGCTGGCATTGGATTTCAAGATAACCGGCAAGTTAAGATGGAAGGTGGGAAATTGGGTTTCTGGGAAATACAGATTCAATGTAAATTGTATGAGTAATTTGCCAGCTCCCAAACAAGGCACAGTGTGTTCCATTTCAATTTGATCAAATAAGGTTCTAGCTAGTACTCATCTTGTTCATGGCATATGGTTTGTGATAAATATCAATCTCTGTAATTGTAATTAAATAACAAGATGATGTTAATGGTAATGATGATAAAGATCACTTCTTTATCTTATCTTCATATCTGCTTTGTTTTAGCTTTGTGCTCAATATTGAATGCTTTACATGTATGATGGAGTAAAAGATGTGGATTATGGAGCCTTTTTGGGAGGACTTTCTGGCAATGGAGGAAAGCTTTTGTTCATGTTCATGGAGCTTTAATTTAGTCTATTTACTGTTCAAAAAGGGTCAGTTCAATGCTGATTCTAAAGGTGAAAAAGGGAATTTCTACATATAATTAAGATGTGTTTTTTTTTTTTTTTGCTGGCTACTTTATTGAAAATTTCTGTGTTTCCAATATCAATTCTCCAAGCCGTTCAACTCATTAAAGAATGTAGGATTGTCTTTGTTACTAGTATATTTGATTTTTTCTCAATATTCCTCCATAAAATAATATTATGAAAATTAGAAGATAAAGCTTTCATAGAGGATCCAAGGGAATACTCTTTTAAAGTTGTCGTGCATGATCCATGTAGGGTAATTACACTAAACCCTTTAAATTCTAACTTTTTGCACTTTACTCATCAATCTTTATTTTTATTTTTTCATTGTTGCACTATCAAATATTTAATATAATTATTAATTTATTTTAGAAAATATGATATTTACATAGACATATTAAGATATGTTTAAGGTGTGATGGTGGATATGAATATTTTCCCTATCAAACTAAGTAAAATCGGTACTTTGTTTTTTTAGCATATCACTATTAAAATTATAAAATTATATTTTCAAATTTCAATAATTTTCAAAATATTAAAATCAATTTCTTTTTTAAATATCTATTATATCAAAATATTATAATTAAAATTATAAAAATATATAAAGAATCTATTTTAATACAAATATTAAAAATTATTTTAGGAAAAATTCTGATGATGAACGCCGGGTATAATGGATCACATGAATGACACAAACTTATATGATACGATCTCACAGATAATTTCTGTGAGATAAATACTCATTTTTTTAAATTTATATGTGAATTTTAAAATATAAATTGTGAATTGATTCATATTATGTAACTAAATCGGTACGATGATGTTACATAAGACCGACGCATCAATGGAAGTGTAAATAAGTAGATAAATTGATTTGAAGAAGCTATGCACTAAGCCACTAACTTTAACTTGCTTTGTAAATTATTTATTAAAAATTAAATTAAATTAGATTGTATGGAAAAGGGATTAAATCAAATCAATAGGGGAATAGGGGATTAATACGAAGATAGAGGAGCGCTGGATCTATTATTCGATCCAACGGTCTCAATTGAACCCTAATTTCAAACTCCACCCCCATTTAAACTATGCTGCTCTCTGTGTACCGCCGGCATAACCCCTGCAACCTCCTCATCCCTCCCTCGACGCACTACACGCCTTTGCTCCATAACTATAAACCTTGGTACCCTCTCTCTCTCTCTCTCTCTCTCTCTCTCTCTCTCTCTCTATTTTATTTAATTGTATGATTAAGATTGAAGGTAAATCTTCAATTGATTTTTCCTATGGTATGAGGACGCGCTGTTTTTAATTAGTTTGTATAATTTATTTGCCTGTCGAATATGATTAATTATCTATTATTATGCGTAAATTTCTTAGCGAGAAATTTTATGCCAAAAATTTGATTCAATAACATGTAATATGTTATTGTCTGCAGACGACACTAGATTATTGTGCGAACATAGTTGCTTGTTAATTATTTGCCCAGAGTCCAGTTTCTAAACCGCTATTTTCGAGTTTATCTTTATGGAATTGTGGTGTTTTTTTTATGATTGATATGTCATTTTTTGGATTGGTAGGTGATACTTCAGCTATGATTTGATTTTCAATTTATTGCCCTTCTCATATAGATCTGTCTGCTTATTATTTGATTGAAATATGTGTACGAATACTATGATTTGTTAACTTTCATCTTTTGCAAATTATCAACTCATTTCTCTCATGCTTTGGTATATGTAGCTATGGCGCAAGATACAGGCATGTTTACTGTGCAACAGACTATTGGTAGCGTCTTATGCTGCAAGTGTGGCATTTTAATGCAACCAAATGCTGCAAATATGTGTGCCAAATGTCTTCGATCTGAAGTTGACATAACGGAAGGTCTTCAGAAACATGTTATTATCATCCACTGTCCTGAATGTGAGCAGTATTTGCAGCCTCCGAGGACTTGGATACCAGCACAACTTGAGTCTAAAAATCTGCTGACCTTTTGTGTGAAGAGGTTGAAGAATTTGAACACTGTTCGTTTGGTGGATGCAGAGTTCATCTGGACTGAGCCTCATTCCAAGAGAATTAAAGTCAAGCTGAAGGTCCAAAAAGAGGTTCTCCATGGAGCAATACTCGAACAAGCTTACACTGTTGAGTATGTCGTGCAAGATCAGTTGTGTGAGGCTTGTTCAAGGGTCCAGGCTAATCCTGATCAGTGGGTTGCTGCAGTGCAACTCCGACAGCATGTTTCTCACAGACGCACATTCTTTTATCTTGAGCAGCTTATCCTTAAACATGCTGCTGCTAAGGATGCTATCAGGATTAAGCAGTTGCCTCAGGGCATTGATTTCTTCTTCAGTAAAAGGAGTCATGGTGTGAAGTTTATTGAGTTTGTTGGTAAAGTAGCTCCAATTAGGAGTCGTAGTGATAAACAGCTCGTGTCTCATGATATAAAGAGCAATAATTATAACTACAAGCACACCTTTTCGGTTGAAATCAGTCCTATTTGTCGTGAGGATTTGATTTGCCTCCCACCAAAGGTTTCTAATAGTTTGGGAAATCTAGGACCACTTGTGATATGCACCAAGGTGAGCAACTTCATAGCTTTGTTGGATCCATTCACCCTCAGGCAAAGCTACTTGGATGCGGATCAGTATTGGAGAACATCGTTTAAGGCCTTGTTGTCAAGTAGGCAGCTTGTCGAATACATAGTGCTAGATATTGAGCCCGTTTCTTCTGAAGTCAACATTGGTGGATTCAAGTATGTTTTGGCTGATGCCCAAGTGGCTCGTGTTTCTGATTTTGGAAAGAACGACACGATTTTCAATGTTAGAACACATTTGGGGCATCTTTTGAATCCAGGCGATAATGCTCTTGGATATGATGTGTTTGGTGCCAACAATAATGATATTGAATTGGACAAGTACAAAGGTCTTGTCCTCCCTGATGTGGTATTAATTAAAAAGAGCTATGAAGAGAAGCGGCAAAAGAAGCGAGGGAAGCCACGTTCGTGGAAGCTCAAGTCTCTCAACATGGAGGTTGATAATGTTACTAATGGTAAAGATCATGAGGAGAAGATGAACTCGGAGTATGAACAGTTTTTGAGAGATTTGGAGGAGAACCCTGATTTGAGATTTAATCTGTCTCTGTATCGTAATACAGAATATCAGCCATCGGAAATGGCTTCTATGACTGATGGAGAGGACATTCCTTCTGTTCCGTTGGACGAGCTTCTTGCTGATCTTGATTTAAGTGATGCGGAGGTTGATGATGATGGCATGAAAGAGTAATTCCAGTTTCTGTTTCTAATTTTGCAAGATTTTGTTTTCTGATTCATAGAGCAGTTTTTGCAAGATTCTTATTTGTTTCTATGTTTGATGATGTGTTTTATTTTCTTAGATGTTGTAGATAGTGATTGAAATTGCGCCTTGCTGTTTGAAATTACATGTTTTATGGACGTATTAGCTAGCTACTGCAATCCAAAGCATTATACAGCTCTGTTTCGCATCTGTGTTTTTCCTCATTTTGCATTTTTGTTAAAGATTTTGAATGAGTTTGATTGAGAATTGTTCAAATAAATGATAAATCTCAGTTCATTAGTTGTGTTAAATATAAAGACAAGTCTAGTATATTTTTAGGGGGCGGCTATCCGCACCCCATGAAATATTAAACACACCCCAATCATAGTGTTACTGTTCACATCATATGTGAACAGTACCCCAATCATAGTGTTACTGTTCACATCATATGTGAACAGTAACACTATGATTAATGTGTGTTTAGTAATATGTGGGGTGCGGATAGCCGCACCCATATTTTTATTATTAAAACAACCTTATGTTGTGGTTGGAATAGGAGATTTGAGCAGGAATTTAAAATTGATAATATAACTAATTTTATATAAATGAATTTTTAAGGATTTGAATGGATTTTAAATGAACTCGAATTTAAATATATTTAAAATTCATTTATTTCAAAATTTGTATTTTAAATTGTTAATCCAAACTCAAATTCCAATTTATTAATTGTATTAAATATAAAGACGTGTGTAAAGGCTGCTATATATATAGGTCGATTTACTTTAATATACAATTATTGACATTCTGTACTATTTGGTGACCGCCGGGTCAAATAAAAATAGTATAGAATGTCAATAGATGATTTCATTCTTCATCTATGTTAGAGTTAAGAAAAAAGAAATATATAAGTAAGAAACTTAATAGTGTAGGACAAATATATATTAGTACTGATTGTGCGCGCATACATATATATATATATATATATATATATATATATATATATACACACACGCAAAAACTCCCAAAGACCAGGTGCATGAGTCATAAATCCGTACAATATGGGTCGATCCGATCCGGTTCTACGTGTTTTTGATTTTTGATTTTTTATGTTACCTTTATTTTATATTTGTATGACATTTATGTTATATTAATACGATCTTTATGTACAAATATCATCACCTTTAAGTACTAGAATTAAGGAAGAATTTTAGGGTTTTTTTTAGATCAACATACCTTTATGTGATATTACTCATACCTTTTAGTTATGTTAGTTGCACATTTATATATTAGATAAAAGTAAAAATATTTGTACATAAAAGTAACATGAATATAACATAAATGTGACATGAATATTACATAAAAATATATATGTACAATTGTGTTGAAATTCTTCATTTTTTTTTCCAAAGTTACAATACATAAAGGTAAGAACAGTTGTTCATAAAGGTGAGATGAATATAACATAAAAGTAACACAAAAAAACCAAATATGCATGGATCCAAGTTGGGTCGACCCAGTTGCATGGATCAGATCCATGCAACTGATGTATAGGAGAGCAACTCATATATATATATAACTGTATTATTTTTACAAATAAAAAAAGGTTTAGTTGGAAAGTGTTGTAATTTTATCATCAATTAATTAACCCAAGATAATACCTCCATTACATCTTGTTGATCTATATAAGGAGCAGAGCAGAGATGAAAATATATTGAATATTGATTCAGGTTTTAGCAAGCAAGAATGTTGAGAGAGAGAGAGATGGGAAGTTGGAGATAAAATGAGGTGGAGATGTGTTCCATCAACTGTTGAACCACATATAGGATTACATCAAGGCCAACGGGGACGACAACCTCGTCACTTGGACCTTTCAGACCTTCAATGCCTTCTCATCATCACCTCCTATAATATTTATATTTCATATTGTTTATATGCAATGTAAGTGTGTAAGGTTATGATACATATATGTATCCACCATATGTATATGCTTCTATATGCTTGTCAACTATGTACAAATAAATGGAAAATAAATATGGTTAATTCCATCTGTAATTGCAAATATATATGTATGAGCTCTTTTCATTATAACAATCTTTTATGATTGTGAAATAAAGACAAAATGAGGTACTCTTGCAAAGGAACAACAACTGAATGTGAAACAAAGTATCACTACTCTAAATACCAGGATTGTTTATCATGCATATTAAGCAATCATAAGCCCCAGGATGAACCGAAGATAATAAGTAATCATATAAAAAAGACTATTGTTGAAAATATTATTTGATTATTGTAATTTTTTAATTTATGATTGTTGTGGGGGAAAAAAAAGGCAATCATTTAAAAGATAGAAATTTTGAAGTCTTCTTTATTTTATTTTATTTGTTTAGGTTAAAATGAGTTAATAATGATTAATTAGGATTGGTTTATTTAAAGTGATGTATGATTTACATTATATTTACGTGACATAATATTGCAATTAAGCCTATTTCCTCTATTTCATGAAGGTCTCTTGAAATCATTTTAGTACTATCCATTGGTTCTAATCAGTTGCTATATATGTTTGCAATATTATCGAGTTGAGTTATGCACCATATTTGTTGGCTGTAAATGAGCTTTAAGAAGCAAATTATCAATCGCAATAATTAGTTATATATATGGACGTGAATTAATCACAAGTTATATATATATATATATATATATATATATATATATATATATATATATATATATGAATTAATCACAAATTATCAATCGTAATAATTAGTTGTATGGACGTGAATTAATCACAAACAATGGGTGGACCATTAGTACCTCAATAAAGCATGTTTAATATCTCGGAGAGTGGATAGCCTTACCCTCGTACAAGTACAACTATATCTCCATAATTTACATTTTATATTAATGGATGTGACTATTCACACATACAAACCCTCAGTACAATTATATTTTTATATTTTGTATTTTTCTTTAAATATGAGGTCTGTTCAATTAGTATTGTTTGTGTGTGAATAGTTTACAGTAGTAAAAGACAAATGCACATCCATTCCATTATTAAGGGACCCCACTTACAATAAATTTTCTTCGTCATTGAATGAATGAGAGATAATTTGATTGTGTACCGCTAAAAAGAAATTATTGATGGTACATATATTTGTAAAGAAAATTGCAATATAAAATACAAATATTGAATCATATGTATCAAATTATATCTCTCAATATATATATATATATATTTTTTGTAGAGTTCGATGATCCAAATGCCAATATTCACATGAACAATATTGAAATTGACATGGATGGATTTGAGGAGAGATTTGCAATACATGGTAGTAAATTCATCGATGGTATTTGGATGGACGTGGATTTCAAATCCATCACTTTCATTTTAAATTAATTTTAAAGTCATTTTGATAACTTGAGTGGCTTTGAAATACATACATTTCAAATTCTAGATTTCAAATCATTCTATCCAAACACAACCTAATGTTATTACCAGATTTCCATGAAGACCTTGTGTTGGCCCATGAGCAAGAGAGGAGCCAAGGAAACACCATCTTCATTTCTTGCAAAATACTTGCAAACAGGCAATAAAGAATAGCGCCGCCCAACGCCGCCGTGAGGCAGGGTAGTGAAGGAACATTCTAGAATGTTGTTGGCGGCGAGAAGGCGGAGTATCCTGTCCAATAAGATGGGGGCCTCCGGATTGGTGGTTGGAATCTGGGCAGCCAGTTGGGCTGGAGAAAGAGACGCAGCTGGGCCTGCTTTCTTTAAGAGCTCGAGTAGATCGAGTTCAATGGCGGAACTCAGTACAGCTGGGAGAACAGAAGCAGTAACAAGTTGCATGGCAAATGCACAGAGAGCTTCTTCATCATCCCATGAAGATGAAGATGAATCATCCATACTTGTTCTACTTGTTCGTCAATTACCATGCATATATGCATATATATATATATATATATATATATATATATATATATATATATATTGTTAGATCTAATGATCCATAGTTGAGGAGAATTAAGATGATCTAATGGCTGAGATTGATTAGATCAGATGGAGCAGAAACAAACGAGCTGAGCTGGAGCATAACAGCATGCATGTGAGCTGTTATGAGGGAGTTAGCTGGGAGAGTTGGTTGCAGCCAGTTTTGGATGGTGCATTAGAGTTATATATACGTTACTCAAGCTACATTGTGCATATATACACTCAATTCAGCTGATTAAGTTCAGAGATATAGATCATTGCTTAGAAATTCCCTGTTCAGCAAATTAGGGTTTCTAGGGTTACGAATGTGTTCTTCCTTGTTTCTTGCTCATTTGCTGTAATTCTCGATTCGATCATCAATAAAACTCTGGGGTGTTTGACTCTCGTGGATGTAGGATTGATTACTCGATCCGAACCACGTAAATCGGGTGTTCTTTCTTTTCGATTCTCGTTCATGCAAATCCATGCATTCGTGATCTTATTCATTTTCTTATCTTCTGCAAATCTGCTGTGATTTGGTAATCTGAATATTTTGGTGAATTCTTCACAACAATTGGTGCGGTGAGCGTGGACTTCAAAGGGACTTGCAATCTTCCAAGTAAGTTCAAATTCTGGAAACCTGAAGATCATCAAGTATTCTCAGTGTAAGGAGGTTCTTCATTCAATACAAGAAGATATGAGTTCTGCTAAATTCGATTTGGAAAAGTTCAGTGGTGAAAACGATTTCAACCTGTGGAGGATCAAGATCAAGGCACTTCTAGTTCAACAAGGAATCGAAGCGGCCATCAGTGAAGATGCTCTAACCAATGCAGAGAAGAAGATATCTTCTGAGGTATTATCTAAGGCACACAGTGCTCTGATTCTGAGTCTTGGTGATGAAGTTCTTAGAGAAGTTTCAGAGGAGTCAACTGCTCTGGGGATTTGGAATAAATTGGAATCGATCTACATGAAGAAATCATTGGCAAACCGATTGTATTTGAAGAAGCAACTGTACACTTTGAATATGGAAGAAGAGAAGGAGATGAGGAAGCATCTTGATGACTATAATCGGATCATCTTGGATCTCAATGCTGTAGGAGTTAAGATAGAAGATGAAGATCAAGCCATCATTCTTCTGAGTTCCTTGCCAAAGGTATATGAACATTTTGTTGATACCATGTTGTATGGCAAGCAAACACTTACAATGACTGAAGTCAAAAGTGCACTTAACTCCAAAGATTTACAAAGAAGAACTGAGAACAAGGATGCTACTGGAGAAGGTCTCTTTGTTAGAGGAAGACCTGAGAAAAGGGATTCAACCAAGAATCGAGGGAAGTCAAGATCTAAATCTAGAGGAGCAGGAAACACTACCACCAAGAAGTGCTGGAAATGCAAGAAGGAGGGACATATAAGGAAGTTCTGCCCAGAGAAGAAGAAAGGAGATAACAAGCCTACTGAAAAAGGAGATGCTTCAATTGCATCTGATGGATATGATTCTGCAGATGTTCTTATGGTTTCACATGATAAGCATGAGAAGGAATGGGTGCTAGACTCCGGATGCTCTTTCCACATGACATCCAACAAAACTTGGTTTAAGGAGTTAAAAGAATTTGAAGGAGGCTCAGTGTTTCTTGGTAACAACCAAATCTGCAAAATCAAGGGGATTGGATCTGTAATGATGAAGCTCTCTACTGGATCAGGCAAACTGATTTCAAATGTGAGGTATGTTCCTGATCTTTATAGAAACTTATTGTCAGTTGGAATGCTAGATAAAGAAGGGTATGAAGTAAGAACTAAAGAAGGAAAAATGAGAGTGTTATTTGGATCTCTTGTTGTTATAAAAGCCAATCTTGTGAATGGAATTTACATTCTAGAGGGCTCTACCGTTGAAGCCACTGCTGCAAATGTTAAAGAAGACAGATCAGTTCTATGGCACTTAAGATTGGGTCATATCAGTGAAAGAGGTTTGAATGAATTAAGCAAACAAGAGCTGCTATGTGGAGATAAAGTAGAGAAGCTCAATTTCTGTGAGAATTGTATTCTTGGCAAGAGTACTAGAATCAGATTTGCTACTGGTAAACACACTACTCATCAGCCACTTGATTATGTCCACTCAGATTTGTGGGGTCCTGCAAAGAACCCTACAATGGGAGGAGCAAGATACTTCATGTCCATCATTGATGATCACAGCAGGAAAGTATGGATAATGCTACTGAAAACTAAGGATGAAGCATTCAATGCTTTCAAGCAATGGAAAGTTCTAGTGGAGAATCAGTCAGGCAAGAAAGTAAAGAAGCTAAGAACTGATAATGGGTTAGAATTTGTGAATGATCAGTTCAATAACTACTGCACTAAGTATGGAATTGCAAGGCACAAAACAGTTAAAGGGACACCCCAACAAAATGGATTGGCAGAGAGAATGAATAGAACACTACTTGAGAGAGTTAGATGTATGCTTATTACATCTGGATTGAGCAAGAAATTCTGGGGAGAAGCAGTAAAAGCAGCAGCATACTTGATTAATAGAAGCCCCTCTACTGCATTGAATTTTAAGTGTCCTCAAGAAATTTGGACTGGAAGCAAACCTGATCTAGGACACTTAAGAGTGTTTGGATGTGCAGCATATGCACATATTAAACAAGATAAGTTGCAGCCAAGAGCCCTCAAGTGTGTGTTCATTGGATACCCTGAAGGTGTTAAGGGATACAAACTATGGAGTGTGGAAGCTGGATCAGAGAAATGTATAATCAGCAGGGATGTGGTATTCAATGAGGTTGAGTTCCCACTTGTTAAACCTAAAGGAAAAGACTCCTTTACTGATGACAAAGTTGTTGATCTTGAGGTGGAGCTTAGACAAGAGCAACCTGAAATAACAAATGAGGGAGATGATCACACTGAAGAAACACATCAAGTTGATGAAAGAAATGATGGATACCAGCTGGTAAGAGACAGAGAAAGGAGAGTAATCAAACCAACTCAAAGGTATGGCTATGCTGATGCTATTGCTTATGCTCTAACAATAACTCTTGAGGCAAGTGAGCAGGAACCAGATTCTTACCAAGCAGCAATAAAAAGCACTGATAAAGAGCTTTGGATGCAAGCCATGATTGAGGAAATGAAGTCTTTGGAAAAGAATGGAACCTGGATACTTGTACAGAAGCCAAAGAATCAGAAGTTGGTTGGGTGCAAATGGATTTTCAAAAGGAAAGAAGGGATAGCAGGAGTTCAACTACCAAGATATAAAGCAAGGTTGGTGGCAAAGGGCTTCACTCAAAAAGAAGGAGTTGATTTCAATGAGATATTTTCACCTGTGGTAAAGCAAACTTCAATCAGAATACTCCTCTCACTAGTAGCTCAGTTTAATTTGGAACTTGAGCAAATGGATGTGACTACTGCGTTTCTACATGGAGAGCTTGAGGAGACTATCTACATGAGACAACCTCCTGGTTTTGAAGAAGGTGGAGTAGATAAGGTTTGTCTGCTAAAGAGACCATTGTATGGATTAAAACAGTCACCAAGGCAATGGAATAAGAGGTTTGATGCCTTCTTGAAATCCATTGGATATGTGAGCAGCAAGTATGACAGTTGTGTGTATTTCAGTGGTGAAGAACAAATAGAGAAACAAATTTTGTTGCTATTATATGTGGATGACATCTTGATTGCAGGCAAAAGCAAGGAGAAGATTAATCTACTCAAAGCAAAGCTCAAAGGGGAGTTTGAGATGAAAGATTTGGGGAATGCCAAGAAGATTCTTGGAATTGATATCTCAAGAAACAGAAATCAAGGCACTTTGCAGCTATCACAGGAGAGTTATATCAAAAAGGTTCTAAGTAAGTTTGGAATGGGAGAAGCTAAGGCTGTAGCTACTCCAATTGCAGCACATTTCAAGCTCAGCAACACTCAAGCACCAGAGAGTGAAGAAGATATGAAATACATGATGAAGATTCCTTATGCTAACATAATAGGGAGTATTATGTATTGCATGATTTGTACAAGACCTGATTTAGCCTATTCAATCAGCATACTGAGCAGGTTTATGGGAAATCCAGGAAAGTCTCATTGGCATGCTCTAAAGTGGTTAATGAGGTATCTAAGAGGTGCTGCAGGCATCAGTTTATGCTACACTCAAAGAGAAGAGAATGCAGAGACATTACAAGGGTTTGTGGACTCAGACTATGCAGGATGTTTGGATACAAGAAAGTCTATATCAGGGTACATATTCACTTGTCATGGAGGTGCCATTAGCTGGAAAGCAAGTCTACAAAAGGTGGTGGCTTTATCATCTACGGAGGCTGAATACATTGCAGCAACAGAAGCTATAAAGGAGGCTTTATGGCTAAAGGGAATTACATCAGAAATAACAGGAGAAGAGCAGCAAGTTTCAGTGTATTGTGATAATCAAAGTGCATTGCATTTGATGAGGAATCCAATGTTTCATGAGAGAACTAAGCATGTGGATATCAAGCTTCATTTCATCAGGGACATTGTAGAGAAGGGTTTGATAAGGGTCAAGAAGGTTGGTACAGAGGACAACCCTGCAGATGCTCTAACAAAGGTTCTACCTATTGCCAAGTTTATATACTGCCTAAAGCTGATTCAAGTGTGGGATCCAGGAGATCTCATCGATCCTGGTGGATGAATTGAAGCGAGATGGAGTCAAGCAGCTGGCAACTAAGGACCAAGGTGGAGAATTGTTAGATCTAATGATCCATAGTTGAGGAGAATTAAGATGATCTAATGGCTGAGATTGATTAGATCAGATGGAGCAGAAACAAACGAGCTGAGCTGGAGCATAACAGCATGCATGTGAGCTGTTATGAGGGAGTTAGCTGGGAGAGTTGGTTGCAGCCAGTTTTGGATGGTGCATTAGAGTTATATATACGTTACTCAAGCTACATTGTGCATATATACACTCAATTCAGCTGATTAAGTTCAGAGATATAGATCATTGCTTAGAAATTCCCTGTTCAGCAAATTAGGGTTTCTAGGGTTACGAATGTGTTCTTCCTTGTTTCTTGCTCATTTGCTGTAATTCTCGATTCGATCATCAATAAAACTCTGGGGTGTTTGACTCTCGTGGATGTAGGATTGATTACTCGATCCGAACCACGTAAATCGGGTGTTCTTTCTTTTCGATTCTCGTTCATGCAAATCCATGCATTCGTGATCTTATTCATTTTCTTATCTTCTGCAAATCTGCTGTGATTTGGTAATCTGAATATTTTGGTGAATTCTTCACAACATATATATATATATATAGTTAGAATTCTACTACTCCATAATGTAAATCTAGTTTTATTAAATTAGTTACTTGACTTGATAACTTATAGCTACAGTGCAGCCATATATATTAATCTTGAAATATAATTCCAGAGACCATATATAGAGCAGACATACCAAACTATTGAATGTATTTATTCATGATCGGTATGTGTGCTATTTAGACTGAATTATTTGTTCAATGTCAATTTTCATCTCATCTATACTATAGGGTTTTGAAAATTACACATACTAAAATAAGAAAAATTTAAATATTCTTTATGTTGAAAAACTATGTATAATTTGTGCTCTAGTTTAGGTGGCAACAACAATAATATAGTGTGATTACTATATTATTTAAGTACATGTTGCATTTATAATTGAGCAAACATAATTTTATTTATTATACTGAAAAAATAATATCGCTATACCTGCCATATTATTCGAACCTCCCATCATTTTTCAAAGCTTTCTATTATGTTTTTTTTTATTTAAAATAAATTTTTAAATATTAAAATTTAGAAAGATTCTCAAATTTTCTTTTCGTTTATAAGATGAAAAAACTTAGAAATCAATTTTTCTTTAATAATTACCATAGTTTATTCTGAAACACATATTTACAAAAATCATTCAATTTCATTAATTAATAGGTTTGAAAAAAAATTCACTAATCTCTAAAATCACCCCACATTAATTTTAGTTTTTTCAAATTTTTATAGTTTTTTTTCCTCTAATTTGCTTAAATTAAAATAAACTTAAAATACATAAAAAATTTAGGAGTCCGTAATTATTATTATTAATTTTATTTTATTATTATTATTATTAATTGATTTAAAAAAATATGTTTCTAAATCACAATTGATACGAATTATAAGTTGATGGTGTGAAATTCAAAACTATATTTGTAAATTATGAAAATTGACCTAATATTTATGGTGTTTTTATATAATCCTAATTTAATTGGTTATGACTTATGAATGCATTCATCGTATTCGAAACAAACATGGAAGCAAGAAAAGGTTTTGTTGTGCTTAAACTAAATATGAGTACAGCCTATTATAGGGATTAGACATGGCAACCCTCTCTCTCCGTATTTGTTTGTTCTATTTATATATATATATATATATATATATATATATATATATATATATAATTGATCAGACAAGCACCTGAAGAATGCGCACACTTCTTTAAAATTTCTTTTTTTTAATATCTCATATTATTTTTTTTCTCACGCTATCACTTTACACACAAAATTCTCATCTCACACATAGACCTAACCCATCATCAACATATACAATTTACATCCCACATATCAACATAGATCTTCTTTCCAATTCTCATAATCAATGTACTTTTTAATATTTTATATTATTATACACATAATTTTCTAAATTATAATCAATATAATTTTTAATATTTTATATTATTATACACATAATTTTTTCTCACCTTACCACTTCTCAATTCCCATCCTAAAGAAAACAATAAAAATATTCATTTAATCAATTAAAGGAAACAATGAATAATATTCAAGTAATCAATACTCAAGAAATTCTAAATCAAAATCAATGAAATTTTTAATATTTTATATAATTATACACATAATTTTTTAAATCATAATCAATGTAATTTTTAATATTTTATATTATTATATACATAATTTTTTTTCACCCTACCACTTCACATACGAAATTCTCATCTCACACATAGACATAACCACTCATCAATATCTTCACATACTTTCTTGTATCGCAAAAACTTTTGTGTCCCATGTTGAAACTTGAGATAAAATGAGAGAGAAGAATTGTGTTTTCCATTACTCAAAATCAGAAGATACATCACATATATATAGATACATATCTTAGCCTCCAAGCTATCTAACTAATCAACTAACAAGAGCTGACATGGCAAGCTTAGTCAGCGGCAGTTACAAGAGAGAAGTAACAAACTAACGAACCCTAACTACCATGCAAAGCCATGCAACTTGTTTATACTCCAATATGCTCCTCTGTGCTTCTAACCCGGATCATGAAGAAGAGATAGCGCGCTCACGTGCGCCCACCCGCCTTGGACGCGCGTGCGTGGGCACTTTGCTGCATGCTCACATGATAGGTATCTCATGGATGCCTAGCAGGTATCCCATGTATATTTTTAAGGTATTTATGGACAATGTATCATATGTATACCTTGAAAGTATCAATGAAATATTTTAAAGGTATTCACATGCATCTCTCCTATCAATGGAATATTTTAAAGGTATTCACATGCATCTCTCCACGCCGCGCACGCACATCGCGCATCCATACGCCCATGCCGCGCACGCCACGCCATGTATACCTTGAAGATATTGTATGGATACCTTTAAGGTATACGTTGGATACCTTGAACATATGTCATGGATACCTACGCATCTCACCACACCGCGCGCCCATGCGTGCACCCATGCACCCAAGCCACATGCGCGTACACCGCGCACCATGCGCTCAAGCCGCACGCGCCCACGCAATGGATACCTTGAAGATATTCCATGGATACCTTCAAGGTATACATGAGATACCTTGAAGGCATCCATGTGGATACCATGCGCCCATGCCATGTATATCTGCGCGCGTTCATGCGCCCACATGGATATCTACGCATCTCACCACATCGCGCACCCATGCGCCCAAGCCACATGCGCACCATACGCCCAAGCCGCGCGCACCCACGCCATGGATACCTTGAAGATATTCCATGGATACCTTCAAGGTATACATGGGATACCTTAAAGACATCCATGTGGATACCATGCGCCCACGCCATGTATATCTGCGCGCGTTCATGCACCCACATCGGGCGCACATCTCACAATTTACCCTTATGTGTTCAACCATTGTTCGAACACATTATAACATGTTCAACTTCTGGTCGAACACACTATAGAGTGTTCGACTCCTGGTGATCGAACACACTATAGTGTGTTCGACCAATGGTCGAACACACCTCTTTGTGTTCGACAAACCAGGGTCGAACAGGTCCTCAGATTTGTTGTTATTTTTTCATTTTTTTTACACGATTTCACACGATTATTATATATTTTGTAACTCATAAAATGATATTTTTAAGGGGATTTAAGGTTTGAGAAATGAAAAGGAAAAAAAAATAAAAAAAAAGAGAAAAAAAAGAGAGGCAGGAGATGGGGGAAGGAGAGGAACACTATATTTCAGTTTTTTTTAATTAAAAAGGGTAAATTTGTCATTTTACCTTTTTTTGAATTTTTTAAATAAAAACTGGGGTGTGTTTAGAATATATGGGGTACGGATAGCCGGCCTCAAAAAATTATGGTACTGATTTGTTTTAAAAAAAAATTCACATGTGTAGATCCATTATATTTGAAGACACAAAATACAAGTAATTAAAGAGACTTAAAGAGACTTAGATTTTGAGGATTGATTGAAGAGTTCTTGAAAATTTATGATTGGGTTGGAGGATATGATTTGCTGAGTTTGATTAAGTTTGAGGATATGATTTGTTGATTTTAACGATTTGTTGAGAATTTATTCTCTTTGTTATTAAATTCATATTTCAATTTTTATTATTCATTTTGAGGATTTTTTAAACGTTGATTAGGATTTTTCTTAAGAATTGACTAATTAAATAATTTTCTACTTTTCTTTAATTATGGGCTAGGATTGATCTTAAGGATTTATTGAGGATTGATTAAGGATTGATCATATTTGTTAACCAATTCATATTTTGTAATTTTTAACAAATGACTTTTGATAATAACCAAATTTTCATGGTGTAACATCTGTGAAATGAAAATTAAGAAGAAGATATATGTTTGGGAAGAAGATCTATGTTGATATGTGGGATGCAAATTATATATGTTGATGATGGATTAGATCTGTGTGTGAGATGAGAATTTCGTATGTGAAGTGGTAGCGTGAGAAAAGAAATAATATGAGATATTAAAAAAAAAAGAAATGTTAAAGAAGTGCGCACGATGCGCATTCTTAGGTGCGTGTCTGATCAATTCTCAGGTTTACATGCAATTCAAATTGATTCGCGAGTTTTTTTTTTTACCTTTTATTTTGTAATTCATGTGTTACTTTTATGTAATATTAATGTAACATTTATGTACAATTAAACATCATTAACTTTATATACGGTAACTTAGAAGAAAAAAAAAAGAATTTCAATATAATTTGTACATAAATACATTTATGTGATATTCGCGTCACATTTATATTATATTCATGTCATTTTTATGTACAAATATCCTTACGTTTATGTAATATATAAAGATGCAACTGACATAAGTCACATAACTAAAAAGTATGAGTAATATCACATAAAAGTATGTTGGATAAAAAAAAACGTTGATTTTTTTTTCTAAGTTACAGTACATAAAAGTTATGATATTTATACACAAAAGTCATACTAATATAACATAAATGTCAACATAAAAAAAAAAAGGATCCGGATTGGGTTGATCTGGATTGTGCACGTGAGATTTTGAGGGTTTGTATATATATATATATATATATATATAGAAAGAGATGTGTGTGGAGATTATCTTCTTTATGAAATAGTGAGAAAATTTACAGTACGCCAATCGATTAAAATGAATTCAGTGCAACAATTTAAAACATAAAGTAAAATTGATGAAATTTCAAATTTTCTCATACACTAATTAAGTGTATATTGATCTTATTAAAACTACGAATATATATAACTTACATTTGAAAAGAGAGATGCAATATAAAATAATGGATTATATAAATTATTGGATCAGGCTTCGTGTATATATAATTATTCGTGTAAATATAATTATTTGTGGAGTTCGATGATCCAAAGGCTGAAGCAGCAACAAACTTTGCGGAATTGTTTGAAACCAGAAGCTTTTGCCAAGGTTCGAAATTCCGTTTCTGTCCTTTCCTTCCCGCCTGGGCAGATAGTTAGCATATGTAGGTCTGCAACGAAGGCATTAGAAGCCTCTAGGTCCTTTTTTGGAATTTCTGGAAGAATCATTTCTGCAATTATCACTTTTCCATTATCTGGAAGCGCATCATAGCAATTTTTAAGGACTTCCAAAACGTGTCCATCATCCCAATCATGGCAAATCCACTGACCAAAAAAGTTAAATTAAATAAAATAGAACAAAAAAAAATCTCCATCATGTTAAAACGAGGAGATCTTCACCGATTTAATTCACCATGATCCAATGCAGGTTCAAGTGTCTGAAGAGCATATTTATCGAAACACATATGATTATCTCGATAAGATATTCCCTTCATTTGTCTTCTGTATTGTTTACACAATCTAATTCTTTTGGTTTGATTTAACATATAATGAGAAATGGGCTTCTTACTTCCCAAACGGATCCTCCTACATCTATATATAAGCACTGGTTTATCAATTTAATTCACCACAAAAATTTATATAAATGAGTCGTTCTTATGATTAGTTATCGTGAGATGAACTCTTGTTATGCACAAACAACACAATTTTACAAATTCATATATATGTGAGTTATGAGATTATAGGTGGTACATCTTAAGTAATTAGATTTATGAGACGGTTCCACACCAGACTTATTAATATATATTCATAATTACTTTATTGATAACTTAGATATTCACATTTCGAATTAATTTACACAGATAATTATAATGCAAAATAATTAAATTGAAGTTGTCAAGATCACCTTCATGAAAATCGCATCTCCTCTTGGCACACCAACAAACATGTCTCCACTTATGTGTTCCACTCCTGTATATATGCATATTTTATGAATTAAGTTAAGTTAGTTATATATGATAATAACGTGTAAAATATATGTGACATATATTGATAACAATGAAATAAACAAGTGCTCGAACTTTTAATATATTAATTATAGGGATAATTTCAAGTTTGGTCATATATATAATATATATATTTTTTTAACAATCAAATATTTGTTTTCCAATCATGGTCATTTATGTTTTAATTTTTTTTCAGTTAAATTTTGATTAAAATTTTCAAAATCGCTGATGTACCCATCGGAACTTGGTTGCCATGCCAAAATTTTCAGTGGCTATGTCATCGATTTTGAAAATTCCAACTAAAATTGAACAGAAATTGAAAAAAATTAAATATAAAAGACTATAATTAAAAAACAGATACTAGATTGTCAAAAATTGGAAAATATCTTACATACATTAGCAAAATTGAAATTAACTCATAATGACAATAATCAAATAATTTAAAAGTAATTTATATTATTTATACCCGGATGAGGCAGAGCATGTTGGATGACATGTGGCAAATCAAAATTAATGCCCTTAATAAATGGGTACTTGGATATAATCATTTTTAAACTAGCTCCGATTCCACCACCAACATCTACCAGAGATTCTACACCTTCAAACCCTTTGTATATTTCAAGAATTCTCTTCATGAAAATGGCGGATTGGTTATACATAGCTTGGTTAAAAACTTTGTTAAATCTGTGATCTGTAGCTAGATATTCGAATGCATTCATTCCATGGGCTATGTTGAATGGGATTCCCCCTCCAAGAACTGCATCTTTTATATGGTACCTATTATAATTATTAATTATTAACACAAGAAACAACATTAGATTAATTAATTGGTAATGAAACGAATTAATTAGTTTGGAGATTAATCACCTTGATACAGGTTTGAAATCATTTTTCAGTTTGATGGCTATGATGTTTTTTTTATTTTGGTTCCATAAGTAATATGATTTTCAATTTAGTTCCAAAATAATTAAAAATCTGTTCAATTTTAATGGAAAAATTCGAATTTTCGATGCACGTGCCTCCAAAATTGGAGTTTTCGATGAGACATTCAATAAGAATTTGACACATGTAGTCATGTCATTTGTGAATTACCAAAAAGTTCTGACTCAGTAAAATTGAATTGAAATCGAATATATTCTGAAATTATGAAACTAAATTGAAAATTGTGATAATTATAAAATCAAAATCAAAACATACTATAATTATAAAACGAAAAATTGATTTTAGCCAGCTCACTATTACCAGGTTTCCATGAAGACCTTGTTTTGGCCCATGAGCAAGAAAGGAGCCAAGGAAACACCATCTTCATTTCTTGTAAAATACTTGCAAACAGGCAATAAAGAATAGCGCCGCTCAACGCCGCCGTGAGGCAGGGTAGTGAGGGAACATTCTAGAATGTTGTTGGCGGCGAGAAGGCGGAGTATCCTGTCCAACAAGATGGGGGCCTCCGGATTGGTGGTCGGAATCTGGGCAGCCAGTTGGGCTGGAGAAAGAGAGGCAGCTGGGCCTGCTTTCTTTATGAGCTCGAGTAGATCGAGTTCAATGGCTGATCTCAGTACAGCTGGGAGAACAGAAGCAGTAAGAAGTTGCATGGCAAATGCACAATCACCTTCTTCATCCATACTTGATGATTGCAAGATTTACTGCTTGTAATTCAGCAACCATGTGTGTGTGTATATATAATATACTGCTCATAATGTAAATCTAGTTTTATTATTAATTACATGGATTGATAATATATAGCTACCGTGTAGCCATATTAATATTGTGCATAGATCCAGATACTATAGAGTATAGACACACCAAACTAATTAATGAATTTATTCGAGCTATTATTGTAGGATTACTGATTTCTTCAGTAAATGTCAATCTTTTATTTCATCTGTACTCTATATAAATATATTTTTTCACTAAAAGAAGCAGTAACCACTTGCATGGCCAATGCACAGCCACCTTCTTCATCCATCGTCAAGGCAATATTTTCTACTTGTTCACCAACACACACACACACACACACACACACACACATATATATATATATATATATATATATATATATATATATTACGTAAATCTGGTTTTATTATTAATTACTTGAACTGATAATAGCTTAGATGTAGGCTTGTAGTCGAGTTTATTATCCATTATATCCAGTAATTTAGGGTGCCTTTCAGTTTCGTCCATTAACAATATTTCTATTAACCTTTTCAAATTCGATAATTAAGGTTAATTTCAATTGAAAGCACCAATTGAGCCCAAATTGCATCTGATCGAAGTGCATGTACAGTCCTGATTTCATGCTTTTACGCCTAATTTGTTGATGTGAATTGAATATCTCACATTATAGATCCCGTGAATATACGAGATTTATTAAAAAAATTAAAAAAAAAATCTCTAAATAAATTTAATGAATAATAATAATAATAATCTATCTATATATATATAATAACAATTACCCCCAAATAGAAATGACAAATATTTTCCTGCCCATTTTCACTTTCTAATATTAGAAATATGATTTATAATTTTTTTATTTTTTGGTCATATTAATTGATTTTTTTGAAAATTTCCAAAAATATTTATTTTGTATATGAATATATATGGTATGAATGATAGATCCTATTATAAGAGATGAAGTAATATATATATATATATATATATATATATATATATATATATATATAGTATGTAAATCACATCAAATTGAGTAAAATTAAAAATTCAATTTGGATATTTTAGTAAGTTATATTACCAAGTACAACTGTTAAAAATATTAATTAACCTCTTAATTTGTATAAAAATCGATCCATTAAATAATATCATTATATAAATATTATATTTCAATCAAATATTATCTCCAATTTGTGAAAAATCTTAAAGAATATACCCACAAAAATCGAATCTCATTATGATGATTATGTATTATGCATAAAAAAAACTAATTTGAAAATTTGATTTTTACCCACAGTAGATCTCTAATAATTTGAAAATATGTTTAAATATTTGTTTTTTTTATCTATAAATCATTTTGATATTACATGATTTGTTCAAACTATTAATCTTATTAAATACTATATAAATAGACACACATATATTATATTTATTTATTAAAATTTGGTCATCGCGATTAAATCTATGTGTGTCAGTCTGATATGAATTTAAAAAAATATCTTATCATTTACAGTTCATATTCTAATATTTGGTAATTTCAATTTTGTAAAATTAATTAAATCACTATGAAACATTTTTTTGTATATTTATATTTACAAAAGTAATGAAATTGCATTGTTTTGATAATGAGAAAATAAAAAAGGAAGAAAGTTATGGTTCAAGCTAAATATTCTCTCTCTTTTGTTTCTTAAATGAAATTACGTTGGAATATGGAAAGTGTTCCATGAAAACTATTGATTTGAATTTATATGAAGAAAAATTCTTCAAATTCGATTTTGTTACTATAAATCAAGAGATTTCTTACCTTGATGAATCGAAGATTTAAGTACAATTTAGGGATCAAAATCCAAATATTTTATTTCCTTGACAAATGAGAGTTAAAAGACAATTATTTATCATATAAATTAAATAAACAAATGTTAATCGTTTGTCATAAGCAATTTGGTATAATTGACAAATTATTCTTTTGGTCATTTCAATGACCTTAATAAACTTACCCTAATTAAATCATGGCGTCAATTTTTTTTCCATTTCAATATATTAATTAAGTTTTATTGGTTGACCAATAAAGTTAAGATATCTATATCTATATCTATATATATATAATAACAATTATCCCCTAAAAATAGAAATGCCAAAAAATAGAAAAATCATTTTCACTTCCTAATAATAGAAAAATCATTAAATCTTTTTTTGTTTTGAATTTATTAAGAATTTCCAAAAATATTGATTTTGAATAGAGAATATATATGGTATAAAAATAAATCACTATATATATATGGATAATATGACATAGTATTTGATCCTTTTGATCTCAAATATGTACAATCCGGCATTGAAGCAGATTTGGAGCAATAACGTGATAAGTTTTTTAGTTATATATAACTAATATGCTATTAATTATGATTTGTTTAAATATGGACCTACAATCAATTTAGAGAAAATGGATACAACATTTGATATATATTTCATAATTTCATTCAAGTATCTATGTGTATATACAGTTGCCTTATATAAGTCTGATTACATGCACACACGCAATTAATTGATCATTAATAATTAATCAATCTGAACGATTTTTTTTTTTTTTTGATCTTGCATGTGTTGATTTTGATAATTCAAAATTTTACATAAATATAATTTTATCCTTATATTTGGAAAAAATGGATACATATAATTCAATTCCAAATTTAGGATTCTCATTTGTTCCATCTATAAATACTTTGTAGAATGGTTTCTACACAATCACACATCGATATCCTACGTCTGTCAAGAATTATTTTTGTTTTTAGTATGTCATTCTGTTTATTTTTTAATCGTACTTCACTAAACTGACTCATGTGTTCATTCATTGTTGTTAACCGAACATTTTTGTGATGGTGTTGTTGATGTTCATAGCAAGAGTTTACTTATCTTTATCTTATAATAAAGGGTAAAAAACACTTAACCATCCGAACTATAGTCCGTTTTGCAGTTTCTTGTAAAAACTTTTTTTCGTTGCACCGTCCCTATTAAACTTTGCAAGATTTGCACATTCCAGTAAAATGCTACTTTCCGGCTATTTTTTCCGGCGTACATTCCAGTAAACGTGTGTCACTCACGTGTGACTTAACAGTAAAAGTCCGTTTTGCCCATAATTGTAATGACAGTGTTTCACGTACGCCGGAAAAAATAGCCGGAAAATGGCATTTTACTGAAATGTGCAAATCTCGCAAAGTTTAATAGGGATAGTGCAACGAAAAAAAGTTTTTACAAGAAACTGCAAAACGGGCTATAGTTTGGATGGTTAAGTGCTTTTTACCCTATAATAAATGTTTCGTATTGGTTTTAATATATTATAACTTAGCATAATTAATTTCTTATTTTAGTTTGGAAGGTATCAAATGTTTTGTAGTATTGCTATTTTATTGAGAGTTGTAGAATTGTCATAAGAAGTTATCTATTGAAACGTGAAGGTGAAATGCATTTTATTTCAAATGCGGTGAACAATTCCATGATGGTACATATAACTATATAACTAAGTGAGATTTTTAACATTAAGTTTTTTTTAAAGTTAAATATAAATATATACTATTTTCAGAGATTTTTTATTTGTTTTGTATAATAATTGTTTTAGGATGATAAATATCTTATTTTAATTTTTGTAAATGGTTGAAGGTTGATTCCATGTTATTGATGGAATTGGGAACACTATTTCATCATTGAAATATCTTAGGTGTGAAGATTGTTAACAGTTTTTTAAAGTTTTATTTGAATAAAAAACATTTTCAGATTAATATATATATATATATATATTTTTTTTTTTTATTTAAAGACAGTTAGAATTGAAAGATGAAACAACGACTCCTAAAAAGATTAGATTAAAGACAAGTGAAAATGATCTAGATGAATTCTTAAGTTAAGAGAAAACTTAGTGGATGAACAAACGGCCACATTTGGAATTTTTTTTTTTTTTTTTTGAATTTTATAGTTCCATGTCTTATGAACAAATTCATGTGTTTAGAATTGTATCTACATCACATTCAATAATTCAAATGCAATTTCAAGATTTTTTTTATTACAACCAAAATTAAAATTTTTGTTTCATTTCTCAAAATGATCTTGAATTGAATGAAAATAGAAATTTGATTTGAGGCTTTTGTTTGATTTGATATGTATAGTGTTTTAGTGTATGTTTAATGTATTTTGATTTAAAAAAATTAGACATCGATAAAATTCGATTTTGACCGGAAAAGTGATCGGAAAATGACCATAGGTTGCAATTTCAAAAACTGTGGATCAAATCTGAAAAATAAAAAAGTTTAGGTTGCAAAATGAAAAAAATATCATAATTTAACTATTAACCAAAAAATCTTCTTCAAAAATCATTACATCAAAATGATTCTGTATCACTTTTATAAATCTCTATTCAAATGGAATCTATGTAAATGAAGTATCATGTCATTCAATCATTCATGAATCTTTATTTGAAAAAAGAGTGACACTTGCGTGCCCCCGGGACACGGTGCCCCCATTTTTTTTTCCTCAGCTTTGCGCTCCCTCAGGTTTTTTTTTCCATGTATACTTTCAAGGTATCCATGGAATACCTTTCAGGTATCCACATGTATATCTTCAAAGTATCCATGGTATCCACGTGTCACCTTCAAGGTATTCATGGAATATCTTTTTTCAGACATCACATGTATACATTGAAGGTATCCATAGAATACCTTTTCAGGTATCACATGTATACCTTCAAGGTATTCATGAAATACCTTTTTTTTCAAACATCACATGTATACATTGAAGGTATCCATTGAATACCGTTCAGGTATCACATCTATACATTGAAGGTGCGCGTGCAGCGTGGGCGCGGGCGCGAGCGCGCAGTTTGTGAGGTGTTACAGATTTGTCCTAAAGGTATTACAAACATGAACTAAATGTATGTGATACCTGAAGAGTATATGTGGGATACCTTTAGAGCAAATGTGGGATACTTATCAGATGCGCGCGGCGTGGGCGCGTGGGCGTTGGGACGGGTTGGGCCCAGTGACAAATAAGTTTTTCCGCTGAAAAAAAAGGGAAAAACGAGTCTCATCAAAAAACAGTTTAAGATCAAAATCATTTTACACTCTTCGAAGTTGAAATCATCATTTTGGTTAAAAAAAAATTAGGCATTGATCAAATTCAATTTTGACTGGAAAAGTAATCAGAAAATGATCATAGGTTGCAATTTAAAAATTTGTAGGTGCAACCTGAAAAAAAAAGTTTAGGTTGTAAAATGAAAAAAATAACATAATCTAACCAGGTTTTTTTATAGGGTAAAAAACACTTAACCATCCGAACTATAGTCCGTTTTGCAGTTTCTTGTAAAAACTTTTTTTCGTTGCACCGTCCCTATTAAACTTTGCAAGATTTGCACATTCCAGTAAAATGCTACTTTCCGGCTATTTTTTCCGGCGTACATTCCAGTAAACGTGTGTCA
Source organism: Scutellaria galericulata (assembly GCA_946896805.1). Classification (NCBI taxonomy): domain Eukaryota; kingdom Viridiplantae; phylum Streptophyta; class Magnoliopsida; order Lamiales; family Lamiaceae; genus Scutellaria; species Scutellaria galericulata. Next base: position 22,977,550 of record OX335784.1, on the reverse strand, counting down.
CTCACGTGTGACTTAACAGTAACAGTCCGTTTTGCCCATAATTATAATGACAGTGTTTCACGTACGCCGGAAAAAATAGCCGGAAAGTGGCATTTTACTGAAATGTGCAAATCTCGCAAAGTTTAATAGGGATAGTGCAACGAAAAAAAGTTTTTACAAGAAACTGCAAAACGGGCTATAGTTTGGATGGTTAAGTGCTTTTTACCCTTTTTTTATATTAACCAAAAAGTCTTCTACACAAATCATTACATCAAAATGATTTTGTATCACTTTTATAAATCTCTATTCAAATGAAATATATGTAAATGAAGTATCGCATCATTCAAATCTTTATCCAAAAAAATAAAATAAAATAAAGTCTCATCAAAAAACATTTTAAGATCAAAATTATTTTACACTATTTGAAGTTGAAATCATCCTTTGTCTAAATTATCCTTCATAAATAATTTATCCGTGCATCGCACGGGATCCATACTAGTTAGTAAAACATATTGTAATCTCAGGTAGTATAAATTTTGCTATATTAGTAAGGTTCGTATTCAAAAGTAAACTAAAATGCATATAGAATAAAATAAAAGTATATTCCTCATGATTAATTTCAATAATAAAAATTAATATGTAAACGATGTAATTTTAAAACGAATAAATATTTATATATGGAGTTGATACACAAATTTCATGAATAAATGTATTATATTATATTGATAAGTATCTATAATTTTAATTTCCAAATATTATCATTACTAAAATGTAATAAATGAGATTAGGTGATTAAGGAAGGATGAATTTTCATTTTAGTTAGGAGTTAAATTAATATAATTATAAAACTAATAAATATATAAATTAAAGACAATGTATGGTTATGATTACTATGGGTTTTCCTTTAGAATATATTAAATATTAAAACTAAAGATGTGTGTTACATTTAGATCATATTTTCAAACATTGAAATCATTTTTTTTCTTTTAAAATTTATTAAAATAAATAAAAACACATTAAATTAAACAAATAAAAATATATTAATCAAGAAAATTGAGTTTTTATTTATAGATTTTAATTATTCAGTTTCCAAAAAAATAATTTAAAATAATAATTAAAATCCTTAATTATTTATTTAAATGATCTACAAAAATAATCTTAAAAGAATATATAATAAATTCAATATGAAAATATGTTTAATATATTTGTAAGTATTCAAATATAATCTAAAAAAAATGTTTTTTATAAACAAATAATTTAGATGATAAAAGTATTAATGAATTTAACTATATGTGTAGCATTTTTATGAGCTTTCAATAGTTGTATATTTAATTTTGAAAATAATTAATGTCAGTTATATTTTTCTAGCATTCTATTATATGCTATATTTTTTAATAAAATTTTACATATTAAAGTTTAGAAAGATCCTCAAATTTATATTTGGTGGATGGGTTGTTGAATAAATAATAGATATAACACTATATATATATATATATATTTATTTATTTATATATATTCTTTTTAAAATAATAAATAAAAAATTATTTATGATCCTAGCTCCACAAATGCAACTTATATTTCAACAATTAAATAATTATTACCGGTTCTATCCGGTTTGACTGTATTTCCGGTTATATTAGTGCAATTTGAGTGGTCCCATGATCGGTTCCCAGTCCAACCGGTTGAATCGGCCAGTCTGATCTAGTTCCAATACGATTGTTTATTACAACTTATATAAGAGATTACTTTTTCTACCGTATAAGATAATTTTATTACTTTTCTATTACAAATTAGGAAATTTGATAAATTAATCATTCTGATAAGAGTAAAAAAATCAGATTTTTGTATGAGGTTACACCATATTATTCTTCATACAATCACAGGATATGATCATATTGTGTAACCTTATGAAGAAATCGACAAAAATCTGACTTTCTTTTTCCTTTTATCAGAAACAACTCTTAATCATGGAACTCTTAATATGTCCATAAATTTAAATCATAGAATGTGAAATTAATAAATATATTATATCTTAATCAAAAATGAATAATATTTTAACATTTTATTAAAGAATTTTAAGATCTCTTTTACCTGTGTTTATAGTACATATAATTTAACTATATGTTATATTAAAATTAAATTAAAATCAAAATTCATATAATAATAATAAAATATAAAATACAATATATTTAGATAATAACCAAACATGGAAAATATCAATATTTGATAGTCCTCATCTGCTCTATTGAATTTATCAAAATAACTAACGATAACGGTTATATAGAAAATGTATAATATTATAAAAGAAAAGGAATAAAATTCAAAAAATATTTTTGGATTTCCATTTGATATAATGATTTCAAATTCAAGATTGAAATGAATGAATTTCAAATTCACCCAAATGGCGTGAATTTGAAATCCACCCATATTGCTCTATAAATAATTTTAAAAAGTAATGAATTTCAAATCAGCATCTACCCAAAGACTATAAATGGATTTACAATAATGAATTCCAAATCTCAACTCAAATCTTTCCATCCAAATGAAGGCTTGATTTACATAAAGCATATAATATATAAATATTATATATATATATATATATTAAAAAGATTCCAAATTCTTTTTAACAAAGTTTGTGGACTTACATGCATGTCCTTTTATTATAATTGAAAAAAAAAAAAAATAACCCCCAAAATAATTACACTTAAACTGGATACCACGAGACTTGTAGTTTAAAATGGTATCTAATTTTTATAATGATGCAGATTATGATGATCAAGATTTAAATATAGAATGCGCAAATTTTCTAATTTTTATTTCTTTTTTTCCACTTCCTATAACTTATTAAAAAAATTACACTTAAATTGGATCGAATTGAGTATTTTATTGTGTCATTTCATATTACATATTATTTTCGGGTTGAATTTGGTTGATTTTTCAATATAGGTTTATCTATTTAATGTATAATTATGATATAAAGTTTTTATTTAATAGGGCCACTTAAGTAGTTAGGCAGTCTGTCATATATAATGTCTATGGTCATATATACATACCTATAGCATCCCTCATTCCATAAATAAAGATTATAATATTTTTTCAATATAGGTTTATCTATTTAATGTATAATTATAATGTAAAGTATTTATTTAATAGGGCCACTTAAGTAGTTAGGCAGTCTGTCATTTAAAATGTCTATGGTCATATATACATACCTATTGCGTCCCTCATTCCATGTCTAAAAATTAGAATATTAGCAGGTAGCTCGATTATTTGGTTCTAGCTAGGTTTCATTTTTTTCAAGTGCCTAATATGGAATTATATCTCGATAATAATTTTGATTGGATGTTGTGGTCAATTAAAAAAAATAAAATTAAGACATATATCTACACTTGGCTTGTAAAATGTGTTTGGATTATAGATAATGGAGTTCACTCTCGCACAATTATACCGTATAAGTTGACATAGGCTCGTATAAGTTTTTATGTAATTTGAATTATTTATTATGGAAATCCAAATAGTCTATTACAGGCATCAATTAGTTAAATATCATGTATTTTCAATCTTTATATATATAAAAGTAATATGTCACATGTCAAGCATACAATTTTTCATATTAATTGTTAATTTAATTTTACAAATTAAATCTAATTACTAGAATTTTAAAGTTAATTAATGTTGCTATTTAATAATACTAATTTAATTATATTGATAATAGATATTAGTAAATAATATATGATTAATTTTAATTAAATTTCTTAAAATTTTATAAATCTTAAATTTGTTTAATCTAAAATTTTTAGAGAAAAATATAATAAAATGAAAAATGAAAATAAATGTGAGTTGATAAAAAAATAGTTATTCACTTATTATTAATGAAATTAAATAGTTTTTGTGAATATGTGTTGTTGGTCCCAAGTGGTGTCCGAGGTTCAGAGGGGGGTGAATAACCTTGGTCGATTTTGAAAACTTGTTAAAACTTACTGATCTGTAAGTTACTTGAACTTAAAGCGCCAGCCAGTTACTGCTTACAGCACTAGGATGCAGTGCTGCACGCTGTAACCTAGAGTTTTATACGTAGCGGAAATTATATATTGTGACACAAGGCTGGCTGGTTTTTCTCAAAGATGATCTATTTCAGAACCGTTTTATGCTTATGATATATAAAGATATGAAATGTAAAGCGCAGATAAGAAAACAATAAAACACTTATGGCTTATAGTGGTTCGAAGGTGGTGTAAGCCTTCTACATCCACTCTACTGCTACCTCGAGCAGGAATTTTGTTAAGCAAGATTGATTTACAGGACCTCCTAACAATCTATCAACTTACAAAGTGATCACCTACTAGAGTCCAGAGATCACACAACACTGCAAACTCTAAAAGTTCACCCACACAGGGTTCCACACTCCCACATAGGGAAACTGCCTAAAACTTAGACAACTATACAAACAGCAAGGATTTCTCCTGTCAACTGTTCGACACCTAAAACAACTTTCGCACACAGCATGGTTAAAAAGAAAAATAAAAGGGTTCTTCAACTGGTGGGATGCAGTCTTGATCTTCGTGAGCTCCTCTGTTGTTGTAGACTACTTCCTAGAAGGTTGAGTGGCTGAACATGTGAGAGCTTGAGAAGCTTTTGGATGATATGTGAATTTCCTCTCAACTTTGTTCAGCAAATTCTTCAATCAGTCACACCTTCTATTTATACTTGTAGAGAAGATATCCGTTGAAGGAGACATCTTCCATTTTGAATTTGAGCGTTGATCAACGACATGAACCACATTTAATATGATTTGACTAGTATTAAATGCGGTGGTTGGAGCTCGCAGCTTTCTATGACACGTCAGTCCACGTGGCGTCTTGGTATTGGCTCCATGTCTGCAACTTTGACTCTCCTCTGGAACGGCTCTATTTATTCTTGCTTGAGTCTTCGTTCTTTGTACTGCATCTATCATTTCTTCGGATAGCAAGATACTTATGATGTTTGTCGTTGGCGTTGTTGGCTGTCTGAGTAGTGAGCTTTGCGTTGTATCCTGGGTTTGCTTACAGCTGTTTGTTGTTTACAGTGCTGCTGTAACATAGACTTTTTTGCAGTATCTTCTTACAGCGCTGTTGTATCTTACAACAGTATCCCTGTAATCTTTTTCTTGCAGTGACTCTGCATGCCTTTTCTTCTTCATTTGCTGTAATGTTGTTATTGCTTTCTTGCAGCACCCAGCATGCTCAGCTTCCTTAGTAACCTCTGTTGCTGTAACCTGGATAGATTCGTTTGAGCTTGCAGCAGCAGCATCAACCTCCTCTCAAGGTATCTCTAGCTGCTTTAGTGGTTACCTCAGTTTCTGCTCGATTATCCTCTAAGGGTACTGTCTCAACAGCCGCCCCTTCAGAGGTCTTCTTCTCCTCCTCTCCTCAGGAAGTGTTGTCAGAACAACAGCCTCGCCTGAGGTCTTCAGCAAGGACCCCGTTCCCTTGGCCAGTCCTGTAACCTTGATAGTCTCTGCAAGAATGAGTTCTTGCAGCTATCGTTGGTTTCTTGCAGCAGTTACTTGTTTTCTGAATTCTTCTTTCAGAACAGCTCTCTCAACTTTCTGACTTCTTCTTTCACGTTGTATCATATCTCCTTCTTCCTAAGGATACTTCTTCTAGCTCGATGTTCCCTACAGTAAGTTTTCCCTTAGAAGTGTTCAAACTTCTTCTAAGGTTGGTTTTCCTTAAATCTTGGAAAACCATTACATGATCTTTTCTTCAATGTCGATACGCTTGAGATCATGTAATGTGGAAACTATGTATCAATACCTTAGGCAAACTGTTCTTCTCCTATTGTGTTATATGTGCTTTGTCTTATCAAGATAACTACTGAAATATTCCAACATGTGTTTTATTTGTATATTTCCTTATATAAGTAATAATTACATTACTTTTTAATTTTATTAATTTTTTTTTTTACACCCGTGTATTACGCGGAGCTTATACTAGGACATGTATAACCTGTACCAAACACAAATATAACAACCAGAATTATTTAAGGAAATAATTATTATTTCTGTAAAGGTAACATTTACAAGGGATTAAAGTCCTTCAAATCCTTTAATCCGTTTTATATTTCCAGAATTTTCTTGACACTAACTAATGGTGGACTGTTGATACATAGGTTGGTTAAAAACAATGTTGAATCTAGGAACCGTAGCTGAATATTCGAATGCATTCATTTTATGGGTTAATTTCATTTTTAATCTTTTCCTAAGGACGTTGTCCGTTTTTTTTTTGTCCTCTTATTTTCCAATCATCAATTTTAGTTCTACTATCTCAAAATTTGTCCAATTTTAATCCGATTTTCCGGTCAAATTCGGCAAGTGCACAACACTCGCCCTCAATTTCAACCAGCCCTTGATTTTACACTGATATGACTTTTATTTTCAGACGTGTCATTTATTTCTAATTTTATTTTCCATCCAAAATGTCATATCATATGACATGTCATTATTTGGCACATAAAATAAAATACTTAATAAAAATGACACACAATTAAAAGAAAAAACCTACCAAAATTTTGGAAATTCTTTTGACAAATGAATACTAAAATTGATTTTCCAATTTAGGTAAAATTAGTTTCGGACGCAAATAAAATTATTTTTGTCCTGCCTAGCACTCGTCTCCTATTTTGGTATTGTTTATTTCAAAATTTCAATTTTAGTCTTGTAATTGCAAACCTTATCCAATTTCAGTCATCTTTTCGTCGGATTTTACAAATTTCGATGGTTTTTAGGTGGTTGAGATACACTCGTCCTCAATTTTACAATTTCCGACTCATTCCAATGACGTAACAACTTTGTGGTTATGTGACATTTGTTTTTATTTTTGCTAAAAAAAGAAACTATAATCCTCAATTGGAGAGTGGAAACATATAGTAAAACTGATGGAATTTCAAATTTCCTCATACACCAATTAAGTGTGTATGATCTTATTATTATTAACTACACATATCTGATATGTGAAAGGAAAAATGCAATATAAGATATATAAAGCATTTGATCAAACTTGGTGAATATATATATATATATATATATATATATATATAAAATTATTTGTGGAATTCGATAATCCAATTTCCAAAACAGCAACAAACTTTTCGGAATCGTTTGAAACCAGTAGCTGTTGCCAAGGTTCGAAATTCCGTCTCTGTCCTTTCCTTTCCACCTGGGTTCAAAATCATCATTAGTAGATCCATAGCGAAGTCATGATCAGAAGCCCCCACCTCCTTTTTTGGAATTTCCGAAAGAATCCTTTCTGCTATTATCACTTTTCCATTGTTTGGAAGCGCTTCGTAGCAATTTTTAAGAACTTTCAACATGTGCCTATCACTCCAATCATGGCAAACCCACTGACAAAATAAATAAATAAGAAAATAAAACCATCGGATTTTGATCGATTTCATCGTTACTTCATTGATAACTTGATATTGATGTTTCAAGTTGAGCGTATGAATGGTTTATATTCAAATAATAATAATGTAAAATAATTATACAAAAACTCATGTGAGTTATCGTGAAAAGGAGTCTTGATCACCTACAAACAATATATGAATGTGATTGGATTGTGGGTCGACCCGTCATACGATATCTAATAAAAATTTGTGAGACTCATTCAATTAAGGGGTAATTTGAATTTTTGTCCAATATGTAAGATATTTTTCATTTGATCAAAATCAAGTATCTGTTTTTCTATTTATGTCCTTCATGTTTTAAATTTTTTCAATTTTAGTCCTTTCTTTTTTCTTTTTTTTGAAATTTTCCATTTTTTACAAAATTTTAAATATGTTGATGTGTCCATCGAAATTTGACTGCAGCGTTAGAATTAGAATATAGAGAATCAAAATTGAAAAACGTATATTTTGTTGTTAAAATTTGAAAAGTATTTTTCATACATGACCAAAATTAATTAACCCAATAATTAAATTTTCATAACACATGACTTAAATTTTAAATTTTAAAATTGTAGATGTCACCTTCATGAAAATCGCATCTGCCTTAGGCACACTAACAAACATGTCCCCACTAACGTGTTCCACCCCTGCATGTATAATTTGCAAAGAAAATCGAGTTAGTTATATATGATGACGTGTAAGATATCTATGGCATATATTGATAAAAATAAAATCAGCAAGTGATTGAAGATATGTGATCAAATTAATTCAATGCAGTAATTATAATAACCAAATAATTAGAGTAATTAATTTATATTATTTATACCCGGATGAGGTGGAGCGTTTTGGATAACATGTGGCAAATCAAAATTAATGCCCTTAATAAAAGGGTGCTTGGATATAATCATTTTGAGAGAAGCTCCAGTTCCACCACCAACATCTATCAGAGATTCTACACCTTCAAACCCTTTGTATATTTCAAGAATTCTCTTCATGAAAATGGTGGATTGTTCATACATAGCTTGGTTAAAAACCTTGTTAAATCTGGGATCTGTAGCTGCATATTCGAATGCGTTCATTCCATGGGCTCTGTTGAATGGGATTCCTCCTTCAAGGACTGCATCTTCTATATGGTACCTTTTATAATCATTAATTATAACACAAGAAACAACTTTAGATCAATTAATTGGTATTCAAACGAATTCAGTTTGGAGTTTAATCACCTTAATACAGGTTTTAAATCATTTTTCGTTCCATAATTATAGCGTCTAACGATTTTGGTCTCATAAGTAGTACGATTTTCAATTTAGTCCCACAATTTGAAAAACCGTCTGATTCCAGTCAAACTTTAGTCGGAAAATCTAAATTTCGTCCAAAAATGTCATAGATAATGCACGTGTAACCACCAATTGTAACTTTCCAGTGATCTAGAAATAACATGGCGTCACAGATAAGTCTCGACTCGGCGAAATTGAACTAAAATTAGATATATTCTTAATTTGTAGGATTAAATTGAAAATTATGATAATTATGAATTTAAATTAGAAGATGCCATGATTATAATTATGAAGTTATATATATATATATATGTATGAGTTGGTCTGGTGTGGATCAGGTCTACATGCAATTCAGATCGATTCTCGAGTTTTTTTTTTAATTTTTATTTTGTAATTCATGTGTTACTTTTATGTTATATTAATGTAACATTTCTGTACAATTAAACATCATTAACTTTATATACTGTAACTTACAAAAAAAATCAATATAATTTGTACATATATACATTTATGTGATATTCGTGTCACATTTATATTATATTCATGTCACTTTTATGTACAAATATCCTTACGTTTATGTAATATATAAAGATGCAACTGACATAAGTCACATAACTAAAAGGTATGATAATACCACATTAAAGTATGTTGGATAAAAAAAAAACGCTGAATTTTTTTTTCTCTAAGTTACAGTACATAAATGTTATGATATTTATACACAAAAATCATACTAATATAACATAAATGTCAACATAAAAAAAAAAAAAAGATCTGGATTGGTTTGATCCGGATTGTGCACATGAGATTTTGAGCCTTTGTATATATATATATATATATAGAAAGAGATGTGTGTGGAGATTGTCTTCTTTATGAAATAGTGAGAAAATTTACTGTACGCCAATCGAATAAAATGAATTCAGTGCAACAATTTAAAACATAAAGTAAAATGAGTGACACTCATGTGCACAAGGTGCAACAATACTGTTATATTATATGAATGATATTGTTATATTAATATAACAGTATCATTCACATAATATAACAGTATCACTTCATATAAAACAGTATCACTCATATAATATAACAGTATTACTTCATATAATATAACAGTATTGTTGTGCACAGATTTGGATCTGTGCACCTTGTGCACAAAAGTTTTTGCCAAGTAAAATTGATGAAATTTCAAATTTTCTCATACACTAATTAAGTGTATATTGATCTTATTAAAACTACGAATATATATATAACTTACATTTGAAAAGAGAGATGCAATATAAAATAATGGATTATATAAATTATTGGATCAGGATTCGTCAATATATACTATATGTATATATAATTATTCGTGTAAATATAATTATTTGTGGAGTTCGATGATCCAAAGGTTGAAGCAGCAACAAACTTTGCGGAATTGTTTGAAACCAGAAGCTTTTGCCAAGGTTCGAAATTCCGTTTCTGTCCTTTCCTTCCCACCTGGGCAGGTAGTTAGCATAAGTAGGTCCGCACCGAAGGTATTAGAAGCCTCTAGGTCCTTTTTTGGAATTTCTGGAAGAATCGTTTCTGCAATTATCACTTTTCCATTATCTGGAAGCGCATCATAGCAATTTTTAAGGACTTCCAAAACGTGTCCATCATCCCAATCATGGCAAATCCACTGACCAAAAAAGTTAAATTAAATAAAATAGAACAAAACAAAATCTCCATCATGTTAAAACGAGGAGATCTTCATCGATTTAATTCACCATGATCCAATGCAGGTTCAAGTGTCTGAAGAGCATATTTATCAAAACAAATATGATTATCTCGATAAGATATTCCCTTCATTTGTCTTCTGTGTTGTTTACACAATCTAATTCTTTTGGTCTGATTTAACATATAATAAGAAATGGGCTTCTTACTTCCCAAACAGATCTCCTACATCTATATATAAGCGTTGGTTTATCAATTTAATTCACCACAAAAATTTATATGAATGAGTCGTTCTTATGATTAGTTATCGTGAGATGAACTCTTGTTATGCACAAACAACACAATTTTACAAATTCATATATATGTGAGTTATGAGATTATAGGTGGAACGTCTTATGTAATTAGATTTATGAGACGGTTTCACATCAGACTTATTAATATATATTCATAATTACTTTATTGATAACTTAGATATTCACATTTCGAATTAATTTACACAGATAATTATAATGCAAAATAATTAAATTGAAGTTGTCAAGATCACCTTCATGAAAATCGCATCTCCTCTTGGCACACCAACAAACATGTCTCCACTTATGTGTTCCACTCCTGTATATATGTATAATTTATGAATTAAGTTAAGTTAGTTATATATGATAATAACGTGTAAAATATATGTGACATATATTGATAACAATGAAATAAACAAGTGCTCGAACTTTTAATATATTAATTATTGGGATAATTTCAAGTTTGGTCATATATATAATTTTTTTTTTTAACAATCAAATATTTGTTTTCCAATCATGGTCATTTATGTTTTAATTTTTTTCAGTTAAATTTTGATTAAAATTTTCAAAATCGCTGATGTACCCATCGGAACTTGGTTGCCATGCCAAAATTTTCAATGGCTATGTCATCGATTTTGAAAATTCCAACTAAAATTGAACAGAAATTGAAAAAAAATTAAATATAAAAGACTATAATTAAAAAACAGATACTAGATTGTCAAAAATTGGAAAATATCTTACATACATTAGCAAAATTGAAATTAACTCATAATGACAATAATCAAATAATTTAAAAGTAATTTATATTATTTATACCCGGATGAGGCAGAGCATGTTGGATGACATGTGGCAAATCAAAATTAATGCCCTTAATAAATGGGTACTTGGATATAATCATTTTTAAACTAGCTCCGATTCCACCACCAACATCTACCAGAGATTCTACACCTTCAAACCCTTTGTATATTTCAAGAATTCTCTTCATGAAAATGGCGGATTGGTTATACATAGCTTGGTTAAAAACTTTGTTAAATCTGTGATCTGTAGCTAGATATTCGAATGCATTCATTCCATGGGCTATGTTGAATGGGATTCCCCCTCCAAGAACTGCATCTTTTATATGGTACCTATTATAATTATTAATTATTAACACAAGAAACAACTTTAGATTAATTAATTGGTATTGTAACGAATTAATTAGTTTGGAGATTAATCACCTTGATACAGGGTTGAAATCACTTTTCGTTTTATAACTATAGTGTTTTTTTTATTTTGGTTCCATAAGTAATATGATTTTCAACTTAGTTCCAAAATAATTAAAAATCTGTTCAATTTTAATTGAAAATTTCAAATTTTCGATGCACGTGACTCCAAAATTGGAGTTTTTGATGAGACATTCAATAAGATTTTGACACATGTAGCCACGTCATTTCTGAATTACCAAAAAGTTGACTCAGTAAAATTGAATTGAAATAGAATATATTCTGAAATCATGAAACTAAATTGAAAATTGTGGTAATTATGAAATCAAAATCAAAACATACTATAATTATAAAACGGAAAATTGATTTTAGCCAGCTCACTATTACCAGCTTTCCATGAAGACCTTGTTTTGGCCCATGAGCAAGAGAGGAGCCAAGGAAACACCATCTTCATTTCTTGTAAAATACTTGCAAACAGGCAATAAAGAATAGCGCCGCTCAACGCCGCCGTGAGGCAGGGTAGTGAGGGAACATTCTAGAATGTTGTTGGCGGCGAGAAGGCGGAGTATCCTGTCCAACAAAATGGGGGCCTCCGGATTGGTGGTCGGAATCTGGGCAGCCAGTTGGGCTGGAGAAAGAGAGGCAGCTGGGCCTGCTTTCTTTATGAGCTCGAGTAGATCGAGTTCAATGGCGGATCTCAGTACAGCTGGGAGAACAGAAGCAGTAAGAAGTTGCATGGCAAATGCACAATCACCTTCTTCATCCATACTTGATGATTGCAAGATTTACTGCTTGTAATTCAGCAACCATGTGTGTGTGTGTATATATATAATATACTGCTCATAATGTAAATCAAGTTTTATTATTAATTACATGGATTGATAATATATAGCTACCGTGTAGCCATATTAATCTTGTGCATAGATCCAGATACTATAGAGTATAGACACACCAAACTAATTAATGAATTTATTCGAGCTATTATTGTAGGATTACTGATTTCTTCAGTAAATGTCAATCTTTTATTTCATCTGTACTCTATATAAATATATATTTTCACTAAAAGAAGCAGTAACCACTTGCATGGCCAATGCACAGCCACCTTCTTCATCCATCGTCAAGGCAATATTTTCTACTTGTTCACCAACACACACACACACACACACACACACACACATATATATATATATATATATATATATATAATGTAAATCTGGTTTTATTATTAATTACTTGAACTGATAATAGCTTAGATGTAGGCTTGTAGTCGAGTTTATTATCCATTATATCCAGTAATTTAGGGGGCCTTTCAATTTCGTCCATTAACAATATTTCTATTAACCTTTTCAAATTTGATAATTTTAGGTTAATTTCAATTGAAAGCACCAATTGAGCCCAAATTGCATCTGATCGAAGTGCATGTACAGTCCTGATTTCATGCTTTTACGCCTAATTTGTTGATGTGAATTGAATATCTTACATTATAGATCCTGTGGAAATACGAGATTTATTAAAAAAATTAAAATAAATTTTGTAAATAAATTTAATGAATAATAATAATAATAATTAGTAAAAAATATTGTAATCTCGGTTAGTATAAATTTTGCTATATTAGTAAGGTTCGTATCCAAAAGTAAACTAAAATGTATATAGAATAAAATAAAAGTATATTCCTCATGATTAATTTCAATAATAAAAATTAATATGTAAACGATGTAATTTTAAAAGGAATAAATATTTATATATGGAGTTGATACACAAATTTCATGAATAAGTGTATTATATTATATTGATAAGTATCTATAGATTTTAATTTCAAAATATTATCATTACTAAAATGTAATAAATGAGATTAGGTGATTAAGGAAGGATGAATTTTCATTTTAGTTAGGAGTTAAATTAATATAATTATAAAATTAATAAATATATAAATTAAAGACAATGTATGGTTATGATTACTATGGTTTTTCCTTTAGTATATATTAAAAATTAAAATTAAAGATGTGTGTTACATTTAGATCATATTTTCACATGTTGAAATCATTTTTTTTCCTTTTAAAATTCATTAACTGTTTAAAATGTATTAAAAGAAATAAAAACTCATTAAATTAAACAAATAAAAATATATTAATCAAGAAAATTGAGTTTTTTTTTATAGTTTTTAATTATTCAGTTTCCGAAACAATAATATAAAATCCTTAATTATTTATTTAAATAATCTAAAAAAATAATCTGAAAAGAATATATAATAAATTCAATATGAAAATATTTTTAATAAATTTGTAAGTATTCAAATATAATCTAAAAAAATGTTTTTATAAACTAATAATTTTGATGATAAAAGTATTAATGAATTTAACTATATGTGTAGCATTTTAATGAGCTTTAAATAGTTGTATATTTTATTTTGAAAATAATTAATGTCAGTTATATTTTTCTAGCATTCTATTATATGCTATATTTTTTAATAAAATTTTACACATTAAAGTTTAGAAAGATCCTCAAATTTATATTTGGTGGATGGGTTGTTGAATAATATAATAGATATAACACTATATATATATATATATATATATATTCTTTTTAAAATAATAAATAAAAAATTATTTATGATCTCCACAAATGCAACTTATATTTCAACAATTAAATAATTATTACTAGTTCTATCCAGTTTTGACTGTATTTCCGGTTATATTAGTGCAATTTGAGTGGTCCATGATCAGTTCCCAGTCCAACCGGTTGAATCGGCCAGTATGATCTAGTTCCAATACCATTGTTTATTAGTACAACTTATATAAGAGATTACTTTTTCTACCGTATAAGATAATTTTATTACTTTTATATTACAATTTAGGAAATTTGATAAATTTATCATTCTGATAAAATTAAAAAATCAGATTTTTGTATGAGGTTACACCATATTATTTTTCATACAGTTACAGGATATGATCATATTGTGTAACCTTATGAAAAAATCGACAAAAATCTGACTTTCTTTTTCCTTTTATCAGAAACAACTCTTAATCATGGAACTCTTAATATGTCCATAAATTTAAATCATAGAATGTGAAATTAATAAATATATATTAAAAAGATTCAAAATTCTTTTTAACAAAGTTTGTGGACTTACATGCATGTCCTTTTATTATAATTGAAAAAAAAAAAAAAAAAAACAACCCCTAAAATAAGATATCACAAGACTTGTAATTTAAAATGGTATCTAATTTTTATAATGATGCAGATTATGATGATCAAGATTTAAATATAGAATGCGCAAATTTTCTAATTTTTATTTCTTCTTTTCCACTTCCTATAACTTATTAAAAAAAAAAAATTACACTTAAATTGGATCGAATTGATTATTTTATTGTGTCATTTCATATTACATATTCTTTTCGGGTTAAATTTGGTTGATTTTTCAATATAGGTTTATCTATTTAATGTATAATTATAATATAAAGTATTTGTTTAATAGGGCTACTTAAGTAGTTAGGCAGTCTGTCATATAAAATGTCTATGGTCATATATACATACCTATAGCATCCCTCACTGCATAACTAAAAATTAGAATATTTTTTCAATATAGGTTTATCTATTTAATGTATAATTATAATGTAAAGTATTTATTTAATAGGGCCACTTAAGTAGTTAGGCAGTCTGTCATTTAAAATGTCTATGGTCATATATACATACCTATTGCGTCCCTCATTCCATGTCTAAAAATTAGAATATTAGCAGTTAGCTCGATTATTTGGTTCTAGCTAGGTTTCATTTTTTTCAAGTGCCTAATATGGAATTATATCTCCATAATAATTTTGATTGGATGCTGTGGTCAATTAAAAAAAAAATTAAGACATATATCTACAACCGATAATTCATAAAATAAAACTTGACTTGTGAAATGTGTTTGGATTGTAGATAATGGAGTTCACTCTCGCACAATTATACAGTATAAGTTGACTAGGCTCGTATAAGTTTTTATGTAATTTAAATTATTTTTTATGGAAATCCAAATAGTTTATTACAAGCATCAATTAGTTAAATATCTTGTATCTTCAATCTTTATATATATAAAAGTAATATGTCACATGCCAAGCATACAATTTTTCATATTAATTGTTAATTTAATTTTACAAATTAAATCTAATTACTAGAATTTTAAAGTTAATTAATGTTGCTATTTAATAATATTAATTTAATAATATTGATAATAGATATTAGTAAATAATATGTGATTAATTTTAATTAAATTTCTTAAAATTTTATAAATCTTAAATTTGTTTAATCTAAAATTTTTAGAGAAAAATATAATAAAATGAAAAATGAAAATAAATGTGAGTTGATAAAAAATAGTTATTCACTAATTATTAATGAAATTAAATAGTTTTTGTGAATATGTGTTTTATTTATATATTTCCTTATATAGGTAATATTTACATTACTTTTTAATTTTATTAAAAAAAAAAAAATTTGTTTCGCCCGTGTGTTACACGGAGCTTATATTAGGACATGTATAAACCTGTACCAAACACAAATATAACAACCAGAATTATTTAAGGAAACAATTATTATTTCTGTAAAGGTAACATTTACAAGGGATTACAGTCCTTCAAATCCTTTAATCCTTTTTATATTTCCAGAATTTTCTTGACACTAACTAATGGTGGACTGTTGATACATAGGTTGGTTAAAAACAATGTTGAATCTAGGAACTTTAGCTGAATATTCGAATGCATTCATGTTATGGGTTAATTTTATTTTTCGTCTTTTTCTAGGGATGTTGTCCGTTTTTTTGTTTTTTTATTTTCCAATCATCAATTTTAGTCCTTCTATCTTAAAATTTAATCAATTTTGGTCCGATTTTCGCCATAATCTCGATTTTCTGGCCAATTTTGGGCGAGTGTTGTATTTCAACCAGCCCTTGATTTTACACTGATATGGTCTTTATTTTCAGACGTGTCATTTATTTCTAATTTTATTTTCCATCCAAAATGTCATATCATATGACATGTCATTATTTGGCACATAAAATAAAATACTTAATAAAAATGACACACAATTAAAAGAAAAAACCTACCAAAATTTTGGAAATTCTTTTGACAAATGAATACTAAAATTGATTTTCCAATTTAGGTAAAATTAGTTTCGGACGCAAATAAAATTATTTTTGTCCTGCCTAGCACTCGTCTCCTATTTTGGTATTGTTTATTTCAAAATTTCAATTTTAGTCTTGTAATTGCAAACCTTATCCAATTTCAGTCATCTTTTCGTCGGATTTTACAAATTTCGATGGTTTTTAGGTGGTTGAGATACACTCGTCCTCAATTTTACAATTTCCGACTCATTCCAATGACGTAACAACTTTGTGGTTATGTGACATTTGTTTTTATTTTTGCTAAAAAAAGAAACTATAATCCTCAATTGGAGAGTGGAAACATATAGTAAAACTGATGGAATTTCAAATTTCCTCATACACCAATTAAGTGTGTATGATCTTATTATTATTAACTACACATATCTGATATGTGAAAGGAAAAATGCAATATAAGATATATAAAGCATTTGATCAAACTTGGTGAATATATATATATATATATATATATATATATATATATAAAATTATTTGTGGAATTCGATAATCCAATTTCCAAAACAGCAACAAACTTTTCGGAATCGTTTGAAACCAGTAGCTGTTGCCAAGGTTCGAAATTCCGTCTCTGTCCTTTCCTTTCCACCTGGGTTCAAAATCATCATTAGTAGATCCATAGCGAAGTCATGATCAGAAGCCCCCACCTCCTTTTTTGGAATTTCCGAAAGAATCCTTTCTGCTATTATCACTTTTCCATTGTTTGGAAGCGCTTCGTAGCAATTTTTAAGAACTTTCAACATGTGCCTATCACTCCAATCATGGCAAACCCACTGACAAAATAAATAAATAAGAAAATAAAACCATCGGATTTTGATCGATTTCATCGTTACTTCATTGATAACTTGATATTGATGTTTCAAGTTGAGCGTATGAATGGTTTATATTCAAATAATAATAATGTAAAATAATTATACAAAAACTCATGTGAGTTATCGTGAAAAGGAGTCTTGATCACCTACAAACAATATATGAATGTGATTGGATTGTGGGTCGACCCGTCATACGATATCTAATAAAAATTTGTGAGACTCATTCAATTAAGGGGTAATTTGAATTTTTGTCCAATATGTAAGATATTTTTCATTTGATCAAAATCAAGTATCTGTTTTTCTATTTATGTCCTTCATGTTTTAAATTTTTTCAATTTTAGTCCTTTCTTTTTTCTTTTTTTTGAAATTTTCCATTTTTTACAAAATTTTAAATATGTTGATGTGTCCATCGAAATTTGACTGCAGCGTTAGAATTAGAATATAGAGAATCAAAATTGAAAAACGTATATTTTGTTGTTAAAATTTGAAAAGTATTTTTCATACATGACCAAAATTAATTAACCCAATAATTAAATTTTCATAACACATGACTTAAATTTTAAATTTTAAAATTGTAGATGTCACCTTCATGAAAATCGCATCTGCCTTAGGCACACTAACAAACATGTCCCCACTAACGTGTTCCACCCCTGCATGTATAATTTGCAAAGAAAATCGAGTTAGTTATATATGATGACGTGTAAGATATCTATGGCATATATTGATAAAAATAAAATCAGCAAGTGATTGAAGATATGTGATCAAATTAATTCAATGCAGTAATTATAATAACCAAATAATTAGAGTAATTAATTTATATTATTTATACCCGGATGAGGTGGAGCGTTTTGGATAACATGTGGCAAATCAAAATTAATGCCCTTAATAAAAGGGTGCTTGGATATAATCATTTTGAGAGAAGCTCCAGTTCCACCACCAACATCTATCAGAGATTCTACACCTTCAAACCCTTTGTATATTTCAAGAATTCTCTTCATGAAAATGGTGGATTGTTCATACATAGCTTGGTTAAAAACCTTGTTAAATCTGGGATCTGTAGCTGCATATTCGAATGCGTTCATTCCATGGGCTCTGTTGAATGGGATTCCTCCTTCAAGGACTGCATCTTCTATATGGTACCTTTTATAATCATTAATTATAACACAAGAAACAACTTTAGATCAATTAATTGGTATTCAAACGAATTCAGTTTGGAGTTTAATCACCTTAATACAGGTTTTAAATCATTTTTCGTTCCATAATTATAGCGTCTAACGATTTTGGTCTCATAAGTAGTACGATTTTCAATTTAGTCCCACAATTTGAAAAACCGTCTGATTCCAGTCAAACTTTAGTCGGAAAATCTAAATTTCGTCCAAAAATGTCATAGATAATGCACGTGTAACCACCAATTGTAACTTTCCAGTGATCTAGAAATAACATGGCGTCACAGATAAGTC
Source organism: Scutellaria galericulata (assembly GCA_946896805.1). NCBI lineage: Eukaryota > Viridiplantae > Streptophyta > Magnoliopsida > Lamiales > Lamiaceae > Scutellaria > Scutellaria galericulata. The sequence continues at coordinate 22,958,273 of OX335784.1, read as the reverse complement.
TCGACTCGGCAAAATTGAACTAAAATTAGATATATTCTTAATTTGTAGGATTAAATTGAAAATTATGATAATTATGAAATTAAATTAGAAGATGCCATAATTATGAGACAAAAAATGATTTAGCCAGCTCACTATGTACCAGGTTTCCATGAAGACCTTGTTTTGGCCCATGAGCAAGAGAGGAGCCAAGGAAACACCATCTTCATTTCTTGTAAAATACTTGCAAACAGACAATAAAGAATAGCGCCGCTCAACGCCGCCGTGAGGCAGGGTAGTGAGGGAACATTCTAGAATGTTGTTGGCGGCGAGAAGGCGGAGTATCCTGTCCAACAAGATGGGGGCCTCCGGATTGGTGGTCGGAATCTGGGCAGCCAGTTGGGCTGGAGAAAGAGAGGCAGCTGGGCCTGCTTTCTTTATGAGCTCGAGTAGATCGAGTTCAATGGCGGATCTCAGTACAGCTGGGAGAACAGAAGCAGTAAGAAGTTGCATGGCAAATGCACAATCACCTTCTTCATCCATACTTGATGATTGCAAGATTTACTGCTTGTAATTCAGCAACCATGTGTGTGTGTATATATATAATATACTGCTCATAATGTAAATCAAGTTTTATTATTAATTACATGGATTGATAATATATAGCTACCTTGTAGCCATATTAATCTTGTGCATAGATCCAGATACTATAGAGTATATACATACCAAACTAATTAATGAATTTATTCGAGCTATTATTGTAGGATCGATATGTGTTGTTTATACTGATTTTTTCAGTAAATGTCAATCTTTTATTTCATCTGTACTCTATATAAATATATAGTTTCACTAAAAGAACTTTGTGGATTAATGAAAAAATATTTTAATAATGGATAGAGTTCGTCTTTTACAAAATAATGAATAAATATAGATAAATATAATAATAGAAAGTGATAAAAAAAAAAAAAAAAGTATTGCTGTTTTAATATTAATCTACTAGTGACGAATTAGTGATTGAATATTAGAGACAAATATTATATATTATTTGTCTCCAATTTGTATATAATTTGCATTGTCTTTGATTTTATGTTGAAATCGAAAATTTGGTCTCCAATTAAATTTGGTGACATGATCTTCTCGTCTCTGAGTTTTAGCAATATGCATTCTGATATAATCGATCAGTAGGGATATACTTTAGAGTATGAGATGGTTTCTCGAAATTAATAACTCCTTCAAGATAGTTTCGCGAGACGGTCGGAGCCCCACTATATACACTCACAAACTAAATTTATTTTCAATATTTATATATGGACTGTGTCTTGACTAACCTTACTCACCGAATTAGATTTATGAAACACTCGCAAGAATCATATATAATAATTATTATATATGTATATATTACATATATATGATGTATGTTGTGTTATGCACTAAACAGATGGAACTGATCTATAGAGAATAGAGGAAATTATGACATTTATATATGAAATTTATTTTGGTCAATTAAGTTCTATATATAACTGAAAGAAAAAAAAAATTCAACTTTGGTCCTTTTTTTCACCATCCAAATTTCGGTGGATTTTTTTAGTCAGATACACCCCAAATTAATCTTTTTTCCGATCAAGATGTGGGGAGTATTTAGTAACAACACAATTGGGGTGTATTTAGTAATATATGGGGTGCGGATAGCCGCACCCTTGTATTTATATACCTTTATGCCACATGATATATACCTTAACTAAAAAATGAATTCACACATCCAGATGTTGGAAATTGCATATGAGGACAAAAGTTAATAATATTCTATTTTATGTGTAAAAATTCTTGAAACTCTTGACAATCACATCCCCTCCCAACCCTTCAATCAACTATAAAGTCTATTATAATCAACTGTATGAAATTTATGATTTTTTTTTTAGAATTGATGTTCTTTTTTTTTTTTCTTTTTTTTATCAGTTTAACCCCACTAAAAATTTTGGATAGAACATCACTGTTCTCTTGTGTTGAAACTCATGAAAAGAAAAAAACACTCTCCAACCTCAATGTTTTTGCACTGTAATTTCTCATTTGTCACTCATATATATATACATGTATTTAGTTTTCTATTGTATGTCTGCCTGTCTGGAATGCTTGTTATTTACAAATATAATTCTGTCTTTGTAATACCATGTGTCCTAAATAAGTTTTCTATTTCATCTTTCCTTTTCGTGTCTAAATATAGTAATATTTCCAAATTTATCAATAGGGGTGGTGGCGCAGTTGGCTAGCGCGTAGGTCTCATAGCTTCTGAGTGATCCTGAGGTCGAGAGTTCGAGCCTCTCTCACCCCATTTTAAAACATTTTGGGTGATTTTTTTTTCAATTTTTTTTTTTTAATTTTCAAAACACAAGAGATACATACTTAACTCAAGCTAAGTCTAGTTATTAAAGATGTCAAAAACTGATAATAGCATGGACGATCCAGATTCTAACTCAAGCTGTCTCTCAGATTAGTCCATCTTTTGATTTGCTTCAATTCGTTCGTAGTTAACACACTCAACTCATCCATTTTTCACCTTCATTCTGCATAAAGAACAATGAGAATCCTCAAAAGGGAAACTTGATATATGTTTAGATTAAAACTGCAATAAAGAAAATCATTTCAGACGATTTTTAACTCACCTGCAGGGCTGATTCTGATGTTATTCAGACCCTAAGAAGACCCCAGAAGCTGAGATGATCAATCCAACTTGCACTTTCTTGGTCACTTGCTTGATTCAGCAAAAAGTGTCTGCTCAATATCACCCTTTGTTTTGTTTGATCAGTCCACTGATTTAAAGAGCATGTTGCTGCATACCCATCCCTGGTTTTTTCTCACTTAAAAATCCTCGAAAATTATAGTCAAATCTCAGCAACAACCAGCAATGGTTACAATGTCAGTCGAGAGCGTGGCATTCTCACAGGTGAGAAAACCACTGTAAGTCGAGCATGATCAGAAAGAGAGTAATCTTCAGGCCACAATCCTTTCTCTACTTCTGTAGGGAATAGAACTGCATTCTTCACACTGAATCCAGTAGCTTCTTCTGTGCAGTTGACTGCATCATCCTCATGACTCAGTTCGTCTCCTTGCACCGAGCATGCATTCCATATTTGTTGCTGTGGTGCCATCACAAGAATAAGCATACTCAATCCCCATGTGGTAGATTGACCTCTGTTTGAACTAAGAACAACCCTCATGCATTTCAAATAGCGTGTAAATGAGAAGTCTCTTTGTATGGAAACTCACATAGCAAAAAATATTCTCCAAATAAGGAGAAAACCATGGCCTCACTTTTGAACAGACAAATTTCTTTTGAATTTTTGCAAATTAATTACGTAACTAGTAAGATGGTTGGAAGGCCTAGAAAATGATCCTTGCCTACCAACTTGGAAAAGCATTCAAAGGACAGAGGAGGGGATAACAAAGAAGCTATTCACATGATGATACTGTTACCATGAAATTTTTAGCAGGAACTTGTAATAAACTGGGAGAAGCAGTGTTATTAGTACCTTAAATTCATCATAGTCCAGAACACCATTTTCGTCAACATCTGCTTGCACCCACAACTCCTGTATCTCTTCATTATGCAGTCCATGACAATTGCCGATTAAATTAAGCTGAGGGAGTAGCAATAAAATGAATTATTTATTTATTTCCCAAGATGTTACATGCAATATAAGAAACTAGAAATAAAGAAAACTGACCTAGTTGAAATGCTCCTACCTGCCGCAGTGCTTGACAGAAACCAAAGTATGTGATGCAATGACCATTGTTATCCCCCTTTAAGAGGGCAAATGCATTGTCCTCTGTTAGTGAGGCCCGCCGAAGTTGATGCTGTAAGACAAATATGAAAGTGTCAAGAAAAACATTACAAAGAGATTAAAAGAAGCATGCTCCCTAGAAGATTAAAAGTTTTGCAATTGCTTATCTAACCTTCAGTAGTCCTGACAGTGCTTCACCCCAACTTGTTTTAAGTAACTTCCTATATCTATTAGGATTAAGAAGCCATATAAAATCCACTCCACAAATATTTCCACGATGATTTCGGTGGCTCACCCACTGCATGAAAGAATATGGCATCAAAAAAACAGAAACTTTCAAACAAAAATGATGGCCAAAAAAGAGAGAACAAAATCGAAAATAAAGGCTAATAACCTTGTGAGCATCTGCATCAGTATACAGATGAGCAGCATCATATGAGGATATAAATCCCTGAGCCCTAAGAAATTTGTAAACATGGCCACTCTTGCTCCCGTTCCAATCACTATACAAGTTAAAGACATGCACAAAACATTTTCGGTAGCAACTCATATTAGAAAACCTCTCAAATGCAAAAGAAGAGGTAATAATACCCGCAGAGAAAGATAGGTAAGGGATTGAGTTTGTTATCCTTTTGATATGACTCCACATATTGCAATATTTTGTAAGCCTATCGAACCAAATAATGGGACAGCCAATGAGATGAGTTAATAATGCCAACAACTAATTTGAACAATATGCTCATGCAATTAGGTTTAGACATACCTGACGCAGGCGCTCCAAGGACAAACTTGAATCATGCGGAAACAACAAGTGAGTATTCACAATGAGTATTTCTTGGCACACATTATTGTTTCGGCATTGTGAAAAGTGCGAAATCAGCTCAACATGCAGTAACTGAGCGACACGATCTCCAAAATCATTGAAAAGCAACTCTTTGTGGCTGATGATCCTAAAGTGGTCCTTATGCACAGCAATCAGAAGACCTTTCCCATATTCAAGATAGAGAAACTCATTAATAAGAAACTTTCATAACTACAATGTTCTATAAATAGGTAGGTATGTTCAAACTGATTTCTGTTTTCACTATAGTAGAGTGGTGAGTCTGATGTGCTATTACAAAACAGGATATTCCCTCCTTTTTCTTTCTTAGTAAATACCAACCTCTATTTGACCATTGCCAAATATATTGCTTAAGATTAAGTTTCTGAAAGAAAGTGATTCAAATCTCTCTACTTCTATTTCATCAGTTATAACCTCACACTAGATGTTACACATGCACAAAGAAAGGAAGGCAACTTTCCAACATTACCAGATAAAAAAAAAAAAAACTCAAAATTTCGTTATCTTCCAAACTCAAACACTTGTAATTGAAATGATGAAAATTCAAAAGGCATGTAATCGGAGAAGGGGAAGAGTGGAATACCATCGCCTCGATTATTCGTTCTAGCAAGCTTGAAAGTGTTATAACCAGCATCTCCAAGCCTCTTATCATAAATACTCACCAGCTCTTCATTCCCAACCCAAAATTCCTGCAACAACCCCCAACCATTTGTGATGAATATCAACCAATATCAAATGCTTATTTCAGAAGAACGAATAAATAAGAATCTCTAAAGGAGACGAAAACAAAACCTGAAGGCAGATAATAGAAGATCTTTCACACAACAACCAATCCAATATCCTTTTGTTCCTTTTCACCCAAATTTCTTTAACGTCACTTTCTCTGTAGTCAGGATTCTGCCCTCATAATCACATTCCAACAAACAAATGAACATTCCATTCTTTCACAAACAAAACTTTGCACAAATACATTAACACCTTCCAAATACACACAACAAAACGAGAACCAACTTCTTTGAAAGAAAATTGTGCACTTTTATGAAACATTTACCTCGTGACTGAGTCTTTTGTAAATAGGAGCTAGAATATTGAAAGTAGTGCAGGAAAAACAAGTGGAATCTTTGATTGATGAAGCTATTGCAAAACTGCCAATTCTCGAAACCCTCCCATTCTTTTTCCTCCCCATTAATTGATAATACGTAACATATAGCTCTGGAAGCTGCGGAATTTTGATGGATGAGTGAATGAATGCAAAGAGAGGAAGAATAATTGAAGAGTGAAAACAGGGGCCCTATATTTTGTCGGGAAAACGAAATTGTTGTGATTGCTTGGAGGAGACGATTAATGGAAAGTATTTGAATGTGAAAAAGAATGCAACATTTGTGTTCACTCACAAGGCTTTGTATACGTGAGATTGAGAGACAAATCGGTGTGCCTGTTGCCTTTATTAGGAGTTTTTATCAAATCCTCTCACAATATACTTTCATGGACTAAAATTCTTGTTAAATCCGCTTATGAATTTAGTTACGTGAGAATCAATCCAAAATTCTTATCCTATAATTTATATAATGTTTTTATGGATGATGAAACTCAGTCTTTTGTTAATCACACGTGAGATCATGTCATATAATTTTTAAATTCAAATAACATGTCAATTCATTATCATACAATTTCATATAAAGTTTTGTTTCTTATTTTAATTTTTTTTATTATAATGTAATTGATGGGCTTGTCTTTTAATGTTGAAAAAAGAAGAAGTTAGAATTAAGAAGAAGTCTGTCTTGATCATTTAAAAAAATTATTATTATTTTGAAAAATATATACATGGTTATACTTATTATATTATTCAATCCATCCACAATTTTTTTACTTTGTTTTTTATTGTTTACATTTGTAACAATCCTTAACTTTTATTTTCAATTACATGATACAAAATGAAAGACAAAATTTTCACAAATAAATTACATAGTTTATTTTAAAGCATATATTCTAAAAATTATTTGATTTCAATAATTAATAAATTTGAATAATAATTTTCTACCCGTCTTTATTTTAGTTTTTTTTTTCTTTTGTATCTATTTATATTTTTTTTCTTTACATTTTTAAATTTAACAAATTTCAAATATATAATAATACCTATCATTGAACTTTAGCATATGTTATTTAGATAAATCTAATCAATATTTCTATATTATTTATTATTTAGTAATAATAATATTTTTTATCAACATTAAATTTGCAGCAATTAATTAGCATATTTAATATGAAAACGTTGTAGGCTTGTCAGGTGACACTTTGGTCTTACTTTTATATATATGAAGATTACCTTCCAAAAATAAATATGATATTAATCAATTACTTAAAAAAAATCCTTATCTATTTATGGTTTTGTTAATCATTTTATATTTACGATAATATTTTTATGTATAATATGTGTATATTAATATAATAAATATATACAAATGTAGGTATATAACTTAGTTGGTTTGGTTTGTATTGGTGCCAAAATTCCAGTTTATTATTTTCTTAGAACTCAAACCAACCTAATGTAAAATCAAACCATAAATCTTTTCTTTTTTTGGTTGGATTAAATTGATTTGATCGGTTTAATAATCAATATATTCTTATTTCAAAATTAGTTTTAAAAAAATTAATAATTTAGTGAAAATCAATCAATTCTCTTTGAAGTTTAATCGATGGCAGGCCCAAAGCCTACTGGGCTGATTCGGAGCGGGATATGAGACGGCCTAATAAGGAAAGGCCAGGTCCAGCCCACTTGACATCCGGCACACACATTGACCTAATATCTGAATTCCCTAAATTACCCTTCCTTTCACAAACATATGATATATAATCTCGGGGCTAGGGTTTAATATATCCTCCGCAGCTCGAATACATCAACGAGTGAGGGCGAGGGAGAGAGAGAGAGAGAGAGAGGGAGGCGCAGCCGTAGATTCTCACATCCATCTCCAATATGGTCAGTTTTCTTTGAATGTAGCTTCATTTTCTCTTGATCTTCTGCATTTCTTGTGTTGATTTTCCTGATAATTTAGTTTTTGTTGTTTCTCAAATGGAGCTTTTGCGGTTTTTGGTTTATGTAGTTGGTTTCAGTGGTTATTCGCTTTTTCCAAGCCTGAGCTTTTCCTGTTTAACATTTGATGTTTCAGTTTCGGTTTTATCTGTAACTGTCTGTTTTGATACTTTCGGTGATAGACAAGGTAATGAGATTTTTAGGAGCCTGGTGCATTTATAACTTTGCAGATTTTGTACCACTGCTTAATGATGTTATTGTTGAGTGTTTTTCGCTGCTTTTTGAGCTTTTCTTCTTTGTGATCTGATACAGAGATGGGCAGTGGAGATTGGGTCTTCCCTTTTTTATGTACTATAATTGTACCGTTGCTCCTTTTAATTAATATACTATTATAATGTAGATTTTTTAGACAATGTTGTTAATCTGGTACACTGTTTGATATATTTCTGAGGTATATCATGAATTTTTCACTATTAAAAGGATATCATGAGTTTTCTGACAAGAAGCTGATCCAGTTTCTGTGTACATGAACTGTGTATTTCATTCTGCTTTCTTCCTTGTACTTGTTTTAATAACTGCATTCTTTTTAATTCTCTGTTAAAATTCAGGCGAGAGGTTTGAAGAAGCACTTGAAGAGGCTCAATGCCCCGAAACATTGGATGTTGGACAAACTTGGTGGTGCTTTTGTAAGTATTGCCCTTGTTAGGGATTTGGATTTTATTAACCTCTGATTTGTGAGGATTACTTCTTGTGTTGTTGTGTCAATGTGTTTCCATCCTCTAATTATATCTGGATACAGGCCCCCAAACCATCATCTGGACCCCACAAATCCAGGGAATGCTTGCCATTGATTCTGATTCTGCGAAATAGGCTAAAGTATGCCCTTACTTACCGTGAGGTCATTGCTATTTTGATGCAACGTCATATCCTTGTTGATGGAAAGGTTAGGACAGACAAGACGTATCCTGCTGGTTTCATGGGTAAACACTCCACTCTACGACTTATTTGGCTTTTGTTGGTTTAATGTCATTTGTTTGGTTAGAAGTTAGTGAAAACCTTAATCTATTCAGACTCATTGCCTGGAAGATGTTTTTATTATTGATTAGCTCATTGGAAGTGCTTATGCAGTGTGCATGTACTATTCATTGACATGCCATACTGTGAATCCCTCTAGAAATTGATTAGTCTTCAATTTTGCTTTACATTTGTGAAAGATTTGTTCTTAGTTAACATTTCTTATTTCTCACTTTCTAGATGTTGTTTCTATCCCAAAGACCAATGAAAATTTCCGCCTTCTTTATGATACCAAGGGTCGATTCAGGCTGCACTCTATCCGGGATGAGGAGGCAAAGGTATGTTTGCTTTCGTGCTTATTTTCAAGTTTTATGTGTTTTCCATCATATGATATCTGTGGAGGAGTCTGTAGGCCATTGTATTTCATACTAGTAAGCATAGTCTGATTCAGGTTTTAATGTGATTGTTTTTTGATTAAGTATTTAACAGGATAATCTTTTTTCATTCATCATTTAATATTGAACCAATGTTAGTGATGTGGACTATATTGAATTGCTACTTTGCTACCTAGACTGTTTTAGCCTAAAGTCCCTTGGGTTGGGATATTATTAGGATCAATCAAATCATCATGAGTAAACTCAAAATTTGTTTACAGTTCAAGCTCTGCAAAGTTCGATCAATTCAGTTTGGGCAGAAAGGTATTCCTTACCTCAACACATATGATGGAAGGACCATTCGTTACCCAGACCCTCTCATCAAGGCAAACGACACTATCAAACTTGACCTGGAGAGCAACAAAATTGTTGAGTTCATCAAGTTTGATGTTGGGAATGTAGTGATGGTTACTGGTGGTAGAAACAGGGGACGTGTTGGAGTACTCAAGAACCGTGAGAAGCATAAGGGAAGCTTTGAGACCGTCCACATCCAAGATGCTACTGGTCATGAGTTTGCTACTCGATTGGGCAATGTGTTTACGATCGGAAAGGGTACAAAGCCGTGGGTGTCACTTCCAAAGGGCAAGGGTATCAAGTTGACTATTATTGAGGAGGCCAGAAAGAGGCTTACTGCCCAATCTGCTGCAACAGCTTAGTAGATATATCCATGTCACTTTCTGGATGTCTTAAAAGTAGTACCATGAGATGCCATCATTGTGCTATTATAGGAGCTTTTTGTGGTGAATTTATGTCTTTCTTATCCTAAGTTTTGACATTTATATTGTGTATTTCATCTTTCGGATAATTTTATTTTGGATATTTGCTGACAAACTTGAAAAGTTCAATTTCCTCCAGTTCAATTTCTCTTGGTCTGTTTCTTGTTTAGATTTTGGAAATATATATTGTTTACTTGAAAGATGGGTTTGTTTATGACAAAAGAGCAGGTAAGACTTTGATGTATGATCCAGTCGTTGGTTTCATGTTTCGATGAGGTAATTTTTTGGTTTACTACATCTTGTGTCTTCCCAAGGTTGTAATCCATTAATAACAGACACTAATGACAACGAAATACTTTAATGACAGTTCTACAACACCGTCTTCATGAATAACTACTATTGCATGTTCAATAATCACGCCTTGCAGAAATTAATTTAGAAACCACGTTTTTCTTTGCTCGACTTCATTTTCACAACTCGAGAGTAAATACGATCAGTAACTCAGCAATCATCAAATGTATTCAAGTTTCCCTCAAGTAGTAACTCAGCGATAGGTATGAAAACTGAAAATGGCCAACTACTTGAACTTAAAAAAAGAAATCACAAAAATTTCCTGTTTTTAATCTTCTAACTTTGTCCTCTTAGATTTGTAGTCATTAATTTATCCATTTATTTTGATGTTGAGATTAAGAGGCTTTTGATTTGTCAACTTCTTCTACATATGAGTCTTTAATTACATTTTATATCAAAACAATTACATACCATGTGTATCAAATAATATGATTCGATAACATAGACAAAATAAAAATGATCAAACATCAAATATAAATACCATCCATACAAAAGAATGGAAGTTGATTTTAAAAAAAGTTGACTGAGTTTTTCACCATTTACTATCCATGATTGTGTCATGTGAATGAAATAACACAAAGATTTTACAAGTCAACCTCATTTCATTTGCAGCACAATTTCTAATAATGTCAATTCAAATACCTCTTCCAAATCCCACCCTTTTCTGCAGATATGAAATACCACTCCATTCCTCAATTAAGTCCTTTCCCCCAATCAAATTCAATCCCCCAAATGGTTTTGCACATTGATGAAGAATCGCCGGAACTTCCCCCGAAAATGTCGGTTTTCCGCCACAACTCGCCGTTGGTTCAGGTCGGTCTGATCGGATTAGTGTGCTTCTGCTGCCCGGGAATGTTCAACGCTCTCTCCGGCATGGGCGGCGGCGGACAGGTGGACCCCACCGCCGCGAACAACGCCAACGCCGCCCTCTACACCACCTTCGCCGTGTTCGGAATTCTCGGCGGCGGAATCTACAACATCCTCGGCCCAAACCTCACTCTCTTCACCGGCTGCTCCACATACGTTCTATACACCGGCTCATTCCTCTATTACAACCAACACCGCCACGAGGCCTTCGCCGTCGCGGCCGGCGGACTCCTCGGGATCGGCGCCGGCCTCCTGTGGGCGGCGCAGGGTGCTATCATGACGTCTTATCCCCCACACGATAGAAAGGGAACCTACATTTCCCTATTTTGGAGTATTTTCAATATGGGTGGTGTAATTGGGGGTTTAATTCCATTTGTGCTTAATTTCCATAGATCTGAGGCAGTTTCTGTCAATGATGGCACATACATTGGTTTCATGATTTTCATGTCAATTGGGATCCTTTTATCACTCTCGATTCTCCACCCGAGTAGTGTCGTTCGTGATGATGGATCACGGTGTACGAATATCAAGTATTCAAGTGTGTATATTGAAGCTAGTGAGATTCTGAAACTGTTTCTTGATTGGAGGATGTTGATGATGATCCCTGCTTCTTGGGCTAGTAACTTTTTCTATAGCTATCAGTTTAACAATGTTAATGGTGTTCTGTTCAATCTTAGGACTAGAGGGTTGAACAATGTGTTCTATTGGGGTGCACAGATGATTGGCTCTGTGCTTATTGGCTATCTTATGGACTTCAGTTTTAAGAGTAGGAGGATTAGGGGTCTAGTTGGTGTTGCAATTGTGGCTGTTCTTGGAACGGCTATTTGGGGTGGGGGGCTGGCAAACCAGCTCGATTATAGTCGTGATGATTTGCCAACTCGGAAGCTGGATTTCAAGGATGGCACTGACTTTGCTGGGCCATTTGTGTTGTACTTTAGTTATGGATTGCTTGATTCAATGTACCAAAGTATGGTGTATTGGGTGATTGGAGCTTTAGCTGATGATTCTGAGATTCTTAGCAGGTAATTTCACTTGCATACAAGTGGAGGTTTTTTACTATAAGAATATGTGTTTGATTTTGTTGAATCTTTGTGTTTTAGGTATGCTGGATTCTACAAGGGTGTGCAGAGTGCAGGGGCAGCTATTGCTTGGCAGATTGACACACATAAGGTGCCATTTTTGAACGAATTAGTAACAAACTGGGCACTCATGACTGTAAGTTATCCTTTGCTGGCTTTGTTGATCTTACGAGCTGTCAAAGATGATGACGAAGTTGCAGGAAAACCTGAGTTGGGGACAATAGTCGGCATCCATTGAAGGGTGGTTTGATGCATTTATCAAGTTAGATTGGACTTTGAATTTGTGAGTTCTTAATTAAGAAACTTGCATATTCACTTAAACTGTAGATAATGTAGTTTCTGTATCTTAAAAATGAAAGCAGTTTCTCATGAATCACTGTCTATGGATAGGTTATATGTAATGTACCCTTTGTAAGAAGATTAATGAGCCATTACACAATTAAGAAATTAAGAATCTAAGAATGAAGAATTTGTTAATTTTTCAGAATGAATACAAGAGATTGCCATTGCCATTACTTGTCTATTGCTCAAATTGAACAATAGAGCTTTAAGAAGTCTCCATACACCAAATGAGAGATGATGCAACAAACAAAATATCTAACACATCATTTTTAGTTTTAACTAGTGATGTGCATAACTTTAATCCTCAAATTTTGGGACTCAGTTTCTATGCAGTGGCAACTACCTCTTTTTCCTCTTCCTTTGGTACCTCCTTGGCCTCTTCCACAGCCTCAACTTTAGCTTCCGTTGGCTCGGCCTCAGCCATAATTGCTTCTATAATGGCTGGTGTTTCTTCACTCGTTGTTGCTTCCTCCGCCTTTGGAGCCTCTGGAGCTGGTTCAGATAAATCAATCAAAGGTTCTTCCTTCTTCTCATCTCCATCTTTCGCTTCCTGAAAAAATCCATCCAATTTCAAGATTTAGCGACAAGTCATGTTTGCACGAAACTTAATGTGTCTACACCGATATAGGGTAAAACGGTCAATTCCAGATGGTGATAATCATGAAAAAATATTGGGCTGACTGCATCAGCAGTGAACACATTAGGTCAGTTGTATATAGAATGCTTACTTGTGCTACTGTCTCTGCCTTAGGGGCAACCGGGGCCTCGACTGGGGCTTCTGGTGCCTCGACTGGGGTAGGGGCAGGCATGGTCTCGGTATCCAAGTCCTTGGGTTTGCTCGCGCAGCCTCCCATGATTAATATCGAGCTAGGGCGAGCAGAAAGACTGGAGAATGGATGATGAGAAACTTTGTAGAAAGGTTTTATTTGTATTAAAATAGGGGTTTATTTTTTCTTTCTTTTTCTAACATATAAGGGTTATATAGAGGTGGAGAATTGGAGATATATATTGAATAGTATTGTGACATGCATACATCTTTGCTTTTGGACAGTTTGTTTATGTAGGACATCTTTTTTTGTTGTTGGCACAGCTTAAGTTTAGTTGGCATATTCTTTGGGGAGTGGGAGACCTTGTTTAGAAGTTAGTTATGACCGTTATAAGACATGGGTTTGACCGTTGGTATTGGTTTTTGTCCTTTTTACTAAAGTCCACACATGCAATACTACAGTTAGGTTTTGTTTGATGGAATGATTTAATTTGACAAGGGAATTTAGGTAAGTTATCGATTTGAAACGTCTATAAGATATGGATTATTCATCAATTATGATTTATGAATACTTCACCCCGCTTGTCATTGTTCATTTGATGTTTCTAATATATTACTCAATTTGAATATTGGATCTGAGTTTGTTATTTATTATGGATTCTATGCTCCTGAGATTATGGTAATATATGTACCTTATATTACATATAACCTGATGTTTATGAGTTAAATTTTTTTATATATATTTTTTCTTGTGTATAAACTTATTAATGTTTGAGTAGTTAACTATTTATATTTTTCTGAATGTATAAACTTATTGATTTATATAACACACGTGTTATTTTGTTATGTAGATTGTAAAGTATGAGAAAGCAAGAACATCCATAGCATTAAAACAAGAAAATATTTATTGAGACTTAAGAACACATCTTGCGAAATTCTTCCAAATCTTAAATCCACACTTACAGAATACACTTTAAATTCAAAACAAACAAAACCTAAATTATTTTCTTCCTTAATTCTATAAACCCTATGTCAACGAGCAGTACATTCTATGGGACAAGGAATAATGAATCTACAAAAAGGAATTGAACAAGCTAACATTGGTGACACCAAAAACAATGTAACAAAATCTGTCATGAGCAAACAAACTTATGATGGTGTAGTGTAGCTACACAATGATATTACCAGCTACATTTTACCCACATATGACACTTGAAATCATTTAAAAAAATAATCACTAATCGTTAATTTTTTTCAAAATATGTTACATGTCACACATTCTATGGTATTAAGATAATACTTATAGAAATAGAATTAAATTAGTCGATATTATTGATATTATTGCCAAATTATTAGTTATGTCATTTTTGTCTTCATCACACACCCCCTCTTGTTAGCTATGATATGTAGTATATTTCTCAAAGGACTGAAGAATTGTCTTGTGATAGTCTTAGTAAAAAGAGTTAACTAACTATGGGCGTTAATGAATGTTTTAAAATCAAATCTAAACTTTTTAAAGAAAAAAATATGTAAAGGAACTTTGAACTTAGCTAATTGAAAAGGTCAATATAATAGATGAATTTTAAATGATTCAACTGAATTTTTAATTCCCTTGATTTGCAGTTGAGCTAATTGATCCAACGGCCCACTTATATTATGAAATAACAGCTTGTATTGCATACTTTGCACCAAAAAATTTATTTGAGTAGTAAATGATTGGAAATTATTAAAGGGCTTTGTTGATGTAAACTAAGGTACCAGGTTGGAAGCCAGCAAGAAGATACAACTCAAAGATAGGAAAATCTGGTGCCGGTAGATCACCTAAAATTACTACTTTTTTCCACCTTTACATAAAAATTTAAAAAGTTTATTAAGATATATATAAATAATTTTACTACATAAAAACTAAATAAAATATATACGTGATTCAATTACATAAATAAATTAAATAAAAAAGAAAATGGATGTAAAAACAAGGTTTTCCGTTAGGTTGTTGTATTATATCTTTATTAATGAACACTATAATATTTTTTTATATATTATGCAGTAATATAATAGATTGATTCAAATAATCGAAATACACATAAAATATAATGAAAATCATATAGAATAAATTGGTAATTATATTCTTTCCCAATTTTTACATTTATATGTAAATATATATAATGAAGGAAAGAATGAGTCCAAGAATCCCTTGTACAGTTATACAACCATCTAAAGCAAGAAAAGCAAGAAATTCCCTTTCCTTTTTCCCCGAAAAGGGAAAACCTCCAATTCAAATTCCACAGAGAAAAAACCCTAGACTTGGAAAATTCTCGCATACTCAATCAATCCAATTCGTTAGATCCAGAAACACGTCCTAATACATTTGAGAGAGAAAAGATTGATCGATCAAGGGAATCTCTGAAGGTGATCTTCACTCCATCAATTTGAAGATCGCCGAAATGCACTTGTTTTCCAGCAAACCATCGTTGATTTTCATTCTCGCCGTTCTTTTCACCACCCTTCTTCCGCCAACCGTCCGTTCGGACCCTAATTTCATTAATCTGCCCTCCGATCAACAAGAGAATGACCTCTGCCCATTGATTTCGGAGCCGGATGTGTGCCCCGTGAAATGCTTTCGACCCGATCCGGTTTGCGGGGACGATGGAGTCACCTACTGGTGTGGCTGCGCTGATGCCCGCTGCGCTGGAGCGCGTGTCAAGAAATTCGGGTACTGTGAAGTCGGTAATGGCGGGTCTGGTCCTGCAGGCCAGGCCCTTTTGCTGGTTCACATTATATGGCTGATCTTGCTTGGGGTGTTTGTATTGTTTGGGCTTCTTTGATTGGGGGTTTTTACTTTTCTTGTTATTTTGCGGCGGTTTGTCCAATTGGGGTTTCTCTATTTGAGGTTAGAATTTGATTCTGATTTTTTAGTTACCTCCTCTCTTTGCGGGTTGTGTTGTATGTACTTATGAGGGATACATTGTTTCGTTTCCTATTGTATTCATATAGTGATGAATGATTCAGATTCTTTCTTGTACAAGTCTTCTTTTGGTTAATAGACACTTTTATCTAAATGCTAGTTCTCATATCTTGAAGGTGATTTCTAGTTCTGATTTTCCTACTTCATGATGTGTTGACTACGGAATTACAAAGAAGTTGATTATTTCACAGAAAGATAAAGTGTAATGCCTTTGTCTTTGTTGATAGGTAATTAGGTTTACTATGTTGGTTTTTGAAAGAAGTGTTGTTTATGTTAGAAAGCTAGGTTCACCACTTACTTATGGTATGGTAGGATCAGCGATTGAACTATATGTCTCTGAATGGAATGTTCTCTTGGGCAGAGAAATGAATTCTCTTTTCTGGTTAGTGGTTACAACTTGGTTTATTATGTCGATCTTTGAAACTTCCGTTTTTGATTCAGGGGGACATGTTCCTTGTTCATCATTTAGAAAGAGTGTTATTTGTGGATGAGTTTTACTTCAATCTAACCAGGCCTATCTTCCATTCTTGTCCTGATTAGATGAATCTATGAGGATCAAGGGTTCACGTGGGAGTTCTTGAATTTGAGAATGCGAGTGCATACATGCATTTTAGTTTTGTTTCCCTTTTTATATTGCCATTAGCTTCCTAAATATGATCTGCTTTGTCTGGATGAACCTTCATTTGACTTGTAAAATTGTTTAAAACTGTCGGCTTTAACTCTCAGAGAGTCTGGGAGATCTGATACACGATCACACCCTGTTTTCAGTGATGTGTTTCTGGAACCTCTCTTGCTAATGGTCGATTTCCTTTTATAGCATACAACTCATTTTTGAGGTCATACACAGGCTTTCTACACGGTCTAAACTTAGGTTTCAGAGTGAACTGAGGATAAGCCTAAAACTGTGATATAGGAACTCTTTATCTTTGTTCTTGGCTTTGAACATGATTATAAACTTATTGGTTGATGGTAATCTCATTGTCATACATAGTACTTTTTACTTTCCATGTACTTGACTTTGATGTGCCATATGATTTCCTATATAACATTCTTCGTTGTGTTCATTGCATTGCGCCCCGCTCAAATTTCTTAAAATATAACTGTGCTTGCTCAAGAGTCTAGATAATGAATAGCATATGATAGGAGTGAACTTGTATGAAGCTATACTCCTATGAACATGTATATTGTAATAGCATTTCTTAGCTATCTTTTTATTGCTTGTCGATTGTCTCATTTCATGTTTATGTCTTTTAAATTCGAATTTTGTATTTTATTTCGTCAAATCTCATACGAAATTGATATTCTATGGCAATTGGAGAATTATATGGCACATAACGATTTTAATTTTTTTTTTTGGCAAGCTTTAGCAGTTTTTGTGTGTAGGTGTGCGCTAACCTTCATTCTTCCATCATCATAAATAATGAAATAATTCGTATTATTCCACAGATGAGTTTTGAGTTGTATTCTCTTAAAGCCCAATTCAGTTTCTCCATTTTGGCAGGATTTGCAAATTAGGACTCTCAATTCATTTGCAATTTATTTATTAAGTTTTTTGAGCATGAATAAGAATATTAGTGCTAGATTGGCTAGAAAATACTGAAAACAACATCAAAATAGATAAAATATGAATCTACTAGATCTAACCCTATTAGAATCATGAAATCGCAATTGCGTTGGACAAACCCTTCACCAACAATTTTGATTAGGAATATAGCTTTTCGTTTCGTATCACAATGAAAAGATCCAATAAAATAACAAATCAAATCTTGAAAAGCTCATTGATCATTAAATATTGTAATGCCCATCCAATGAAATAGATTTAATGCTTATTGTGAGGACAATCGATATTCATTGTAAGAAAGGAATACCACTCCATCTTCCCATGACGAGATGGGGAAGAAGGAAAAAAAAAAAAAACTACTATTAATTGTCTAAGTGATTATCTTCAATAACAATATTAATAGTAATAAACATTAAAAATGAAATACTTCAAAATTGAAAGCCATGGTGCAATATTGAGGGCAGAAACTTTCAAAGATTGGTTGGTGCCCATGGTCCCCTACTCCCCTCCAACATAAACTTTCATCATTCCAACCAATATGCTAACCATTACCTATTCTCCCTAAATTCTACACTTTATTTATACTTATGTCTAAAATAAAATATTATCATTATTACTACATTTGATGAATTCCATTTAATGGATTGAATATGTGATGCATCTCACCACTCCAACCAACCCACATCCAAACTAGAATCCATATAATATTAAATCTTTTCTTGAGATAACTTTATGACTCATTATATATATTTTTAATATTTATTTATGGAATAGATAGAACTTGGAAAAGAATGAAACAAACACCCTGAAATTCAGAATAAATAAAACACGCATTTGGTTGCAATAATTCTTACATCGGAAAGAAAAAAAAAAAAAAAAAAAATCTTACATCAGAATAGAGTCATTGGGCACTACTTTACACAGCACTGTGGTGTCCACTGTTGACCCACCCCAACATTGTTGAATACCTAATCAAATTAGAGATATCAAGAAACAAAGAATAGGTCGCACTGTCAAAACTCTAGTAATTTTTTTATTATCAACCACGCTTCTCTTCATCTTCTTGCCACTCTTTAACCTTTTTCTGTTCCAAGTCAAAGGAATTTCGGTGGTCCTTATAAGGTAAACTTCGAATTTTGAGTTTCTTTTTTCGAAATTATTCACTGGGACTTGGTCGATTTTTTGTGATACTTGATGAGATCAAGGGAAATGCTTGATGTTAAATAAAAACAAGCTGTTTGCTGTTTGTGTCAATGTTGATTGTCGATGAAATACTAGTGTGATCAGTGTTTTTTTTCTTTTTTTTTAAAATTATTCGTGTCAAGATGATCAGAGTGTTGAATGAGATCTAATTAACTGTTTTATTTATATCTAAAGTGTTGTGATATCTTAGGGTTCCTATTTGTACAAAAGATGCAGAACGCTGTAGTTGCAACTGGCTTTCTTTTGATTACTTGGGAAAAGACTAGTGCTTCTGGCATAAATAAGGAAAAATAAAATAAAATAGAAGAGTGGAAGATTAAGAATACCATGGATGTTTTGGAAGTGTAGTGGGAGTGAGAGATTGGTTATCAAGTAAAGGCAAGTATTGTAAACTAATTGGGGTTAATTTGCAACAAGTTACTTCTATGGGTATATAGTAGCATAATCAATTGTTCGGCTGAGACATTCGAATAAATATGACTTAAGGCTTAGTTGAATTACAAGAAGTTGTTTCTGTGATTCTAAATATAGATATACAACTCGTAAAAGTAGTCAAACCCAGTCTTAAAACGAAAAGAATGCTTCACCATTCAACTTATGTGCCATTATTTATACTTTTCCTTAACCCTTAACTCTGGATATGGTCGCATATTCATGTGATGCTTGTTTTTGCGGTGTGACTGTGCAGATTGGATCCATTAAGGAGTCATTGGATTCTAACTCATCTTCTACCAAAAATATTGAGTTGATGTACCTGTTTCAGTTTGAAGCACTAGTGTAGGAGATACAAGAATACAAAATGGCAGATGCCAGTCCTAGGACCGATTCTTCGACTGATGCTGACACAGAAGATAAGAATTTGAGGGTAATCTATGATGCTTATGCAATATGTTTTTCCTCATTTTCAGCATATGTACTCTACTCTCTCTCTCTCTCTCTTCCTCTCTCTCTCTCTCTCTCTCTCTCTCTCTCTCTCTATATATATATATATATATATATATATATATACAGTATGGAGAAGTTTTTTCTTTTCTTGCAACGTTTATGATTACTCATACTATGAGTGATGCATCCGTGAATGCAAAGTGTCAGATGCCTTCTTTCTTTAAGCATGATATTGTTAGTTAGTTATTGAATTAACAATTGTGTTTGTCTCTTATGTAGTTCCAAAACAATCAATTGCAGTCTTTAGTTGGTTCTGATGGCAGTGATAGGTCCAGAGATCAAAAGGTGTTTGAACTTTTAATTTCTGCAAATACATTTGTATTTTATGTTAGTAAATAATCCCAACTACCTCCTGCAGACACTACGCAGGCTTGCTCAAAACCGTGAAGCTGCAAGAAAAAGCCGACTGAGAAAAAAAGTAGGTCCTTTTTTTTTTTAAAGTGCATCATGTACCTGTCATTGCTTGCTCCATATTCTTGTACACCTTTTGTTTAAGCATCATTTCTCCATTTTAGTGACTTCCTATGAGTTTGATTTCATTACCATTCAGGGTGTTTTTATAATTCACAAAAGTAAGATGTGGTCTATGACTGCCATATGTTTGGTAGGATGTTTTCTACATGTTCTTTCCTTTAGACTTGTATGTATTCACAATATATACCACCAGCTTGGTAAGATATTGAAGATTGTGATAGTTTAAAAGGTAAGATTTCTTGGATTACCTTGAGCAGGTGTCTTCATCTCCAGTGTAAAGTAAGAGTAGAAAGGTAAATTCTTTAAGATGAGAAATGACGCAAACTGTCATGTGGGAATTATTGTTTGCTATAACTGAACGGAAGGAGCATTAACATGAATAAGACTATATCGGTAGGATAAATTGAGGTGCAAAAAGATAATTGGAATGGTGTCAAACTTGAGTTGGTTGGAATGGTATAATTGGAGATATGTTTATGGGAAACTGAGCACTATTTGGTAACGGCTGCTAGACATAGCTATGTTAAATTATATAGTGTTATCACTTACCAGTAAAGAAATATTCTCTAACACGAGCTGTATGTTCTAAGGCTCATATGTGCCAAAATGGTTACCAGAAACAAACAGTTATCATAGATATGAAAGATTGAAGGTGTATTTTAAGATTACCAAGTTATTGTTCTCTCAAACTTTAAGGCTGCTAGACACACCAAGTTTAGATTATAGGTGGGGGTGAATAAAAGGAGATGGTCAACCTAGCACGTATTAGGTGATCTTAAACTCTTTAACCTTTGTGGTTAAGCCTTGATATGGCTTTTTTCTCCAGAAAACAATACAAGAATATAAATGCAGCTTATATCTTATGAAATACTACTGTTTAAGTTGAGTCAAGTTATTAAATTTTCATAAAACATGATCTACTTACAGTAGTTTTGAACATCTCTCTTCCCATTGATCATGCTTCTATTATTTCTCCTACTTTTTATTTTTTGGTGAAATGTGGAAAGCTTGTGATTATTGGTCTGTAATTCATTTCATTCAGGCACCAATTTAACAATGTCTTTGATTGTTTTTTCTGTTTCCCTATTTCTCTATGTAGGCCTATGTTCAACAGCTAGAAAGTAGCAGAATAAAATTGACACAACTTGAGCAAGAACTCCAAAGAGCAAGGCAGCAGGTCCTATTCTATCTTCTTACTGTTCACTTTTTTACTAAGATACGATTCCTGTTTAAGTTTTTATTCCTTTTCAATTTAGTGAATGCGGTTTTCTTTACTGAAGGGGATATTTATCTCAAGTTCTGGAGATCAATCGCAATCCATTGGTGGAAATGGTATGATATCTTGACACTGTGATTCTGATTCTCATATATAAGCATTTTATGAAAAGTTCTTTTTCTATACTATTTGAACTTTGCCGATGGATAACAATTAGAGTATTAGAGCCTAAGATTGTTTATAGAGTTTACCTACTGGTGCAATAATTGAATGCCTAAGTTCAGGTGTGTAATTGGAGTACGAGAAGATTTGACATGATAGAGACCAAATGAGAAATAGAAGGATTGGTCAAGATCTTAGAAAGTGGGGAGTGAGTAGGACTATTTTAGAGGAGCTGAAGTAAATGCAACTACCGGAAGTGAAGAGAAGTAGCAGTAATGCAAGTTTCTTATCTTGTTCTTCTAACTGAGTATTATAGAACTAGAGATTTTAGTTGGTCTATTGATGAGCTATGCTTTTAAAAGTTTGAAGCTGCGTTCTCTAGACATGTAGCTTCCTCGTTAGGATTTTGTTATGATAAATGCCACTGTTGTTGGTACTTTCATGAGCTCAACCATTTAGCCTACTTGAAATTTAATACATCTTTTAAAAGCCTGTTACAGCAACTGTGTTTGATTAAATATGCACTTGCAAAATTTCATATTTCTAGGTGCCTTAGCCTTTGATGTTGAATATGCGCGGTGGCTAGAGGAGCACAACCGGCAGACTAATGAGCTCAGAGGTGCCGTCAATTCACATGCGGGTGATGGTGAACTTCGCATAATAGTGGAGGGCGTTGTGGCACACTATGAGGAGATTTTTAGGATAAAAGGGGATGCTGCCAAGGCTGATGTCTTTCACATTTTGTCGGGCATGTGGAAAACGCCGGCCGAAAGGTGCTTCCTCTGGCTCGGTGGATTTCGTTCGTCTGAGCTTCTTAAGGTATATCATCTTATATATATATAACCACAGATGATAGCAAACCACACACTATATATGCTCGTCTGATCCTACATACCACGTAGGAGTTCCAAAATTTTACAATCTTTCCCTCAAAGTGGTGGGCAACTAATATGACATATTCTGCTGGTCTATTTCTTGAATTTATGGAAACTATCGATATTTAATCTCTCAATTACACGTAATCATTATAGCTGTAAAAGTTTCAGCATTCCTGTTTTCAGCTCCTCATAACTCAGTTAGAGCCACTGACAGAACAGCAGTTGCTGGCCATCAACAACTTGCAACAGTCATCTCAACAGGCCGAAGACGCCCTATCACAGGGAATGGAAGCATTGCAGCAATCCTTGGCTGAGACGTTAGCTGGTTCTCTCTCCCCATCGGGTTCTTCTGGAAACGTCGCCAACTACATGGGTCAGATGGCCATGGCTATGGGGAAGTTGGGCACTCTCGATGGCTTTATTCGTCAGGTCTCTCACTCAGTTCAATATATATATTCACTCGTGTGTGTGTGGTGTTGTTAAGTTAAGCCCTTGAACGAGAAGCAAGATAATCATCATAATCTGTTGGTTACACAGGCTGATAATCTGCGCCAGCAGACTCTCCAACAAATGCACCGTATATTGACAACTCGGCAATCAGCTCGGGCCCTTCTTGCCATCAGTGACTACTTCTCTCGGCTTCGGGCCCTCAGCTCTCTTTGGCTGGCCCGCCCTCGGGAATGAGCACTCTCCTCGATTCCAGTATCTGTTTTCCAAGATGTGTGTTTTTCTACTTCTTCCTTGATTGATGACATGTCCTACCAAGGCAACTGAGTTTGTCGTTAACCGTTGATATTTGGTGGTGGCGTTCCGGTGGCTGGGGGTCCCACAGCCCGTTCGCTGCCATGCGGAGAATGCTTGTTTTCTTCTTGTGTAAGTTAAAAGTTTAGAGGTAGTTGTAAGTGGTTGTTTGATAGTTTATATAGTGTTATATATGATGAAAATATTTCTTGTGATTAAGAAAATCTGCACAAAGAAACTGAGTATTTCTCCTTGATGCTAACTTGTTCTGAGGTATTTGAATAGGTTCTTTGTATATCATGAGATGAGATACTCCTTGTTGGAAATAGCATTCGATGTAATCTCATATTTTATTTTATCAATACATTTCGTTACACATTGTTATATACATATGATAATACTAACGAAAAAAATAAAATGAGATTGAAATATTATAGAAACAGAAATGGGGCCAGTTGTGTTGTGCATCTTTTATTCAAAATGTTTCATTTGTGTGTGATACTAACATCGCCTGTGATACCAGATGTCTTTGCAATATGGTGACAGTGACACCATCCCAGACAGCAGATTTGTTGGAAAATCTTTTGGATTATGACCTCGTTTGACCAAATATTTATTTGAATTAAAATGAAAATTAATTGTAGAATCATGATCAACATTGAATTTTTCGAGTAATTTTTGGAGGAATGTGACATTCCATTTAAATAGGTGAAGTAAGGATTTGAAGAGTTTTCTTTTGATTTCTACAAAAGTGATTGTTTTTGTGTAAGTGTTGGTAGTTTGGTATTGGACAACAAAGTGTTGAATCATACGAAGACATTTCAATTGACTTATAGATGTTTATTCATCTCGTGTGATCAAATATGTCATTTTGATCTGCAACACATTTATTTTCTTTTAGAAATCTTAATAACGGTCATACTTTTTAATATAATGACATATACGAAACATAACTACATAAATATAACTATGTAAGTGTAAGAGTCGACTATCAACTTACTATCATTGATCTATTTTATACTTAGCTAAAATTCAGTCTACTAAACATTTATTTCACTCAACTTGAAGTTCTTTATCAAAACTTTTTTAAATTCTAAAAACATTATATACTATGAGATCTCTCTCTAGAACAATGTTTTCAACAACATACTTTAAAGTGGCTCCTATTTTATAATGCTCATAATATTTATTATGTTCTTAAATTTAAAAATTATTTTACCAATAACATCAACACATGGGCATTAAGATTTCTCAACTTTCCTAATAATGATCGATAATTTAATAATTATTTTTAAATTAAAAAAAAAAAGTTGCCTTAGAATTAGATAGTATGTTTATTATTGGAAAGGAATGGGGGGTCACGTGTGGAACGCATGCATGCAGCTTAGTCTCCTCGGTTTCACGTTGACTCTGCTACGGTGAGAGACCACCTTTTCAGCCTCTAACAAATGGAGAATTTCACATGCATTTCGTCCAAATTTCACCTTAATTTGCGTTAACAATTGTTTAAATTATTACTATGTTTATTTTATGCACTTTTTTATTTATTTAATGAAGACTCTAACGTCTACTACACGAGAATCGGATCACCTTATCTTTGATCTATAAACATCCCCTCTTTTCTGCTTCTAATCGTTGTTTTGTATATTCACTATAGTGAGAGAGAGAGAGAGAGAGAGAGAGAGTGTGGAGAGAGAAAGTCAGTGTTTTGGTTGCTGCGTGGGTTCCGTTTACCGTGTAAGCTCTCTCTCTCTCTCTCTCTCTCTCTCTCTATATCTCCCCCCCCCCCCCCATTTGCTATGATGTTGATATGCGTTTAGTTGCTTGAGACTCATGTTTTCGTTGCTTCTGTGTTAGTTGGAGATATTTTGGCTGTAATTTAGGTTACTTTTGTCAATTTTTACTGTCTCTGGAATCTGATTGTGATTTCATCTTTCTTGGCTAAAGTAAAATTGACAATAACTTGTGAATTATACACCTAAATGAAAAAAAAAAAAAAAAGAAAGAACGAAATTACATACATTTATTTATTTTAATTTGGAAAATATACAACAGGACATGTAGTTTAGATTCTCTGGCTTGTTGATGTATTTGACATCAGCTAATATGTGTATGCAATTATCCTTTGTTAACTTTTTTGATTTAAATATCACTAGCTGGGAAAATCTGTATTGTATTACTTTATTTGAAAATTAGGAATATTGAAGAAATGGAAAATGAGAGGCTTATGCATATGTCACATCTTCTAAAAGTTATGTTCGGTTGATAGTTCTTATGATTTTACACCAAAAAAATCTTGTAGTAGCCAGGATCTTGGTTGCTTCATCTGATTTCATACAATTGTCGTTCGTCTGATTTCATACAATTGTTGTTCTTTGCTTGTTCACTCTCTTCCCATGAGTTGTGTGAGTCTGTAACCGAATATCATTTCAACTATAGAAATTGTTTGGACCTTCCAACAATTAATTCTAAGAATCCACTAAAGCCAAATCCCATCCATTCCATTGAGGTCCTTCAGTTCCATAAGAAAGAAAAGCATTTGGTGTTGCTTTGAGATGATGTTGTGGAATTGTAGTTGTTTTTGTGAGTGCAGTGATCGTTTAACTTTCCTTTTTTTTTTTTTTTTTTATTATTGATAAGAGCCTACGTATGGTTCCTGCCTGCCAGTGGCTTCCAACATTTTGTTTGGTTTGGACTAAGTCTCCTGTGCACTTTTCGTATTTTATGTGTTGTAGACAGACAGAGTTTTGGGAAAGTGTGAACTGGTGAGAGAGATGAATGGGGTGAAAAGTGAGAAATCGCTCTTACTCTTAATGTTTATTTTATCCATACCTCAAACTCGTGTCTTGGTTTTGTCTTCGACAAGCTCTTATTGACCCATTTTTCCTTAGTCTAATTAGAGAAGAGTTCTACCTTATTCAAAGTAATCCACTGTTTCTAGCTTCCAGCATCACCTTCAATAATTCATATCTTCTTTTGGATATGCAGAACATCTGGGTCGAGGAACCAGGATTCTTTTGAAGGGCTAACATTTACCAATCAAGATAAGTAATGGAGGTATTAGGCAAATCTATGGTAGCTGTTCCTACAAATGTCATTTTCTTGTCAAGTATTCGTGGCCAAGATGGGCCTAACCCTGTTCACAAGTGTGACTGGAAATGTGAGAACGAGCATGTGTGTGCGAATATGTATCGCTGCAGGCTAACTGGACTGATGCACATTTGTGACAAAAACTGTAACCAGAGAATTTTGTATGATAACCATAGCTCCCTCTGCAGAGTGAGCAAGCAGATTTTTCCTCTAACTCCAGTTGAGCGACAGGCTGTGAAAGGTGTGCGCAGGAAGCTCGATGCGTAGAGTTGTTCCACCGAGAGCTGTGCCTTTAAGCGCAGAAGGGATGCTCAAAGTCATCCCTCACCATTTGAGAGATCATTTACTGCTGTTAGCCCCATCTGCAGTCAGATTGGCGATGGCATGGATATTAGCTAGATACTATATATAACTGCTAATTTTCCATCATCCTTATCCCCGCCCCCTCCATTTTACTTTTTCCTAAGACTGATTATACCTGATTGTCTGGCCTTTTATTAGGATATCGTAATGTTAACCTTCCTTTATTTGAGCTGTAGCACTTTTATGTCAGAGGACTCATAGCCCTAGGAAGTTATGTTGCTATTTCATGTGAACTTGTTATGAAGCTTGAGTTGCATCTAACTGCAAACTAAAGCTTGAACCTTACATTCTATATTTGATAGTCCCTGTTTACTATGTTTTCTCTATAACTATTTTACTCATTTTAGTTTCTCTTTTCCTTTTCATTCTTTCTTCATCCTACCCTCTTTCACTAGTTTATTGAGTGTTCTTTTTATTTAGTGACTTTTATCTTAATGAGAACTGAGCTCTCATGGAGATTCTTTCTGTGGAAGTGTATGATATTCATTCAGGGATTGGATTTGATGTATAAATGAACTTTAGCTATACAATGCCCTTTTTATTCTCTTTGCTGCATCCTTTCACTTGAAGAGGCGGTTTTGAACATCTGATCTGGAAGAGTTTGTTTTCCGGTGGAAACCTATCTTAATTTATTTTTGCTTAGTGGCATTGCAGGTCGAGGAGGAACTACATAGTCAATCAATTTGCTTCATTTGTTAATATGTTTGTATATATCCTAGTGCTCTATGCTTGTGGTCCTAACTTGTTTTTGTTTCACAACATTGCAGGTTGAGGAAGAAATCACAGAGTTGATCAAATTGTTTTAACTTTTACTTTATGTTTCTGTCCTGTTTGATCGACACTTGAGACCCTAACATCATACATTTTCAGGGGCAGCAACACATGCATTTTGTTTAATGATTTAAATATGTTAGATCTCATGAAAGCTTCTAACTATAATTTCCTCTCATGCAGGAGAAATCTCGTGTTTCCATGAATTGTACTTCATGTATATACCTTATGCTACCAATGACTTGATCAACGAGCGAGTATTGGGCCACTTCTGGGCATTTTCAGTCATTTCCAGGTGTTACTTCAGATCTCCCATACATCAAGCGGTCAAGATATCTATGATCTTTCATAACTTCACCATGGAAGGAATCCTAAAGGCTATAAATATCTTGGCCTTGATCTTGTCTATTGGCCCTTGAGGTTTTGTGGAGAGTCAACAAGCATTCTTGAAACTTTTGGGTCCTCTGAAGAAGTGAAAAAGCTCGATAGTTCTCATAGTTGAAAACAGATGTTGGAGCAAGCTATAAACTCAGCTGAGATTATCCATAAAGGATCCGATCCTGGGTAAGACCAATCTCTGTTTTACATTCTGTTTTCCTCCAGAATTGAATGTGTATCATATTTTTATGTTATAACTCTGATAATATTTTTATGAAAAGCTTAATGATCTATTTATCTATATGCTGAGGTGATTCTGCATTGCCCTGGATTAATATTATGTGACTTTGTCAGATCTGTTAAAACTGTCCTTTTGTATCCCACATGATTAAGAAAGAATAGTGCATGTTTCAGGGCAGAGTTTTTTTGTGAGGATATGATTTTTGCATTTAAGTGATGATTATGTAAGTTGAAGACTACGTCTTGTTTGATGTAAATCTAAATTGATCCACTATCAACTTTGATTTTCGAAATATTTTAACATCTGTAAAAGTTCATGAATGCGCAATCAACAACCAATTTTTGGCCTTTGCAATCATTTTCAATCTTGTAATTATCCAAGTATTTTCTTAGAGGAACATTACTCTTCTTTCATGTATAACTTTTCATTATTACGGTACAGTTGTTCCCATGCAGTTATTCGAAGTGAATGTGTGCTAAAAAAAACAAGATTTTTCAATATATGGCCTAAAAGATGATTCATTATGGAATCGGGGCCTGATTAAATTATCAAACAGATCCCAAAATTTATAAAATTACAATCTGTCCTGCAATTATGAAAAAGAATCGTGTAATGTTTCGATTGAATCCTATTGAAAATTTAAATCAAACTCACTCATTTTTCTATTAATATCATGCAACATTATTACCTTCAATTTAATAAGTGGTCATATTTTGAAAATTTGACTGTTAAAATATTCAATTATAATTTTCATAGATTTTGAAGTCTATTACTAGGTAAGATGATCAAATCTCCATATTGATGAAAGTAATTCATAGAGTAATTAAAAAAATCCTATATAAATTAATATTGCTAGTAATGGAAAAAGGGTCGATCCCTCGTAGGATTTGTATTTGATATAAAGGCACAAGTACAGTAACAACCAACTTGAATTATTTAACAGCAAGTAAAGAGTAGGTTGTAAACTTGTAATAATATAAAGATAAAGTAAGGTTGAAATAAATTATATTACCAAATTCAACTCTAATTTTAAAATAACTCGCTAATCCCTAATAGAGTGGTCTATTTTTATACAAGTGCCGTAATTTATTTGTACCCTCCCAGAAAGAAAAAAAAAAGGTTTTCTAAAAACAATTTTGATAAAAATGAAAAATAATAAAAAAATTAACTTTGGTGGTCTTATATTATATATGGGTTTTAGAGCCGAAAATGGCCAGGGATTTATTCCACATTTGTTATCCATTCTTCTCTTCACAGTTCCTCCTCTAAACCTCTGTTCATATGAATCGAAACTAGACTCTTCCTCAATTTTCTCAATATCAACAACCTTCGCCAATAATTCAAGAAAAAATTTGTATTCTGAGTATTAACAAGGAACTATGGTGGTGGAGATTCCTACAAAGACCGGCGGTTTGATGGGACAAGCTGAGCAGAACCCAATTGCGGTGGTGCAGGCCAAGTTCAAGGAGGTGGAGATTAGGTTTCGTGGTTGGCTGTCCAAACAGTCTTTGCCGGTGGAGGCCGCCGTCGTCACCGTCACCAGTGGTGCCCAAGGAGCTGCAATTGGCGCCTTCATGGGGACGCTCACTGGTGGTGATGCTTCCTCCTTCCTTACTCCGCCGCCAAACGCCGGAAACCTCAATCCCGAAGCGATGGCGTCGCTAAAACAGGCTCAGGTTTATTGTTTTTTTTTTGCTGGATTAATATACTCTTCCGCGAATTGAATCATCATTAATTATGCTGTTTTGGATAATTATAACTATTGGATCATTGGAAATGCGTTAATTTAGTGGAATGTATTTGAATTGAATTGAAAGATGTGTTATCTACTTTGGAAATTGAAGTATGATGGCATTTTTTCCCATCTGCAATTTTAGTTGTGTTATTGTTGGACCAGTTTCTTAAATGAATATGCACTTTTAAATTTAGGTTTTTTGTTGATGTTGCTTGATGATGATAACAGCATGGCCATAGTGGTGAACTATTTGATGTAGTTGTGAAAAGGTGGATCATCTCACTTCGATGGATTTTTGGTTAAACTCAAGTGACAGTGACTGAATATTATTACATTCCATAAATGTCAATTGACAAAAGAAGGGGAATCTTGTGACATAAATGGTGTGAAGTTATTGATTGATTTTGTGGTTGAAGTAATGAAGGCTTACATGTGTCATTGCCTGCAGGCTCTTGCAGGAGGCCCTTTGGTGCAGGCACGCAATTTCGCTGTGATGACAGGTGTCAATGCCGGCATTTCAAGTGTCATGAAAAGATTGAGAGGCAAGGAGGATGTTCAATCCAGGTTTGCTATGCCTGTAAACCTGGAACACATCACCCATCCTTAAGTTTTTGTGCTTATATATTGGCTTGGTGACTTCAAATAAAAGTACACTAAAATGGAGGACTTTGGCATTTGCAATTTAGCTGAGAGCTCAACCCTATGATTTCTGAACCTGTTTGATATACCAAAAGAACTTATATTTTCCACAATCAATCTTTTTTAAGCTTCTGATGTCTTGAAACAAGATATCTTGTGAAGCAGTAGACTTTTGGACCGTAATGTGGTTTTATTTTGCATTATCCTCCAGCATTCCAACCATGGTAACAAGCATTTCAAGTTTTAACTAACTCTTGGTCGTTTGTCATCACCTGTTGAAGCCTTCTTTACTGCTTCCCGGTTACAAATCGTTTTGTGTGTGTGCCTTTGATTAAATTTGGATGGTTATTATTATTGTTTCTTTTTTGAGTCAATTGTAAAATGTGATAAATATTGTTTTCTTTGAAACTTGAAAGACAGATTAAACCTTTCACTGCAACATAATCATATTGAGTTAAGTTGAGCTTTTAGTATTAATGGAGATGTCGAGTAGCTGAAAAATAGTTGCTGCAAATGACTGCCAATTCTATTGCTTCTAGTAAGCTTCTAATTAACAATTGCTCTTCCGCTCACGAGGATGAAGGAAATTCAAATGAATTTTTAAAATGATGGTGTGTGGAACCATATGTTGAGAAAATTAACCTCGAATCTTGATAAGTTCAGGAATGTGATCCAAAATCTTTTCCCATTTTTGGAGTATAATGTGTTTTGATGTACATGTAAGCATCTTCATATATGGGAACAGACGATAAATTGACAGGAATCATTAGAGAAGTTAAGAGAGCTGAAGTATGATACATGATTGGGGTAGCATGCTTGATCTTGATTTTGGCGTCTGCTATAAACTATACATTTCTAACATGCCAATATAGTGAAGAATTTTTTTTCTATTCTACAGCAATTCCTTCTGCAATTTTTATCAGTTGTCTTTCTTCTTGTTCTAGCATTCATCCTCCTGGTTTGTCTTTGTTCTCCTCTGCCATGAATGCTGACTGGCTAATTTTTCAAATTGCAGTATGGTTGCAGCTTTTGGTTCTGGGGCCATGTTTTCGTTAGTGAGTGGCATGGGTGGACCAAATCAGGCAGGAAATGCCGTTACCTCTGGTCTTTTCTTTGCTCTTGTTCAAGGTGGAATTTTCCAGGTGATTCTCTAGCGACAAATTCCATTATACTAGATTCAACTTGTCCATGTACATTCACCTTTATACTGCTTACACGTACTGTAAATATAAAGATGCTCTATACACTATCTCTAATGATCAATAACCTCTGTGATTACTATGCTTTTAGTCTTGTAATTTGAAGCCTTCATTTTCCATGATTCTAATAAGCTAATAAGCTCTATGAGTTGTCATGTAATTGGATTTTCTGTTATTCTCGAATCTAATATTTGAATTGCATTTTTTCCTGAACATATAATGCTGGCTAATGCAGTTAGGTCAGAAGTTTTCACAACCCCCGGCTGAAGACATGTACTATGCGAAAACCAGATCTATGCTAAGCAACCTTGGTCTACAAAACTACGAGAAGAATTTCAAGAAAGGCTTGTTGAGTGACAGTACTTTGCCTTTGCTGACCGATAGGTAATATTCTTTATTAGTTTACGTGTAACATCGGATTATATATTCCAAATCTCAGCTCTTAGTTATGCCCTTCCACCTGAATTTCAGTGCTCTCAGAGACGTGAAAATACCTCCTGGCCCAAGGCTGCTAATTCTCGATCACTTAGAGCGGTATTTACCATTCTCTGTCTTAGCTTGATTTTCATAGAATTCTTGAAATATTTATTGATTCACCCAATTGTCCGCAGAAACCCGGAGCTGAAAGAAAGGCGAGCTGTTTCATCAACATGAAATAGATTCCAACAATTTTGTCCACTGCTTAGTTGCATTTCAGAATGAATAGTTATATGTTGTACCTACACTGAGGATTTGGTAAAAGGATTTATATTTGTTTGTGATTTCATTCATGACATCCTTCATGTATTCTAATTTGGTGCTGATTCCCAAGTGAACATGCAGTTTTCGGTAATAAGTAGTCGATTTCACTCTTGCTTGTTATTAGCCGGTTAATAGGAAATAACTTTTTTTTTTTTTTGTGGGGAAAAGATTAAATTATCATATTAAGATTAAGAATACTGAATATTATCATCGTATCTGTTTTCAATTTGGTAGATTAAAAATATATTTGTATTTAACCACCTTTTCTTATATTGCTTCAATCCAAACATAAATGTTCTCCTACAATTAAACTTTCTTATATATTCCCATCATGAAATACGACAAAATCTTTAAGAATAATATCTAAATACGATAATCTTAAAGAAAAGAAAACTAATAAAAAGAATAAATATGAACAAAACTCTAAAAACAATCACAAATGGGGGTTTAAAATTACAAACAGAACCCCTCATATTACAAATTAAAACCCTAAAACAGACCTTATATGCTAAAAGCAGATTTAATTACAAATGTTGAAAGGTCATTGAGAAATGATGGTCGAAAAAGAAGAATATTCTCCCAGAATTTTGTGAGCATCAGAAATCTGCTCTATCAATTCCATAATTCGGGCCCTGTATTCTCGGGCCTGATTGACGGCCTCGGCCTCCACCTCCCCTAACTGGAAGCAGAGGCGCTCCTCCGCCTCCTCCGCCACCGCCAGCCGCCGCCACGTCGTCCTCAACTCCTCCTTCATTCTATCTTCTCTCTCCAAACTCTTCTTCAGCTCTCTCTCTAACTCCTCGTTTCTCCGCCGCAGCGCTTCCTCGTCCTGGCGGGCCCCCATCATCGCAGCGCTCTGAGCCATGAAAATGAAACACACTAAGAAAAATACTGAGGACTAAAAAGAAATTTTTTGGAATTCTGGTGATAACTGTGGATGAATTTATTGCATGCATGAGGTTTCATATATGTAGTCTATAAAATGGGTGTCTAGGTTCAATGTATCTGATACCTTATATAGCCTTTTTTTGGGTACCAAATGCTTGTTGGTTTTATTGACCAACTAATTGTTTCTATTCACATTCGAGATTTGTATTATTTCTAGATTTAAAATTGTTATTGCTTGGTAATTTTCGTATACAAGTATGCAAAATATATATGAGATTTGACTAATATATAAAGAATTTTAAAATTTTAAATATAAGACGTGTAACACACTTTGAAAACATAACTGATTAATATTTTTGAATATTTCAATATTATTTATATTACCATCTTATGATAATATTTAAAAGAGAAAATGGTCGCGTGTAGACGCGTTTGCCAATTTGATACGTAATGTCGTATTTGGTACATAGTTGACGTCATCGAATGCGCAATTACTGAAAAATAGGAAAATGAGTGTCAATAATTTAATTAAGTGGGACCATCTTGGTCTCGATATGGATTTCTTTAATTATGCGCAATTACATTCTCATCCTGCTACCGACTTTGTAACACCACAAATTTAAAAACATAAAAACTCATGTGACACCATCTCACGTAATACTATTGTTCAAAATTTATTATTCTATTTTTTTGGATATAACTTATTTGTCATTTTTTCAGCTTTGTGATTTTGAAAATTCAAACATATATGAAGTAATAAGGTGAATCTGATGTTCATTGGTTGTATCCAATTATATATTATAGACTACAATTTACGAATCACAATATAATGGAATTTATTTTAAATTCTATTAACGTAGATTTCAGCTTTAATTTTGTATTTGTATTGTGATGTTTTTTTTTCTTTCTAAGACTTGAATTACAGGTGCTTGATTGACTAAAATATTTGAAATAAATATATTTTAAATCCATACATTTTAGGAACACAAAAATTTATATAAGATGTTTCACGTATAGTTATCTTTGAGGGGTTTGTGTTAGTTTCAATGGTGGTTATTCTAGTGTAGAAACACACGCAAGTTGACAAATTAATAAATATTCCAATAAAAGAATACAAATGTCTTAATATTGAAAATCGGTAACACGTAAGGTGTCAGATAGACTTGCATTTACTGATTCACGTTGACAAATTAAATAATGGAACTATAATGGTTGTGGGGTCGAGCCAAACCGGATATTCTGTACCAAAATCTTTGTCTCATTTGTATGTCATATTAAAATTACAAGGTTTTAATATTGGAAAAAAACTAATAATTTGTAACCGTTTTTAATTTGAAAATCAATATAACGTGTTTTGAAATATGATACACGATCTGATTTGAGGCCGAACAGTAGAATGCTACGTTTCTCCGCATTTATAGGAAATGAAGTGCTTTTGCCTCTTGGCCCTTTGGGCATTGCCATCTGCTCTTTTCAACCTTTCTTAATTATCATCAAGTCCTTTTCTTTCATAGGTATGCTAGGCTGCCTAACCATATTTGGACCCCCTTTATCTTAACATTTTCACTTTATTGGTCCACAAGCACTGATGAAATTTTGTCTAGAATGGAAAGGTGGTTAAATTAATTTAGGGATAATTACCAATAAATCCATCAATTTAATGTAGATTTCCATTTACAATGTGAACTTTGGCAAAGTTTATGTTATAGTTTATCAATTTTAATATATTAATTAGATATGTGAATATACAATATCAACTCCAATTGATGAAGTAAAGCTCAAATTATCCACTTTTAAATTATGGTAAGAAAAAATAAAATTAAATTGATTATTCTTTTTCCATCATTCATTGTTTTCGTCATTGAAAAATCGCAAAACCCCACTATCATCTCAAATTACACCTCCAAGCTCATAAATATCAAGCTTATACATCGTATAATCGTTCTTTATAATTAAGATGTATTTTAAATATCTGAAACAAGAACAAAAGCCACTACCATTATCTTGAAGCCGTCATTTATCACAACCACCATTGAAACTAACGACAAACCCTTCAAATTATATACCAAGATGATCTTCTCAACAAGACAACAAGCTTAATCAATTTGATTTGATTATATATAGAGATAAGTTCAAGTCTCAAATTGACATTCAATTTATCAAATTAAAATCCAAAGTAGACCCTATATCCTTGTAATTTCAAATGGATAGATGACTAGATAAAAACATAAGATAGTCCCAAGTTTTTCTCCATTTAAAACAGTTTAAAATTGGTGAGTTCAGTTTTATGTTATGAATGAAAGTTAACCTAAAGTTAATTAATTTATATATAATTCAGTACTATGTTCAACCATAATACAAATGTTTCAAAAATAAATCAAATAACTCGATATTAATTTATTTGAATTCAATTACTAAACTCTTATTTACACTTGGTTAATAATAATTTTTAAATTCAAGTTATTTATATATATATATATATATATATATATATATATATAGTAGGGATGAGAAATGATTCAATGGGATAGTTAAGGTTAATAATTTATGTATATAGGTCCAAGCACCAGCTCACATGTACGTTTATCAAAATGAAAATAGTAATCTATACTATATATTAAAGCGAGAACGTTGACAAAAATTATAAGATTGTCATTTTCTCGCCTAAAAATATCATATCAATAAAAATAAAAATAGTAAATCTTACTTAATAAGCTATTCTTTAATAAGAACAAAAAAAAAAAGGTTCAATCTTACTCTAGAAACTACTCTATAATCTATATAAAGCTAAGAGATGAAGACAAAGATACATTGATTTCTCAAATCCATATAAAACTAAAAAATGGAGAAAAATATAGTGATTTCTCAACAAAAAAGAGATGCATATAGAATGAGAAAAAAAAACAAGATATACAAGGAATGAAGAAGAAAAAACCGTAAATATAATTATTTCTCAAATTTATATAAAACTAAAAAAAATGAAAGAATACAAGATTTGCTAAACATTCAAAGGTAAAAAAAATTCTTCCACATCTTATTGTCTAAAGAAAAAAAAAACAATAAAAAATTATAAATATAATGATTTCTCAAATCTATATAAAATTAAAAAAAATTAAAGAATACAAGATTTGCTAAACATTCAAAGGTAAAAAAGTTATTTTAGATCTCATTGTCTCATGTCTTCATCTAAGGAAATCCCACCAAATTGTCTTTTTACACTAAATAGAAATTGAACAAATAATTTTGTAAGAGAGAAATGAAGAAATGACGTAGGAAAACATATATATATATATATATATATATATATATATATGTGTGTGTGTGTGTGTGTGTGTGTGATGATTTAAGTATGAGATTAGAATATACAAATTATAAAAAATATAAAAGGAAAGATTAATTATTATGATTGAAGGAAATATTATTGTATATAATAATTTTAATTTGACGAAAACAGAAATCAACAAATAAAATAAAAATGTTTAAAAATAAAATTAACAATTAAAATTATTAAAGTTATATGACAATGCGTACAGCGCACATGAGTAATATGAAAAATCATTTGTATATAGTACATGTTTTAAATTAAAATAATAAAAGATATTATGAATAATCTGATAATTTATGCACTTCATTATATTATTACAAATTACATAATATTGACATAATAAATAATAAACCGCACATTGCACGAGTGGACTGCCAATAATAATAATAAGTTGACTTTAAACAACTTTTCATTGGATGATATTTTAAGCTTCATTGAAAATTGATTTTTGAGTAAAAAATGATACTAAAATATACTCCCTTCGTCCCGTGATAAGTATCACACTTTCCATTTTTGGACGTCCCAAAATAAATGTCACACTATACACTTACTAAAAATGGACATAAAAAAGTTCATTTTATTTAAATTATATTATTTAAATTATAATAATATATCTCACTATCTCTCTCCTCCCACTTACATTATAATAATATATCTCACTATATCTCTCCTCCCACTTACATTATAATAATATATCTCACTATTTCTCTCCTCCCACTTACATTATAATACTCCCTTCGTCCCGTGATAAGCGTCACACTTTCTATTTTTGGACGTCCCAAAATAAATGTCACACTATACACTTACTAAAAATGGACATAAAAAAGTTCATTTTATTTACATTATAATAATATATTTCACTACCTCTCTCCTCCCCACTACCTCTCTCCCTCCACTCACATTTAAATACAATAATTCTTAAAAATAGGGCCGAACAGTAAATGTGATAATTTATCACGGAACGGAGGTAGTAATATATATCCCACTACCTCTCTCCCCCCACTCATATTTAAATACAATAATTCTTAAAAATAGGGCCGAACAGTAAATGTGACACTTATCACGGGACGGAGGTAGTATTATACATTCCTACATACGTGTATGTATCCAATAAACAATCAAATCAAATTGACAGCCAAACAAATATTCAAATGCAATATTTTAAGTTCAATAGAAGTGAACATGCTTAGCTTGTTGTGTCTCACATATGTAATCTTATTTTACAGATTTGTGGAGATTTGTAGACATTCAATTATTCATAAATATCGGAAAAATAAATACACTACTTAATATCTACCAAATGAAAATTCAAGAACCCAAAAATCATCACAACTGCACACAAGATTCAATCCCCATTACTGTTACAGAAATCCCAAGGAAAATCCCAGAAGAGGGACAAAAACGTAAATTCCAAGGATCTGAGACACAAATAGCCCATACCTTAGGGACCCAAAGGAAAAACTACAACCATCATACAAAGTAGGTTGCAAATCAACGTGGTAATTAAATTTTCACACCAAAAAAAAAAAAATATATATATATATATATATATAAAAACCCCAATTGAGAAGAGGAGAGAGAAACAGTGTGTTAAGCATGTTGGAGAAGTTTGTTAGCAAGAGATAGCTTCTCTGTCAAAGCTATGATCTGAGCTCTATACTCTCTGACATGATCGACGGCCTCCGCCTCGAGCTCGCCGAGCTGGCTGCACAGCCGCTCCTCCGCCTCCTCCGCCACCCGCAGCCGCTCCCATGTTCTGTTCAGCTCTTGCTTCATCATCTCCTCTCTTTCCAGGCTACTCTTCAGCTCTTTCTCCAGCTCTTCGTTTCTCCTCTTCAACATTATTTCTTCGTTCTCCGTTGGCGGTGCCGCCATATCGAGGCGGTGGCCGGAGCCTGGGACGGCGATGGTTGGAGCCATGCTTTATGAAAGGAAGAGAAAAAAAAAAAAAAAAAAGGCGATAAGTATACTATAGCTTTATAGGGCAATGCTAAAGTAGTGGTGGAATTTGCCGAGTATAACGGGCGGATTTATATAGCGATTTTACTGGGATGGGTTTGTCTACCGCGCATCCTCACGCTACATACCATGTGCCCTTCTATTCAAATCATCCATAAAGCAAACTAGATTTTTTCTATTTCAAAATTCAATTTATGTTTAAGTTAAAAATTTAAAATAACCATTATATATATCATTAACTAATAAGAAATGCTAATTAAAGATAATGAAATACAAGATAAAATATTAAAATATAATCAATGGTCCAGATTGTTATCTATGAAATATTTAATTTTTAGTGTTTTAGGTAATGTGGTTAAAAAATGAAAGAAAAAGAATATGCAAGGGTATACTTTACTTTTTATTTGAAGAAAATAATTTGCAATAACAATGAGGTTGTGAGATGGAAACAAATTAGTAAATCATCTAAACTTTCTTTTGTTTTTTTCTAATGACTTTTGTGATAACTAATAAGTAATAATCAATGTTTCACATAGAACCAAACTAGTAACATCCAGAAATGATTCTACTTTAAAATTAATTCACACACTTGTAGCCTTGCGAGTATTAGATGCGCCATTACCCAAAAAGAACGGATCTTGCTATCCTTTGATTTGATACAATATTTATGTGGCTGTTATTTAATAATTATTTTATTTGAATTGACAAAACTCTCTTTCAATTTACATTTGTTTAATTTGACTTTTTAAATGGAGTTGGTGGAAAATCCTATGTTAACATAATTGGATTTTTGCATTTCTGATTATACCAATCTATCATATAATTTATAAATATTTCTATAAACGTGGTGCATGAATTATAAATCCATGCAATCGGATTAATCCGATTTGAAAAGTCAATTTTATGCGTCTCATCCGTCTCATGAGCCCTCACACGCTCTCACATATTTATATGTAAGCGCCCACATTCAGTCCTGTCTTTTCATATTCTAACAAACATATATGTTGTACTCCCTCCGTCCCGAGATAATTTGCACACTTTCTTTTTTTGGGTGTTCCGTAATAATTTGCACACCCCCGAAAAGGAAAATAATTTCAACTAAAAAGCAAAAAACAATATTTTTTTATTCAACTCAAAAGGCAAAAATCAACATTTTCTTATTCCACGTGCCGAGATGGGTGTGCAAATTATCCCGGGACGGAGGGAGTACTTTTTAATTATGTTAGTGAGACTTTTTAGTTATGTTAGCTAGACATTTATGTTATGCTAGTTGTACTTTTACATTATATTACACAGACATGTAATACATTTTTTAAACATTTATATTATAAAAAAATAATTTTTATGTTGATATAAATGTATAAGTAATATTAAATAAATTTATGAGTATTATCATAAAAGTATGATAAAATTGTGTCGAAATTATTTTTTTAAGTTAAAGTATTACCTAAATGTTATGATATTTGTACATAAGCATTATACTAGTATAATATAAAAGTTCCTGTTGGGAAAAAAATAGGTTAGTGCATGAATATTTAAAAGAAAATTCAATATATATAAAAAAAAATTCAAATGGATCTAGATCGATTCAGAACTGTACAACTGATCCATGAGAGAGCTATTCCATATAATTTCAATAAGAATTTTGACTTTCATAATATCATCTTACATATTTAATTTTATAAATTAGATTTTAACTCATAAGTCATTATATATATATATATATGAACGAACTTACAAGTTTATATTTATAAGACTATCTCATAGAAAATTTTGTGTGCAAAATATTAATTTTATAATTCTTCCAGAGAGTGATATGCCTAGGGGTGGAAATCAGACGGATCGAATCGGAAATAGGGTGTTTCGGAAAAATTCCAAAAAATTTCGGAAATGAAAAACCAATTTCAATTTCCATCCAAAAATTTTCGGAAATGTGAAATCCAATCCGATTTCGGAAATTTCGGAATTTTTGGAATTTTTTCGGAAAATTTCGGAAAATTTTTCGGAATTTTTTTCAGAATTTTCAGAAATTAAAAAATTCAGAAATTTTCGGAATTAATTAGTTGGTCTATTAGCTATATAGCCTTTTCTAATATCATAAGAAATAATACGACCTCGAATCTGACATTCCAAGCATTTTACATCAATATAATATCTACCAAAGACATGGGAGATTAATTATTCTGCTGATGTACTATAGTATATAAATAGTTATAAAATAAAATTATAGTTATAAAATAAAATAAAATTATAAATAGTATATAAATACTATATTAATTTTTTTTACTTTTTTCACCTTTAGTTTTTGAGTCATATTTTATATTTAATATATACTATAGTATATAGTATAAAATAAAACTATAAAATTTATATGAATAGTATATAGTATAAAATAAAATTATAAAATTTATATGAATAGTATATAGTATATAATATAAAATAAAACTATAAAACTATATTATAAACTATTATCATTTTGTAAGTAATTATACTTATTAATTCATATTTATTAAGTTATTTTTCTTTTAGAAAGCTCAAATCAAATGAATATTTGAATCTATATTATGATTTATGATAATGCTTTGTTCGAAATCCTTCGATATTTAAAATACTTGTTTTATAATTTGTATAATTTTCTTTGTCATTATTCCTATTATATAAAATGTTATCATTTTTAATGAAATTTATGATATATTTACCTTTGAAATTAGATATTCACTTTTTATTTTATATAATATATAGTATATAGTGTTCTTATATAGCATATAATATATAGTATATAGTATATAATATATGGTATATAGTATAAAGTATTCTTTTAGTATGTAGTATATAGTATGCAGTATATAATATAGTATAATTCTAAAACTACAGTATAAACTGTACTATATACATATAGTATATAGTATATATAGCATAAAGTATATAATATATAGTATATAGTATTCTTCTATAGCATATAGTATGTAGTATATAATATAATATAATTAAAAAACTATAGTATAATCTATAATATATAGTATATATTATAAAATAATACTAAACAACTACAGTATAAACTAAAGTATATAGTATATAGTATATATTATAAAATAATACTAAAAACTACAATATAAACTATAGTATATAGTATAAAATAAAACTATACTATATACACATAGTATATAATATATATAGCATAAAGTATATAATATCTAGTATATAGTATTCTTCTATAGCATATAGTATATAGTATATAGTATGTAGTATATAATATAATATAATTAAAAAACTATAGTATAAACTATAATATATAGTATATATTATAAAATAATACTAAACAACTACAATATAAACTATAGTATATAATATATATTATAAAATAATACTAAAAAACTACAGTATAAACTTTAGACTATAGTATATAGTATAAAATAAAACTATAGTATAAACTATACTATATACATATAGTATATAATATATACAACATAAAGTATATAATATATAGTATATAGTATTCTTCTATAGCATATAGTATATAGTATGTAGTATATAATATAATATAATTAAAAAACTACAGTATAAACTATAATATATAGTATATATTATAAAATAATACTAAACAACTACAGTATAAACTATAGTATATAGTATATATTATAAAACAATACTAAAAAACTATAGTATAAACTATAGACTATAGTATATAGTATAAAATAAAACTATAGTATAAACTATACTATATACATATAGTATATAATATATTTATATACTATCATATAGTATAAAGTATATAAAATATATTATATAGTATATAGTATTATAAAGTATATTATAATATGCATATTTATATTTACACATAGTATAAAGTATATAAAATATATTATATAGTATATAGTATTATAAAGTATACTATAATATGTATATTTATATTTACATATAGGAAATGTATATAAAATATATTATATTATATAATATAATTCAAACATTTTATACTATATACTATTTGCTATAGAAGAATAATATATACGATTATATAGTTTATAGTATTCTTCTATAGCAAATAGTATATAGTATAAAATATTTGAATTAATTACAACAATTACTATTGGTTTGATGGTAGGTTTCGTGCTTTGAGTGTGAGGGGTCTCGTGTTCGATTCTCAAATGCCTCTATTAACTCTACATTTTATAATTTTGGATCGGAATTTTCGGAAATAAATCGGAAATTGGATTGGAATTTCGGATCGGAAATTGGAAATTTCCGAAAATTGAATTTCGGAAATCGGATTTGGAATTTCGGATCGGAAATCGGAATTTACGAAAATTGAATTTTGGAAATATTTCGGATCGGATTTCGGAATTTCCGAAAATTTCAAAACTAATTCTGATTTCCATCCGAAAATTTTCGGAAAAATCGGAATTCGGATTTTCGGATTAAAAATATTCGTTCCAAAATCGGAAAATTTCGAATCGGATTCGACGGATATCGGAAATTTCCGTTCCAATTTCCATCCCTAGAAATGCCCATTGAGTGCGATTATCCCCCTTTTTCCCTTTTTTTTCGTTGAAAATAAATTAAATAGTGTCTAGGTTCAATGTATCTGATTATTTTCAACGCCAGGAAAAAAAAAATCCATGACGCAATATTTAAAATATTAGGACCATCTTGAATTTGTCTATTACAACATACACGAATAGAAGATTCTGTATTTTGATAATGGCTTTATTATTCATTTAATAAGGTTAGAACATAGTTGTCAACAAATTATTTTTATTCAAAATTTAAATAATAAAAAAATTGTAAATATATACGACTTTAGTCACAATTAATTTTTCTTTGAAAAATTAAATATATCTTATATAATTCCAAAATGTTACTTGTGGCCATGCATCAAATAAAATACAAATTATTTGTCATTGAAATTGAGCTTTTGAAAATATCTCTTTTACATTATGACAAAAACTTTTGTGCACCTGATGCATTAACTTTAGATTCGTACACTCGGGTCGACCCAATTCGTCATGCGCCCGCACGCGCAACCAAATTACCGACAAAATCCGTCCAAACATGCTCTCGAGTGTCAGATCTTTATGTTATGTTAACTATACATTTTAATAGTGTTAGTCATACTTTGTAATTATATTAGTCATACCTTTTGTAAGGCTAGCTGTACCTTAACATTTTTTTTAAGCAAACATATTAACCTTTCATTCTTTTTAGTTATAATAGTCATACTTTTTAGTTATGTTAGATTAGTAGTTGTTCCCGTGCATTGCACGGTTTGATATATAATATGTAGTAAATATCAACTATTTTATAATACAGTTTAACTAATTATAAACATTTTGAAAATATAAAGTATTTAACAATTAAAAAAATATGAATTTACTTAACTATATAATATATATATATATATTAAATATCTATTTAATTCATAATAATCTTGTTTATTATATATATCTAATTAGGCAATCTGTATCAAATATGAATTTCAAATTAAACCCAATTACTTAAATTAAAGATATATATATATATATATATATTTTATATATATATATATATATATATATATATATTA
Source organism: Scutellaria galericulata (assembly GCA_946896805.1). Lineage (NCBI taxonomy): Eukaryota > Viridiplantae > Streptophyta > Magnoliopsida > Lamiales > Lamiaceae > Scutellaria > Scutellaria galericulata. Next base: position 22,914,043 of record OX335784.1, on the reverse strand, counting down.
GAAACAATACACAAAAAAAGGAAATTTTACTTAAGAACTTGATGCAAACAATGTAAATCATGTATTTTAGACCTTCATTGTAAAATAAATTGAATTTAAAAAAAATTACATTTTTAGTATCGCTTAACATTGAAAATGACAGATAGCCAAATCATGTATTTTATATTTGAATATTTAATAATATTTTCATCATTAAAATATATCGGTAAAGGATATTAATATTTTCCGTACAATGTTGATGGTATTACATATTTAAATATACAACTATTAATGTAAAAAATATTTAGAATGACATATAATTCCATTACCATACTACTACACACACATATTTTATATAAATTTCTTTAACAATGTTAAATTTATTTATTTATATTAAATATGATATTAGATATCCCTAAATAAATTAATATTTGTTATTAAGTTTTTTTTTTGAACAATATATGTTATTGGATTTATGAAATTATATTCAATAAAAATTAATTTAATTAAGACCAAGAAAATATATATGAAAAAATAAAATAATTATAATATTAAATCAAATGGACCAATTATATAAATTGAAAAATCTATACAATATTACAATTCCTAATACAATTAATTCATTTATAAAAAATCCTATTACATTTAAAAAATATATTGCATATAACTTGGGAAAACAATTAAATTAAATATGCAAAAAACCAAAATAAATAAATAAATAATATTAATGATTTGACGTTTTTAGGAGGGAAAAAAGTATTTTTGTAAACTTTTCCAACTTCTTTGATTTTATATAAGTATAGATATACATTTTAGTTAGGTCAGTTGTACTTTTATATATTATATAAAAGTATGACCGTTGATATAAAGGTATAAGTAATATCACATAAGGGTAAACATGTACAAATTGTGGCGGAATTAGGGTTTTTTTAGAGTTAAAAATATTAAATAAAGGTATGATATCTGGACATAAGGGTATGCCTAATATAACATAAAAATATGATTTATATAATATAAAAATATGATTAATATAACATAGAGATTATGACAAAAAATAATAAAATAAAATAAAAATGCACGGATCCGGATCAACTCTCACCCAAACCCAACCCGAATGCGTATATACATTAGGGGCACATGAATGCAGCTCTTTTATGGATTTCTCTATTAACTATTCTATTTATAGACTATAGTGGTGTAACTGGTGTTGGTGTTTGCACAAAAAGAATATTCTGTTGAATATTCCATGGATGTACTTCCATTTGAATTTATTTTTAATAATAGAACAAAGCATTTGCATACAATTGAAGAGAATTTGGTTAGGTATCTCTATTTAAATTTGTCAATATTCTCCTTTCAAGAGATGTATTATATTATAAATTTAAGGTTGTGTTTGAATGTATGGATTTGAAGAATGATTTGAAATTCATGATAGTACATAAATTTATTGATGATGTTTGGATATACATTGATTTCAAATCCACAATATTAATTTTGAACTATTTTTTAAACAACATGAGTGGATTTAAATTTTGTATAATAAATCTTTCTATCCAAACACAATAGTATTTGGATTACATTCAGCAAGAAAAAAGAATTATCCAATATATATATATATATATATATATATATATATATATATATATATATATATATATATACTTGTTCAATATGTGGAGACTGGAGAGTAATATCTCGTTCTTCTTTCATCTTATCTTTTTTTTTTTTTTTTTCTGGATAAATTTTTATAACAAAACCCAATTTATAGATTAACTTTTAATTTTAAATCCAATTTTTAAATTTTCTCAACAAGGGGCTCAATTTAACATTTTTTTCTCAATTTAAGACTTCAAATTTAGATTGAGTTCTTAATTCAATACAAAATTCCTTTTTTTGTTCTTTTTTCTTTTATTTATATTCATAGATTTATTAATATTTCAACATGTATTTATATTTAAAATAAATTATAACAAGTTAGGACAAATTTGAAACGATTTTCATCCTATTTTTATTAATATATATATATATATCATTAATGTAATTCATAAAATTAAGATTCCTTTTCTTTTCTTAATTATATGAATAAAAGTACATAAATCCAATTTTAATATTAATCAATTTCATATATATATATATATATATATATATTATATTTTATGAATTGAATTCATTATAATTTTTCTTTCTTTCTTTCTTTTTTTATATAAATTAATACAAGTCGGATAAAAATCGTTTCAAAATTGCACTAACTTGTCTTAATTTATCTAAAATATAAATATATATATATATAAAAATAATTAAAACTAAAAAAGAAAAAGAACTGGAGTTTTGTCTTGAATTGAGAACTCAATCTAAATTTCAAGTCTAAAATTAAGAAAAAATGTTAAATTAAATTTCTTATTGGGAAACTTAAAAAATTAAATCTAAAATTGAGAGATAAATTATAAATTGAGTCTTCTTATGAAATTTATCTTCTTTTTTTTCTTTCTCTTCAACTCCTCACTTTGTATAGCTCAATGGCTTTTGCAAAGTAAGCGTTTGATATTCTATTTTTAAACGTGATCAATATTATGAATGATAAATAATTTTAATATTGAGTTTGATAAATACTAAATAGTCTCATTAACTAATTTTAAATTATATCTTTTGATTTTCAATTGAAACCAACAGAAATAGTTGTTTACACAAAGTTAGATGTCGGTAATCACCACTACACATAATCCCATATATATAGCCTTTTAGGTTAAATGCAAAGACCGAATTTATCTTTTATTTTATTGTAACTTTAAATGCAGGAATGTTGCAAAGTGCCATATTATAATTTTATGACTTTTTGAACGAAATGCACAACATGTAACAATTATAAAAGTAAGCATGTCATTTAAAAAAGTTTAAACTGCAAATTGAAAAACGATTATACTACAATGTAATTTTTTATTTTAACCCTCATATTTAACTTTATGAAAGTCATGTGTTGTTCATTTTGTTAGAAAAGTTGTCATAAAAAAGTTTAGATTGCATTTTGTAAAAGTCTTCAATTTGGTATTGCAATAAAAAAAAAATCAAATTAAAAAATAAATAAAAAATCATACTTTAAATTGGTCTTTGCATTTTAATATCACGTCGTATCATTTATTAATGAATTATGTGTAATATTGGAAAAAATATAAGGTAGGTGTAATACATTGCAGGAAATGAAATAGTTAGAAAAATAGGGTATAATTTTGAACTGCATTTTAATATCACGTTGTATCGATTATTAATGAATTATGTGTAATATTGGAAAAAATATAAGGTAGGTGTAATACAATGTAGGAAATAAAATAATTAGAAAAATAGGATATAATTTTGAGTTGAAATAAGAGTTTGACTTTTTTTTTCTTTTTTCTCATAAAGTGAAATTGCACCGTTCTAGTGCAACTTGTTCTTCATCAAATTGTCTCCAAAACACAACAATTCAAATTTTGTGATAGTAACACTATAAATCACAAAAAACAACAAACCAAATTATATTGTGGTTCCGATGTTTAGTTTGTGGAAATATTAAGGATCATTATTAAAATTTTAGATGCATTTTAGTTAAAATATGTGCACCTTTTGAAATAGCGATCAAGACCTTTCAAAATTAGGAATCTTCATCAAAGATTATGATCTAGTGGCTCTTATGCATCTTTTATGAATGACATTTGAATAAAGGGTTTAATGCATGAAACCCCCTGTGATATAAAAGATTTGAGTTACTCCCCCATGTTTTCAAAATTGCAAGGATTATACGTCTGATATGTAAAAGTCTGCACACTCTCCTTTTTTTTAAATTATAACTAACGACGTTAAATTTTATTTTTAATGCGCCGTTATACTCATAATGTAATTTAGAAAACACCACCTCTTTCCCACTTTTTTTTTCTTATTTCTTCTCCCTTCTGCAACTTTCATTCTCTCTCTTCTCTCAACTCCAACAACCAATCTCTCTCTCCCTCTACATCTCTATTCGGTGGAGGAAGGCGGATGATGGAGACTCGCCGGAGAAGATGGGGATGGTGCGGTGGTGATGAAGAAACGGCGCTGCTGCAAATCGGTGGTGGAGTGAACAGTAGCAGCGGCGGCGGATGAGCAGCGATGATGGCGGCGGAGCTCACGGTCGGACCTGTTGGCCGTGGTGGTTGGTAGCAGATCGGTAGTAAAGATGAGGTAGAGGAGCAGATTGCGGGCGGCGGTGGAGAAGATCGGTGAATCTGGTGGTGGAGGCGAACTGAAGCAGCGGTGGTGGCGAGGAGGAGAAGCGTTGTCAGAGAAGAAAAAGAATGGACGGCAGCGTCGCCGCTCTATGTTGAGAATGGAGGGGTGTTTGCCGGTGAGATAAGGTTGAAGAAGGTGGCCAACGGAGAAAGAAAAATGGCACATGGACGACGGCTGAGCTGTGGCGGAGAAGAGATCGGTGGTGAGAAGCTCTGCGCCGATGATGGTGCTCGGAGCAACGGAACTCGTTGGAGATGGAAACAGATGGTCGGCGATGTGGTGGTGCTTTCCAGGCGAGTCTGCAGAGAGAGAACAGTGAACAGCGGCGTGAATCTGTATTTTTTTTTTTTTAAATTTTCTGGAATTTTTTTTTTGGAAGAAGACGATAAACAGTGTGCGGGGAGGAATTTTTTTTTTGTTCGTAGGGAAGATGAACATAATGAATTGTTTAATTTCTTATTTAATTAATTGTTAATTTCAATTGTTGCAGATTTTTTTTTGTTTAATTAATTGTTAGTTTGCAAATTTCAATTAATTGATTTTAACTTCTTTATATTATATATTTTTGAATAGGGTGTGGGGAGAAATTGTTAGTTTTTTTTGTTTAATTAATTAATTAATTAATTTCAATTAATTTTGAACAATGTTTAATTATATGTTTTAAAAAAATTGAGAGATTTTTATTTATTTTTTGTGTCAAAGGAACCCACAATTTGAAGTTATTATGTTTTTTTATATTATTTTTTCAAATATTTATTTTATTTGTTTTAACATTAAGATATGGTTATTTTCGTCATTTCACACTCAAAAAGTAATAAAATAGCAAGAATATTCGCACTGCAAGCGCGTGTGTTACACATCAGTTATGTTTTACAATTTAGAGGGAAACACACAGACTTTACGATAACCCACATGTAATCCTTGCAATTTCGTAAACATAGAAGGAAGCGACCCATATTTTCCATTTCACAGGGAATCTGACCCATTTTACCCTTTGAATAAATATGCATACGTGTAATAAAGGATTTATTATTTTCGTTTCAATGTGACATTTATTTAGCCAAAATATACCCAAAATAGACATTGCACTGAAACGACATTTTTTAGAAAAATCGAGAAAAAAGAAGAAAAAAAGACGAGACAGAAATTATTCTCATATAAATACTCCATCTTTCCGCGCTTAATCATCCCACTATCCTTTCTCCATTTTCAAAACTCTGGAAAATTACAACAATTTTTCAAATTCTGAGCTCTGCTATGGATTTCTCATCTTGCCCTATTTGCAATTTAAGCATTCCATCTCTCGAACTACAGAGGTATTCAGCATACTCTCGATTCTCCTTCGTTGATTGTACTTCGTTATGTTCTGTGTTATTTTCCTTCGATTTGTGTATTTTTGTTCATTTTCAGCTTCAATATTATCCGCAGACATGCGAATGACCATTTCGGTGATGAAGATGAGGCTAGAGATTTCGAATTCGCGCAGATAATCTCTCTTATTCCGCCTAGTCCACCTCGAACTGTATGTTGTTTACTTATTAATAGTTTTTCTTTCCTTTTCGTGTTGTTTTTGAAGATGCTGATTTGTTTAAATAGATCCATCTGAATTTTCTTAATAGCGAATTGAGATAGACTCAGCTGCTTTGTAATTGAGAGCTACTTGCAATAATCAAATTATTGTAATCCGTAAAAATTGTTGGGCACTTTACAAAATAATCTAGAATCTAAATTGTTCGCATGTTTCAATTATAGGTATCTTCACTGTCTATGATGTTAAAAATTGATTTTGTATGCAGGTTGAAGATTCATTGAAATTGAGACTTAGTTCTGGGGAACTGGATATCCGGGCGAGCAGTTCTTCTAGTTGTGATACTAAGTTAACTGCATGTGGAGAGTACAGCAATGATAAACCATGTGCTTCTTTAGTGCTTTCACAGAAAAAGGAGATATTTTACACTGTAGAAGGTGGTTTGATGACTATGTTGAGAAAATGTTTGGAATTAGAATCAGGAAACTCCACAAATGTATTGTGTGCGCATATTGATCATTTTCAGAGCATTAAGTCGTGGGATGTTGGTTGGGGATGTGGGTGGCGTAATATCCAAATGCTTAGCTCTCACTTGATTAGGCAACAAGAAGAAGCAAGAGACGTCCTTTATGGTGGTTCTCGGTTTGTGCCTGATATTCGATCACTTCAAAGATGGCTTGAACTTGCTTGGGCAAAAGGTTTCGATACTTCTGGCTCTGAGGAATTTGATCAGAAAATTTATGGTAAGAGTAATTGGATTGGAACAACGGAATGCGCTACACTTTTCCGTTCCTTTGGTCTGCGTGCCAGAATAGTGGATTTTTCCAGTAGAGATTTTGAAATGGCTTCTTCAGATCCCAATTTAGGCTTTAAGAAGAGGAAAAATTTGCAGGTTCATGGACCAATGGATATATTTCTGTCAAAGGGGAAACTAGACTCATCTCTTACAGTCTCCTCTGGGAAAGAAGGCCATGGACATCCTAGTGTTTCGTCTGAGAAGGTCCAGGGTCATCAAGTTCTTAGTGAGTGGGTTTGGAATTACTTTTATAGCAACAACGGAAATAAATCAGGCAATCGTGTTCTTCTTAGTGAGAAAGCGTAAGTAAATTATGGAGTTCAGTACTAAACTTTTCATAGTGGTGATACTTATTTTTAATGAACTAAATATATGCATTTGTGTCATAGACTATTTTCTTCTTTAAGTATGCATAAAAACCTTAACTTACTCCGAGGTTTCCCAGCCAGGCCTTTGTACTTCCAACATGATGGCCATTCAAGAACCATAGTTGGCATTCAAGTTAAGCATCAGAAGAATGGAACACAGCAGTACAACTTACTAATTCTGGATCCTGCTGAAGTAAGATCATTCCTTTTACATTCATATAGAAACTGTTCTAGTTCTTTGTTAACTTGGCTTATAAAATAGTAAAATACCACGACTATTTTTCAACATGATTTATACATGTATCCAGAGACATGATCCTATGTTCAAATTGAGATGCTCTATTAAATTCTCTAAATGATGTCAGTGCAAGAGTCTAGCTTATATCAACTAGCAAAGTTTTAGATCACCTTCATTATTCTAGTTTGTCTGTATCTACTTGTTGATTTCCTTTTCGACATATATATATATATAGATAGATACAAACATGCGTATGTATGTATATGTGTGTGAGTTTGTGAGAAGCCTGCAGACAATAGACCAATGAGGCTGTTAGTATGCTGCTGAGAGAACCCATCGTTGACACTAATTGTAGATTTTATTATGGGTTAATCCCTGTCCTTTATGTATCCCCTAAAATAACACTTAACAAAATGTGAACTTATGTGGCTTTAGCCCCTGTCCTTTCCCTTGTGTTCTGTTATATTATTCTCATGTGCTAGTGGATTAGGTGGTGGCAAGAATTTAATAACTGATAAGTGAGCTCAGAATTTGAATGCCCATGGACGTAGTTTAAAAGAGAATTGGACCACTTTGTTACTTGAGAACTTATAATACTAAGTAATAGAGGTGGCCATACTTTTCATAAATACAAAGCCCTATCTTTCTATTTTTTGTTTTGAGTGCTTTATAGCTTAGCCAATGTTTTAACCATACTCCTAAGGATGGAATGAGCAAATTCAAGCCTAATACTTGGGAGTTGAAGCTTAATTGATGCTCGAGGATTGATAAGTACAATATTATTGATCTCCGCTTGAGAGTACAACCGTTAAGCTAGAGCTTGGCTAATGTAGTTTCCAGCAAGGATATTAATCCTGGGCTCTCAATCGATATCATTAACAGTTGTTTTATTGAGCCTGAGTCGGCTTGCAACAGTATTTGATTCATTCGCAGGCATAATGATCTCAGACATCATCATATCAAATTTGTTTCTGTCAGAGCTTCCAATATTTGCTTCTTATTCTTGTCGTAACCTTATGTTGCATACACATCTATAGTAAATTAAAAATTAGAATATCTCCAGAAACTGCCTGAAATTCTATCCATTATGACCTTCCACACGATTTCCTTCTAGAAAACAAGAGCTCTGGAAAAATCTCTCAGGGAAAATTCCGGATGGCAGAAATTAATAAAGAGAGGTGTCCACACACTGAAAAAGCCACAATACCAGGTTTGTATTCGCTTTCACTCTGGTACTGTAATCTCTGTTGTTGACTTGTTTCAATAAGCAGGCAACATTTGGTTTCTGTTCAGTTATGCTTTATTGATCCTGGAATCGCACATGGGGAAGAGTTGGAGGAGCTGAAGACCTTACACAGCATCCGTCATGAATTATAGGCTGATCGTGAACATTGATGTTTTTTTGGATACATACCTATTTTTCTGACTTTATCACTTCCACAACATAAGTCAATGCTAATTTATCATTACAAGTAAAGTAGCATGGGAAGCTTTTGATTACACAAGGTGCGTTTCTTACTTCATTCAGAAGATTACTGGTGCACTTGTTTCTAGAGCACTTACTATGCTTTGCTTTTATCAGAGGAATTTCCTGTTCCAGTTGCTCCAGTAATTGCTACATCAAATTTTAAGCTGGAGTTGTATTTTTCCGGTTTCAGTCTCTGGTTATGGATTCAGAAATGCAGATGACACACAAAAAGTGCCTGGTTCCAGAAAATGGCTTTGACATTGGTTGCTGATATTAAAGGTATTTATAGAATAAGCTCCAGTATCGATCTCTGTAGTTGTTTGTTGCATTGTGTCCTCTTCAACGTTATTTTAACTGTAAAGTATATTATTATATCCATCAATTTTATCAATGAGATGTTAGTTTTGGTTTGGCATGATCCTCGTATTGCTTTCTTTGCCAAGTTGGTTCGCTAATTGCCACGGAAAAAAACGTGTACCTTTTTTATTTTTTATTTTATTTTAAGCTCTTCTATAATTTTACCCCTTCTTATGCTAGCCACTAGGTGAAGGGGGCAAAGTTGACAGAAACAAAAGTATCAGGACCAAAGAGCTAGGAGCAAATAATTACATTAAATAAAAGCCAAAACTGGGGCAAAATATGTACTTTTCCCAAGAAGGTGCAGGTTCACTATTTAGTTTAGATGCATTTTCCTGAAACATTAATAATGGACAACAGCTGCAATCCAGATATGTTGTATAAGCTTTGCAAGATCAAAAAAATAATATTTACCAGTCAGTAAATAAAACATTTCTACACCAAAAAAATCCTTGTACATGGGGACAGGTACATCTATGAAAGGAACAAAGCCTTCACTTCCATCAGACTCAAACGCACAAAAAAGCTACAACATACAAAGAGCGTAACAAAAACATAAGATTTTGGTACAGGATGAAAAGTTCGCTATTAATACTCCTAAAAACCCAAGAGAAACCCATCAACAACAGCTCATATATAAAGGTCAAAATGCTGTTGCAAGAGGAAAGGTAAGCACATTAAATTAAGTGTCTTCCCATTATTACAGCCTCAAAAGATTTAACACTTCCTAATCATAAACTCTTGCCCCAGATCCCTGAGATAATTCTTGCTTGCTTTTACCTTTCTTTATTTTTGCCTTGACCCTGGACTTTGTCACGAGGGTCTGCACTGTGTTAAAGAAATTCCCAACAGCCATGACTATGAGAAGACTTCCACACGTAATAACCTGAGATTAGGTATATCTTAGTGTCATATTGGATATCATATTCACATGGGAAAGAAGTTATTCTAAATGATGGAAAAATCTAACTGAAATCCACAAGATGGTTTTCATGATTGATCTACCTGCCAGTCTGAACTGAATCCAGCAAGTGCAGTTTTAAGCAACAAGACCCCAACATAGGCTTCAAAACCCTGAAAACAGGTAGCATGGTACTCACTAATGTGGAACAGTCTATATGGCAAAACCATTGAGATGAAGTTGAGGTTTCATTTGTGATTAACATCCACAGGATGTACCAAGCGTGCCAATCATAAGACGCCGAAGGAGGTGAGAATCATGTCTGGAACAGCACCTCTAAAGAGAAGTTTCTTATTGATAAAGCAAAACCTATGCTTTTGGGGGGGGGGGGGGGGGGCGCGGGGAGAAGATAGTTCCAGATTACCTGCAAAATGAAAAGTATAGGGCACAGAAGCAGTAACTGACCCTCCACTCCAGCAGTTTCTCCCCAAACAACATCCATTCTCCGTGCCTACAATCAAAATCAACACCAAAAAGAATTCTTGATAAAGATCGTTCTAGCTTCACATTAGCAGCACTACTTTTTAAGTGAATTTTTTTTCTGCAAGCAATAGCTTATAAGCTCCAGTATAACCATAAAATGACTAATCTTTCCTGGGATCTAGTCTTCACTGCATAAAGAAGTTGGGAACCAATTTTAGCCAAAATTGAAACGAAAAAGAGTAGCTTCTGTTTCTTCTAACAAGGTACGATTAACAAAAATGCAAAACAAATGTTTAAAAAGTTCACATATCTTTAAAAAAGTGTCGACATGCAAAAGCATATACATGTAAGAACAATTGGAATTAATTAAGAACAAGTGCAGGAAAAGGAGCATTTATTTTCAAGATAACACAATGGGGCAGAGAGAAAAAGAATGGTTGAGCACCCAATAATTGTAAAAGAAGACAAACTTATTACCTTGCCAAGTGCAATACGTGTATAAAGTCTTTGCCTTTGATATCTGTTCTGAAGAATCATTGCAACCCCTTGCATGATTGCCCATTTTAAGAACAGTTCGACACCCCTCTGCAATGACCATTTCACTTTTAATCCAATCATATCATATAGCAAGGCAGAAGAAAAAACCATAGAGAAAAATAAGCAAACAATCTCTGCCAATATAACTTTCTCAATTGGTGATTGGTGCACATTTTTTGTTAGTGTGGTGAAAAAACTGATAATGCATAAGCCACCTGTTTCTGAGCACAATCAGGTCCCCCTTCTATCTCCCAGGTAAGACTAATGAGAGCCATAGCCATAGCAAAATAATGATGTTTAATCCACCTGCAGAAGTAAATCAAGATACAATTGATCCTGTCACCTTTTTACATCTTACTGCTAAAAGTAATGCTTGTTCAAGAATAACACCCACAGAGAATAAAATCAGGAAACAGAGTCAAAGGTATGAAGCAGCAACTCTGTAGCTGAGAACTTTTCTATCTTTATTTGGCAATGCTGAAAATTTCAAAGCCGGTCCCCAAAAAAGATCTAGTACTTAACAGGTTTCATATAACTCTTATGTGGTGGGAGGGAAGTTAAGCTTAAAGAGAACTTTATGATCAGTAACAAGGGAGATAAAAAAAACTACTGATCAAGCAATACTCAATTATAGGATGCAATTACTGATAACCATGTCTCTTGCTCCATGAGCCTTAATAAAAGTTGCAAGTCACAGCCAAGTCATGCAACCTATAAAATCCCACATGTGGCTTCATGAGGTGCCAGGCTTGTGCCTAGCAACTAGATCATGTCCTCTTGGCATTTGATGACTATGGAGGCCATGATTTGTTGATTCAGGTGTTTACTACATCCCAGCATCCTAGAAATAGGAAAGTTTGTATGTCTCACACTTGGGCATATACCAATTATGGGCAAACCAAGAGGTGTAGACAAAAGCCAATTAAACGTCTTTGGAAATAGCGGCACGGCCTTATTCTTTCATCCTTTCCATGGTGAGAGATGAAAAAACAACATTTTTTCAACTTGAATAATTTGGACAAACATATCCAGATATTTTTATTGATGTAACAATCAGCAGAAAAATCATCACCTATTGAAACTGAATAAGATGTCAAAGCTTAAATCACAGAAAATGGAAAACTAGAAAAGAAGGTTTTGTATTCAATTACCACGGGCGTATGTCACTTCCATTAACTCTCAAGATGTTTTCTCTCAAAGCTAAACCTGTGTACAGATATAACAACCAAGCCTGGAAGAAGACATTAGGTTTAGGAGCATAAATTCGGAATTATACTTACGAGCATTTAATAAGAAAAACAGTTCACCAGGCAATACCTGGTAAAGTTGAACAGGCAATGCAGGTAAACATCCATCCCAAATCCAGGACCTTAGCATAAGCAGCAGAGACGGCAAACAGAGGAACAAATATGCTGTTCTATCCTACCATTATAAACAAGATATGTTCAAGAACTATGAAGCATTTTACCAATTAATTAAGTAAATATCTTGCACTAGCATAAGCAAAAAAAACATAAAGAGAAATCAAGAGTTGGACATATGATCATACTCTGAAGTTATTGTATTCCTCTTTCACTTTCAACTGCACATCTTTCCTATTTGCCCGCACATTGATTGGCCCCAAAAACATCCTCAAAAATCTCCCTATATTTTCACATAACAAACGAAATGACAATCTTCTAATCAAAAACTATCTCAATCCAAAAAAAAAAAAAAACACAACATACCATTTGCTTTGCTTGGGAGGTATGCGGCGGCATCTCCTTCACTCAACACATATCTGGCTCTCACCAACTCATCTTCCAACTTGCAATTCCAAAATAGAAAATTGAAAACATAAAAACACATGACACGAATAGAGTCGCATGCGCGTGCAGATATGCATATTACCATACTTTATCGTCGTGTTTGGAGCTGCGAATGGAGTTGATGCGAGAATCAAGTGAGGCGACGCGCTGGCGGAGCGCGTCTTCTTCCCGAGAGGTGCGGGTGATGAGGGACGACGCCGTCTCCTGCAACTCCTTCGCTTCGTCCACGAGCCTCGACACTTCGCCACCGACAGACAATGATTCCCCCGTCGTCTCCCCCATCGGATTCTGCTCACCGTCCGATCAACCGATGCGGAATTTCAGATTTAATCGGTTGACTGGTGGGGATTGTTCACAACTTTTGGCTCTGTGTTTTTTTATCTTTAAATAATAATATTCGCGAATATGTGTGCTATTGCATATGAGAAGGGAATCAAGGATCCTTCTCGTACAATAAATTTTGGGTTTTTATTTCAATTAAATTAGAATTGGGAAAAGGGGTGGTGTGGGATAATTATGAAATGGGGTCTGCTCTTTCAGGTGGTGGAGATATATATATATATATATATATATATATATATATATCCCAAATAAATATGTTGAAATATTTCTATCAGAGATAAAAAAAAAAAAATTTAAAAAAACAGATTTTTTTTAAAAGTAATGTGATTAAATCAACTGGGTGGAGTTTAGAGTGTTTTCTATTTTTATTATTTGAAAAATAAATTTATTTACTGGAAGCATCTTATGTTTTTTTTTGATTTAAAATACGCGTTCAATTTTATTTTGTGGTCAATATTGTCTCGTGCACTATGTTAATATTACAAACTCAGATATATTTAAACCTTGTAAATTTATTTTCAACTATTGGAAATATAAAAAAAATTGAGACTGGAAATGAAACTATATGACACTAAAAAAGATGAGAGAAAAACAGTATATGCTAAGCTGAATGAAATCTTAATTTATATATATTTATATAAACCAAGAGGTATATAATTATTAGTATGTATTTATAAACTTAGGATATATAATTATCTATGATTCCCTATTCAAGCTTCAGATTAACGTTAAAAAAATATGAAAAAACATAGAGGAAAAGAGAGATGAAGGGGTATTTTTTTATTAATTGGAGTTTTATCCTAAGTCTTACAATTCAAAGTAAACAGTGAATAATGACCAATATTATCCATCTCACATCTTGGGTAATGTAAGTAAACAGTGGATTGGTTCTTAGAAATAATCTCAATCCTATAATTTATGCTATTGGTTATCAATAGGACTTAATCCTATATAACAAAGTAAACACACCCTTAATGAGCTAAAATCAGGCTAATTAAGGGAGTTTAATTTCTTAGCTACTTAATTTTGCACGATGGTTCACTTAATTTCATGAGTCTTCTCATGTAGAGCTGATCAAACAAAATTTAAAAGTTTTTTTTTTTAAATTTTAAATCCAATTACACTGCACTACTTTGTAATATTATTTTTACGTAAATAAAGGAAATGACGACGACGCTATATTGGTATGGTTTGAAAATTGTGCTATAGAATACTGAAATGAAACCAAACCAGCAATATGATTGGTCCAATACTTCCATTTCGGCAATTTATTTATGAGTAAAAGGATCCCATTTGAACTTTAGGTATAAAAATGTACTAAAATCATTCCAACACGGCAACACTTAAATATGAGTTTGGATTTACGTTTTATTCTCTTTTTTGTAATGTCAAATGATTATGCTACATCATGTAGCATTTGTAAATGATGCATCGGAAACAACCTATGATTTACATGTTAGAAAATTTACAGTATCAAATGAAAATATATCATCAGTATTAAACTATTTCGATTTTCAAACAATGCGGTATGAATGTTGAATTTGACGATTCAAATCAGTTTGGAATACAAATCTAGAAAAAAATGAGATTTGAAATTTCAAAAAATCATATTGACAAAAATGCATTGGAATTAAATTAATAAAAATCAATAAGTAAATGTCCATACAGTAGTAGCTTGACACCAATTAATACTTTAGTTTTTGGAATTAGTAACATTTACTATACATTCGATTTAAAAAAAACCTAGGACCAAAAATCAATTATGGAAAGGATTATGGGCGAAATCGTAATTAATGCAAAGTCTTGTGCACTCGCCACTCGTCTGTAAGCTTCTAGGAGAACCACGAAAACGTACAAGAAAAACCGCAAATCCTTTCTTCCCAAATTGGCTAACCATCTTCACCGTTGATGACGTCTAGTCTGCCATGGCACTCTCTACTTCCTGCAAAACCCCAAAAGCTTCTATTTCACCGACCTAATTCCGTCTCAATCCGCCACGCGCTGACTATCCGTGCTTTCAGGCGCAGCGACCTCGACGGATTCGCCAAGCGCATGAGGTCCGGCGAATTGTGGCGTGACGCCTGGAGGAAAGCCAACGACGGGTTCGAGCTGTTCGTTTACGAGTCGAAGAAAACCGCGGAGCGTATTGACCGGAGATACGACGTCTCAAGGCGGTTCTCCGCCGCGGCGGCGTCCGCTGCCGACCGGGCGCGTGTTTTAGACCGTGAATTTGAGATTTCTCAGCGGTGGCGGAGTTTTTCGCTAGATTTCAGTAGAAATTTGCCTAGGGTATGACTTATAAGCTTCCTGCTAGTATTTTTATTTATTTGGCAAATAAGAAAGAAATATAAAAAAGAGACTTGCTTTTTTGATGATATGAAGCAATTGAATGAATTTGGGGGTGTGGGATGATTTTTTGAGCATTTGATTTCAATGACAATAGATTTTTATTGGTAGTTTTGTGATTTGTTTTCAAATTTCATTTTGCAGTACAGAAGGCAGCTCAATGATTTTCTAGATACTCCTCTGGGGAGGAGTTTCGCCGTAAGTATCATCAGCTGTATGTGTAGTTTTTTATGTCCATTGGCTGTGTAGCATAATACAGATGAAATGTGGCTTTTATGGAACTTGATATATATCTGCAACTGATTGCACTTTCATGTTCTTCACTTTTTGTTTATGTAGCACTTATATCGCTCTTTCTATGGGATGCCGAATTTACTTTTTAACTTAGTTGAATTTCAGATAGAAGAAATGCTAGTGGTGTAATCTTTGTATGTAAAATTTGATATTGCCAAATGGCAGCTTTGTTCTTTAAGTCATGGATATGTTCTAATTAATTAGAATCAGTAGATGTGCGGTGCCTTTCTGGATGTAGAGGAAATTAGATGCGCAAATCCTGCAGTCTTGATAACTGCACTCTGATTTTGAGCTGTGAATGTATCTCTGTGCAGACACTTTTCTTTGTATGGTTTGCTCTG
Source organism: Scutellaria galericulata (assembly GCA_946896805.1). Taxonomy (NCBI): domain Eukaryota; kingdom Viridiplantae; phylum Streptophyta; class Magnoliopsida; order Lamiales; family Lamiaceae; genus Scutellaria; species Scutellaria galericulata. The sequence goes on along the minus strand of OX335784.1, from coordinate 22,898,018 downwards.
TCAGGATGGCTATTTCGATTTCTGATATTTGCTACATGGGTGCTGCCATTTGCTGGCCCTCTCTTGATTGGTGCTATAGCAAATAATCTCGTCATTAAGGTAATTATTTGCTTTTGAAGTTTCTCTTCTCCTATTTTAAGGATTAGTCATGTCTGTTGCTAATTTACTATTTTTTTCTAAAACAACCTTAATGACTTTGGTTTTGGATTCCTCAAGGGGTTCTTCAATCATAGTTGACAAGTTATATTTAAGACAATTTTCATCAAATACAGTCCTAGAATGCGCACCCTACGCTTTATCAGTTTTTCACCCGTGTGTATTAGTTTTTCATTCTTCTTATCAAAGAAGTGAGTGCATAGAGCGCATTCCAAAGATGCTTGATCAAAACTGATATTTGAGATATTGCTATTTTCTTCTAAGGCAACCCGATATTGGCTTTGGTTCCATATTCCTTTTGGTGTTTTTCAATCATCAGTTGATAAATGTATGCTGCTGGTGAATTATTGAGCACAGATGAAAAAATTCCATGTCAATGAATTTGGGAACATGCCAAATAATTATTGAAGGCTGGACAAGTGCCAGAAACTATTATTGAATATTAAATACAAGATTGCGAAATGCTGAAGTTATGTTAATCAACACACTATGGTTTGGAAGGTTTCTCAACTTATGAAGCATTGGGTGTCTGTGTGTTTCACTGTCATAAACAGTTTAGTTGTAGGTAGCATATATGCTCTTGTAAAACTTTTCTAACAATTCCTGTCATGGGGATTTATGTTATCCCTTTGCTATGATTATCCAAGAGAAATTCACTGAAACTTTTCTTAGTTTTCCTTCTGCCCTTCTATAAAGTTAATGGTTCTGTTTGCTTGATGCTTGCTTAAATCATACTGCTGCCTGGAGACTCTTGTCATCCCACTCATTCTATTGATTTATGTGAGCAGGGAGAATGCCCGGCTTGTCGAAAGCAATTTGTTGGATATAAGAACCAAACAGTACGATGTAGTAGCTGTGGAAACATTGTTTGGCAACCACAAGGCGACTTCTTCTCAAAAGGTGGCAAAGGTCCTACTTCCTCCTCTAAGTCCCAACCAGATATCATTGATGTTGAATTCGAAGAGAAATAATTAGCTGAAGATCCCCTACGCAACCTTCATGTGGATATTCTTGGTTTTGTCATGTGATGTGATAATCACTTTTCCTCATCTTAATGTAATCCATATATTAAGGAATGAAAGGCAATCTTAGCTGTACAATGCATCACTAGTTGCAAATCTACCTGTGGAAGAGTTTGCATAGGATCAAGAAACACTTGTGGATAGATATAGCTAATCATTATTGAGGATATAATACCATCATACAGAGCATGAGTTGTATAATTTTTTTGCCCTATCATCTTATAGAATAACTTGTTGGCCCTTGCTTGATTCTCCCTTAAATTTGGCAGCATCACCATGCACAATTGTAATATCGGTGGAATTTCAATAGGAAAACTGAGGATGCAAAATAGAATGCAAGGTTGAGTCAATGAAATTTGTCTGTAGAGTAAAATTAATCCATATCGTCAAGATTGACGGACCACAGCCTTGTATTGTAATGGGATGGCATATTTTAAAACATGAAATATTAGTAATGTCTCGTCATTCTTGAAATAGTAGTAATGTGTCGTAATGGGATGAGAATTTCAAGGTTTTGTGCATTAATGATCACATGTAATGTCTCACCAAAACCACATATAATGTAATTTCCTTGCTTCATGATTGAAGAAGATAATGAGGTCCCAGTTGAGGATTTCATTGACACCATTATCCTTACGCCTGCAAAGCCCATTTGGTTCCTCGATTATCTACCCTAAAGGATTGACATCTTTAGATTCTTTATTGCAAGAGAATAATGCAACATGCACATTAATTGTATCACAAATGCAGTCCATTAATGTACGCATAACATGTACTGATGGAACAAAGGGAAAAACATTCAGTGAAAGTGAATCGAGATTGGCTTAATGGTGTCTTATATTTGGCACTTTCACATGGATTAAGCATGAGTAGTAAAAGGCAAATGTAGGAAACATCTTCTTTCCAAAGTCTTCATTGGAAATATCCTCTAAATAGTGTTCCATCTTATATTTCAATATTTCATAAAAGCCACGACACATGGTATAAATGGAAATGATAGCACATTCCAGAAAGCCCATAAAAGTATACTTAGAATAAACAGAAACATCTCTCATAGTTTTCTCTGTAAAATGTCGAAAAGGAAAAAAAAAATATATATATATATATATAGGAATTACATTTTGTGCATCTTTGGGAGGGCTTACTCTTGGTCGTGCAAATCTTAGAGACAACAATCTAATGTTTTTAAGTCTCTTAAGACGTGAAGCTCCTCAATATTTCTACTTAAAACAGATACCTTAGTCTTCAATATAGGCCTAAAATTATCCACAAAGAGTTAGAACCACCCTAAAGCAGTGTAACACCACAGTTACTAACTTGCTTTAGCAACAATCTGGTTAACCAAGTATAATCACGACACAACTGCTCAAACAAGAGTTAGATAAATAACATTCACCTGAGAAAGAAAGAGGGGGCATTAGTCTCTGCAGCATATGTATTTGAGCAGCCTTGACCACATACCAGCTTTCGTTGGTGTTTCAGTTGACTCAGTAGGCTCTCTGAACTTAGCCTTCTCGCTGAGTTGCTCAAACGAGTCAACCAGGTTCTGAAGCCTAGCAACAAACTCAATCAACAAGGAAGTGAACGTTGAGAGGGATAATGCACTTGCACTTTCATATGTGCGTGCTTCTCGCTCATTGAGAATGGCATCACCGATAAGCGAAAGGCGTGAAGGCCACATTGTCTGCTGTTTAAAGACATCTTCTCCAGAACCCCATTCCGAACGAGATTGATTGGTGCTTCTGGTTGCCTTATCCACATCAACGTTTCGTAATGTTTGAGTTGATTGTTGATTGATTGAACTAAGTGAGTTGATCAAGAATGGCTTGTTTTCATTGTCTCTGAGTTCTCGAACTTTCTCAGCATCTGCTACGTTCTCGGGTCGTCCATCGCTTTGCCAACTATCTGCATCTACTAAAAGATAAGATTTCTGGTCAATCATCATTTGCAGATTCTCTGCAGCATCATGAACCTCCTCAAGCGGGTCCTCCGGGTTCAATTTTTCCATCTTTTCTACTTTTTCACCGAGCAATCGCAACACTTTAGCTCCTTCAGTACCAACTCTTTGAATTCTATCCTTAAATACCTGCCTTAACTCGGATGATGCCTGCAAACGGAAGAGATTTAGACGAAGGCAGATTGGCATTTACAGGACCAACCAGTCAGATACTCAAATGTCATTAAGCATCTGTTTGCTTGGCTTGCTACATGTATCATAACTCTTACCAGAAAACAATTTTTTTTCATATAAGTACTTAATTTGTCAGATGTCAATATATCATAATGATAGTGTCAACGAGAGTCATAGCAAGATATGAAGGTTTCTGAAGTAAAATCATCGTAAAAGTATAACTGAAAAGTTATGTAGTCGTTTTCTAACTCAATGGACCATTTAAACCAAAAGTAATGCAATTCTTGTACACCAATATACCAATTGTCTCCGAAAATGAGAAGGGGGGAGGGGAAAATTTTAAAATACGAAATAATAACTATAACAATAACACTTGCGTAGAAGTATTATCAACCAAAATATGATGGCAAACAACTTTCAGCAAGATGCTAGTTTTGCTATTCAGCCATTATAAGTATCACTAAGCACAGTAAATATAAGAAAGTATCTATGACAGCGGTATGGAACCACACCAAATGTATGCCAAGTAGATAACTAAGAAGCAAAAGTTTGAACTTTTTGGAGTCGATTAAATGAAAAATCAAGCTCTGTTGAGGGAAGATCATTACAAACCAAAAAACAGCTGAAAATAAGATGGATCATCTATATCTCTGAGTTATTTGTAAATAAAGGGTAGGTTTCAGAGTTCTTAATCCTGAAAGAGACTCATGGTAACTCAGGCTAAACATTAGAAAGCAATACACCAGGAAATTAGACGGACTTTGTTCGAAAACTTTGAGACATTATTTTCCCCAGAAACTACAATCAGATTCATCTTGGCCTAGACCCGTCATAATTTCCCATCCATAGACCCACAAACTCATCCAAACCATTATTAGAAAATTTTCAATCAGCACTTCACCTTCCCAAGCAATTCTTGTTTCAAGGTAAGATTTGAGTCGCTTGTTATTTTGTTATATCCCTGTAGTGAGACTCCAGAACAAAGGGCTGTTGTTAGGAACTGCTACTACCAGCACTCATTTTCACTATTTGGAAATGGTTAATATGTCTTCACTGTGCTCCTTCCAATTACCAGAACCATCCCTAAAATATATTTTCTCCCTAATAGTAAACCAGAATTTTATAAAACCTCAAGCTGGTCAAGATTGGTGGGAGTAAAAATGCTTATTCAAGGCAGCTATTTAGATAAATACCCAAGTTTGAACATTTGCTTCGTAAGCCAACAAAAGATGAGCAATGCTGAAGCTTTCAACAACCAGCAAAGCTTTCAAAAGGTCCACAAAATCTAGCTTGACAAGCTTAACACCAATTTCTTCCAACAACAGCTTCACTAAATTGAACCATACTTAAGGGTTTTTTGAGACTAGCAAAATTATAGTACAGAACCAAGATGGGAGTATCCTAAACCTCAAGCTGGTTTCACCAAGAACCTTCCTTAAGATAACACGACTAGAAGCAAAACTTTATAACTTGAGCAACACAATATACAGACACAATAATGCTATGGCTGAGAGGACACAAGGAAAGCACATCAACTAAAGTACCTGTATTTCTGAAAGTATACATCCATGCATCGCCATCACCATGAAAGCGCAGTGCCTGAGAGCACCACTGACTTTAACATATTCACTCCAAGGATAGCTGAGCATTTTGTAACGGCCATGAGGTGGTTCCCATACAGCAAAAGATAACTGCAAAAATAAACAGATGAAATGAACATTGGCATCCGTCCCTCATTGTTGTGAGAACATAAAGTACTAGGAAAATAGAAAGCATACCAGAGACTCCTCTTGGCTAGTGGATTCCACTGCAGTTCTATATCCCTTGTAAAGCGGGTCATCAGAAGCCTGGTAGATAAGAATTTTTGATGGTATCCTATCGTACTCAACACATTGCAAGTACATATTGACACAGCCTGAAATGACGAATCATGATGTGAGCTAAGAATCAGAATAAATTTAAAGAAACTTATTTCATAGGAAAGTACTAAACAGCAGTGTACTGCCAGTAAATCATCACCTTCCAAAGATGTCGCAACCCCCTTGAAATTTTTTACGACCAGCTTATGCAAATCTTCACCAGACCAAATCGGGAAGATGCATACATTCATGACCAAGCAAACACCAGCCCCAACCGCAATTAGAAGCAGTCTAGAAACAGCAGTTTGAACAAATTCCGTTGCATCCACCAATACAATACAAAATGTCAACAAGAACACCCGAAATCCATATTCGTATTGCTTCAGAGGTGGGTACAACTTCATGTAACTAGACAAAAACCCTGAAGTGCAAATCACAAATCAGATTCACATAAATGGAGGCTTACAATTGGAATCCAGCACAATGGACTCTCCTAGTAATTATTTTGCATTAGCTCTCACTGTTGCTAGAGGAGTCCAAATTGCACCAAACATATAGCAATTCTCATTTGCTCCCACGATCCATGTGAGATATCACACTCACCATGCTTTCGGATAAATAAATAACACGAAATAACATCTGTCCTAAGAACATGCAACGAAACTGACCTGCAATAAAGATGCAGATCACAACCACAACTTCTTGGTATTCTCCAGCCATCTTTGACAATGCTGCAAGGCCCATAGATAATCCTCCAGCAGAAAAAGTCCCCAATGCTCGATTAAAGCCTTTGTTTAGTGTAGCTCCTACACATACATACCATCATATAAACCAACATGTTCATAAACAATAAAAGAACAACAAATGATCTATTTAGAAAGCATTGAAATAGGATCAGAGCTTTCTAGTGCAAACTTCAAACACAACCAAATCCAATTCTAAACTAAATAACAACCTACCTAAGTCCACACACATACTAAAATAGATATCTTTATAAACCAGATGCTCAACATCATAAAAGTATCAAATTGCAAAAACAGGCACTTTTCAGAAGCAATTAAACAAACACTTAACCTGCGCTGATTCAAGCACAAAAACTACAGCAATAAGGAAAATCCAGAGTGCAAAACACTTAAAACAGAACAGCAACTAACCGATGCTAAACTCGAAGACAACTACAACAGTGAGAATAGCCCAGATGGAATGCTTGGTAATATAAGTTGAAGGCTCTTTGAAAAAGATGAGCAGCGAAACCATAGACAAAGCCGCGCCCATTTTAGCAGCAAACACCACTTTCCTCGGGTCGGATCTTCCCATTTCGTATGCACTAACAACAAATTCCATAATATCCCCCAACAACCTTGAAACTCTCTCTCCCATGATTCGAAAAATCCGACGAAGACAACCCTCATGCCTGACGTAATAATCATCCAATCCCACGTCAGAATAATACTTTCTCGAAAGCAATCTCTCCCTCCCTCTCTCTACAAAGCTCTGTCTCAACGACCCAAAATTTGCAGCCATCATTGCTGCTATTTTCTGAGCCCAACAGAAAAGGCTGTACTTCAAAATTCAGATTCTTGAAAGGAAGAGGCTGAATTTCATTACAGGGTACAGAATATGTGTTAATGTATGTGCTTGTACGCGTTGAATTGGAGGCGATATGCGGATCTTGATATGAATTGGTGGTTGGAAACCTGAAGTTGGGTGTGTGCAGGAAAGTGATGTCAGAAAGCTCTCAGTCGTAGCATTATAATTATTGGTACAAAATCGACAGCAAGTCCCACTGTCAAATGAAACCAGATAAGAAAAGTACGCGAATATAGGTTTTCGTTAATTTCATTTTCCCCTTTTATTTTTGCTTTATATTAGGGATAATAACTGTAATTATCTTTAAATTTGACTCTTTAAGTAGTAACAAAGAAGATATTTTTACAATCTTTTGGCTAAGTTTATAAACGGATTTAATGCACAAAACCCCTTCTGATATGGAAATTTTGCGTCGTTCCCCCATGTTTTCAAAATGACACCGTTAATATATGAGTTATCAAAAAGTTGACACACGTCTCATTTTTTAGAACTGGACTTAACGATGTTAAATTTTATCATTAATGTCTCGTTATATCCTTAATGTAATTCAAAAAATAAAGTGACCATTTTTTTTTCTTTCTCTCCCCTCTCTCCCTCTTCCCCATGTTTTTTTTTTCTTTCTTTCTTCTGCAACTTTCATTCTCTCTCTTCTCTCAACTCCAACAACCAATCCCTCCCTCTCTCCCTCTACATCTCTATTCTTCTTTCTTCTCTTTTTCAATACCTCTCTCCCAAAAAAATGGTAGTGGCACCGCCACCATTCACCAGCGGCCATCTCGCCCTCTCGGGTCGATCTTTACCTCATGATTGGCTCCTTTCCTAACCACCGCCACACCGGCATGAACAAGAGCTTCAGCACTTTCTCGTACTCCATCAGATCCGCCGTCGATTTCCCGATCCATCTTCATCCTCGCCGCTGATCCTGATGAAGAAAAATATTTTCTAATCGGAATCTATTTCTGAATTTGTTAATTATTTTTTTGAAATGGAGCAATTTGGGGAAAAGGGTTTAAGGATTTTGAATTTGAGATCATATTTTAGTTGTGAATGGTCGAGCGAGGGCGGCGCTGCTGTGTGAAGGAGATGGCCGGTGGTGCTGAAAATGGCGGTGGGGCGGGGCTTGGGCGGAGGCATCATCAGGGCAGCAGCTGTTGCAGAGGAGAAGAAAGCAGTCGAGAGAGGCGGTGAAGGATGAAGATGGATCTGTGGGGTGAACAGTGTGTGGGGAGGAAGAAGACGATGAACAGTGTGTGGGGAGAATTTCTTTTGTTTGTGGGAAGACGATGAACAAAATGAATTGCTTAATTTTTTATTTAATTAATTGTTAATTTCAATTGTGAGAGATTTTTTTTTGTTTAATAATTTTAGTTTGCAAATTTCAATTAATTGATTTCAACTTCTTTATATTATATATATTTTTTCAATTAATTGATTTCAAATGAACCCACAATTTGAAGTTATTATGTTTTTTTATATTATTTTTTCAAATATTTATTTTATTGGTTTTAAAATAAATTAAAAAATAAATTATATGTATACAAAGTTTAAAAGAAAATTTTAATCAAATGAAAAATAGTTTGAGCATAAATTCATTTTAAAATTAAGGTTGTAAAATATTTAAAAAATATATAAATAAATAGTAATAATAGAAATAATTAAATTAAATTGAGTAGAAATTTTGGAGTAAAAGAGGGATATTTCTATTAAATAAAGTAAATTTCCAAACATTTCTCCTACAAAAATTGTAATAAATGGAGTATATACATGATATATATTTGGTATAAAATTACATTATAAAAATGAGTAGTTAAATAAGTAGTAATCAATAATTAAATTAAAATAAAAGGTGAGACTATTAAATTAAATTGAAATAAAAAATTGAAATTCCATATAGAAGGAAGTAAAAAGACTATAAAATCAAAAGATAAGACTATTATAGTCTTTTTACACTTAAAAAGTGAACAAAAACCAACAAATTTCGCACATGTGGCGCGTGCACCACACTCCTGTCATGTTTAACGATTTAGGGGAAAACGTACAGACTTTTCCATATCACACGTGTTAACGATGTCGTTTTGAAAACACGGGGGGAGCGACACAAAATTTTCATATCATAGAGGGGTTTCATGCATTAAGCCCGTTTATAAACTTATTAAAGCATTTTATACCGCACAAAAACTCATAGCGTGTCTAAAAGTTTATAAGTTATCCAAAAATATTTGATAAAGTTAAAATAAATATCTTATTTTATTCTAAATAAAATGTTAGAAGTTTGTAAATTGTTTTTTTTTTTTTAAACTATATCTTATTTTTAAAAAAAGATCTTATATTTGACAAACTCCTTAAATTTATCGTTTAAATTACACTATAATTATTATACTAAAAACTCTTTATAAGATGAAGGAGTTTATAAAATCTTTTAAATAAGTTATAAAACACCCTCTTAATCTCACATCACAATAAGATTGTTTTCTTTATATATATATATATATATATATATATATATATATATATATATATATATATATATATAAACATCGTATTATTTAACTCACGCTGTGATACATTTGACATGTAAAAAATTTCGTCTATGTCCGCAAATAATACTTATGTGTAGTTTGGTTTAGTGGATTAGGATGCATAGGATTCTTTATCCAACAAATCCACGTTTAATTCATTGGTTTTAGGGTCTAATTGAAAATCAAGTATAAGCTGTCAATTTATTTTTGGATTGATAAATTTATTTCACACTACTTTCTTTCTTTTCTATTTTTCAATCACTAAATCCGAAGAAAACAAGGATAACGTGTCCAAAGATAATTAAAATTTAATACATCAATCCAAATATAAAAGAACACAATTCTTGAACCCGTACAATCCCATCTTAAACACCAAAGGAGGGACTATATTAGTACAAGTAATCGTTTAGTGGTAAAAAAAAAAAAAAACTAAATTGGATGCTCAATAAAAAGTCCACGCAGAGATGCAAATCAAGATTTGTAGAAGAACAACTCACCTCTATATTAAAAAAAAAAAAAAAAATACACCTCATCATTGTTCAATGTTCATTGTTAGTGGAACTCCAATTATGTTTTAAAATCAATAGACTTTTATTTTTATATTACAAGATTTTCAACCCAATAATTTATAGTTAACAAAATATCTTATTAGTTGAATTGGTACTTGAAAGAAGACACTAAAATTTAAAAGTCAGAAGTATGTTAAATTCTAAAGATGTGGGCTTTGAATTTAACCAAAAACATGTTGATAAGAACCCTACAACATAAATGTTGTAAAAGTATTCTCACGAGAATTATTGTATCGTCGTAATTATTTTATCGTTACACACACAAAGACGAACTTATTCGAGATGTAACACTCTTTTTAAAAATCTTCCGGTGGGATCCACTTCCTTTGATCCTAAACACATTTCAAGTCTTAAACATACATATACTTAAATTGTTGATTCATAGGAAAATTTCATACATTGAGGGGTATATTTTTTGCTAGTGTGTAAAATCCTAACAAAATTCAGATACTTGATAGATATATATAATAAAATCAATGTGACTCACAGGAGTAGTATCTTTTCGAGCAAGAATGAACTCCATGATAAAAATGAAACAAGAATATACCACAAAGGACGTAATGTCCACTACCAGAAAATGCAACTAATGCATGCCCACTATCCCCTAAAACTAGGAAACAAATAAACTAAAGAAGACTTAGTAAAAGACAAGTTCTAGTTGGCAAAATACTTCAACCAGTTGGGCTTTTTACGAACTTGGGGTCAAAAAACTGATCCCACATCAGACTCAAAAATTTTGAGATCACTGAAACTCTTAATCACAGACTTACTTCTTCTCTTCCTTCTCAGCTTCAGCTGCCCTCTTGGCCCTAACACCAACGTGACGCTTATTCGTCCTCTCCAAACGCAGCTTATCATATGCTTTGAATGATTTCATTTCTTCTGTGACCTTAACAAGCTCCACTGTTGGCTTCTCGCCAACAATTGGCAGGTAAGGACCTACAACTTGTGTGGCTGTTGCCAATTCCTCTGGTGTAGAATCACCAGCCTGCAAGAGCAAAGCAATGTGTTTATAGTCATCTCAAATGACAAGCAAGGATGTTTTGATCCCATGTTCTTGAAATATTACCTTCAATTTACGAGCGCTTCTTGGGAAGACAACAAGCTTGGCCTTGTATGTTTTAAGCCTTTGAACATTAGCCTGAAAACCCTCCAGAGACATGTTTCTACGTCGATGATCAACTGAGATGCCAATAGTTGGGGCGAGTTTGTTCGGGATGCCTGCAGCCTGGTTGATATAACAAATTAAAGCACTATTTAATGAAACTAAAACCATGCCACCCAAAAAAAAAAGACTGCACTTATGTTAGCAAATGATTATTTACAGGATTGGAACATCCAAGGTAAAGCCAAAAAATTCTGCCATGAAAACAATAGAACATTCAATATATACATAATGTATGCAAACACAAGAATTGATAAAAATGCTTATTAATGTCAATGTTTTATGTGGCTAATAACATAAATAACCGAAGCACTGAAGCACAATTAGGATCAATTTCAAGTAGAGCTCACCTTAAGCTCCTCTAGGGAAAACCCCCTACCAGTTCTTATTTTCATGTTGTACTTCAGTGTTTGTCCATGGACAATGGGATGAAGGGACCCAGCAGTAGGCCTGGGGAAAATCTTCACAGCTTTCTTCTGTCGTGCTGAAAAAGAAATACATCAAACAAGTGTGGACACTTAATTATGGAAGGACAATTGGCAACAAAGATTAAGGGTAAAAAATTATATAGCACTCTCAAGTAAATAAACAAGGATCGATAGCATCTCAGGAAATGATTACCAATTCTTCTTCTGGTCTTACGGGCAGGCTGGTCAAACCAGGTTTTTACGCAATTCTGCCAATGCTTCTTGTAGTGCCCATTGGGGATTTCGTTGTTATGTTTCATGGTTTACCTGACCCAAAAACGAAGAGTAACACTATTTAGATCACTATTTGAAAGATCAACTGAAAACCAGAATGACAACAATCAGTCAGACACACTGCAAAACATAAAACCCAGGCCCAAATAAAGCTAAAAAACTATATGCTTGCGCCTTTGGGAGGTCTTTCTATTGTTAAATAGGATAGAAATTATCAAACATGCCATAAAAAAGATTCTAACCAAAACAAGCAATTTCAAAACATGCATATAAAATGGTAAAATGAAATTTCAAACGAAACATACACAAACTGGTAACAGGGAATATCAAAGTGAACAATACACAAATCCACCAGCGAAATTATGAACTCGAGATGCATTGTTGTAACCAAATCTAATTGTAAATAAACAACAGAAACAAAAGACAAACAAGGAAACGAAAAATAGAAAATGCCCTACATAAAAGCATGTGATAAACAAACTGCCGCAAAATATAAAAGGCACGCAGAAAAATAGCATAAAAATTATCAAATACAATAATACTTCGATTCACAACAAATCACATTAAACCAGTCGATAATTCTCGATAAACCTAAAAGAAAACAGACACCGACACGCTAATTCCACTAAACTCAAAATATTTAGCGTTTTAAATAACCTTTAGAGAGAGAAAAATAAATTCAGATAGGCTTCAATTCAGGCGAAACAATAGCAAAGAAAGCAAACTTAGATCTTACGGTGGAGCGACGGCGGAGACGGTGTGAACGAGTGGAGCTCTGCTCTGATTGCAATATGCAAGTGTGATTTTAGAGGTAGAAAAGCCCTAATTCGTGGAAAATTGGGTCGAACATTATCGCGTCAGTTGGGCCAAGGATGAAAATAGTGAGGTATATCTATGAAATAGGAAGGTTGCAATATGAATATGGGTGTAATTTTACTTTTTTTTTTTCATAATATTCTGGATATATTATATATATATATATATATATATTATAAAATATCGATATCGATAGATTTTAGTGTAAAATTGGAAAAAAATTCAGAAAATATGATGAATATATCTTAAAATATTGATATTTTTCGAGAAATCTAGATTTTTTCAAAATTTATATTTTTCAAATCAAAAATAAATTTGATTTAAAATTTTATGAAAATTTTATGGTAGTACTGGTTCTTTAAAATAGTGAGATTTTAAAAAATAATTTGAGTAAAGTTGATTAACTTGATATATTTATGCATTGCCAATGATTGTAAAAGTCAATTTTAATTTCAAAATTGAATTACGAAATATCAATTATGTCTTATATAGAGCTGTCAAAATTGATTAGGCCCGTTGGGTCCCTACCATGCATAGCCAAAACGGAGGATTGGGTTGAGTAATTATAGGTCCACGAAAAAGTGGGCCTAAGTGAGTTTGGCCCGCTTTTATTTTTTATATATATTTTTAATTTTTTAAAATATTTTTTATAGAAAATATAGATAAAAAAAAATGAATAATAATGATGGAAAATCTTATCTAGTGCAAGTAATGGTTTATAAAAATATTGATATGAGTCATTTATATATAAAAATGAAGAAAATTTAGTTAAAAACTATTTTTAAAAATTTGTTTTCATATATATATATATATATATATATATATATATATATATATATCTTAGTAAGATGTATATATATGTTACAAATATACTCCTTTTTCTTTGAAAAAAAAAATTGATGGGTCGACTTGCCTAATCCACAGCCCACTGGTGGGTTGAGATGAGATTTTGAGACCCACCATAAAAAAAGCTCATTCTGCCCCTTCAAATGGTGGGTTGTGGACCGACCTGTATTGACAACTTCAGTCTTATAGAAGTCCAAACACATAAAAAAACAAAATGATAATTGAGTTCATCTACGCTATCCAATTCAGAGGCGAATCCAAAATTTAATAGTGATGGCTGAAAATATAAACAATTCGACACATTAAAATTTATAAATAACAAAATATTTGAATGTTCGAATAAATTATGCCCTACGAGACTTCAAAACATAAAATTTATCAATAATGAGACGAACTCTTATCAATTAAAAACTTAAATAGAATAATAATAAGATATAATGATATATAAAGAGGAAATAAAAAAAAAATCTAAAATGGGTGATCCTCCTTATAAATTTGTCTATACTCTAATTAATAAATAAAAGTACTAAAAGTCAAATTTGTGCAAATTAAAATATTAGAATTCATGAATATTTATGAAAAAAGAGAGAAAAGGATCAAATATTAATAATTTATTCATGCATATTTCATAAAAGTACTAAATGAATTAAAAATACATTACCTTTCATAATGTGGTAGGAGATTTCAAAAGACTAACATATAAAATTTCAAAAAAATTGATATTTGTTGTTGATGAAAATTATTATTAAGTTATCTCTTTGTCCTTCAATAATTGTTTGTGAAAAAAAAAAAGAAAAAAAGGAAAGAACGGGGGATTGCACAACTAGGGATGTAAATGAATCAAGTCGTTCGTGAACTATTCGGAGCTCGGTTTGATAAAAGTTCGTTCGAATTCGTTTATTGTGATTCGTTAAGGTAAACAAACAAACTAAAACTTGATGATATTCGGCTCGATAGCTTGTGAACATGTTCGTTAATACTAATATTTGACATTTTGATATATAATTTTTATATTTTTACTTATGATAAATATATAAATTTCTAATTATTGATACTTTATATAATTAAATTATAAATTTTAGATAATATATTATATTTTGTAAGAATATATAATTTATTTTGTTAATAAGTCGATTAGGCTTGAGTATGCTCGTGAACTATGAATGTATTCGTTAAATTAGGCTCAAGTTCATTCGATAACTAAACAAACCAAACTCAAGTACTCAATAGTTCGATTCAGTTGGATTTGATTACCTCCCTACGTGCAACTTTGTTGGAGGAAAGATTTTGCTATAAATTTGTGAGGAAGGGTTTTAAAATTTGTGTGGGACAGTGGACTAGTTTCATAAAAAAAATAAGTCATTGGACTGCTTTAAAAAAGAAAAATTAAGCAATGTGGACTGGATTTAAGAAAAATAAGTTTGTGCATTTTTTTGAGTTGGGTTAACTCAAAATAAAAAATTTGGGTCCTATATATATTAAAAAAGTTATGGGCTTGCATTGGGCTAAAGCCCAGTGCTGGCCATATGTAAATCAACCCCCGATCCAATTTATGGTGAAATATTTGAAAGAGATAAAGAAACTTACCAACAACACGTGCATTACTATATCTACAATAGCTCAAATGTAATTAGTTGATATCAATATTATTTAGATAAATATAATATTACACCTGTTATTTTTTAATCTCATAGGTCATTATTTTGGTACTAGTTAGAGATTATATCAAGTAGTCATGAATAAATGCCAATTATCGTAACATCTTTATAAAGTTTAGTATATCTATATTTGTTGTAAACATATTATTTTGTTGAAATTATAACTTAAGTATATGCATTTTTTGAGTGTTATAATAAGTAGAGGTAAATTTTAGTTTCGAATTGTAAAAAAATAAAATAATAAAATAAAAAAAAAAAATATATATATATATATTGTAATTTGAAAGTAGGTATAAAAAATAAAAGAAAACTCTGAATAATGGATTTAGTGATAATAAAAATTATTGTACATTCTTAAACATTTAAAAAAAAAAGTTATACTTCAAAATAGTTTTTTTTTTTTTTTTTTTTTTTCTCTCTTTGGGACAAAAGGAGTAAAACATATTTGGTTTTTCTACTGTTTTCATTTCTTATTCAGTATCTCAATTCATTAGTACAAGAGAAAGTAAACAACTACTCAACTAGATAGCCTGAGAGAGAATAAAAATCATTGAAGAAGTCCATCGCCAGAAGCAATTCGAATGGAATAGAGAATTCAAATCGGTAACGAATTAGTGAAGAATAAGAGAAATTGCGGGAAAAAAAAAATGTATTAGTACACGATAATCGATATTCATGCAAAATGTCACCCAACATTAATTTTATTAAAAATTGTCACCCATAATAGTGCATATCATTTTATGCAACCATTAATGCCATTTGTGAATAAAATTGTTGTTAGGTAGTACCATGTTTGCACAAACAATTTATTTGAGCAAAAAAAAAATTTAAGGTAGTCCAACGTATCCTTCCAAAGCAAATTGAACAAATACTTCGTAGCTTGTGAATTCAATTGTATGATCCAGAATGTCAATCGAAAAATCAACAAATAGGAAGAATAAAAGTACAAAGAGGGACAGTAATAACACCATATCTGCTATTAGGTACAACATCTCACTACAAATAACTTCCAAGAGTGGACATACAAACATCAACACACCTTTATTCTACTGCACTTATATACTGTCTTCATATAGACACAATACTAAAGCAAGCCTATTGAACAAGCTTGAGATTTTATTTATGGGGTATTATATAGGCGTTAATTCGTTTCCTCAACTCAATGTTGGACTGGCTTGTCCAAGTCCTCTAGAGGACGGAAGAAGGCTCCCTGCTCCAACACTGAATCTGCACTAGCACCTGCATGCAAACCACGTTCCCCACCCGAAGCTGGTTTGTGATCCGTTGTAGGGCCAAACACCCCAGTCTGAGGGTGTGGACCCCAGTATTTATCAGGTTGGGGTGAAATCACATCGTCGGGGACCACAGCTGGACGGACATGCTCTTCAGGGTTCTTATCGTAGACTGAGACGTGGACACTCCTTCTGCAAACGATACGATCAATTATCATCAAGACTTTGATCATCACAGAATACATGCAGTAAATTACTAATATAAGAGTTGAAGAAATTGGATATCATATGGGACAACATTAAATTGTTCCTTGATGTAAAAAGTTAATTAAGAGTAGAAGAATGAATGGGCAGTGCCCCATCAAGTGTCTCAATTTATTTGAATATGTGTTGTTTGGTAGGAAATTTGAATAACAAGGTGGATAGCACGTGCAAATATGAGGTTGTTACTTATCACGCAC
The DNA here is from genome assembly GCA_946896805.1 of Scutellaria galericulata. Lineage (NCBI taxonomy): Eukaryota > Viridiplantae > Streptophyta > Magnoliopsida > Lamiales > Lamiaceae > Scutellaria > Scutellaria galericulata. The sequence goes on along the minus strand of OX335784.1, from coordinate 22,881,293 downwards.
CCACCAGCTCACATGATCCAACATTACACAACTCACTATCCACCAAACTTAGCTTGGGCATATTATCAAGGAATATACCACAATATCTCACATTTTCCACGTTTAATTCTTTTTTTGGTCAAGACTCAAGAATGAGCACCTTCCAAGTGATTAAATACAAATTCATTAAAAATCTAAATTAGATTTTAGATTGCATATATATGAATCTAATCAAACTGAGATCAAAATAAAAAACTAGTGCCTAGCTTGGCTCTACAATCTACCATAACAGTAAAGTGGTGGCCAAATTAAGACTTTTTAAAGCTAGTTCATCATTCAAATATAGAGAAGAGATAAAACAAACTATAAAAGAAGCAAGACTGCTTAGCACAGGAAACACATTTAAACTGAATTTTCCAAAATTATCACCTAATTTACCCCCAGCAATCAAATCATAATCTCATCAATATTATAAAACTGAATAATAAAATTATGCATGGAGAACAAAATCAAACTCCATATCAGAAAAAAATTATATCTAAATAGGCCAACCTCAATCCAGGATAATAATGCTAAGAAAAGAAGATTAACTAATTCAAACCCCACAAGCCATGTACTTTATTTATCTTTTTCAACTTTGATCTCATTAGCCTATACTTTTTTTTTTTTTTTTTTCTGGTTTATAATTAACCTATCAACATACACTAACACAAACCAATAAATAAATCTTTGCTATGGCAAACCAAATTGTCCCTCAAAATCAGTTGAATTTCTCTATTGCAAATCAGTTATATTAACGAAAATAAAATATAACAAATGGAAGGGTGAGTAGAAGAATCCAGAATAAAAGGTTATTTTGACGCCCCCACCTATGCTGGACAGTGGAGATAAACAGTAAAGGCTAATGAGCTGTCCTTATCCAAACTAACCTACTCAGTAGAGGCTAAGTATTACTTTAATTTAACAACAACAACCAACAAATACCAACAATTTCAGGCCGCCGGATTGGATTTTAGATTCAATTAGGAGAGAGAGAGAGAGAGAGAGAGAGAGAGAGAGAGTTGAATGAAAAATCAATTTCCTAGATTGGTCTTCAGGATCTTCAGGATCAATCACTAAAAATCCCTAAAATGATTAAAACAGAGCCTCCAATCTCAGAAGCAGAACAGCTTCTTCAATAAACAACACTACCACAACAAATCACTTAGAAAAAGAAAAGTATTGATTGCAAAATGAAAAATCCAACGCTCAAGCTTCCAAAATCTGCTTTACATAAATGGATGGAAAAACGTGTAGATAAAATCGAAGCAGACACAGAAAAAAAAAAAACAGATACCTGATAGTGAGAGAAGGAACGAAGAGAGAAGGAGGAGAAGGGACGCGGCTGAGAAATCGGTTTCCAAGGGTGGCCAGTTTGGAGTTCCTCAGATTAGCTGCCATACAAATAACACGACTCACTAGTTTGAGTTTCTGTTGGAGAATTAGTATGCAATCTAAACTGCAAAGAAGAGCTCAGTATTTTATAGCATCAGAGATGGGTGGGTGACTTTATGCGCAACTTTCCGAGCCTTTGTTTTTTCAATTCTTTTCATACCCAAACAGAGCCACCTACCCCGTACCACGGATGGCGCAGTTCCGTCTATTTGTTGTCCCTCTTTTAACGGCAAAAGAAAGGTTCTGTTTGGAGGATAAGGATTAAATCTTCTTCTTTTATGCTTTTATTTTCCGACCTTTTCTCAAAATATCTATTTTTTTATTAATATTTATTAAATTCTACACTGTCACTATTTGATAGCCACAATTCAAGTGAATCAACTCAACTCACTTCTGTCTCGGGAATAAGTTTATTTTTTATTTTTTAATTCTCAAATATTGCTCGATGCTTGTTTGTTTCAAAGATCATTTGTCATAATTAGTGAGCTTCAAAGTCAGTCTTCTTTTTAAAATAACAAGATTAGTTCTAAGGCTCATTAAAATCAATATTGTTAAAAGTTAAAACTAATGAATTTATAAATAAATCATGCTATTAGGTAAGAGTGGCAAAAACAAAAAATTAAATAAAAATGGAGCTATGATTAATGCATTATTGAAATTGTTGAATCAAGACAAGATGTGGAGTATTGTTAGTGATTAATCAACAGTATCATCATATTACTGTATCGTTGAGCTTGTTTGCAAACTTGTATTAAATAACGAATGACTCAAATTTATTATAATCAATATACTTGTATTGAATAACAAATGACTCAATTTATTATAATCAATTTTAAAACAACATTTTCACTTCTGATATCATAATGTAAATTTCAATGAGTGCAAATTTAGTCAAAATATGATTTAAGGTTGAAAACTAAAACTTTTACATATAATATCACCCTATTTTTAAACATTTTTCTCCTATCATAATAATTTGGCTTTTTTCGACAGAATAATAAAACTGAGAATGATCCGACCTGTAAACCAAATCTTCTTTTTGAAATCAATAATTTGGGTCCACTATTTTCTGCGGATCTTTGGGAATATTCGAATGTACCCATGTGGAAGTCATGGTAGATTACGTGGAAATAGTAACGGCGTTATCCGTTGCATTTATTTGGAGTATTTAACTTTCTTTACCGGTTTGTTGTTGGGTTTGAAGCACATTTGAAATGACGATCTAGTCCCTCTCTCTACGACAGCGATGCGGAGTTAGCGAGTAGACTAGGGTGCCTGCGACCTCACAGATTGTTGGCGTGGTCCTCCACTTAAATCCAGAGATTTGACTCCAACTGGCAGTTTTTCAAGGCATCAACAAAGCAGAAAAGAATATTCCCAAATGAATTACTTTAAAGTAAAGTTACAACTTATTTTCTTTTATTTATTAATGAATTTAAGAAAATGAACTAATTTTAAAATAAAAAATTATATAAAGTCAGGAGAACATATTGAAGTCTTATGAATTGCACGGTAAATACAAATGTAATTATTACATCCTTCTGTTACGAGTTATTGAAATTATTATAATTCTTTTTTTTTAAATAAACGGTAAAATCTTTGTAAATGAATATTATTGAGAATATATAGATTTTAAAAGAAATAAATAAACCGATAATTATAGTGACACAAACTTTATTACGCATGAAAAATATTGTGTTTAATTTTTATATGCATATGTACATATGTTCTTTTTATTTTGTGCCCTAAAATATTTTTCCAAACAAATGCAAGGAAATGAAAAGGGTATAGTGGAAACATCTTAAACACAAATTAAACCACAATCATACGTACGTTTCACAATTATGCATTTAATTAGCGAAAATATATTTATTTTGTGCAGCGGTCCATATATATATATATGTCAAGATCAAAATTTTATATTACTAAACCAAAATTATATACTTATTTCTTCAACATATATAAATATATATATATTTGTCTTTAACGTAATCAATCTTTGAGTTAAGAGTATTATCTCATGTTATAAATGCTTTATTTGATGAAAGATCTAGTTATCATCATTTATTTGTACCAATACATGTGGATAAACATGTACTTAAGTTATATCTAAATAACTAATAAATATTGTACCTAATAAAATTCACACCTAGTAATTAAGGTTTTATAGTAATAGCAAGATCTCTTTCACACACTGTACACGCTTGTGGTTTAATTAAGGTTATATATGGAGCAATTGAAAATGAAAATGTCAACCTGCCAAAATTGACAAGTGCATATGTGAATAGATTTTCCTTTTATTCATCTGAATATGTGAACTGAATATTGAATACGGATCTTTGACAAGAAAACACCTTAACTGAGAAGGCATGGTCCATGGATCGATCATGACATATTAATGAGTCTGCAATCAGATTTACTTTACATTAATAAATTAACCTAACTTTTGATATGACTTGTGAAATTGTAATACGTATCTAATTATATGAGATAATTAATTTTTTTTAAAAGATAAAAGATAGTTTATATTAAATTATGGTGAACCATTACAATGATCACCGATCAACTCATTTAGAAAAGTAGGTGGATCTAACCAAATAAATAACAAATGGGTTGGAGTGCAAAAGAGGATTACTTGTCAATTTATGGACAACCTCATTTGCTAATTTAAATATAAATTTCATTTGGAAAAAAAAGGTCATGTAGATGAATACAATAACAATCCTTAACAACACTCCAAAATTCAGGAAAAAAATTTCACCTAAACAATTAATCACGTCTGCCACCTCCTTACAACCAAGACAGATTAACTTAAACTTGACATGAAAGTTTATAAAAAAAATTGTTAGGTTTTTAGATAACAAGAAAGACTCATTCATATAATTATATTCACAAAACTGTCTTATATAAATGGATTTTTACAAACTTCTATAGCACATTGATTTAATGAGTTTTTTTTTTTTTTTTGGTTACCGTGTACCATGCCGCCCTGACTGGTCACGTGTGAATCAATTTCATGAAGATTTCTTTTGGATCCAACGATTTGGAAATTGAAATTAATTGTACAATATATTATGATGGCTAATGCAATGAGATTATTTGGAGAGAAGGATTAAATGAATTTGGAAGCATCATCATTATGTTGGATTATTATTTGAGCGATAATTAAGTAGACTTCAAATTTGGAAATTTAATGTAGGGAAGGCTATTCACTATCCAAAAATACTAAATACATTCTAATATATATACTTTTATATATTTCATTTAGAAAAAAATAGATTGTGTTAATTAGTACTTTTGGGAGTGTATAATCTCACCCTTTAATTATTCAATTCAAATCCAATCTATCACGAAATCTTATCTTTAAAACTTTACACTTTGAGTTAAAATTTCACAAAAATAGATTTTTTATTTTTTTTTCTAAACCGAGATTGTGAGATTATTGTTGTTATAATGTTTAACTAACAATTAGAATAACTCTTTGAATAATATTTAAATAAGAACAAAATGAAATTTAGAATTAATTTAAACTTACTGAAAATATGGGTGATAGAAGATATTATATTATTTCATTATATTTTAAATTTTTTTTAACCATTTTCAAGTTAAAATATCTTATTTGTATTTAGTTTATCATATTTCAAAAAAAAAAAAAACCTCTAATCTTTTTACTGCCCTTGGTAATTAAAAAAAAGAAACCTTAAATAATAGTCTATTGATTAATTAAGTGTGTCTACTAAAATCAAACCAACAAAATATTTATATACATTTAATAATTTTCACTTAAAAAAAAAACTCATGCAATGCACGAGTCCTCGCCTAGTTAACAGAAAAAATGAATGATAGTTAAATATGTTTTGGCGCCTTTATAGGATTGCTATCTGCTGCTACCGCCTTTGCTGCCATAGCTAAGAGGATTAAGGTTTTTTTTTTTTTAAATTTTCATTATTAATTCATTATTACTTATAGCATTAGCACCACAATGGAGATTATTCCTGTTTTCATTTTAACTCTATTAGGTTATAATTTATTTTTTCTGCTAGTTTTTGAATACAATGATAGCTTCAATTATTTTGGTGTACAATTGTTGAGAGCTGCCAACTTTTGGATAAGTATAGAAATTAAGTGTGAATGACAATGAATGTCAGGGTTGGAGTTTCTTATGTGAAGAAAAAATTGGTTGAATAATAGTGGACACCATTGGAGATGATCAGATGAATGTTTATGGTTGTATTTTCTCATTTTAAGATGGTGTGGCAATGGATGCTGTTTTTATTTATTGGACATAAAATTGCAATGTTAGTCTGTGATGGTAATTATCTTGGTAGAGGAAGAGGATGGTGAAATTAACAATAATTGCATCTTTGTTTGCTTGCACCACTCCTCATTTTCTAAATTATCTCTCTGGCATTTAGACATGGGGTAAAAACGAAGCTACAAAGAGCTGAAACAATGTTAGTTTGAATTCCAAGTGTAATCTGCAGATGGCATGAATGTGAACATCAGTAGCATAGTTGTAAATCATAGTGCTGAAAAACAATCACAAATTCCCAAGTATGTGTCTGTCAGTTTGCTTTCAGGTTGTTACTTCAATATATTGTTCACTTGTTTTATCTTTCATTGAATTCAGCAAAGAACAAAAACAATCCATGGTGTTTTTCTTACACCTTTCTTCATCACTAATACAAATATGATCCTTATCTTTTTAAAAATGATGTTGCATCTAAATGTGAAAAGTTTTTCTTTTTTGGGTGTTGGGATTGGGGGGGATCAGTGTAAATTTTATCATGATAGGTGTTAACATTGTTTTAGGTAATCAAACCAACAAAGAATCAATTTATTCATCAATCGGACCTTGTGGTTTGGATTCAGTAGTATAATTACTCTGTTCGAAGAGTTGGGACTGATATAGAATGTTTCTTGTAAATCGATCTAACCAATCCAGATTCACTCGATAAATAAAGGGTAGAAAATAAAAAATCCATATACTTTTATTTTTAAACCACCTTGAGCAAAAATGAGTCATCGAATTGGTGACTTAGGCTGGCTCAACACACATTTTTTAACTTACATAACACATTCACAAACACAACACATCACCTAATTCTGTTCAAGTGAGCAAATGGCTGAGGAGCAGCAGTCTTGGGTGCAGACTTAGCCGCCGCTTGAGGTGCCCCAAACACGTTCCAAAATCGGAGTGTCTCATCCCCTGCTGCCGATGCAACTGTGCACCCATCCGGGCTCTGAGCCATAAATAGAACTCGAGATGTATGCCCTGTCAGTTCTGCCATCTTCACCATTGAAGGATACTTCCAAAGAGTCAGCTGGTTCTGCGTAAATCCATGGGAGCTAAGCAGTTCTCGTTCGTTCTTGTTCCACAGAAGGGCACACACCTGTGAGCCAGTGTCCACTGAGTTCAAACACGCACCAGTGTGTGTGTTCCACATTTTGATGCACCTATCTCCACCACCTCCACCAGAGGCCAATAGGTTGCCCTGGAAAGGACACCATGCAAGTGCCTTAACACAAGCTGTGTGCTCTTCCAGCCTGTGAAGCCACTGTGTAGGAGCCTGTGAAGATGCCATTGATCTGTCCCATATATGGAGGAGATTATCATTGCCACCACTGGCTAACTGCTGTCCAGATGCTGACCATTTAAGCCCACAAACTTCTTGATGATGTCCCTCGTAGGTTTCGACGATGTGGGCCCTCACTCTTACGTCGTTGTTGATGATCCGACCGTCCATCCCTCCAGTAGTCAATATGTGATTGTTCCAATCCAAAGCACCAACTCTTGATCCATGCCCTCCTCTCAGAGTTCTCAGCTGTTATTGTACACAACCATTAAGCAAACCAAGTTAAAATTTGATCTATTAGAAGATGAACAAAGCAAGAAATCAGCAAGATTAGAACACTAACAAGTCTATTAGCTGTGGAATCCCATAGCTGAACTTCAGAATTGTTCAAACCAACAGCAATATGCCTTCCATCAGGAGCCCATTTGACACTGGTCACTGGACCACTTTCTTCATCAATGGTGACAAGCTCTGAGGTATTTCCATCAGAAGCATCCCACAAGTATACAGTGTGTCCAAGAGCAATAGCAAGAACATTGCTGCTGCCCCAATCAAGTAGATTCAAATAGTAATCATCCAAAAGATCAGGGGCATCCAATGTCTTCTCAGAAGTCTGCACAAAGATATACACAATTTAGTCATCAATTCAGTAGTAAATTGTAATCAAGATCAGAACAGAACCACTTGCTCTTCTTTAACACCAACCTGAGGGATGTGTCGACGAGGTTTAGCCGATTTGACCTGCTGAGCAGCCGATGAGACCTCGTTCGGTATGGCCTCAACCGGGGTCGGTGGCTTGTTCTTAAAGGCCAAAATCCGAGTCCGATTCATGTTGAAGGTTTCAGCAAGCTGCTTTCTGTATGCCTCTCTGGATGGAGAAGAGCTCTCAGTTGGGTTTTCCTTACCTTTTATACCTTCTGTAAGCATGTAATGAGCATAGTCGAAATCCATGGCTGATCTGTTCGGTATGAAGCGATCCAACTGCATCAAACCAGGAACAGTTGGCTTATTAGAAGATGAATTAACATTCACTTACATGGGATCAGATAATCAACAACTATTATCAACACCAGAATCCGTATTGGGAATTTTGGATCTCCAGGAAATATAAGACAAAATTGCAGATCATTATAACGCAATTCAAGATCCAACAACAAATCATTTCATACTTTATGGAGATGAAGATACTACATATTAGCAGATCCAAGAAGTTGGAAAAATCCTCCTATTTCATGGAATCAACCCAATGAAAACAAATTTCTTGTCCATTCCTTCCTACATATTTATGATAACAATATATATGCATAAAAACATGAGATCAAGGTTTGCAAACATACATATACATTTTATTAAATAATTATAAATCATGTAGTTACGAGGCCATCAAGTGGGAAGCAACAACATACATTTTCCTTAGAGTTTCTTCGTTGAAGAAACTGTTCTTGAAGTGGGCACCTCGATCCGGTCTTGTTTGATGATGAAGACGAGTTAACAAGTCCTGTTTCCATTGTTAGCACAAAAAACAGCAAAAAAGCAAAACAAATATATATATTGTGTGATTTATGTGTGTGTACTATCCGTATCTATATGCTTATAAATATATGCAACTGAATTTGATGATTGTGCGAACTTCTTCTACAAGCAGAGAAAATCACTAAACAATGAGAGAGAAAAAGAAGCCTGCAAAGAGAATCAGCAACAGCAGTTGATAATCGAAATAGACAAACAGTAAATCATGTAACTAAATCAGAAAACGAGAGCGAATTGGCGTTCGTAAGCACAAAGAGAGATTGAATTGTCGATTGATTGATTGATGGAAAACATGTTGAATCGAGGGGGTTTATATATTAATTCAAATTTCTGATTAGGGTTTCTGCGGTTTTTGTGTGTCAACGGCTACAAAAATTTCGGAAGGAAAGAGCCGTTGAGATTTACTTTGACGAAATTGCCATTGGCGCTGCCGAAGATCTGTGGCACATATAGGGGTAGCTTAGTAGTGTAACTGAGTCAAAATTTAAATTCTCTATTTTACCCCCAAAACAGTGATGTTTTTAGGGGTGTGCATTATTCATTCCAGTGAATAACCCTAACCAAACAAACCAAACCGTATTTCCGTTCGGTTCTTAAGCTTTGATTAGGTTCGATTTTTACTTTTTAGAGAAAAATGAGCAGTAATTTATTTATGTTTTGGATTGTATTTTTTGATATAATAAATACGAAATAGAGTCCCAAAAAACTAAAATTTAAATGCCCAAAAATTCAGCCCAACCAAATTAGAAACTGAACCTAACACTTGGTTCAGTTTGTATTCAGCTTAATTAATTGATTTTGTTCAGTTAAAAAAGAAAAAACCACCCTTCATGACCAATGCACAAATCAAATCCTCTGTTCCAATTTGGTACTTCATCTTGGAATTAACCTTAACATGATTCGATTTCATCATATTTGAATATTTAATGCGACTGATTTCAATAACCTTTGATATTAAGGAGCCATTCATGTAGAAACTTCTGATATTTCATGATTGTAATGTTAGTATTCATGAATGTAGCAGGACACAAAACATTAGTACCAACATAAAAAAGAGACAAGATCTGCTACAGCTGAACTTCATCCGTTAAGGTGGCCTCACAGATCACAATACACAACCATAATATATCATAAATCAAAATTTATATAAAAAGATAAGAAAAATAAAATTATATGCAAAAATATTCTCCATTGAACACTAAAGCAGGAGTGGAAGAATTTGCACCTAACCTTTCTCATTATATGAACAATTTATACACTGTACGGTGGCTGAGCCATAAAGAGGCAGCTAACAAAGCATATATGATGAGACTTTACAGTAGAAGGGTATAATCTTTAACCCTCCCATATCGAATCTAACTTCAACGAAAAGACTACTTACAGCCTGACTTCAACTACATCCCCATCTTTTAACTCTGTGTTGGGCAATACCAGCTGCCCGTTTATCGAAACAAGCCTCCCATCAAATCCTATCCTTCTAGCAGCATCACCAGCTGTACTACCAGTTCTCAATCTCATTATCTCTCCGTGGGGCCAGCAAACGACCGCAACCTCACCTAGAGAAAACGAGTCTGCATTCCTATACATTCTATCGAGCTTAAATTGTTGAAGCCCTGCTTCAGAACGCAGTTGCTCCTCCCACTGAAGCATTGTTCTCAGCAGCTGTACCTGTTATTCGAGTAAAACTAACACGAAAAATTAAGTGACTATGTCTGATATACATGGATCCGATCATCTGGAGTGTTTTTTAAACAGTTGGTAGATGGGTTTAATTCATGGGTGAGAAATTATCTTCATGACAAGAGAAGCATTTTTTTGAATTTCACATGGTGTGATGGCTGTGAATATACCTTGTTGTTGATGTCAGTGTCCAATAAAGCAGGTTTAAAAGCAAAGCTAGGCTTCTCACTGATCGAGTCAGAAACAGCAGGTGTAGTCGGTTTACCCTCAAAAACGGCTGAGACAATAGCCCAATATTCAGTTTCCTCCCACTCTGTCAACTCAATGACTTGGATGAATGTTGGTAAAAGTCGCAGAAATTGGTCTTGCTGCATGATAGCACGATAAATTTAGTGTTATTTTGGAATTACTGATCATTAAACATGCCATTTTAAAGAAATTTAAGAGAGAGAGAGAGAGAGAGAGAGGAGCACCCCCCATGATTTTAGCACAAGGAGAGGTGGTAGAAGAGAGATGTATGTCTACACATACCTTGTGGTATATACCATCTCGGCAGAGGGTATACTTTTCCAAGCATGTACACCAATCTCCATGTCCTGGTTTACACCACCATTGTTCTGATACCTGGAAAATTATACGGTTCAGAACCCTACTATCCTAACTATGTTTCTCCAACAAATTCATAAAAGTCACTAGTTACCTGCCAACGAGAATATTTTCACTCACTGGAAACTATCAGGGTAAATATATTTCTTATTCTTCCATTATTTAATTCTTTGGTGAAGAATTTTCATTAGCTTTAGACAAATTCAGGCTAGTAAATGCATCTATCATTATTTCTCAGTTTTGGGTAATTCATTTTACTTTACCTATGGCTTCTGATTGATAAAAACAAAAGTAGGAAATAAACCAAGCCTTATTTAAAGGTATACAAGACAAATAACAGTACTCCAGCCTAGCTGTTGCAAAATAAAGTATCTGATGGAAAAAGAAAATGGTATTTAATCTTCATGAAAATTGGACTGTCAACTCTAGGGTCTGGAAATTGAGAAAAATAAGGGTAGAGAAGCGCAGGCATTAATGACTCATGCAATTTTCAGGACATCTCAAAAGAGTAGCAAGATTCAACTTCTGATAAGCGTTTTGACATATTCTAATAAATCAAGTTTCCCCTGTTAATTGTAAAGCCACCTTTTTACTTACTAAACCCTGTTAAGTGCACAAATACTGAAACCGAACCTTTTTGTATAAATTTGCATAAGCCTCCCATCTTTTTATTTGATAAGGGCTTCTTCTTTCAGCTACTTCTGCAGAAGCTGCAAGGCCAAAACTTACAGCAACTAGCAATTCTCTTCCATCATTATCTACTCTGGAAAATCAAAGTTTCAAACACAAGTCAGTTAAGTTAAACCAATGGATTGCAGCAGAGACGCCAGTGATCTGATACCTGACAATAACTGCAGCAAGCAAGTGGCCAGCTTCCACTCTGAGAACAGGATGTCCTACTTTAAGTGAGCTATATTTCAGCAACATATCAGCCTCAATGGAAGCTTGATCTTCTACTTCCTGAGAAGAATCTGAGGAAACCCCGACATTGGAATCATTTATGCAGATCTTCGACGGTAATATATTCTCAGTTTCCTTGTAAAGCCAATGTGCAGCAAGCCCATGTTCAGCATACTCATGCATTGTCTAAAAACAAAATCAACATTACATCATTAAACAACTGAGATGTCCTACTTTTGGTTTCTAGGAAAATGTTGAGGACATTTACCTGTGTTCTTATTTGAACTTCCAAAGTAGAAAAGTCAGGCCCTTGTACCGCAGTGTGAAGTGACTGAGATTAGGAAAGCCATCAGCAAGAGAAGTGACATAAATGAAAGAAGCAGTGCCTGAGAAGAAAGATACAATACTTATAGTATATATTTTTACCTGGTAGCCACTTTGTTTGGGATTGACAATGTAATCATCAAACTCACCATCAATTGGGGTCCAAAATCTGGAAAATATAATGAAAAAAATGCTCATATAGATGCACTTTTGATCATAAAACAATTTCAGTTATAGGTACTAAGAGAAGATAGGCAAATCACTGATATACACCTGTGTATGATGTCAAGTAGATTGTAACAACATTGAACTGCCTGCCCATGTAAAGCCCCATTCTTATCTCCAACAACTACTCTCAATGCACGGGCATCATATACTTTCCTGATTCCAACATCTTTTCTCTTCATCTAGGGAGAGTGAAATGAAAATCAATTTGTTGTTAAAGCTAGATGTGAGGAGCTAACTGATAAATTAAAGAGTATCGCTTGAAACAAAATTTTCAAAGCAGGGACAAAAAAAGAAGAGATAAAACTTTAGGAGGGCCCTGTATAAAAAATTATCATCACAGAAGGGAAAGAGAAAGCAGATCTGGACATCAAAATAAACACACATCAAACCTAACTATGTAATCACGAGAGGAGAACAAAATTGAAGTACTCGAGTTAAATTCTTGGCAAAAAAGGTAAATCATGATGCATAGGTTCCAAATGACTCCTGTACAAATGTCCAGTTTGTCTTACCTTTATCTGTAAGAGAGACCTCTGCCCCATTTAATTGCAATTCAAACCTGAGAAAGCGCTAAACCATTTTCTCTGTAACTAAAGACCCAGAAGAACATTCATACCTTACTGTAGATGCTATACAAGCTTTTTAGGCGCGAGGATAAAGTTACTTCCATTCCAGGAACATAACTGCAAATATAAGGTGGATATAAAAGTAATTCACAAGTGTTTAACATATGCCACACACAATTAGACTCACAAGAAGTTTCAATTTATAGTAATAGATTAACAGGACTTACGACGTTGAAATAAATAATTCTCGCTCTAATGCTTCTTCACATACTACCAGTGATGCCAAAGCAATGCCAGCATCTCTCACAACCTTGGGCTTTTTTGGAGAATCTGAGCATTTTGCAAGATTGTGAAAAAAGTTTGCACGCTTTTTTTTATCCAACAAAAGATCAAATGGAAGCACGGCTTGCAAAAGAACCTGCACATTTAGATCAAGCAAGAATGTTTATTAGAATGGAAAAATAAGGCATACCTGCAATATAAGACTATCAAAGTGCTATTACACATAATTACAGGGGGACTTTTTGGACAAAGCTGCGACAAAATTGATGGATACCTAGTTATTACTTGGTAGATTAGGAAATTTATAAGAAATCAATGATCACTGAACAGTTCGGATAATGATTCAAAACTTCCAAGAAACAATGAGTTAACTATGGCCATGTTTGGTTCCTCCTTCACTCGGGCGGATTTCGGATGTCAAACTACACAATTCTTGTTTTTTTGGGATGTAAAATCAAATTTCTCAATCCAATAGAATCCTACCCTATTATTATTATTATTAATACCTACACCTTTTAACACCTATTTTTACGCTTTTCAATAGAATCTAATTCATCCCCTCTCATTCCCATCTTACTACAATATAAATTACAATCATCCACCTTTTCCAACATTGATGTCACATCTATAGTACAATCCTACTCTACACAATCTCATAACAAATATATAACTTCGTTATTTACCAAGATTTCTCAATTCCAGAATTTCAAAAAGGCAGTATTACTCCCAACCCATTAAGTCTAATCCAAACATACCCTATTTCCATTACATGATTGAAAATATAACAAAAGCATTAAGAGAACTGTCCAAAGCATTCAAGAGAGGTACCTTCATGGTTGTGTCTTCCTCATCTAACTCTCCATGTTCTTCACATTCTTGAAATTGTACAGCAGCATTCGATTTTGTAGATAACCTTCTTAGGTTGCCTGACTTGTTACTGGCGCTCCACATGGAAGCTAGGTCGGCTCGTAGTTGGCGAAAGACCTTAGGCTGCAAAAAGAAAAAATATATAAAGCCTTTACTAGTGAATGATGATTCCAAACATCTACCTCTCAAGTTTTCCTTTCCACAAAATATCACATTTTTTTATGATAATGAATTAGGCTGACCTGAAGGACAGCAAAGCACAAATCTTCAAGCTCAGCTTTAAGAGCCCATAAACCAAGTCTGGAAGCAAGTGAGCACCAAATAACCAATGTCTCCTGTGCCACAGCTTGAGCTTTGCCGAGAGGTAAAGCATATCTGGAAAAAGCCCATAACCAAGTAATGCATCCCATCAGAAACCAACCCCACAGTTTAGTGAGGAAATTAGAACTTGGAAGCTAAAAATTCTCTCATTGTAACAAGGAGAACGGTAGAATGGTGAAAGAATGGAAAATATCAGTGAATTCAAATATTCCTAGAGATGTTAAGTCTATATATGAACAAAGAAAAACAAAAAAAGTAATGGAGTAGGTACATTGTTCTCATATTATGAAGTCGATCTGCAAGCTTTATGAGAACGACTCGTGGATCATCGACCATGCCCAGAAGCATCGCTCGTAAATTGTTTGCCTACACAAAAACATTATTGTGAGATACAGAGATGATTTTCAATTTAGTGAGGTTTAAGATCTAAAACTGATCTTCTTATTTGACCACAAGGTTAAAGATGTAAAACTGAGCAACTTGTTTGACCACCAAGTCCATATTCTTTAAGTTAATGAAGTAAAACTATTTACATAATCAAGCATGTTAATCAATATTTGTAACTACCAGAGCTACCCAATTAGTCACAAAATAACAGAGAAATAATCATGGTGCCCCTGCAAATTATAAAATAAGTATCAGAAAGTTATGTCTACTGAAAATCTTGATAAATATTATGTAGAAATATTTCAAGTCAGCATCCCATACAATAAGCTAATTAGCAAACCATTTTCACAAAAACCATATTATTGTCAATCTACATAATTATCATTTTCAATGCCTCTCTAGTTTGATTGTAGTTTATTGAGAGCTATTCTTTCAGATACTTAATTTCTACTGATACGACGTTGATTCTGCTATATTCTGTAATGTGAAAGCCTTGACAGGAAAATATTAATTTCCAACATGTTGCATTTTCCTTTTGTCTTATAAACATATAGAGCCTAATTGGCGCTCATCTAGTAAACTCAATCCTTCAACTGATTCTGTATGAGTAAAGTGATTCCGGAAGAGATATTACACAGTTATCCACCCAAAAAATTGATGGCCCTTTAGTTAATACATAATATGATACTCGCATGTTTACCTCTTCATGGCTGAGAGTAGCTTGAGTCTCATTCATCCTGCGATGCCTGCGTAGTAACTGTAGAACAAGTGGCTTCCAATGTTAACTAATGTACAAGTACAACACATATTTTTCCAATCAAAAGGAAAATGAAGAATGAAAATCAGAAGATTCAAACAAAGAACATTCACAGGAAAATAGTTTATAGGAAAGGATTCATTCTGGATATCAATTAAACCTCCACAGATAACATCAATTTGGCAAGACAACCCTAGGCTCTAGTTATGCAGAGTCAGAAATTGTTTCTCCCATGGTTCTTTGATATTATAATGATGGCCTCCGGGGTTAGCTTTGAGTGTGTCATGCCATGAATAAAGTATTATACCTGATTGATATAACTTAGTCTAGAAACTCCAGCAACCAACTTCGCAACATCAACATCAAACTCTCGCTCTATGCTGTCCAAACTTTCACAAGTGTCATCAACTATGTCATGGAGGATTCCAGCAACAACTGTATCAGTGGCCTGTAGAGTAGCATCTACTTCAGAATATGAGAAGGTTTGAGAACAAAGACAAATTACTGAACAGATGCACACATAACATGTTAGTCACGTCACAAATACTGGCAGTCCTCATTTGGCAAAATAATTATGAAATTCCTGCATCAGAAATCATGCCTCTTACTAGTCAACATGTTGTACTTAGTTATGGGTGGCTGCACCAGAAGATAATCTCACTGTACAAAAGGCAGAATAAACATCGGGAAATAGGATTTACATACTCTTTTACCATCCGATGGGACTAATGCAGCTAGGATTTTTCCTGTGTGAATACAGTGGGATAGATAGGGTTCTCCTGTCTTTCTCATCTGACCATAATGAGCTTTCCTTGCAAATGCAATAGCCTTTTGCACCTGCCTTCACAAATTCAGAATCTAAGTGGCATTACAGTAGTAGAATATTTTGGGTGCAAACAAAATAACAAGTAAAGATGGTAAACCTTTGCATCATTGAATATGGGATAACCAGTGACGTCTACTCCATCAAGAATGTGAGATCCTGCACCAAATGTGCACTCTCACTTCAATATAAAGAACAATGAAATGTTATGGTATTGAAGATTTATTAGTTGGATTCATCCATTATACTTCAACTAACTGAATTACAAGCACTAAATTTTGATGTGACCTTTGAGGCTACATATTCCTTCTGCACAATTCTCAAACCAAACATGATTACTTTCAGACACAACACAGCAGAAAAATAAACGAGATATTTTACGTATCATAAGTTGGAAACTACAGTATACGAAAAGGAAACCAATGATTATCTGTTTTTTGTAGAACTCAAACAGAATCCAACACCGATTTGTGGGCCTTGGGATACTTTTCACATTTGCAATTGGTATACCTCTTGAAATAATATTTTCTTACTTCCTCTATTAGCATAATTCAGCTTAATCCTGAAGTTTACATGCCATCGCATGATAGTACATTCTATGGGTAATTGCAGTAGTCAGCAGTCCTCTCCTACTATTTCGCCACATAAACTAAAACCCGCTGATTCATCAAGCAGAATACATCAGAGAGTTATATTGCCTAGAAATGTAGAGAGTGTTCCTTTTTTTCCTATCTTATTGACAATTCATCAATCCACGCACAATGTGTAAAACTAAAGGACAATCATTTCAATGATCTCAGAGGTCGCATATTTCATTCATGAGATTGATTGTCATCAAATATTTTTGTGAACCGTTATATGTTATAAGAAGAAGTAACATTATGCTAACAGGATAGTGATAGACGTTAACCATCATAATCACCCATGAGTAACTGCATAGTGAAGAGCTAGTTTCCGGACCCTTAAAAGTCAACACTTCAATTCTGGCATATGCATTGAATTTCAGAAAATAAAACAATTTGTTTATTTGTATGCAGGTAGAAGGGACTCACAAAACTACACGCGATCAAGTAAATATCGTTTACAAATCAAAACAATCAGCAAAGCAGAGCAGAGAGCCTAATCGAAATTTGCACGATAACAAAGCTATCGATTTCTTCTTCAACAATCATATGAAGCCAATTCTGAAACTTGCTTCTCAACAGTGAAATAAAAGCATAGTTATTTTACCGGGTTGCTCATCAACTTTAGGCCACAAAAATTCCACCTTAGTGGAAAGGCAAGCCCCGGAAGCAATCGCTACCGCGGTCACCGCCACCTGCGTAATTGCTGACGTCACCGCTCCGTGAGACGGGCCCGAACCGGCGGCGGCTGCAGCCGCGATCATGTTGCCGGAAGTAATAACGGAGCTTAAGGAGGCGGAAACCGCGAATTCCGGCAGAATTGGACCCAAAATACATCTAAATTTGACAGAATTTCCGATGAAGAAACGATGTCTGCGAAGAATTGAGGAAGTTCGAGGGCCGATTAACATGGTGGAATTGTGGCATGAAGACATATCTTTCTTCTGGTGTTGGTGGTGATTTCAGGTAGAAAAACAATTGTAAGAAAAAAAATTCACATGTTATTCAGAGAAAGTAAGAATCAAAAAAAAAGAAAGTGGGGAGTGATTGTGATATTTTGATGAGTGAAATGAGTGGTGAGGAAAAGCACCAAATTCCAGAAATTATTTTAGTGGCAATTATTTAATCCGGCAATCATTGCACTACAAAAATTCATCAAAGTAATTACTACTTCATTAAAATATATGGTAAATAAAAACTTCATATGATTGGTCAAATTACCAAATAGATTATAAGGTTTATAAGTATTATAATCAAATTATTTAATTATGAAAAAATTAAAAAAGCTCATGCAACCTAAATTTAGTTTTATTGGTAATTTGATTTCACCTCACTCATTTTTATTAATATCATATTATGTTATCAGGTTTTAAGTTTAAATGACTTATATGTTGAGGAGTTGATCGTTAAATGGTTTGATTGTAGTTTACAAATTTTTAATTGATTTAGTAATTATATCAAAATTTCGAGTACAGTCAATGTAATTCATTTAGGTCACGCATCCTCTAGAGTTTTGATAGACCTGACACAATAAGAGTGATACCATCAATTAGAAGTAATTTTTAAGTTAAAATTTTCGATTAATTTGAAGTACAAAATATGACTTACCAAACCTGGCTTCAAAGTTGCCATCCTTATTAATAACTGGGCCAATGATTAATAAATATGATGTATTTTTAGAAATTTAGGTAAAAATTTGCACGGGCATCTGGGGGTACATGTTACAAACTTTGAATTGATAAGGAAATATAACTCAGTTGTCACATTTAAATATATATATTCAGTTGTTCCATATTCTCGAAAATAAATTGTTAAACTCTTGAAAGGAATTAGGATAAGCTTGTAGGAGCATATTTTTAAACCATTCTATGTATACAAATTAACAAATAGTTATCCATTTTTGGTATTTTGGTGGTTGAACTTGAAGCCATGGCCACCCACCACTAAGCTAAGAAGACAAGAAATTGAAGAGGTTAATAGCATGTTTGGAGAACTCTAGATGAATAGAAATTATGCTTGAAAATTTTGATAGAGGCAACCGGATTACCAAGGAAGACATATAGGAGATATGCTTTTAACTATAAACTACTACAATTAACTTTTATCATACAAAGGCTTTATATATCCCAGGTGACTGTCATCTGGGGGCTTTCTTAAGCACCTAATACACTGCAAAAGTTCCACAAACACAATGCTACCACTCCACGTCTTACCAATTTACACATTGATTCACGTGTGTCGTATTGTCAACCTGAAAAAGGCAGTGTACGTGAGAAATTATGAACTCAAGCTCGTTAACATCCCTAGAGTTGAGTAAGTAGTCGAGTTTGAACCTTGCAAAAATGATGAAGGGCCAACTGAAGAAAACCCAGCTGCCTTGTGTTCCTTCAAAGTGCTAGCTAACCAGTCCAACCCCTCGTACAAGCCGTCCCCTTTGAGAGCACAAGTCCCTTGTATATGCCATTTTCTATTTTTCAGATCATAGAGGCCCAGGCCCTCGCAAACTTCCATCGGGGTCATTGCTCCTTTCTGAACAGAAAACCAGAATTGCAAATTGAAATTAAAGAGAAGAGATGTTATCTGCTAGTGCACATTTATGTCAAACCAGCATAGAGAACTTAGGAGGTGTTAATCAGTAATAGTTAGACAGCATGGAAGCTACTCTCCAACTTTCAACCCATGGCACCTACTGTGCCTTTGTAATCCCTATAAAATAAATTTCACTTTTGAAGATGGATAGAAATGCATACCATGTCTTGTTTGTTTGCAAAGACCAATATAACAGCATTAAGCATGAAGGGGTCTTTAATTATGGCCTGGGGAAAAAATAAAGTCAAAATGATGCTACAATTGGAGAACGAGGCTTACACATATCGATCATTCAAGAATAAAACCTGAAACTCCGCCTTCGCCCTACTGATCCTTTCTCGATCCAGAGAGTCCACAACATAGATCTGCATAAAAAAGAAGAGTCAAACATGAAGACATCATCAGGAAAAAACAATCACATTACAAAGAGAGTGAAAATGTAAATGTAGAAATGTTATAATCACACATAGAGGCTAGAGCTGAAAAGGAATGAAAAATATCTCAATGCCCAACCATTAAGAAGAGGCTCTGCAGTCCAATTTCAATATCTTCACTTCCGTGTAAGGGCATTACAATTAAAATCCACATTCACATGACTAGAAATTGGTTATAGATCCTTCACATGAGAACTGAGAAATTCCAATAGTTTAAAACTGATCCTGAGCCCAGAAACATGGTAGTCTCCTTGTAACATCAGAAACAAAAACAACAAAAAAACATGTTTTATTTTTCCATCAACCGAAACCATCATGTTTCCCTTTCAAAGTCACTGATCTAATAAGTATATCAAGATCAAGATATCTTCATTCTAAGGTAACAACATGATTGAATAAGAGGAAGCACAACGAAGGCAAGGAGTGGTTGCAATGTAGTGATGTTTGGGGTGCTAACTTGCTGCAAATGGTTATGCTTTCAAGAATTGTTCTTTGGGATAAAATTCGGGGGTCAAGATAACATGTCAGTTTACAAAGGAACATGTGGAATTAAATTTGCAAGTAACGGCTGATTTATATATACTATGGGCAAATGTAAAAAACCAAACCAAACTTCGAAATGCAAACTCATGAGGAAAATTGTAGAGCTAATTAATTAAATCTTACCAGCCCATCAGTATTATTAAAGTAATGCCTCCACAAGGGTCTTAATTTCTCTTGTCCACCAACATCCCACACTGTAAAGATCACATTTTTATATTGAACCTTTTCCACATTGAAACCTGAATGTCAGCAATAGCTTTGATCATATTGAATTTCCTCAAGATTTTTGTGCACATAAAAACCATCACGAAAAACACATGCATACGCATATATGTAGATGAAACTACATCAGTTAGCACGAGAGAAATAAAATCTTAATGCTATTAGTAGAAATTTTAAGGAAAAACTACTGGGAGCAGTTTCTCATTCCTCACCATGCAAACAACTGCATATACTATTCCTGAATAACAATCAAAGGCTAGCAAATATTCATATTAACCCATTCCTGGTTTTAACTGACAATGCGCATTCAAGAGAGAATACTTGGTTTATATTAAAAGGCATGACTTTCTAGTATAATTATCTTTAGAAGCCACATAAAAAGAGCTCTGACCCAAGCAAAGTTCATCTTTATATGCAAAACCAGAACACCTCGATTGATGCTGGTGAAGAAGTAATTTCAGGTATAAGGTATCTCTAAACAATAATGAAAACTCTGAACATAGAGCAGCCAAGAATCTGCTATGAGCATTGGGGACAAATTCATGTATGATTACAAGTAATGACTTTCAGGCTATCAAAATCATACCTGCATCCTGCTAACAAATCATGTATTATGACTTTAGTATCACTCAAAACATAAAGATAAGTCCAATTATATTTTATGCTCAACTTGCAGATTATGAACAGATTTGGTACCCAAAACACATGGCAGGGGAAGGGGATATAACATGTTTACAGTACTAAACCAGCAATTCCATTATTATCTTATGATCAGCATGTCTAGTGCCCAGTGTCTAACCACTTAATGACTCAAAAGCATTAATAACCAACTGAGGTAAAATAATAGTCTAAGAATTCAAATTCATAGAGTCAAAAAATTAGTTAAAGCTTGATCAATAAATCGCCAATTTAGGTGAAATCTCCCTAATAAAAAATTAGGTTGACCCTGAAACTAGCAAAGAAGTCAATTAGCTTTCTGAAAATGAAGAAAGAATACAGATTATTTCAACCAGACCAACATATCCTATTAGCACAATGCCATTATTAAGGTTGGCTGCATAAGAATTTATGAAACTGACAACTGCTTACTGAGAGCAATATTTCCTCTATCTCTTCCAAGCTAAGAAATGGGTGTGTGTGTGTGTGTGTGTGTGTGTGTGTGTGTGTGTGTGAGAGAGAGAGAGAGAGAGAGAGAGAGAGAGAGAGAGAGAGAGAGAGAGGGAGAGGGTGACAGTGACCAAACAAAATGATAAAAGAAGAAATTATGAACTTGCTGGACAACATGACAACCCATATACACAGTACATATTTCACTAAAACAGAGTAATCAGTATCAGGGACAAGTACTCTTATCTAAATAATAATAGAAATTTCCTAAGCTTTAACAATATGCAATGTAAGGGAGAACTTCAAGAAAATGGAAGAAAAACGAACCAATGGTAGGAACTGTTGATAAAACCTCTCCAATGTGAAGCTTATAGAGTATTGTTGTCTTGCCAGCAGCATCCAGCCCAAGCATAACAACCTAAATCAATCGAATATATATAATTAAGAAACTGATTGCAAAAGAAGCATAACATCATAGCATTTTGTCACAAATTTTTTGTTTAACAGCAAACACCAAGGAACAAAGACAAGTAGACAACAGTGTACAAAGATGATAAATACGATGATACACAATGCACATTCAATGAGCATGCACAAACGGAGAACCTCAAACATAAGGGTGCCAATAACCTTTCACATGGGAATTAGCTCCAGTTCAACAAATTTTAAAGAACTATAGCCAGTATACAGATAATCAACTCAAAACCAACAACATGAAACTAAACACAAATACTTATTTTGCTTGCCAACACTAATTAATGAAGATATCGGATGATATACCACTCTTTCCGGTCCACAGAACTTAGATGATAAGTATTACTTTCCAAGTTTACATGTATTGGCAGGATATTGGATGATATAAGATTATATAATGCACAATATTATTTGTGAGTCATGTATTATTGGCAATAATATCCAAAAATATCATGTCATCTTAAATATTATAACTGGAAATGGAATTCACATTTCTTTTCCAGAGAACTGATTTATGATAGGACTTATCGTATATACTATACCATATACAGTGGATTCTACAATATATGTTATATCTGTTTCATATTACCACTTCAAGCTGTGATATACTAACTCAAAGTGCATGCAAAGCATAGTAGAATCTCAACACCAAAACTTCGACTAATTAGCAGCTACATGTTGATCAAAAGAACTAGTATATTGCCGTGAGCATAATATTAAAGTCAGAACCAACAATTTGATGAACAGTCAAAATCTCGTGCTTTTCAAATTCATAAACCAACTATGCAAATTCAATTAATAAACCCATGATCTAAAAGATGAATCCATGAAGCACATGAAATGCTTAAAAAGATAAAACCTAAGTGAGCTTATCCAATAATTTATTCAGAAATTAAAAAAACAAAAACACAAAATCAACAGCCTCGGCCTTTCAGGAACATGAAACCAACAGTATCAGAAATCAAACAGCAGATCAAAACAAAAAAAGAAAAATATGTGTGCGCGTTTTTGTGAGTACCTACCCGCATCTCGGAGTTGCCGAAGAAAGTATCGAAAAGTTTGCGAAAGGCTTGTCCCATTCCCCGATTTTCTCCCTTTCTCTCCTTGTATCCTCTTAATACGCAGACAATGAGGAGAAAAACAAACGATCGTACAAGTAGCAAGCTTTTCTATTGTATTTAGCTACAGAAAAACTTGTTTCAATATCAAAATTAGAGAGTATATGATCGAATGGAATCTCGAAAGAGAGGAAATGTCTGTCAGAAAGAGAGAGGGTATCCTTCGGTTAGAAAAGACAAGGTAGCGTTGATTTACTTTTCCTTTTCATTTCCTTTTTTAATTTCGCTCTCATTTAATATTGTGTAGGTCTCTTGCGAGACCGTCTCACGGATCGCCTTTCGTGAGACGGATCTATTTGACCCAACCCAAAGCCGAACCCAAAAATATAAACTAAAGCCTACTATATTACACAACCGCCAAATATACACCAAGGCAATATACCCAGGATCCGTTCCTACCGAATGTAGCAGAACACGCCGCACGTCAGAGACCGAGCCCACGACACCTGCTCATCGTCGTTGTCACCGGGCCGCCGCTCGCTGGTGGTGAAATGGAAGCACTTCATATTCTCTACTGTTCTGATCTTCAAAGGCGAGAAAAATCAAACATCAAAACTTTGAATCTTCTTATCTTCTTCGTATACAAATGGATTGTGGGCGGAAGGGGAGAGTCAAGACATGTTTTGGATTACTAGTTGTGTTTGGTTGAGGAGATCAAGAAAACTACACTGGAACATTTGACTGTTATACAATGTTTGAAAGCACCAAATAAATTAATATTAATATTAATACAAAAAAAGGGTGGTTATTAAATAATGATGAAGACTGGATTGTATTGGACGCACGAAATAAAACAAAAAAAAAAAAGAAATTAGGTGGGGATTAGAGTATTAGTTAGAAATTGAATGGTGTTAAGAAGGATGAAGAGAAGAGCAGTTAAAGTTTGGCGCAACGATTGTCGTGATGCTAAAGAAATCTCATACTTATGTAAAGAAATTATATACTCAAACATGTAACAATAATAGTCATACTTAAGAATAAGATAAAAATTCACATACTTATAACAAGAAATCTCATATTTATGTAAAGAAATTACATACTCAAAGATGTAAAAGTAATACACATACTTAAATATAAGTAAAAAATTCACATACTTATAACAAGAAATTACATACTTACGTCTACCAAGTTCCGCGACGATTGCCCTGTATGTGTTTGGTTTTTTTTCCTTTTCTGTCATTTCATTTCATTTCCCTTGTTTTTTATACTTAAATTCGGTGAGAAAATAAAAATAACATTAATTAAGTTAATCAACTAAAATGAGTTGAAGTAGTATAAGCTCACTTTTCTCACTTACACCAGATCACAAATCAACAATTATAAGAGAATAAAAGATAATTAATTGCCCTAAAAAGGTAAAAGAACAACTTTTTTTCAAAATCTGATGCTATACATTCTATTACCATGCACCATCTCATTCAACAAGTTATAATCAAAACATCAAAAACATACCAAGACTTTTAAAATGCTATCGCTGGCAAAAATCTGAACTCTAAACACCATTAACTAAAACAGAAGATGCAAAATAGCCCCAAACATCCAGCATAAAATTCAAGCCCCATCTTCTTTATATCAGTTCATAAGTAATTACTACTCTACATCCATTTATGATAACTTAACATGGCTATGCTATACTTCAATTTCTACACACATTTAGAATCTTTTTTCACTCCAAACACACAATTTATATAACATGCAGGAGATTAAAATTGCAAATGTAAATCAAAGAATCAATTCACACTAAATTGATGAGTCAGAGATGCAGTAGTAGTCAACTAATTATGTTATGCTACTTTCTCATTCTCTATACATCTCTTCTTCGGCGGAGCCGCACAGTGGGTGTGGTTGATGATCGGTGCGACGGTGTCTACGATGAAGTTCGGTGTTGGTGCGACGAACTGTGCGACCAAGGGAGAAGGAACGTGATTTACTCTTAGGCTAGCTAAATTGTTTTGGATATTGGGCCTGTTATTTTTAATCTTTGTTTGGGTTTTAACTTAATTTTGGGTTGGGCTATAATTGTGGGTAGGGTTGTGGGTCAAATTAGACCCGTCTCACACAAGAAAATCCGTGAGACGGTCTCACGTGAGTTTTTGCGTTTAATATTTTATAATTGGAGCTCTAAATAGCTCTCATTTTATCATAGGGCCCGGCTATCCGCACCCCATTTTTTTCTAAACACACCCCAGTTTTTTATTTTTTATTTAAAAAATTCAAAAAATAACAAAATTACAATTTTACCATTTTGCAAAAAAGTGTGTTCGACCAACCAAGGTCGAACGCACTTCTTTATGTTCGACCACCAGTCGAACACACTTCTTTGCAAAATTGTAATTTTGTTATTTTTTGAATTTTTTAAATCTTTTTTTTTTTAAATTGGGGTGTGTTTAGAAAATAATGAGGTGTAGATAGTCAGACCCTTTATCATATTTAAAGCACATACATTATTAATTAGGGTGAATATTCTATGAGATCGTGTGATGGAAGGAATTTGTGAAACGGACGCACACGATCGTGTCGTGAGATATGGTTCAACCGTGCACAACAATTTATATTTACAATACAATTATACGCGACAACATATATTTATGATCCAATCGCGTGCAACCTACATCTGTGAGACCGTTCACAGTCCACAGTCCAACCTTACGGGACAACCTACATATATAAAATATGTTTGTGTGGGTTGTTGAGCATCTTATTGTCTCGTATAAGTTTTTTCATATTAATTAATTACAAAAATTCATGTGCAATCATCTCATGTGCGACGGGACCGTACACGATCGTGCCCCGGGGCACGGTCAACCATGCACCACAACAATGCACAAGTATGTTTTTTTTTTTTTGTTCTAAGTATGTGATTTTCAACTCTAAGTATGTGATTTTTTTTCTCACGCACGGTCTAATCGAGCGCGACAATACAACGACATGTGTGGTGCACGGTCGTGCCCGGAGGTCGGAGCACGGTCGACCATACGCGACACAAGTATGTGATTTTCAACTCTAAATATGACTTTTAAGGTTATAAATATGTGTTTTTTTTATGGTATACTATGAGACGATCGTACAATAGACCAACTCAATACACCAACTCTTAATGGAAGCAAAAATAATTTGTCGGCTCCTAATTTTTAAGGTATATATCTCACTATACTGAGATATATTTATTATGTTTTGCTGTCTAAACTTTCATTTCGTAAAATTAAGTAAATAAATTTCATTCTTCTTTTTCAGAAAAAAATTAAAATAAATAAATAAGTAAACCCTTCTGTGCTTTTTCATTAATCTATCATTGTTATTGAGTTTGAGTACTTTTAGTTATTCAACATGTTAACGTGGGATTGTCAAAAAAAATCAATATGAACCAAAAAAAACAAAAAACAAAAATGCTTTGGTGAAGAGCAACAAATGAAAGTCCTAACAACCTTAAATAAACACAAATAACAATAAATATAGGTGTCACACAAAATTGAATTTACTTTAGCATAGTATCTTATTATTTTAAAGCGCAAGAGATGATGTATTCTTGCATGTGAACAGGCACAAGACCTGCTGTACTTCTCTTATCTGTAGTTGCAAAAAACGTTACAAAAACCAGTAAAGAATAAAAGCTTTATAAATTCAGAATACATAATTGTTGTACAAATTGGCAAAAAATAATAGTATTTTTCTACACACCCCACCAATGTTGTTGTATACAATAGAGCCCTTGAATAAATTCAAAATACAATCCTGAAATTACAAATGTCACAATCGGATTAAGAAATCCATACAGTGACATGCTGTATGTATTCCTAACATTAGAATATATCTAATTACTCTACAAACCAGCAATTAAGCCTATGTGCCTCAACAATTCTCATCCGCTTCCAGAAAGTATTCTAAGCAGATCATAAGAATCGACGCACGGAAAGTCTAAAGAATATTTAAACGCAGACGATTTGTGGTGCCCAAACCTAATTTTGAGTTAAAAATCAAAACTAGAAATGACTGCAAAATTTGCCAACTTTCATGAGTCCACCATCTCGTCTTGTATCTCGTTTGGTGCAATGAGCCCTGGGATTGATAGCATGCGCTGCCGCTCCCTTTCTCTCTGTGCAGCTGCTTCCTCGGCATAAAGATCTTTGTTGTCCTGCATCATAAAAGTAGAATTCGAGTATAGATATGCATCGAGAGTCAAGACCACCGGGATGAAAATTGAACATATCAGCATCTTATGCATACAAACATTCTAATGCAGCATCAGCAGCTTATAGGTATCTGTCTATCTTCAAGAAGCCTAAGGTCACTTTTGAATTAAAAGCCTTGAGGATGGATTTGATATATATACTAGCAAATTTATTGGTGTGAATGATTCATCAAAGAGGATGGATTTGAAATCTATCACCCCCATTTTGAGTTTAATTAACTTATTTGAATGGTTTAGATGGGTTTTAAATCCTATGCTCTAATCTGGATGATTTGAAATTTACTCAATTTAAATCCGTCAATCCATACACACCCTAAGAGTCCATTTGGAAAGGTGGATTTGAGGATTTTGAAATTCATAGTAGTGAAGCCATTTGTAGTGTTTGGATAGATATGGATTTGGAATTCATCACTTTCATTTTGTACTAATTTTTGAACAATATGGGTGGATTTTGAATCCACTCCAACTTGGGTGGATTTGAAATTCATTCATTTCAAATTCTATCAAATCCACCTATCCAAATGGCCCTAAGGTCAATTTAAAATTTGGATATTCTAAGATATATTAGAAGACTTCATCTGAATACAAGTATATATAACCTATAGCGAGCGGTAAACACCTTTTCAGGTCCAAACAGACCTGATCAGTTTTCGAAAAAGAACTTGTAGTTCCAGTTGCCCTATATCTAGGCTTCAGTTTGGGTATTAGGCTATATGTAACGCATACAAAATTAAACCATGGGTTCTGTTAAATAGGAGGATATAAGAAGGTGATCAAGTAACAGAGAATATCGTCTATGGTAGAAACACCAAACTTACGGAACTAATAGTTAAAAGAGAATTTCAAGAAATGAATGCTATAGAAGCATCTTAGGAAGAGATGAGTGTGGTGCGAAAATTGTTTGCAAGTTGCAACTGAGAGTAAACACTTCACCTGAGCTGAAAATTCTTTTGATTGTACAAGAAAGTCTCGAATGTGGTTCTTGAATGATGAAAGATCAGCTCTTGACTCAAAAAGTCCACTGACAAATTGGGTCACCTAAAAAGATCACCAAAAATAGGTAAATGCACTGGGGAAAACATTAAACACCGACACCATGCCCACAAATTTTGCTTAATACCTCAGCTGTCGTCATGTTGGGAAATGATGAACTCAAAAGCTTAATTGTATACTCACGGACAAACATGCCATTATTTGGATATGGATAAGGAACAGTTGCAACATCCCATAGAGGCTCAGTCAAGGAACCCGATTCCACCTGTCATTATTATGGAAGTTACATTTCTTGAACAAATACAGTACGCTACCTTTAGCAATTGATTCATTAGAAAATGCCATCAACACACTCTGGTATAAAACGGAAAGGAGTAACCATAAGCGAAAATGTTTTTTATAAAAAGGAAAGAGTGTTACCAGGCAGAATAAGTGTTGCAGCACTAGTACATGCAACTTAAAACCAGGTTTATGAAATGTATCTGTCAAAACAGCAAATATTTCTTGTTCTATCGTCAAAAAGTAAGTCCTGTAGAACTGATTACAAAATTCAGAAGCCTGAAAAACCAAGAAAGCAATTGTGAGTGACTGGTTGGAATGCTTATCTACACTAACAAAAATTAACAAACAAAAGTACACCTGAAAATTTTTCAGCATTTCCAATAAAAGGTTGAGTCCAGTTTCTGCAATATTTCGTTCTGTATGCCGAAAAGCCCAAATGATTGAGTCCATGACGAGTTTCAGTTGCTGAACATAACCACCATTAATATATCTAACCATATGCTCACAAAAATATACCAACAGAATGTACGATCACATCATGCACTTGAATTGAACGTGCAACACGAGTAAAATGGATTATATGTAGCATCATCAACAAAGTAATAGCTGATGCTTTGTGCAATGATGCATACCTCACTTGACAGATGGATCAAAGCAGGAAAACAGTGTGCAGCAATGGCTCGAAGTAGAGAAAAGAACTTGAGTCGATGCTCAGGATAGTCTTCGAAATTCTTTGTTATCATCTGAAGGAAATAAGTAATGAAGTAAATCACACACTATAGTTGTCACCACATTGGAATTGAGTAAAGCCTTCTCACAGTTGTGTTGAAGTTCAAAACTTGGGTAAAAATTTTAAACACCATTACCAAATAACAATAATTCACCAACCTCTAACGTGCACTGGAAGACAGCTTCAAATATCCGAGGAACATCCTCAATCATGGTACTCTTGTACCTAAACAAAGTTGAAAGATGCAAAGATAAATGCCAAACCCAACAGCAGGCTCAAAAACAAATATAAATTTTAGCATTTGAAGCCAAAGCAAAGTAAATGCTTACAGAATGATAGCAGTAATATTAAACACGGGAAAAATAAACTTAGAACCACTTAACGTTGTTGAATAATTAATGTTACTGAACAAATATATGTATATTACTGCCATGAAGATTCCCTAGAGGTTTGAAGATGCTCCCTTATGACATCCAAAGGACACACACAGCAAACTCAAAAAAAAGAAACAATCATACTTGTTTATTATTGTGGCAAAGAGAGACAGAACTTCTGACTCTCTTGCATCAGGTAAATTCCGGGCATAGTCACCCAACACAGGGTCCATCATGGGAGGGACAAACTCTTTTCCAATATGTGGTTGATCTTCAGCTTTGTCTAAAAATGTTTCGATGAGCTTTAATGTTTCCCTCTTGACTGAACTGTTGAAAATTGATGAGATGAACATAAATATCAAAATGAAGATGTATTAGCAAAATAATGCTTCAAAATGTGGAAGCTACCGTAAGAGTTTCACAAGAGATGTCCTGGAAGCATAGGGTCCTCCTTGAGCAATACCCGTTGATATAAGCTCACTGTACATTCTGTGGCATTCAACCAGTATATTAATCATTAAGAAGATAAGACACAGATTGCTAACTTAGGTATGTGCTGATTCTATTGTTTTGTTATGGGTGATTGGGGGGGGGGGGGGGGGATATGTGTATTAACACAAACCTGTATACATTGAGCATGTCCAAAAAGATTAGAGATATCTGTTTTAGAAAGTATGTTCCCAGAGAGCTGGCAACGCTGGTATTTGTCTGGAGGAACAAAAGCATGCATAAATTACATCCATAAAAAGAAAGATGGATATGGACAGGAAACAACATAAAGAGAACAATTCCTAATAAGTTACTATACTAATTTTCTGCTCCAGTAATACTAGAGCACTATCGGTGTGTGAGGGTATTTTTGGGTTTTCCGTCAAAACATTTGGGAGAAAATACTTGAAGTGATGTATTAGTAGGGTTTATAGGAAAAATGCATTGGAAACATGAATTAGTCTGGTATGATATGGGGAGAACAGAAAAAAAAAAACACCCTAAGATAAGCATATCATTGGTTCACATACATCATATTAAAAAATGTTGTCCAATTTGAGCAGAAAGAAAAGTAGCAAAGGTTGTATCAATTTCCCAGTCTTTTGCAATCAGTTTCCAAACGGCACTGCTGTAAGTAATTGTCCAGCCTTTCCAAGTGCAGTTTCTAATATATATGCCTAAGGTTTTCCAGCCAAGCAAAAACTTGAAAAGAACTAGTACAACTTCAAGCTTTAAAAGAAGCTTGCATTTTCAATGGCTGGCTTACTTCTGATTGACAGTACATGTAATGATAATGGGAATCTTCAATTATAATACAACTAATACAAGCCCATCCACATTCAGCTAAATGATTGATACCTAAGATTCAAATAAGGTATGTTCCAAATGTATCCAGGTCTCGGACATCCCTATTAAAAAATTATACTTGGAGGAGAGGATGGCAGATGCAGACCAGAAATGTAACCCAGACTGATCCTATCTTAAATTGAGCTAACCCATGAGGATTGGATCAAATTTGGTTAAGAATAAGTGAAAATTAATACGTAAAACTAATATCTATAAGACCTCAATAAGGTCTTACGAATACTAGGATCCCAGGTTATCAACCTACAAACCTTCAATTAAATAATAAAGGGGAATCACAAAATGCATAGCTCAAGATGGTTAGATTTTTTCTTTCTTCAATCTAGCCATGATAGTTGAGCTTGGTTCATTCTTAAGTCTTAACAAGTCGAGCTTTAATCTATCCAAGGTTGTGATGAAATCGGTTATCTGTTACATAGACACATAAGTCTGTATACATGTTAAATTTATAATCAAACGACTTGAGTGTTGAGCCACGCATCAAAATAACAAAAAAGAAAGTGTTTAAGCTTGGAACTTGGTTGTGTTAAGCTTGATAAACAAATTGAGACAAATTTTAAGGGATCACTCTCTAGTTAAACCTCAATAAGGCTGGTTCATCTATCAATTCTACAGCTTACTACAAGATATGTAAATTGCAGAGCTGGCCAAATTTTAAAAAATTTAATATACTTATCCAGGACTCCAGGTTCATTCTCAGAGAAAAAATACCTGCAATATATTAAGCACTGCCCTTATCACATCTTGATCTTTCAAGAAATCCACGCTCTGGCGTGCCTGTCCGATAATTTCTGCCCATTTCTGCAATATACTAATGATTAGCCACAGTGAAAGTCGGGTAGGTGCATCTGTAGACAAATAAGATGGAAGTAGCGCAAATGGAACTGCCCAGCATAGAGATCCATCTGAAAATAGTGCCACCAGTAGGACCTAACCTGGTTGGGAAGCTCCATCAATCTCTGCAAATATTCATCTCTCTTGAGGGCATCAGATTCAGCTTGAATCATATGGCCAACCTGAAAAAGATAAGATGGTGAAATTAGAAGAGATTGCCAAATAGTACGATGATTCTGAACCTTAAGTCAACACTGGTTGGACATCCTCTAATTAATATGTCATATGAAGAGGACATACAGATTCATAAAAAGAATGTATTTGATGAGGCTCAAGATCTACAATTGTTGTTCGTAGTGTTGTTAAAAGTTCTGACACAAATGGCTCATTCTCTCCAACCTGGCATAAGAGCATAGTTGTTACTTTAATTTCTAAAGGACATCATTTGCCCCATAATAACATTTCAAAATGCAACAACTAATATAACCATAACCTGCACTATGACAAATTTTCGCTTGCATTTCTGAACGATTTTCAGAAATGTATCACAAGCCATGTCCTACAAATAAGCCGAAAGAATTTACAATTATCAGAACACAGCTGAAAAAACTGAAAATAATAATAGAAGCATAAGTCAGTTGACACAGTGAAACTGCGAAATGAACACGTCAAAGATACATCACAAGAATAAATCATCCATAAAATATGCACATCCACATCCATCAAATGTAAGAAACAGCTATCAGATTTCAACCTGAACCCCTGGATGAGTTTCATGCATGAACTCAAACAACTTGTTCACCACAGTTTTCAAGAACTTCCAATGGGCCCTCAAGAATCTTGGATATTGGCCAACTACGTACCTGCATCCCCAATTTAAGCAAAGAAAAAGGATAAGGAAAAAGTTGGTCAACTAAAAATACAAACAGAACCATACATAATAAAACTAATCAGGGATAAACCCTCATGCAGCATCATAACCGGTTAAATAAGTTTCACAATCCTCACATTATATTACTCGCGATAACAGCTTTATTGTCCTTCCCCTTGGTGATCTCACAAAGGTTCAATAAATCACGAATTACCATCACCAAAAACCTGTTTTCCTGCCAAAGGTAGAAAGTTGCATGGATAATTAAGTGCAAATAGTATCTATACTTAACAACACAAAAGATGAGATGACCACTAAGTTATTAAAGGAGAAGTTGAATCAATATAATAGGAAAACCATTGTACAAGACATAAAAACACCCAAATTATTTAATGTGAATAATAACCCCTCATTCCAAGATAATACATTATGCTCAAATTGCAAGAAATTTTATGTTGAAGAAATGAATGAAATTTTAGGTTTTCTTCTCCAAATGCATGTTATCATTGCAGAATAAAAATCAATATTGAAGATTTCCTAGGAGAAGCCTCACCAATGCTTCCCTCAAAAAATGTTGCAAAAAGGTTCTGGATACATTGCATCTTTAAAAAATTTAAGTTTGTTATCATGATATGAGCTGAAAATTAACATGGAATATATCCAATACCAAATTATATTAGTGATTGAGATTCAATAGTATGATATGCTGAAAGCAAATAAAACAAGTCACATGAGCATTAACCTACCTGCTCCTCCACCATTGACCCAGATATAGATCCAATTGCCCAACAAAGCGTATTGAGGTTGTTCCAGGTCCAATCCTCTCCACTTAGATGCTTGTTCAGTTTCTTCAGCATCTGTAGCAACACACAGGAAATAAATCAATGAATTGAACTAGTCTAAAAGCATTAAGGTAATTAAAATCCGCCGATCGATATGATAACCTGCGGCTGATATTAAATTAAATGCATGACTATAGATAGTTTAAGTGTCAACAGATGAACAATAATGTTAAACCATTCAGGATAATGCTTCAACGTAGAAGAGGAGATAAAACAGTAAATCAAGAAAGTATAATCAGCCAATATTTTACCATAGACAGTACATAAGACTTTCACAATGTCACTCAAGCCACATTATACGAGGCCAAGATTATCAATAGAACAAAACACCTAACATATCCATCACAAAGGGTTCATTTACTTGCATTGTGAAAATGCTTGAATATTAATTAAAAAACAGAAGAACAATATTACAAATTTCATTATCGAAAAACTTTCACGTGGCAAACTATGTATGCAACAACTAAAAACCAGACAGATAACCTGAGTGTAGACTCTGTCTTAAGCAGGTTTGAGAGTTCAATCATACAACAGCAATGGGGGCTTCATCTTACAAGAGAAAGGGTTGCCTCTAATAATTACACTAACAGAGTAAAATCGTAGCACAAACATATACAATGAGAAAACACCATCCGAAAGAAGAGATGGGCAAAGATAGTGATGCATACCTGCTTTTCAGTATCCTCGTGATCAAGATGTGCCAAGTAAATCAGTGTTTCCCTCATTATCTGCGAGTATAAATATTTGCAAACTTTTAACAATATCAAAACAAGAGCTTTGGAGAAAGAAAATAAAGCAAACCAAAATAAACTTGTATTAAGAAAAAATTGAGGACCTTATACTGCACAAGAACATCGTTGTCTTTCATTGTTTCACGAACTATATTTCCATTTTCATCCTCAACAATGAGAACCTCTTCTGGCTTTGCCATGCGGCAGATCATCAGCAATCTCAACTTAGACATTGGGCCAGTGTAAAGTTGACGTCTCTGCATGAGTTGTGAACCGAGACCATCAACAATGCCTGGAAGCAGGGGCATCTGTTTGTTTGATAGAAAACCCAAATATGCATCAGTTGCATTCACATAGTCTAGTGGACAAGCAAAATAACATTTCCAGGTTTTTGTTCCTCTGTTCCTCCCACCTACCCCTTTTCCTCCTGAATTCAAGGGAGAGTGTCCAAAAAAATAGGAAAACAAAAAAGAAAAAAGAAAAAGAGCTTAAGCCTCGATCCCACTGTGGGGTCCACTATATGAATCACATCTTGCCATCATGTTCAGTCAACAAACTTATTTCCTTTTATAGTCAAAACACAACCTATGAAACTTGTAGACTTGTACATGATATTTCCCTCACTATTCTCTTTTATATTTCAGTGAACATGATATAAACCTATGAAACTTGTAAACTTTTAATTGATCTCACAGTTGGCAACCAAACCAATAACGCTTGCAATCTAGTCAATTCATATATGTCGTTCAGACAGGCAGTGTTGCCACACACTGTCCGTTATGAAAAGTCAGACTTTAATCTTATGAATTCATTCACGAAAACGAAATATATTCAATAAGCATGGATATACAGAATGTAAATCCAGATATGCCACCAGGCACAACGGCAACCGAAACTCTGTAATGGTTTTAACAATTAGAATAATTGCGCAAAAATGCAATCTCTACCAGCCCATAATTCAGATTATCACAAAAAATAGAATACAAATCTAGTTCGATCCTTTACATCAGAACTAACCTATCTCCAGATCCAGTCTCAAGAAAAACCTATATAGCTTTCTCCATACCACCCAATTCTTTATTCTCAAGCTTATCCAACCATGATGATGAGAATGTTGCAGAATGTACTAATCTAACAATGCAGTTTTCTTTGATCCTAAGTTAAGTGAATTGACATTAACAAATAACCTAAATTTGCAGAATGAGTGTCCCCATTACACAAGATATAAAGAGATGACACCTAAAAATATTCAACCTGTAGTCCCACCATGTTTGCATTCGCGGCAGGATTATCCAGATTGTGGTGAGCTTCAAACAGCTCCAAAACCAAGGAGTTCCAATAGTCCAAGCAAACCTGCAAGCCACAGACACAGAGATTGTGTAAAACATTGTAGAAGTACAAAAAATCTACAGATAATGAAGTAATGCAGGTACCTTAAAAACCTCAGTGTCATCCACATATGAGATAGTAAGTAGATACTCGAGGCCCATTAATAGTAGATTTATGTTCTCTTGTGAAGACTCAAGGACTCGTATATGAGACTGCACCAACAAAACAAATGGTTGATAG
Organism: Scutellaria galericulata; assembly: GCA_946896805.1. Lineage (NCBI taxonomy): Eukaryota > Viridiplantae > Streptophyta > Magnoliopsida > Lamiales > Lamiaceae > Scutellaria > Scutellaria galericulata. Next base: position 22,845,155 of record OX335784.1, on the reverse strand, counting down.
TCAATTAGAAAGCCAAATGGTTGAAGACTCAGGGACATGAAGGACTATCATCAATATCTGATTTCTTTGGCAGTAAAATATTACAAGATGTATTGATTATTAATTAGGATCAGGTAACCATCAATCTTTTATTACAGTAATCGAAAACGATGCACAAATTTAATATTACAATAGCTAGGCACACTCAACAGCAACTGAATGTGGTCAATTATAGTTTTATGTCAAAGCAAAAGCAATCAAGTTCATGTGCATGAGTTATTGATGTAACTCTCACATATTAATGCAGAAGATTTTAATAACAAAGAGCGATGTAACAGCCATCTAAAGATAACCTCATATGCACCATATATTCTAGCCATTTTAACCACAACTTGAAATCCCTATAATTACATGATTTTTCACCCATTTCCAGATAGTTTACCCATCACGTGATTAAAAAATGAGCATCTGGATTGGTCTCTTCTTGCCTTTGTCTTAATAATTGTTTGAAAACCAACAAAGGTGAGTTACCTTGTAGAACGATGTGAAAAACAATGCCAAGTTCTGAATAAATGCCTGGCAAAACCATAGCAGAATGAGTACATGCCCAGGATGAAAAACATTTGAGTAAAGTTTACAATCAGATTTAAAGCAAACACCTGCTCCTCATTATTGCCATTGGCATAAGCATTTGGGAAGTTGGTTGTGGGTGGGACAACAGCCTAGCACGCAACAAAAATAGTAACAGGAATCAGTACAAAACCAAATTGTATCAAGTTGTAACCATGAAGATCATACAGCACAGCCTTCAACAAGGCGAAATTTTCTTCCCTACCTGCAATTGCACCATGAATATAGAGTACATTTTGACATACTGCATGTTGTAAAAGTCCCCAAAATTAAGAGCAGCGACCTGAAAAAAAATAAAAAATAAAAACTCATGCAGTAATGAACATCAGTTTTAGGACTACATACAACATCAAGATCATTAAAGGTGAGAAAGGCACAGAACAGACCTCAGTTAGACACTGAAGAGTGAGATTACGGTAAGCCGGAATAGGAAAAAATTTCAACAATGTTTCAAGCTGCCAAAGAAAATCACAAGGAGGGGCACCAGAAGTTACTTAAGCGCATTCCAGATACTGGGACATAACAGAAGATCACAGCTCCACCACAAGCATTCAAATGAAAGGAAGGAATACAAACCAGCGGCGATTCAAATATATAACCCAAAGGAATCCACGAAAGGAAAGCATGTAGTGTGGCTAGGGTAGCCCTAATAAGCTCAGCTCTTTGAGATGCAGACAATACGTACAAGCATAACTCATGAATGAGCTGGAATTCACTGAACACAAAAAAAAAAAAAAAAAAATCTCAAGATTAAAGAAATAGAAGAGGGGAGCATCTCAAAGCAGCCAGATGGAAAAATACACATACAATGGTGGTGCAGCCTAAATTAGATGGAAGGCTTCAAGACAAAAGGCAATCAATAGCCATCAGGAAGCCAACATGCAATTTAAAAAGTCAAATATGCCGGATACTGAGCCTTGAAATATAAGCTAAAAGGATATGCATATAATCTCAGATGTAGGCAATGTATCACATGATTACCTGTTCAAAGATTGTTTTAACTCTTTAATCTTTTGTTGAGTCATTTCACCCCTTGAGAAGTCGAAGACCTCTTCACTAAGTAGCTGAAAAGTAACACTTCATGTCAATCAGATGTTGACTAAAAGGTTCATAAAGTGATTGTGATTACGTACTTTCAGAATGGCCATGCAATTCTCGCAGATGGTTTCACTTGTTTTTGCTGCTGCAACCAAGTCAGGGATGAAGCTTCGCCATCGAGCTGGCCACTCATGCTTCAATATCTGAATAGAATGAACACTATCAAAATCTAGATAACCAAAACCAAAAAATAACTATGCTCTAACTCTACAAAGATACATAAAAACAAATCATGATACAATGGCATCATTTGAAGAGTTTACCTGAACCAGTATAATGTTTAATTTATTGACATAAAGCCTATCCCTCCGGAATGATACTTCATCACTTGAAAGCTAACAAAAAACCATTAGGTGATAATGTAAGTACTCATACTTTTCCAGCAAGAAATAATCCAAATCATAATCAGAAGATGTAGATTTAGTTACCTTAACTATAACTTCAGAAATGTAGTTTTTCATGCCATCTCGTTGTTCTGCAGGCAAAGCATTCCATCTGTACTTAATAACCCCTTCTAGAACCTGTAAATGGAAGTATAGTAAGTTGTATCTTTCATCAGAACCCTCCAAAGTAACACAAAAGTAGAAAACAATCAATAACGAGCAGTTTTGGTAGATTCTTTACAACAAATCGAATCCACAGCCATGGATAGAAAAGAAATTTGATATTACCATGAACATTGCTAACATACCTGTAAAGCAAAAAACTTTGAGTTCAAATTTTGTGCATTGGACAAAATGTGAACAACTTGAAGCCACATGTCTGGGTTATTTTGCAGATCTCGCAGGATATGGTCTGCAGCGGTTCTCTATCAGAAAAGGCAAATGAGATCAACTCAGGCAATTGAATACTACTTACTGTAATCTCCTAAAAATGGCAGAAATTATCAATCTATTGCCTATGTTATTTATCATTTCAACTGGATCTCCTTAAAGATAACTTAAGCACAAACTCTTACAATGTAAGAAAAGGCACACATATATAACAACTGAAAATGGGAGAACCATAAAGAGAATGTCTGAAATTACAAAAGAAACATATTGCATGGAATGGCCAGAATGGGCAAAATCACATTGACACATATGAAGATATGACAACTGACAACAAAAAAAGATAATATAAAAAAGTTAAAAAATTTGAAGGTGATTCTTTTGAGGACAGAAACGGCCCGAGATTCTTTCATTAACAGCCGTGGACATCCTTGATCCTTCCTTGCAGTTTCTACTAGTCAAATACAAGAGTTTCCATCATTTCCTTGCATTTCTCACAGATGACATTCATTAATAGCTGGTACGCCAATTTCTTTCTCATTCAACTGATACGTCCAATATACAATATAATTGGAATTTGTAACCCTGATATTCCTTTTGAATCTCTTGATTTCACCTCACTAGCAAAAGTATTTTCTCCAACTGAATATCTAAAGGTTTTACAGCCTTTAATAACCACTTCAGAGTAGATGGTCTCTCAAGCAAAAGTTATAGCTCTCAATTAACTATCATGACTTCCCAAAATAGAATCACATTTCTTAAAACAGGAAAGAGTTTTCTTCAGTGGCACCACTAACTCTTAACCAGTACTTTTAAAGGTACGGTAACTACACAAAACTTACACAAATTCAGATGCTTCTTAAAACTCCACACTGAATTAAAACAACTCCAAAATTCTCAGATGGAGAAAATATATTTTCAATGTTAATTCTTTTGATCATCTAAACGAACTGATTAGAAGGAGCCAACCAGGGCAATTTGTATATTGTAACACTAGCTTCACAAGGTCGAATTAGTAGATTACCTTGTTTGTTTCTTGTCGTACCACATAGCCATTTTAGTATGTTTCCAGGCTAATTATATATTAAAATGGGTAAATTTATAGGATTGTCTCAGTTTTATCTCTTTGCGGAACTCTGCGCCTCTTTGAAAAGGTAATTTAGGAACCTTGATAAGAATTTAGTCACCATAGCAACAAAAGCAACAATACTAATAGAGACCATTTAAAAATGCATTGATAGCATAGGCACAAGAGTTATGTGATATTTCTGTAATATATATTTGCAACTATTCAAATACCGATGCTACCCTTATTTCATACGAGTCATATATATCACCAGCTGCTTCTAAAGAAGCAAAACAAAACATCAAAAGAAAAGAAAAATGTCTTCACAAGTGTGATCAACTTTAACACCTCTTAATTAATCCCAAGTTTAAAATGCAAGTTAACCCTACAATCACCTAATGGAGAACTTCATCATTTAAGCATTCCAAACCTTCACTAAATAGGGAAATAAAATTATAATCTTTACAATTGAACTCCATTTTAAAATCATATATCAACACAGAGAGAGAGGGGGGCCTTTCTGATACATGAAAGGTTTGGGGCTCCAATACAAGTGAGCATGCAACATCATTTACTGTTTATGCTGATGCTTAAAATTCATTTTTCAATTATTTATGTGAACCAAGCATGATAACAATTAAGAATACCGCACACTACCTTGAGTCATTGAGTTTCCAACCACTGGAATCACCATGATTCAATAAAATCTAAAGAACCCTGAGTTCTTAACACCCAAGCTTGGACAGCATATAAGTATTTTCATCTAAGATTAGATATAAATGGCAATGCACTGTTGTCATTGATCAATAACACTTACAACCAAAAAATTTCAGAAAATCACACACCACTAGTCAGCATTAAATAAATCCCTGTATTAAAACTGTTCGAAGTGATTAAAACTCTGTTTCTAATATTTACATCCAGGAGAGGTAGATGAGGGTGAACCCTTCAAAAAATTAACGATTTTAGTTTCTATATCTATTTTACCAAACTCCATCAAATTCTCGTACGAACGGCACGGGAAAACACAATTCAGTGCTTACAGAAAACCGGAGTTAATACTAAAAAGAAAGCAAAATAAAAGAGAATGCTTGATACCTCCTCTTTGGATCCGGTTCCATAGAAAGCAGCAACAGTGGCGTCGAGCAAAGCAACATCCAATGGCTGACTCAAATCTCTAAGCTTCTCGGCCGCCATGGACGAGATCACTACTCACTCCAATTCAAACCCTAGGGGGGGGGGGGGGGGGGCTTACTAGTCCAAAACCCTAGTGTGCTGTGTACGGACTAACGAAACCTCAGTTTATGTACAAAAATTTGTGAAGAGATAAAAGAGAGGGAGAGAGTACGAGGAGGACTGAATTGGAAATTAGAAGGACAGCTTCAAATTGAAGCAGAAGGCTTTTAGAGAGAGCGAGACTTTGAAAATGGGTTTAGCGGCCCTTACCCCTTCCCTCTTCTTTTATATTAATGTTTGTGTGTGAGAGAGAAAGTAAGATATAGTGTGTGTGCGCGTGTACAAGTGTAATGGGGCTGGGCTCCGTTTCGGCCGGTTTCACTCCATTTGTTGAAATTTGACCCGAGTTTTGGCTTCAATAATTAATTGGTTTTTAATTAGTTTTTAATTCTATATATACTAGGAGTGGAGATGGACGATTAATATTGGGGTAATTTATTTTGGAAGCTAAACCAATATTTTAATATTAAAATTAATATTTTTAGCACATAATATACAGTGGGTAAATGGGGGTAATGGGATGTTTGAAAATTTTTGGAGCATGAACACTCAAGAGGAAATGCCCATGTATATAGTATGTAAATAATAAAAATATACATATTATGAGATCATTTCAAGGATTTCTTAAGATGAAGCTTCCTATTTATGTGATTTTTTTCTTGCATGGCAATATCATGTTTGTCATATTTTTACTATATTTTTATTTTCATTGTTCTTTTCTCCTTTTGTTTTTTGTCTCTATCTTCGTCACAATTTCTCTCCTACCTTGTATAACAAAGTTGTCATGCCGCTCACCTTCTCCTCTATTTTCTTGCACGAAATTCAGCAAATGGTATGCTAAATGAAAGTCCTCGAAGAGCCCATCACTATTGTGCGTGCGATCATCAGGTTGTCACCTTTAACGTCCATAATCGGTTCCAAAAGTCGTGATCAAAACTCTATTTCTACCAAAATACTCGATCTCTCGTTTTACCTTTTTTTTGTTAGTTAAACAACTAGAGAATAGGTTTTTAACATGTCTTCTCTTTTAATGTAGTTGATGACGTGATTTGGATTGCGTCACAAATGTTTCCCCACCAATTTCAATGTGTTTCTATGTGTGAATTTTGTAGTTACACATCATCGCCTTTGTGAAAACAATATTTTACATTAATGTTTCAAGATATATTATTTGTGTGCATCGTTTATATGATATAATTTTAGTTTTAAATAAAAGGTGTCACATTTTCGAGTAAAAATAAATATTTTTAAGTAACAAGAAATATGTAATACTTTAAATAAGTAAAATTTAAAATAAAAGTAATATTTTGAATCAATTTTAAAAAGGGTTAAAAATATTTTCTCATCTGAATTATACGTGATTTTACACTTTATGATATAAACTTTGAAATTTGCATTTTCTGGTATGAACTTTAAAGTTTGATACATTTTACGATATTGAACAAATCATAGCCATACACGTATCCTAAATCAACGATTAGGATTTTTCTGATATCATAAATTGCATCAAATTTTAAAGTTCATACCACAAAATGCAAATTTCAAAGTTGATACTTAAAAGTGTAAAATCATGTATAATTTGGATGGAAAAATGTTTTTAACCCTTTTACGAATATAGTAAGTAGTACTTATTGGAGTATACACGTGCATGACAATGCATGGAGAATAAGTTAGGGTCGCTGAGTGTTTGTTAGCTGGTTTGTTTTTCTGTTAGTATAGCTAATGCCACGTCAGCACAGGTGGTTAGCTTTGTATCTATATATTGTACTCTTCTTCTCATTTGAAATTAATGAAAAACACTTTTCAATATCTTCAACATGGTATCAAGAGCCAGAGATCTTTTCTCCTAAATTGATCTCAAGGTTTTCTTCTTCTTCTTCTCTTTTTTTGCTGTGTTTGTCTCTCATGGCGCAGCTCACTCTGCCTACGTTTACTACTCTCTCTCTTCGATTGGATCGAATGAATTACTCATATTGGCGTTCGCAAGTCATGGCTACTGTAACTGCACATGGTTTTGATTTGTTTTTGCATGGTGATGAAGACACCATACCTGAGGAATTTGTTACTACTGATGATGGTAATCGTCGTCGAAGCACTGCGTTTGTTGAGTGGATTAGGAAGGATCAGTTTTTGAAGAGTTGGCTGCTGAGTTCTATATCTGAATCTATGCTTGGGTTTGTGAGTAGGTATACTCATGCTTTTGAGATATGGCGTGCATTGGATCAACTTTTCAGATCCAAATCTAAAGCACGAGCTATGAATCTTCGATTTCAACTTCAAACTCTAAAGAAAGGTAATCAATCTATTGTTGAATTTGTAATGCAAATGCAAAATCTGGCTGATCAATTGCGAGCTGCTGGTCAGGCGATTAATGATGATGATCTTGCTCTTTACATACTTGGTGGATTAGGTTCTGAGTTTGAGAGTGTGGTTGTTAGTCTTACTACACGAAGTGATAGCCTAACTCTTCCTGAAGTTCAGTTTATACTTCAAAATCATGAGATGAGGTTGAATCAACAGTCTTCTGTTAGTGCCAATTTAGTTACTGCTCCAAATGCTTTCTATGGTATGGCTAGAGGAAATACCAATCAATTCAGAGGAGGCTATACACCACGAGGTAGAGGCCGTGGTAGATTCAATAGAGGTGGCAGAGTTATTTGTCAATTGTGTGGCAAGAACAATCATGTTGCTCTCAAGTGCTTCAAAAGATTTGATGTTTCCTTTCAAGGATTGGAGAATGCAGCTGTTCCTGTTCAAGCCAATCTTCTAAGTACTGCTAATACTCCTCATCAAGCTCAAAATTCTGGATCTCCACTTGTGTTTGAGACTGGATCTTCCAGTCAATCTTCACCCGATTGGATTATTGATAGTGGAGCAACTCATCATGTTACATCAGCCTTGGAAAATCTTCATCTGCAATCTCCCTATCAAGGTAAGAAGAGGCTTGTTGTTGGTAATGGTTCTTTACTTGCTATAACTCATACAGGTTCCACATCCTTCTCCTCTCTCAAATCTTCACCTATACATCTTAAGAATGTTCTTTTTGTTCCTGATATAACTAAGAACCTTCTGAGTATATCTCAATTCTTACATGATAATGCAGCCTTCATTGAATTTCACTCTTCTTGTTGTTTTGTTAAGGATCTGAGAACACACAACATACTATTGAAAGGAGTGCTTAAGGATGGATTGTACCAGCTTGATCTTTCTCACATTCAATCCTCTTCTTCTACTGTTCTTCCTAATAAGAGCTCTTCTGCTCAAGGCATGATTTGTAAAGTTTCTGAATTGACTACTCTTTGGCATAATCGGTTAGGGCATCCTTGTAATGCAACCTTGAATAAAGTTCTTCAAGCTATAAATGTTCCTTGCTCTACTGCAAATATGTTTTGTGATGATTGCAAGATAGGAAAATTACATCAAATGCATTTTCCTTCTATTTTGCATGCCAGCACTAAGCCCTTAGAGATTGTTCATTGTGATGTTTGGGGTCCTTCATTCAAAGTTTCCAAAGATGGTTATAAGTATTATGTTCTATTTGTAGATGACTACACTAGATATTCATGGATCTATCCTTTACAAGCTAAATCTGATGTTGCATCTATTTTCAAAATATTTTTACCTCTTGTTGAAAGACTTTTCAATACCAAATTAAAAGCTATTCAATGTGATATGGGAGGTGAATTCAGAGTGCTATCTTCGTTTTTACAAAATCTTGGAATCATACTTAGACATTCTTGCCCACACACACATCAACAAAATGGTTTAGTTGAAAGGAAGCATCAACATGTCACTGAAATTGGATTAACTATGCTCAGTCATGCATCTCTTCCTTTGTCTTTTTGGTGGGAAGCCTTTCAAACAGCTGTGTTTCTTATAAATATGCTTCCCTCATCTGTTCTTAAAGGAGCTTCTCCTTATTACAAAATATTTCATAAAGCTCCTGACTATGCTTTTCTCAAAACCTTTGGATGTGCTTGTTTTCCTTATTTGAAACCATATAACAATCATAAACTACAATTTCGAAGTCAAAAATGTGTTTTCATTGGATATAGCATGTCTCACAAGGGCTATAAGTGTTTGCATCCAAGTGGAAGGATCTATATTGCTAGAACAGTTGTCTTTCATGAAAATGAGTTTCCTTATCCCATTCTTTTCTCTTCTTCTAATGATACTTCTACTATTTCTTCTTCTTCTATATATTCTCTTCCTCTTCTCCCTACTGATAACTCTTCTCTTTCCATCTCTTCTTCATCTAACTCTCCACATAGTCCATCTGCAAGCTCTCCTTTCACTAGTCCTTCTTCATCAGATAATCTTCCTACTGATATTCCAAACACCTTACATTCTGATTCTTTAACATCTTCTCCTATATCATCAATATCTCCCCCTCCTCCCTCTCCTGTCAATACACATCCTATGATCACTAGATCCAAGAGTGGAATTTTCAAACCAAAAGCCCTCACTGTTAATCTTTCTGAGCAAGAACCAGTTACTGTTCAACAAGCCTTGGATTGCCCACATTGGAGAGCTGCTATGGAAGATGAATTCAAGGCTTTTGGATTAAGTCCACTGCAGACAGCTCTTTGTTTCACTCTAAGAAGGATGGTAATCTCTTGATTGTTCTTGTATATGTGGATGATATTCTCATCACTGGGGATGATCCTTCTATGATATCAACTCTTATTCAAAAATTACATGCTAAGTTTTCTCTTAAGCATCTTGGGGAAGTCAGCTATTTTCTTGGCACTGAAGCTCACAGAAGCAATCATGGTATTCATCTCACTCAAACTAAATATATCAGAGACATACTTGATCATGCAGGTCTTTCTCATTGCAAACCTAGTCCTACTCCCTATCTCACTGGTCAGAAACTCTCTCTCAATGATAGTCCTCTCTTTGATCAACCATCTTTGTATAGAAGGATTATAGGATGCTTGCAATATCTTACCCTCACTCGACCTGACATATCATTTGTGGTGAATAAGCTGAGCCAGTATATTCATCAACCAACAACAAAACATTGGTTGGCTTGCAAAAGGGTTCTAAGGTATCTGCAGGGTTCAATTCATACTGGCATTATGTTCAAACCAGTTTCAAGGATGGTGTTAGAAGGATATGCCGATGCTGATTTTGCAAGTAATATTGATGATAGGAGAAGCACTAGTGGCTATTGTATTTTCCTTGGGTCTAATCCTCTCACTTGGAGCAGTAAGAAACAACATGTTGTGGCTAGAAGCAGTACAGAAGCTGAGTATCGATCTCTTGCATTGGCTACTACTGATCTTCTATGGCTCAAGTGTTTATTTGCTGAGTTAGGAATTACTCTTGAACAACCAACAATACTTTGGTGTGATAATATGGGTGCTATCAAGCTGGCATTCAATCCAGCTTTTCATGCTCGAACCAAACATATCGAAGTTGATGTGCATTTCCTACGAGAAAAGGTACAAAATCATGATCTTGACATTCGTTTTGTTCCATCAGAATCTCAGATTGCTGACATTCTCACAAAAGCTCTATCAGCTGGAAGGTTTCATAATCTCAGTTCCAAGCTCTCTCTCTTACACGACCCGGGTTAGCATTGCGTTGGTGCATATTGGAGTATACACGTGCATGACAATGCATGGAGAATAAGTTAGGGTCGCTGAGTGTTTGTTAGCTGGTTTGTTTTTCTGTTAGTATAGCTAATGCCACGTCAGCACAGGTGGTTAGCTTTGTATCTATATATTGTACTCTTCTTCTCATTTGAAATTAATGAAAAACACTTTTCAATATCTTCAACAGTACTTAAAAAAAAAAAATCAAATTAAAGTAATATTTTGTGAAGTACAAATAATATTTTTTAAGTCAAGATTTACGTCAACATGAACATGTGATTTAAAGTTAACTACAAGGATTCAATAATTCTTCTTTTTTCCGCTACCAAAAAATAAAATAATAATAAATGTATGATTGTTTCCCAATAGAATGCCAAACCCAGTGATGTGCAAAAGTATGCTATTCCACATTAAAAAAAAAAAATCAATTGGCCATCAATTAATTTAAATTAGTTGAGTAGCTATTTTGTGTCATATTCACTCTATATTTTATTTCACATTTTGATGATAGTTGTCAAAAGTTAAAAACAACATTATAAACACAAAATAAATAATTATAACTGTCAAAAGTAAAAAAAAAAAGTCATTCATTTGTATGTAGAAATAACTAATATTATATATGTGGTAATACGAATTGTTGTGGAAATAAAAATTTTCAATCATAGAAAATGCTCATTAAAGAAATGAGAATGAGGATATGAATCAAAAATAACTTCAAATTTGAATCACAATTAAGTAAAATTATTTTAGATTTACGCGTGAATTCCTTCCAACATAAAATAAAAGTATTGGCCAAAATAGCAAAAACTTGAAAAGGTTTGGATTTTTTTGGCTATTTGACCATTGTTGTTTCAGATTTCGATTGTACACGTGGTTTCAGATTTCGATTGTGAATTATAAGTAATTAGACCCGTGAATTCAGTGATATTCACATATTGAGAATTTGAGATATTTTATTTCATTTTTTTATTTTAATATACATTATACAATAATTATCATACATCACATTCTTAATTAACAAATCATAAATATTACATAAAATGAAATTTAAGATAAAATATTAAATGTATCGATGAGTCCTATCTTTATTTTTAGGATGACGTTCTCATCATGCCATAAAAAAACTACTTATTAATATATTTAAATAAATTTATTTTGTATACATTTATTTAATAAATAATTGAGGCATATCCTCTTCTAATCATAAAGAATTGAAATATACTAGACTTTATATTTTTAATTTCAATAAAGCAATCACATACTTTCACGATATATAATACTAAACTGAGTGTAAACTTCCAACCCCTCTTATTCATTATCAACAAAATAACCAATGAATTACAAGTCTTGTAGTTTAAATAGTACCCTCATATTTATAAATATACAAATTAAATTGAAAAAAGTTCGAATTGAAATGGATCACCAAGTTGTCTTCCTTTCCCCACCCCAACTCATTAGAAAAAATAAAAAATTACCAATATATTTATATATTGAATTTAGGATAATTTATACTTTAATATGTCTGATCATGTTGAGAGTTCTTAAACTCCTAAAAAATATTTGTAATTGTATTTTTGTGAAAGGGGTATACATTTTCAAAATTGAACGCTAGCAACATAAAAGCACTCCCAAGAAATTAAGTAGACTTACACATAGATTTAGCTTAACGACAGATACATCTCTTAATCTAAGCAAGGTCTAGTACTCGACCCATTTATAATTAAAAAAATCAAGTAGTTGCCCCAAGTGGTGATATGGGGTTTGTATTCCATCATCTTTGTTATCAAAACAATTCAATAATAATTATCTCCTAAAAAACTATAACAATATATTTTTCCAAAAAAATATAATATTATGAATATCGAATTATAAGATGTAAATACTCTTTTAATAATAAATTCTCATAATAAATTATTAAACCAATCTGCAGCATTAAATTTCGATTTCAAAAAGGTGTTTCGGAATTATTTTTTTTCTTAAATTTTAATTTATATAGGTGGGAAAATGAGTGAGTGATGAAATATAAACAGACGTGGAGTTTTAATATATAGAACATAGCTAGCAGGGAGTAGGTGGTAGTGGTACAATTAACGACCTCTTGCAAATTTATTGACTTACTTCCGTCGCTATCTCCTTCCGAGCTAAGCAACCTTCCTAGTTTATTCATTGACAAAGCTCTCTTCGCTGATTTTCCAACTCTCCCATGGCTTCCGATGTCGAGCGACCTAGACTCTCCTTCATTGGACAGGTCTCTTCGCCACCTTAACTTTATTCCTTTATTTGTTTCATGAATTTTCTACTGATTTTGGACTTGCTGCTTTTAGTTCTTAATTCATGCTATGATAAGCTGAGTTTTATGGTTCTTATGATGTTTTCTCCTTTTTTGTTTTTGGATTTTGAATTTGAATTTTAGAATGGAGAATCTTCCGGTGAAATCGGTGGTGCGCGAGAGCCTCTTTTGAAAAATGAATGCAACGAGCGTGAGGAATTTTCTGTGATCTCCGCAATTCCTCCGTGAGTTTACAACTTCTCGTGAGCTAGTGTCATTCATTTCATTGTGATGTATTTTTAGGATCATTTTGCAGATTTGCTTTGTGTTAATGTGTTCTGAGTGCTATTGCTAATCTGCGAGTATGATGTGTGGCCAGGTTTCTGTTCCCCGCTTTTGGAGGACTGCTGTATGGTTATGATATTGGAGCCACATCTTCTGCTACTATTTCCATCCAGGTATTGCTTCCTTGTGGTGGTTTTTCGTTTTTGTTGTAAACCCCTCAACAAGGCATTGACCGGTGCTGTTCTTCCTGAGTACAATTTTTTTGCTTTCGGTTTCTTGACGGATTAATTTTGGTATGGTTTCTGAGTAATTCGTTCACGTGCTGCTTGGTGTCTGAAACTTTGAGATCGTATTGCTATTCTATTAGGTGTTAAAAATTTGGGAGACTTGCCAATTTATCAAGCACCATTTACTGAATTACTGCAATGGATGATCATGTAAATTAGGTGACAGCAAGATTTTGCCTTAATTGTTCTGTCACCACACTGTAGAAGTGAGTGGGTCTTGTGTGATCAGTAACTCAAGTATGATTAGAACTAAAATGATTAGGCAATCTCTTTAAATTTTATTCTCATTTTACCAGTTACTGTATTCTCATTTTCAGCATTTTTCAGCCTATTATTGAAGAAATCCTTTTGTCATAAAATTTTGCAATTGATATTCTATATTATTGCATGTGCATCTTATTCTTCAAACATCGTTAAATGTATAAAGAAGTGGATTAGAGGCAAAAGTTATGTCAAATCCCTCAAGGTGTAGTTAGCACATTACTCTACGTCAGTTGTTGATAACTCCTTGCTGATGCTATTAGATGTTGGTAACTGGTGAGGGCAATGCCTTGACATATTGTGTTTGGAGTATATTTAATTCATGATGCTAATTTCTCCTTTATTCTCTTGCTCTGCAGTCACCCACATTTAGTGGAATTTCGTGGCATAATTTATCTTCACTGGAAGTTGGACTTATCGTAAGCAAGCTGTTCCTTCCTGTGTGTTACATTCCCTCTCCCCCCACCCCCTCCCAAAAAAAAAGAAGAAGAAGAAGAAGAAAAGAAGAATAACTTCTCCTTAATCTATTTCTGTCAAGGAAGATCACATGTTTTCTACTTTTGTGTTCATTGCAGACCAGCGGCTCATTATATGGTGCATTGATAGGCTCAATTTTGGCATTTTATGTTGCTGATTTCATAGGTTAGTGTAACTTCCGATGTTAGTCCTAAAAGCTGCATGTGATCATACTAAACATTTATTTTGTATGCGAATCTTTGTTACTAAATACTGCAGGAAGAAGAAGGGAATTGCTTTTATCATCTTCCATGTACTTTGTTGGAGCTCTTGTAACAGCTTTAGCTCCTAATTTTGTTATCTTGGTGATTGGGCGGTTCATTTATGGTATAGGAATTGGATTGGTAAGATTATCATGTTGTAAATTTGGCACCATCTACAATCTATTTTCTTTTTATATATAAGATTGTCTTGACACATTTGCTCTATATATGTGAGGACCTTTCTGATATTTGACAACTAGCTGTGGGTGCAAGATGTACTTTCTCACACTCATTAGTATGACAAGTATTGAGATAAATTTCCCAATGAGAGATCTTTATCTTCAGATGAACGTTTGTTGGCTGATAGTGTCAGAACAAACTATATCTGGATAAATAAAATAATATTCATAAATGAAAATTCAACTAGGTGCCAGAGCTGCACGATGGTGTGATGAAGTGCGAGTTATGATACAGCTTGCAGGTTATTTATTACACAACCGTTTTCTTGCATATTGTAGGCAATGCATGCTGCTCCAATGTACATTGCCGAAACAGCTCCAAGTCAAATACGAGGGCAGCTTATTTCTCTTAAGGAATTCTTTATAGTTCTTGGGATGCTAGTAAGTATTCAGACCTTTGAAGAAAAGTTCCATAATGACAAGCAATATGTTGTGCATACTGTTGATGATAACATCCTTTGTTTTTGCAAATAAATTCTTTGATTTTCATTAGTATGGTATCTCTTCTTGGATTCTGTTAATATTAAGCTCCATGGATTTTGTTTTAGCTTGGCTATCTAGCTGGTAGTCTTTTGGTTGATGTAGTTGCTGGTTGGAGGTACATGTACGGAGTTAGTTTTCCTCTATCAATCATAATGGGATTTGGAATGTGGTGGCTTCCTGCATCTCCTAGATGGATTCTTCTACAAATCATACAGGAAAAAGGGGATGCTCAGGCTTTAAGAAAGACTGCTATAGATTGCTTATGTCGGTTGAGAGGTGAAGCTATTGGTGATTCGGCCCCTCAGAAAGTTGATGAGATTTTGTCTGAGCTATCTCACTTGCGTGAAGAGCAAGAACCTACAATAGCAGAGATGTTCCAGGGTAAGTGCTTAAAAGCACTTATAATTGGTGGAGGGTTGGTCCTATTTCAACAGGTCTCTTTCTTGTTCTGAGAATTTAGTTCAATTTTCGCATAACAATTTTCTAAATAGAAGCTCATAACTCTTACTATATCACGGCAGATAACAGGGCAACCTAGTGTGTTGTACTATGCTGCAACAATTTTTCAGGTATAGCTTCTGCACCAGATGTGAACGCAAAACATTTTTTGGTATATTGTTGACTCATTACTTTGTCACTTGCCCAATCCTGACGTTTTTAGTATGATAGAGTGCAGGATTTTCTGCAGCATCAGATGCGACAAGGGTCTCTGTTTTACTTGGGTTATTGAAGGTCAGGTTCTGGAGTCTATGCCTTTGTTTATTCCTTATTAACACTTCCCATCTTGGACTCCACATCCGTTTTAGCATTGATGTTGAGCTCTTTCCTGTGTGGTCTTCCATTCTTCCCTCTCTTGTTCACATAGTTTGTTATTCTTTAACAGTACACCTTATCTTGGTTAACTAACACATTTAGTGCCTCTGGATTGCAGTTGGTTATGACAGGGGTGGCCGTCTTGGTTGTTGATAGACTGGGGAGAAGACCTTTGTTATTTGGAGGTGTGTCTGGTATTGTAAGTCATGCTCTCTGGGTTCTTTAATTTATTTTCATGTTTCCATGCTACTTCATTTTGTATTCACTCTTTATACAATACGTATCAATAGTTGTTGAACTCTTAGCTTCAAGTTGTAACATACTTGGATCATGTGGCAGACCATATCTCTATTTCTTCTGGGATCTTATTACACGTACCTTGGTGATGTACCTGCTCTAGCAGTTGTTTCTTTGCTCGTATATGTCGGATGTTACCAGGTAATACCCATTTTTCATAGCCGCAAAATCACATGCTATGGTCTGAATTATGTTTTTATATTAGATGCTCAGATAAGCAACTATTCCTGTGGTTGCACCTGATTTATGTTGGCCAAAAAGTGATGATTTTTATTTTTATTTAATGATCTCTATGTTTGCATAATTCCCTTCATTTGCCATGGGAAGTTACCATTATCATGTAGTCAGTCTTCTTTTCTTGGAATCTCTTGGTTGAATTTGCTTTTATGTTTCCTATTATATTTATACAGCATCAGTATGTGGAGTATTCTTTGTGCAGTTATCATTTGGTCCTATTGGTTGGTTGATGATTTCGGAGGTTTTCCCCTTGCGTCTAAGAGGGCGAGGATTGGGCATTGCAGTTCTTATAAATTTTGGGGCAAATGCACTTGTGACATTTGCATTCTCTCCACTAGAGGTGCACATCAGCTTTTGCTCTAAGTTCTTGACCTTTTGGAATTTAAACATGCGTTTAACTTTGATTTATTCATTTGATAAACATTTTATGTTCATTCATATTATTTATTTGCTCCACATATCTAAGAATTGAGCGAATTACATTGCTACAATAAAAATACGGAGCCATGTTTGGCAAGAGTTGAAATTGATTTCATTGGTGAACATGGAACATAGAAGTGATCTGATTTAGGATGGTAACTGAGCCCTGATGCTTTAAGTCCTATAGTCGGTAAATATTAGATTTAAATTTGCAATAACAATGATCGAAATATACATCTAGTAACAATGTAATTGGTACCAACTGAGATGACATTTATTTGAAGAAACTAGGCTAGGTACTGGGTAGACAATACCATGATGTTCACTGAGAATTAAGTAGTTGGAGGAGATTCGTGTAGTTCACAGAACTTAGTAAAATCAAATATTGGTCCCACATTATGATCAAGATTCTGTTTTTATCCAATTGCAGGAGCTGCTTGGGGCTGGAATCGTATTTTTCATCTTTGGGGGCATAGCCATCTTATCGCTCATTTTCATCTTCTTTTTTATACCAGAAACAAAGGGGCTTACCTTAGAGGAAATCGAAGCTAAACTCTAGGTTCGTATGCCACTTTTAACGTCTGTTCACCGTTGTCCTCAGAGATCTGTTGTTCAGATCCATATCCTGTATAGGTGAACAGAAAAATGTCTATATACTAACGGGCTTCTCTTCTGCAACTATTTAAGGGATCTCTTCTGTATACTCTAAATTATGCCATTACTTTCTATGAGCTAGATGCATATCTTCTTTCTATGTTGGCTATGTTTGTTTACTTCATATTGCTTAAGCTATAGAACATAAAAAAGGCTTGAAAGAAAGGTCAGATGTTCGATTTAGTTGAGATACAAATGGCAAGAGAGACACATCTTTCTTAATTTAGGTCTTTGCAAATTACAATAGAATGTCATAGACATGATAAACCAGGATTTGAGTACACTCCCCATCCAATTTTCCATGTAAATGATTCTCCACGCATAAGTGTATATTGAGGGTTTTCTCAAATTCATCATTTCTATTTTGGCAAGCATTTCATATTTGCTATTGGAATTAAATATTTCACAATTGGAACATTTTTGAGTTTAATTCATTGCCAACCGTTCCCATTTTTTATAAATGTACATCTGAAACTAATTTATTATGATGTAGCATTCATAAAACAAGTAAAAATACTTCTAAAATAGATTTTAGACATTCATAATTTATAAATATCATAATTTTTTGTAAGGGCATTCATAGAAAGCTCAAATCTTAATGGTCGAATAAATGCTACAAAAGTTTAAAGTGCTCAACACTACCAGAAAGAGAGTTTGTTTATTGATCCTCTATATTGACTTATTGAGTTTTTGGTCCCAAAGTTTCACAAAAACATTTCTACGCCTACTATGTTTATCAAAATTTGGTTATTGGCTCTCAAGTTTTGAAGAAAAACATTATCACACTTTCTATGCTGAACAAAACACTTTCTGGTCTTCAACTTTTGCTATAACAGGTAATATGACCAGCTAATCCTAATTAGTCACGAATTACTTAAGATAACAAATTAGTATCAATTAGTTCCGATCAAATGATCTCATATTAAAATATAATTTTCTCTCACTTATAATTTGAACTAAACTCGTTATTAGTCAGTAAAAATTATATATTACATCAAGACAGACAAAAAAAATTCTTGCAAACATTGAAAATGTAAAAGTATTTACATT
Organism: Scutellaria galericulata; assembly: GCA_946896805.1. Lineage (NCBI taxonomy): Eukaryota > Viridiplantae > Streptophyta > Magnoliopsida > Lamiales > Lamiaceae > Scutellaria > Scutellaria galericulata. Next base: position 22,826,762 of record OX335784.1, on the reverse strand, counting down.
TTTTTATGAAATTCACACTAATTGTAAGACAAAATTTAGTCCTGATCAATTTAAAAATTAAACTAAAGATAGATGACCAAAATAAAAACAAATGTAAAATTAGATCATCATTTATATGAATAGTGAAGTGGATGGATAAAATGGACTGCATAGGAATTTTTGGGGGTCCAAGTACAATTTCTAAGATTTATTGGTTGGAAACTGAATTTGGGCAAAATGCAAAATACAACGAGACATAATTTCTAGCAATTTCAATTTGGTGCTAAAATCCGTCTGTCTGTATCAAGAAGAAATCAAGGTCTCTCTCCCTACACCTTGGCCCTTAGCAATGGCGGCATTCGGAAGACGGAATGGATTGACAATGGCGACGCACCTCTTAAAAACCCTAACTGGATCCTCCAATTCTAGAAGCCTTTGCGGCTTCGTTAGCAGCGAAGTTGCCACCTCTCATACCGCAAAATGGATGCAGGTATTCAATTTGATTATATATTTGTTGCGAAATTCATGTTATGAATGATATGATAAATATTTTCTGATTGTTTTCAGCCTGGTGTTGTATACGATACAACTGTTGTTCTGATTATATGAGGGCTTTGTGGATTAGGTTTGAAGATCTACAATCGCGTCTTTAATTTGTTTTTTATTGGTTCAACTGGAGTTATCTTTCCGTTCTTCAAACTATTTTAAGAACAGATTTTAGGAATTTTGTTTTGAAAAGCAGCAAAATCGGGACTTGAAATGCCCCTTGTATTGTTGTTACTGTTTTCTGGTAGTTCAAATTTTCCTCCAACAATAAAAGTTAGAGTGTAAATAGAATGTTATCTTTCTGGTTCTCTTCTCCCTCCCAGCCCTGTACCTTCCTTCTAGAACATGTTTCCGATTTCATTCACCATGAGCACATAAAATCAAAGAGAATGGTTCTCATATACATTACTCCTGTAAATGTTTATGATTTTGTTGATCTTGTTTGGAGGATTATGGAAATATTCTATGCCATAGAGAAGTTGCTATTGCAGTCATGGTGCTGTGCTCATACATAGGCGAGTTATGCGTGATATAATAATTTATGCATTCTTCTCTTGTGCCTATTATCTAGTTGAGGTAAACAACATAACATGCAATGAGTTCATAGAAATGTTCCTAATGTCACCTGTTCACTTTGCTGTCCGTAAGGCTATAAAAACCTTTACGAACATCCTCAATTCTGGATCAAGGATACCACCTGTGTTGACCTGTGAGTGAAGATCTTACGTATACTTACTTTATGAGTTGAAGCATTAGATGTTGTGGTGAATTTGCAGTTTGCGATATTAAGCTATCAGAAAAATGATCCCTTGTTCTATATGGTCTGGAACAGAAAAAAATCAGAGCAGTAGATGGAGACTTGGAGTGATGAATTTGCTGTTTGCTAGCCATTTATTAAACTATCTTAAAATTGATCCCTTGTTCTATTTGGTCTAGCAGTTGCCATATGTCTTATAAGCATGACCACACCATGCATGATACATCTACCTAGTTGATTAATAAGACTGATCTACACTTATTAGGTTATAATTCTGAAATGTTTTCCAAGTTTTCCAACTGATGAACTGTCATTTTTGCAATTGATTCCAACCACATACCATACCAATGATACTATCTTTGTTCTTAGATTAATTACTATAATATATTCTAATTAGTGCTGATACAACATTGATATAGGATTCAAGTATGAAGTCTCCAATGGAGTTGATCAATGAAGTTCCACCTATCAAAGTAGAAGACAGGATTGTTGCCTGTGAAGGAGGTCTCTCTTCTGCTAAAATTTGTTTCTATTGAGCTGAATGTAACCCTCAATTACACTCTGCTATATCTGTTTTCCTTGTCTCTTTTCACTCATCCCCCTATCTTTCTTTTTTGTTTTTTTTTTTTTTTGGTTTTTTTTTTTTTGCAGATAGTGACCCGGCACTTGGGCATCCAATTGAGTTCATATGTCTTGACAAGGCAGAGCCTGCTGTGTGCAAGTATTGTGGTCTGCGCTACGTGCAAGACCATCATCATTAGATGCTGGATCAATCGCTGTGCTGGTTTAAGGTTTTTCTCCCATTTGTTTCAAGCTGTAATTTTCAGATAAGAAGATGGTCTCTGGCAGGGCTGCCAAATGTTCCATCCTTAAAATAAATACTTTATCATACATTCTGAATTAAAATTTGCCTGCTTGGATGAAATGGCATAATCTGTACTTGTAGACAATGACTATATATCTTCATGGTAAACAATGGATTTGTAAGGAGAGTGATCTACTTTGTTTCACAAAAATGTCAAGGGTTAATTGCACAAACAATCACTAAATCATGTAACACTTATGTCAAATTGGACAAAATTTAGATATCAATTCATTGTTGCTGGTTAGTGGTGCAAAACCAGTTGCATAAATAATGATTAATGATGTTAAAAATATTGAATTGTAGTGAGATTTGATTGGTGTGGACTCTAATGGCTAAAACTACAGTGCACCAAAACTTCCCCTAGAAAGGGAAAACATATACTGCCAAAGAATACAATAAAAACACTATAACTTGGGTATGTTTGTTTCGGGTTTATGTAGGATTAGGGAAATCCGGATTTTGAAATCCTAGGATTTGTAAATAAAGGTGAATAGTTAAAATCTGTGTTTGTTATGAGATTTTATAGGGTAGGATTATTACTGTAGATGTCAAATCAATGCTGGAAAAGTTAGTAAGTGTAATATTATATTATTAGTTGATGTAATAGGTTGGAGTATAGAGTTAATTATTGTGTTTTTTTTTAAATAGAGTAGGATTTTGGTAGATTTTATAATCCTTGACTAAAGTCCGTAAACAAACAAGGATTTGTGATTTTAAAATCTCAAATCCGGATTTGTGAAACCCGAAACAAACATAAGACTTTAATTGTGCTTGTTGCTGAGCTAGCCTTTCTGAGGAACCCCTAATCAGTGTGTGTGTGTGTGTTTTTTTTAAATTTTATTTCATTCAATCATTAAACTACTATAGCATGTATTTGGAAAATTCACAAAAAAAAAAAAAAAAAAACTCAAACAGTGAACATTAAAAATTTAAAATTATTTAATACACATGATAGTAAATGATGAAAATAGAAAAAAAAAATGCAGTATTATAATTATGTTATCCTATCAATCGTGCGCATATATTAATGTGTCTATCGATGTTGTGCCACAGATCCAACATCATCATTAATGTTAAATTACAATACTTAAATAAATGTAATCTTTACATATCAATGCCCAAAGTGAGGAGATCATTATTTTTGGGGCTAAAAATATTGAAGTCGATGATCCATATAGCCAGACAGGTCTAATTAGGGAGGGGGTTGGGACCACGTGGAGGTTGAGTATTTTAATTCATAGCAACAATTGAGATCTTATTTATGCAGCACTTAATATTTTTTTAGGCAACTTTTTGTAGAGTATATGATAAATGGTAATCCATTGACTTTAAAGATGGTGAATCGTGATTGCTAATGCATGCATTGTCAATACTTGATATAAACAAACAAAATTTTCTAATCTATATAGAATTATTGCACACTATGTGACAGCTCGTGCCCTTCTCTAATACTAGCATATAAATGTAAACATTTTTTTTTTAAATAAATTATTCGGCCAAAAATGGACAAAAAGAATGGTTGAGCGTAGATTGATCCACGTAGTTCAATGCATCGATCATCATTTAAATTAATTAAGATGAGTTTTAATTGCTGGAAATGGCTAGAAATAATAGCCACTCAATATACCACAAACTTTATGTTAGACAAACTCTAATAAAACAATATTTTTTCTAGCAAAAAAAAAAAAGGGTTGTTTGTGTTTGGTAGAGTGGGTGGGTGGAATAACGGTGTAAAATTTGATAAATATCATCCCATTTTATTAAGAGTAAAATCGTATTAGTGTTATTTGACCATAAATGATGTTTTTTTTTTTTGAAATTAAATAGTCCCTTGTACAAAATAATTAGTTTTAGTTTTAATCAAATTTTCTTAAACACTGTAGGAATTAATTTAATCAAACCAAGCTCAAATTAATGAGCTTTAATTAGGTTGAACATGAATTAAACTTGAATAACTTAATTTCTACAAATTTTGTTCTTTTCCATTCATCGATGCAAATTCAAACTTATTTTCATATCTAAAGAATAAAATAATATATATGTTCAGATTTATTTATTATTTATCAATTAATATCAACACTGTTAGTCTGTCTACATTAAATCTCAAATTAAATTTAAAAAGTAGACCTAGTTTACTTTTCAAAGTTATTAATTAACAGTACACGTGTATTCTTAGATGCTAATTGTAATATAAAATTAATTAAGCAAACACATTTACTCCCACCATTTCATTCTATTTGTTGTTAAGGATGTTGGACAAATAGTAAGAAATCCACATAAATGACTATATAATACATTCTTCTAGAGAAATTGAAAGTTTTAAATACTTGTTGCGATGTATAATTAACAAGTGTCGTTTTTAGAGGTTAAAATAACATTCATTTCAAATTAATTGTCATTTTAAATTTTTATATAGGAATTTATATCAAAATTATCTCTCTCTGTCCTTGACACAAATCTCTCATTTTCCAACTCACTGACATGATGTAATTTGATTAATCTATTTTATTATTTTGATTATCAATTATTTGATTAGGATGCCCCTATATAATCACTTTTAATATTCGTTAACATTCATATGGAATATTAATTACTTCCAACAATTTTTAATTACAAACAATGGTGAATTAGTTAGGCAAAGAAAAGGATAAATTGAATGAATCAGAGGGAGCATTTATTGGCAAATTAAGTACGATCCACTACAGAAAAAAATAAATATTGCAGTTCAAACAATTATTGTCCGAAAAAATAAATATAAAAAGAAACATCATAAATTACATGATGAAAATTATTTGTGAAGAATGATTGATTATATCGACAAGGCATAGGTAATAAAGGAGGCAACTCAAAATATTAACTAAGGAAACTCTAATAAAATATTTGAATAATAATAATATAATAAATTAATTAAGATGTTGAAGATGCTGCTGCAAGCTTGCTTCTCAGATCCTTCCTCAAAATTTTACCAGATGGTGACTTGGGAATCGAATGAACAAAGTACACTTTTTGCAGTCTCTTGTAAAACACCACCTGCACATTATAATTAATTAGGGTAAATTATAAGTATGAGATAAAATGTCATTTTGCAATAATAATAAATTCTCCAAATTGTTTTTAATATTTAATAACCTGTTTGGAAATGAATTCTTTAACAGCTTCTTCAGTGAGTTCAGATCCAATTGATGGAACCACAAAGGCCACAGGAACTTCACCAGCAGCCTCATCTTTTTGCCTGTTTCATCCAATTAATAATAAATTATTATTATTTGGAAAATAAAGATGTGAAAATTTGAAATGATTTATTAATGGTATTGTTAGTGACATACGGTACAACAGCAGCATCAGCAATATTGGAGTGGCTGATAAGAAGAGCCTCCAATTCAGCTGGCGGTACCTGCTCATCATCGATTTAATATTAATTAATTTATACATACATATTTATTAATTTATAAGAAATAAACATACTTGAAAGCCTTTGAATTTGATGAGTTCCTTGACTCTGTCTACAATGTAAACATCATCATCATCATCAACATAGCCTATGTCTCCAGTATGTAGCCAACCATCCACATCTATGGTTCTAGCTGTCGCCTCAGCATCGTTCAAGTACCCTATATATTTACATTTTTATATTATTCATCAATATGCTCAAAAAAATTATTCAATATCAAAATTGGCACAAATTAACCATTTAATACAGTAAAAAAAAAAGGTGCAACATGATCATTTTTAACGGCTTTGTGGGTTGCAATAAGAGAAAAAGAAAATGTTTAAATGGCAAAGTGCAAAAATGGTCAGTTTATTTTTTTAATTCTTTAAATTAGATGTAGGTATTAGGGTCCGCTATATATAGTACCTTTCATGATTTGTGGGCCACGGATGCAAATTTCACCAGGCTGGTTACGGGGGAGTGAGCAGCCGGTTTCAGGGTCGACCACCTTGAGCTCAGCGTTGCGGACCACGTTGCCACATGAGCCGGACTTGGTTGGTAACGGTTGCTTCGCGAACGACGGGGACATTGATAAGACTGGACCAGCCTCAGTCATACCATAGCCCTAGACACCGACATCATTTAAGTGATGTTAATATTGTAACATATTACTACAATTATAATAAGTAGCCACATTGTTAGGTTTGATTATTGTTGTTTTCATGTAGAGATGATAATTGTTTTTAAAAGGCATCTAATAGTAATATTCACATATATTAGATATTTAATGGAACGCAATAAGCAATTCAAAAATTGTTCTACTATTCCAATTATGAAGTGTTCGAAAATACTAAAGAATGTTTGGTTAAAAAATTAGGTGTCCAATGTGTAGTTGGCATTCAATTCCCAACAAAATATGTGGCTCATTTAATCCAATAATTACTTGACAAATACCTTTTGTTATTCAATTAATGTATACTTTAAAAAATCCATACCCCCGCGGCCCCACGACAACTTTTATTAATTTCATGAGATAATCAATCCCATGAGACGATTGAATTTGTGATACATTTTGCTATCTGTCTAAAAAGAAAGAAAAAAAAAGAATGAGCAATTAATAATAGAACTAGTAATCATCATTTAGTGACCTAATAATCTATAATGCATTATAAATATATATTATAAGCTCAACCCTTGAAGTTGCGGACACCCAATTCGCACGTTATTGAATTGTATCGATACGCGAATGGATGATATTAATTTGGGATCTGAATGATAGAAAATAAAAATATCAATTAAAAATACAAATAATGCTCTATTTGAACCAATTGGTTCTTGATCATTATATGTTAGAGAATTTACTAAACCAAAATAGTGATATTGTATTCTTTATATCCTACTAACAGAAAACTCGAATTTGACATTTGTTAGTTTTGATTCAAAATTAATTTGAGAAATGCAAGTTACTCTAATTAATTCGTAAATGATATTTATAGTAACATTAATTAAACATTTAATTCGTGCAATACACATGACTATCTAATAAATTAGATAAAATGTGTGGATCTAATCCATTCAATCTGGGTCAGTGGGTTGTCATAAATACTCGGTGTTTTGACACATAAACCTTACGTATGGCTTTAAAAGAGTCACATTAATTCACAAACAAACAAGAAAAGAGTCTAAAAAGGTTAAAAGGGAAACCAATACAAACCATCTTGTTTAAGAGTTTTTGATAATTTTGATTAAATATTTTTCAAAGATAAAAAAGATATATGTTTTCATTTTTAAAAAAGTTAAGTTTTGCACTTAATATCTAAAATTGTTCCACATAAAGGAACATTAAAAAAAAAAAAAAAATTCAATTGACATCTAACATGAGCGTGAGCCTCACGTAATCTTAAAAAAAGACAAATTTGATTCAATTGACAACCGATGTGAACCACAGTTTATAAATAAAATGAGGCTCGTATCTCTGTCAATTGGGTATATTATTACTTTCATAAAAAAACTAAAAAAATACAATATATAACTTGATCGTTGACATAAATATTTTGTCCGGCCGCCAAGTAACATGGGACATTATATAAAATTTTAAAATAAGAAAATCGAAAATAATAACCCAGATATGTCACACATTAAATTATGATCATTTTCCAACAATAATACGAAGAAAACTTATTGCTACTTTCTTTAGGGCATCTCCAAGGCTTGGAGACAATTTTGAACTCAAATTTTGGATTTGCCATCAAATTTGCTACAAATATCAAAATTATCTTCAATCATTAAACTCAAATTTGGACTCAATTGGAATATTCTTCATTTTTTCTTTTATATTTTCTATTTTATCAAATGTTTGTTTACTTAAGTTAATAGAAAAATTAAATATTAATAAAATATAACAATACAACTAATTTATATATTTTTGAATTTTTAAAATTTTCATAAATCTAAAATCACATAATATAATACATATAATATTTAAAGTAAATTGATAACTAGATGAAATATTTGATACAATTAAATGAAGATAAATCAAATAAAAATAAATAAACACCATGAAATTAAATTTAAAAAAAATTGAGTTGTTAACAGTTACTATTCGATAATGGCTAATTGAGTCCAAATTAGAGGGTCCATTAGAGGGCTTTTGCATCAAAATTTGAGGTTGCCACCAAAATAGTCTCCCTTGGAGATGCTCTAAATCTGGGAACGATGATAGGTACCCATCACAGTTGATGTTTTTGGCATTTTTAAATCGAGATTGGGGGATGTACTCATCCCACCTACCCACACCCTTCACCAACCCCACTTATTATATGAATATTAAACAAGTACCACTCTAATTCCATTTTCATAAGATACCACCTTCTCCCTTTTTAATGCTATCCCACTTCCATTTAAATATTCTTCTTATCCATAAATCAAATTTATTTTTATTTATTTGTATATAAATTGTGAAATATGGGTTGTGGGTCTTAAATAGGACTTATTCTATAAATTTATTATAACAATAAAATATTATAATATTTTCTAATAATATAAAACAATATAATTTGAATAGAACCATAAAAGATTCAAACGAAATATTCTTTTCGAGAGCCTATAATTTGAATTCAAGATGCAATTATAATCTATGATTGTATAAACATTAAATTGCAACTCGAAATTCCGGAATAATTTAGGTTCATTTAAAAGTCATGAAATTTAGTTAGGTTGGTTTGTTAGTTTCCTGTCCTAAAATTCCGGAAGTTGAAAAGGTGAAAGGTACCTGTCCGAAAATGGCCTGAGGCAGCCGGCTGAGCAGCGCCGCCTCCAGCTCCTTCCCCAGCGGCGCCGCCCCCGACAGCACCATCCGGATCGAGCTCAAGTCGAAGTTATCCACCATCGGATTCTTCGCCAGCGCCAGCACCAGCGGCGGCACGACCGCCGCCACCGAGACGCGGTGGCGCTGTATCAACTCCAGCAGCGAACCGATCTCGAACTTCTGCATCAGCAGAACCGCCGCGCCGGCCCTCAGCGAGCACAGCAGAACGGAGTTCAGTGAGTAGATGTGGAACAGCGGCAGAACGCAGAGAACGACGTCGTCTTGATTCAAGTATAAATTCGGGTTTTCGCCGTCAACTTGTTGAGCGACGCTCGTGATCAGGCTTTTGTGAGTCAGGATCACGCCTTTCGGCAGCCCTGTCGTGCCTGACGAAAACGGCAGCGCGACGGGGTCGTTTGGATCGATCTCGACTGCTGGCGCGTCGTCCTCGTTCGCGCCGGAAAGTACCGAGAAATGCAGGCAGCCGTCCGGCGGACTATCGAGCGTTATAACGGAGAAGTCTTCCCCGAATACGAGGGAATCGTCGCCTGTTTCGCGGAGCTTCTCGACGTACTGCGACTGCGTGATGATCAGCTTCGATTTGGAGGCTCTGAACTGCTTGAAAATCTCATTCGCGGTGCAGAAAGGATTCGCCATGGTGGTGACCGCACCGATCATGGATGCGCCCATGAAAGTGAAGACGAATTCAGCGCAGTTCTGGAGAAGCACCAAAACGACGTCGCCTTTCCTGATTCCGAGACCGGACAGACCGGCGGCGACTTTCCGACAGACGAGATGCGTTTCGGCGAAGGAGTAGGATTTTCCGGTGTTTCCGACGTGGATGCAAGTTCTGTGGGCGTAGTGTGTGAGATTCTGGAAGCAGTATGTGTGCAGAGGGAGATCATTAGAAATGGGGATTGGGGGTAGCTTGGAGACGAAGACATGAGTCTCAGGCTGATTGCGAGGCAAAACATGAGACGAAACTTCTGGATTTTGAGCTTCAACAGAGGCCACCGACAACATTGTTGTAGGATTAACTCGTCCAGAACAAGTAGCTGGTTGACTAAATGAATATGGAAGTAGAATGAATCGGAGACGGTGCAAGAGGGTGGGAGAAGAAGAGAAGAGGGTAATTTGGTGAGAGAGAGAGAGAAATAATAAATACGGGGGGGCTGGGGCGTGGGTAGGTAAGACGTACGTAGGAGTAGGAAGATAGAGAGAAAACTTGGAAGTAGATGGAAATCAGATCCGACCCGTTTTCACTTTCTCTTGCTCCACCTACTGACCTACTCTTCTTGGTCAAATTTCTATATATATAATTTTTTTTTTTTTCAATTTGTTTCTACTCTACTATTTTATTAGGTGATGGTTAAAACGTGCAATGTATGTAGTTATTTCACCCAACTTTTAGATGTAAAAAAAAGAATGAATCTTCTTGATCTAGTTTTCCGGCTCTCTCTATACGTACACATTTCTTTTATATTTTATTTTAATCCAACAATGGCTTTCACTAGTGGTGTCCATCCGGTTCGGAAAACCTGAACCGAACCGGGGTCAACGGTTTGGAAAACCGTTGACCCGGTTTCGGTTCCAAACCGAAACCGTGAACCGTGGTTCGACGGTTCTGTTTCGGTTCGAAATTTCTTCTAACCGTAAACCGGCGGTTCGAACCGCCGGTTTTTCTATTTTTTTAATTTATATTTTTATATAAATAATATTATGTATTTATGTTATTTTACTCTTTAATTTTAAGTTATATTGATTATTATTATTATTAATTTGTATTATAAGTTGTAATTTTTTTAGGTTTATGGTTTGTATTGGTTATATTTAAATTGTAATTTCTAATTTTTGAAATTATAATTTATAAGTTGTAATGTAGTATTGTTGTAACTTGTAAATGTAAGTTTTATTTTTTAATTTATATCAAATTATTTACTCAAAAAACGTTGTTATTTTGTAATATATAACATATAATTGTAATATTTATGCAAATTTAATTTTTTTAAAATTTAAAAAAAAAACAAAAAAAACAAACCGACCAAACCGGCTGTTCAAACCGGAACCGGCGGTTTACAAACCGGAACCGAAACCGAAATTCCCACGGTTCGGTTCCGGTTTGACCCTCCACGGTTTTTCGAACCGCCGGTTCGGTTAAACCGAGCACCACTAGCTTTCACAGTATAGTGTTTTGTAATGGGATGAATTCAATCATTCATGCTATTTAATCAAAGTCGCTTCTATCTTGCACTATTTTTATCAACAACCCAACTCAATTTTTTAATAAAATATTCATTTCTCTCTCATTTACATAAACAACTTACAACTTACAACTCAACTCAATTCCAATATTTTTATATTTTATTAACAACCCAACTCAACTCAATTTTTTTTTACCAATCCAACCTTTAAAATAATTTTTTTTCATTATATAATAATTGCATATTATTTTGGGAGCCTTTTAATTAAATTTAAAAATATAATAATTGCATGTATTATTATTTTTTGATATTTTAATTCCGCAATTATAATAAATAAATTTTAAAATAACATACTAACACAATAACTAAATTAAAATTACAGTAGTTGGAATAAAAAATCGAAAAAAATGCATGAAATATTAAATTACAAATATAGAAGATACAAATTATATATATAATAATTTGGATTATTTGGATTCATAATAAGAAATAATAGAAATTATGTGAGAAAATATAGAATTTCAAAATGTAAAAAAAGAGAGAATTTGAGATTGAGAGAAAATAGAGAGCTTCAAATTGTGTGCTTCGAAATATGTCAATATTAGACTCTACTGATATAGAAGAAAAATATTAGGAATTTTGATAATTTAAAAAAAAAATTTAAATAAAACATATCTCATTTATCAATAATTTAAATTATATTCACAAACAATTTAATAAACCAATACAAATAAGACACGTGTCATAGGGGGGGGGGGGTGATGGCTTGGGTTGTAGGGTGGGTTGGTTGACCAACCCATTCATGTTTGGGTCGTGTATTTATACCCAATTATTATTATTATTTTTTCATCATTCATTTTGTTTTTTAGTTACAACCCAAGTGAATGGGTTGTTGATGAAGGTGGTCTTAAGACCAACAAGTCCCTCGACTTAGACTAAAGATCTGGTAAAAAGTAAGGGTGTTAATGAGGTTTGAGTTTTGGGTTGACAGGTTTGGTATAGAGAAAATAGTAACAATTCGATATGAATTTAAATTCGTTTTCATTTTATGTTAAATTTTTTGATATAAACTTATTTAGAAATATTCGCGGGTTGACACAACCTGACACCATTTTGACACGAAAATGAAAAATATATATTTAATTTTAGATTTTCAAAATGTAACAACACTTTAAATTAAGAGATATTTCCAAATTAGTAACCGAACAGTGGTAACATGTTCAAAAAATCATAGTTCACTAACTAATTAATAGCTTTCAAATAATTACCATTATATAATTCATATATTGAATGTTAATGTACAAATTTAACCTTCAACATGCTATATGAAATTAAGAAGAAAAAAAAAAGATCAATTAGCAGGCTGACCCACAAGTCAAACTGAATCCGAACGCATTTTTTGTTTTTTTGTATGAGATGGGCCTGACTCGATAGTGATCCAAAATCATGGAAAGCCAATTCTAACCCACTAATATCGTGTTAAGTTCATATCGGATTGTCGTATTGTGTCGTATCGAAAATTGTCACTCCTATTATTAGTTCTTAAATTACTTTTTAACATAATAATAGGAAAAATATAAATCAATTTTGTCCAATAATTTGAACATTATCATTTTTTACTACAAATTTTAGGTATTCCAATTTTTGTCCTATAACTATCATTTATTTTCAATTTTGATATGATTTTATTGGAAGTCCCCTATGTAGATTGTTGTTGTAATTGAAAATTACATTTTTCCCTAATAAATTTATTATGTGTTTTCACAATTTTTTTTTCCAATTTGGGTACACTGGCCCAATAGTTAATGACCAATCAAAAATTTTGATTTAAATTTTATTCAAGATAATTACCCAATGAAAATTAAAGTATTGATCAACTTGATTATACAAGACTTAATTAAACATTTTCCTTGAAAACTGTAAGATGCGTTTTATTTAAGTAACTTTTTAAAACAAATTTAGCTTAAATTTTGACTATAATATAAATATATTCAAAATTGTATAATGTTAAATCAAAATTTATGTCTTACGTCTTGAACCAACAAAATCCTACATCTTATTAGCTCGTACGAACATTCAAGACTTAGATCACACATTTTATCATATACGTATCAATGTTATAATTGACCAAACGATCTAAATAAGAACAAAAATTAACAAGATAACCCAAAAGGAGAAAAAGAAAAAAAAAAGAAAAAGAAAGAAACATATCTTATGAGATCGAGTTGACTAAAACTGTGGGTTCATTCAACAATTTAATTCAGCATTAAATTTTCTTTGATCATATCCGTTTTAAATCTCAACTCAAAGTCTCAAACTAAGAAACTGTTAGGACGTTGGCTATATAAAATTACACAAATTAAGCTGAATAAAATTGAAGACACCACATAATGAAGTATACAATTTCACATTGATAGCTGTGCAAGGGTGAATCGCTCTGTCGTGTGGAGATTTGGGTATTAATTATTATTAAATTAATTAATTAATTATTATATACTCCATTCTCCTTATAAATTAATTACTAATTATTTGGTTTTGGCATTTGGCAAACTATTATTGCATGCCTTTTGCATGTTCTAAACTCAATGTTAACGCGTGTTTGAGTTAATATACACTCCTCACGTGTTACATTAGTCTCTTATACTCATGTTTGAAACGTCTTAATTATGTAATTTGAAACATAAACCTCATGAAAAGCAAAACAAAAAAGAAGATTTAAATGAAATTAAAACTTAAACATATTTTTGTAACTAATTATTAATATCTAGCTTTCATTTATATTAGTTCTTGCAAGTGTCAAATAATAAGGCCTTTTTAACACAATATTGTGGTTTGCAAATTTGTTTAAGGAAGTAGAGAGCATTCGGTGGATTTTATCTAGCTGTCATATGATGATGAAACCTTACGTATTTTGAATTTGGAATATCCATATCCATACGAAAATTCACATATGATGATGTGCACAAAATTTATTGAAGTTATTTTCTACATAATATAGAGATATATCATACAATTTTTTTGAGGAATAAAATAAAATATCATATTTTTTAAATGGTTATATTTTATTAATAATAATATTTTGAGGATAACATTATAATCTATTACATAATATATAATAAATCTATATTTATCACATAGGAAATAACTGAAAAAAAAAAGTATATCATCATGTGTCATTTATATAACGTAATTTGAATATATTTTGAGGATACATATATGGATTAGAACTACCCATTTGCACAAAAATCGAATTAAACAGATAAAATCAACTGACCACAATGAAATCTCATCTCAGGTATCATGACTCATGCGTGTTATAAAACTTATATAACAATTCTCAAGATGCATAGAGAAGGTCTATCAAATACATCAAAATCATAAAAAAAAACGTTTACGCATATACCATTAATTGAGGTGCCTAATCACGTTACTTATTTACTATTGATGTTGATGCAATCTTGACGAATTAATATATTTTGTTTCACAAAGAATGAGAAAGTTGATTAACTTAATCTGCTCCAAGATTGATATAATTTATGTGCTCAAGTGACGAGACCAAGTGGCTTTTTTTAGACGCTATAAAAGTATCATTTATAGTTGCAATGAATACTACTTCATTTTTATTTCAAATATTTAAGGTAGTTTGGAGTAGTTTAATAACAAGCGCTGCAAAAAAGTTATACTGACTAATTCTATTATTTTATGGTTAGATATAAAAATCACCTTAACAAATAGTTATTATTATTATTTTTTTTTCACTTCACAATTATCTATGTTTCTTTTTATTCGATTGCAACCTTGAAGTTTTGGAATTTATAAAATACAACCTAAATCATTTCTCCGATCATTCTTTTTGGTAAAATGGATCATATGACTCGTACGTAATTTAATTTTTTCACTTTGCAGCCTAAACAATTTTTAAAAAAAAATTTAATTGCAACCTCTCAAGTTGTGAAATTTATCAAAATGTATCCTAAATCAGATCAGATTTAAAAAAAAAAAAAAAAAAGAAGAAGAAAAACAAAATTTAGGTTGCAACGTGAAAAAATAAAATCATGTGTTGGAAAATAGCCGGAAAAATTATTTAGGTTGCATTTTGAAAAAAAAAAATTAAGTTGAAAAAAGTGAAAAAAACCACTATTATAAATTGATATTTGCATTTATCCTTTTATCCTGATATGAGTATATTTCATGTGATATGTGATACGTGACACATATATATTGATTCTTTTTAAATGTAACTTATACTATATATAAATTATACTATATATAAATTATAATAAAATCTCTAATTTATAAGGTGATGGCAATTGACATGCATGCACCAACATGATAATAATATATTATTAGCTAACTAATGAGCACTTTTGATAAGACACCATGCAATCGTTGATGGGGTCCATTTGTGATTAAAAATAAAATAAAAAACATTTACATGCTGTAACAGGCGTGGATCAAAAATCGAATCTCATTAAACCTAAAGATGTAAAAAAACAAAAAACTGAAAAATAAAATTAGAGAACAAAAAAACCCTTCCTTAATTTTGTTTTACTTAAATATATACCATTACTAGATTTTGCTTATGTGACGTTCATTGAATTGTAACAAGAGATTTCTTATGAGATCATAATTTATGGTGGTTGTAAAGAAAGAAATTTCATTCAAATTGTGAAAATTTAATACTATATCATATCTGGACTCACGCAATTGCATCTCAAGTTCTTTATTTTTAATGGATTTTGGGAAAAATGTACTGACTTTATTTAATCATACACGCAAACTATGCATTTCTTTTATTAGAAGGGAAAAACGTACAATTTCGATAACAACCATTACAAATTAAGCATAAAGAAACTTTATACAAACAAAGGACAATTACTTACATTTCACAAATTAAACTACTCAAATTAAAATATAAATTAAAGTTAGGTAAACAAAATTATCCACAATGATAATTAAACCCTCTAAAACTTTTACAATCAAATAAGGAATCAAATGCAATTCATTTATCTTTGTTTTGATCTTAGAAATGATGTGTACCTTAATTGTCTATTTTAACCTTGTAGTTAAAGACTTATTCTTAAATCGTAAAAAAACCATGTAAACTAGAGACTATTATCTATATATGTGAATTGGATACAAACATTTAATTGAAATTCAATTCATGTATGTATGTCTCGTAACGTGGATACATGGTTCATTTTGTATTGTGAATATATACACTTCATTACATTGTAGCAATTGTGGTTACTCCCAAATATAAATAAATAAATATTCATTTATATATTCTAAAAATTCATATTCTTGATTTTTGTGATTTCTCATTGAAGTTGAACTTTATATTTTCTTGAGATGAGAAGTTTGATATTTTTAGAAATAGTACATTTTTTATTTGTTCTATTTCCTCATCTCACTCTTTGATGGTGCAGTAATTTTTATATGTTGGGCATCATGTGATGACTACAAATTAAACTTGTAAATAAATAAATTAGTATTTACTTTAAGAAACTCTAGTGAGCGTGTGACATTGCAATTATTCTTCCATGTATATATAGTATATGCTCTGCTGGTGCAATCAACAACTATACCTATTTTAACATGTCTTCATGTTTTGATTTTCACAATTGGCAATCTCAGCAGTTGAGCAAATAATTTGTTGAACTACTATTAGGTTGTTGGGCTACTAAACAAATACCAATCAGTTTTTTTGTATCATTTAAATAAGTTCATCACCAACATAACAGTCTGTCAGTATTTGAAGTTAAATTTTAATAAAAATACTTTTATAACATTTGCTAAGATCTCATGTTAAATTTTCAATATTTTAATAAAACTTCCTTCATTTTTTATTGTTACCACAATCAATATCAATATAGATATATCATTATTGATGATTTAAATTGATTTTTGATTTTAAAAAGTGAGATATTATTTCTTGAAATGTCCATAACTTGGAGGAAAAAAAAATTCCTCATTTCAACTATTTGTATTTATATTATAAGAGTAAATTAGACAATCTCTCTTTAATATAAAAACCCTAATTACATAAGATATCTAGACCCGTTGAACTTAAGTTCATTAGGCCCAAATCCATCTTGAGAATATTCACATCTTTTGTCGGCAGATCATGAACTTAAGAGCCATGTCGACTGAAGAGATCTGCACCAGATATTAATCTTAAAAATATGTGAAAGTGAAGTGGGATGATGGGATGGGTTGCACTTGTTGTGGGTGTTCAAGAATCCAAGGTGGGGTGAGTGAAGTGTGTTACCAACCCCGTCCTAAGTGGTGACATTATTGTCATCCCAACAAATCAATTTATGTGGTCTCCCAATAATAAATATACCATGTACCTTTTCTATTTATATGACTATATGTTATACGTGATATGTTCAATTTAGGCTAATATACATTGTAGATTCTTGTGATGTAGTAGTAATTATGATAAGATATAGAGTTTTTTTGTTTTTTTGTTTTGTTAAAGTCATCATTTTCAAACAATATTTAATCATTACAAAATATTAAATAAGTTAATTAGTATAGACCTATATACTTTTTAAACTTTTAAGTGAAATTATTTAAACTTTTTTCAATATAAAAATTTATGTAGTATAGCTGAAACTTTTATGTTATATTAGTATAACCTTTATAATTAAAGAATAAATAAAAGTTAAATTTATTATAATATAAATGTTTAGAAGGTATTATAGGTCTATAATACACTATTAAAGGTTAAACTAGCATAATTATAAAAATTATGCAAACATAATATAAAGATTACGCAAACATAACTATAAGGTTAGGCGCGGGATTAGGGTTTGAGCGCAAACCTAAAGCGCGTGAGTGTGCGTGTAGGTGTGAGGCACATGAAAAGTATTATCGGATCGGGTCGACCCAATTGCATGGTTTCTGACCCGTGTAATTG
Source organism: Scutellaria galericulata (assembly GCA_946896805.1). Lineage (NCBI taxonomy): Eukaryota > Viridiplantae > Streptophyta > Magnoliopsida > Lamiales > Lamiaceae > Scutellaria > Scutellaria galericulata. The sequence continues at coordinate 22,808,752 of OX335784.1, read as the reverse complement.
GTTTATCTAAATAATTGTGGTTTTAGAATTCTGAAATTTGTAGTGCTTGTTTATCGAAAAATGGTTGGATTGAATTTGCACAATAAAGAAAAAAAAAAACAAGAGAGAATTCAAACCATTGGATTGAAGGTAGTTGGTAAGATAAATGGTTGAAAAGTAGAGTGACGTGTAAGGTTGGCACCCGTTAAATCGTAAGTTTGGATATTTTGGTTACCTATTTTTATTGTAAATATGTACTTGATTTTTTGTATTTTGTAAGAGCCCAACTTTTTTTAAAAGTAAAAAAAAAAAAAAAAAATCTTTTTAAGAGTTTTATTTTCCTTTTTTGTTTAGACTTGTAACTTGTTAGTGCCAACTTCTATTTTAAGTTGATATTGATTGCGTCTTCTTCGCTTTGTTTCTTCATGACCACTAAATAAAAAAAAAACAACATATTTTTTCATCATTTGAATGTTTCACGCTTTCACCTCATATTTCAAAATAACAATCACATATTATATCACAATTAATTAATATGGGATGAGTATTAAACATAATTGAATATAAAATAAAACATCAAAATGGAATAGATGATTAAGTTCCATAAAATGATGAGGTGGTGTCCTAGTGAGACCATCATACGCGATTTGATTTCATACGATCAATTAAGATTGGCTAAATCCACTTGTTTAATTTTTTTTTAATTTTTTTTTTTATCATTGCTCAAATTTAACGTATTTATACTTTAAGTCTTTAATATATAATATTATGTAATATCCTGTACATTCGAGTGTGATCTTCTTAACAATGTTAATCGTGGTTATTATGTTGACCTGTATTGACCAATTAATTTAATATAATACAAGGTTTCATCACATAATGTGACATCCATAAAACTGTCATAAATGAAAATTAGTCCAAAATTTTATATGGTTAATTGACCCCAAAATTACGAATTCTCCAAAATTGAAATTTTAATTATTTTTTTTTGGATATTAGTAAATATAACATGATTTGAAATGTTCCGTGCACACACAATTGACAGACAGATTTCATACATACCTTCCTTGTAAAAAAGAAGAGATTTTGAATTTCTATTGGATATGATTTTTTTTTTTTTTTTTAATGAGCTTGGAGAAGTGGAAGGGAGAGGGAAATTAAAAACAAGAAAACTTACGTGGCTCAGGTTCGAACCCTGGTTATCATACAATATGCACCTTTATAAAGATGGAATATCACTTGAACTACAAGATTCGTGGTTTTCTATTGGATATGATGATCAAGTGTTTAGAGGAATGCATGTTGAGTTTAGTGCACTAAGGAATATAAATTTGCAGGGAATATGTATGCCCGAAATTTCTTCGTTGATTACAGATGCATGATATATTGAAAATCATATTATATTTGCTAATAGTCAAAAAATTAAAAAAAATTAATTAAAATTACAATTTTTTGAAAAATCGTGATTTTTACTGTAATTAACCTAATTTTATATAATTAATTTGATTGTCTATAGAGAAACCTTTTTTATATTTGGGTCTATAAACCCAAAATAAATTATGTAATTTATTTGATATGAACAAAAGAGAAACCTTTTTTATATTTGGGTTTAACCCAAAATTCAGATGGGCTGTAATTTGGAACTTTGATTGGCCCAGACTTATGCCCAGGTTAAAACACTGGTAATACAACATATGTACACATACATATTGCATTGGTGTTAAATTGGGTTATTGGAAAACCCTGTATATAAAAACCCATTAGACAAGCCACATATTTGATTAAATTAGCCCCCAAATAAAAAAATGGACCAATACTCAATTCAAAATGACCTGATCCAAAAACTAACCACACATGTAACTTTTGACCTTTTGTAAATTGGCCCTAACTTTAACAGAATAAAGAAAGAGGAATCAGAAAATAGAGTAATTCAATCCCTGTACTCTGTCTTCTTAAAATTTAGTTATTTATTTATCCACATCTTAATTTAATTTTTATTATATTAAAAGACATTTGGTTTTAGTCCGATTACCTACAACATCGAGTCAACGCAGTCTATTGTTCTTTACTTGTCATCTAAATTCTAAATTACATATTATAAATTGCATACATTTCAAATAATTACATAAATTCATTAATTAGTAAACAGTGTATTAACCATTATCAATAGAAAAGAAGTCTACAGATCATTTTGAGATAACTTTTTTTATTTCACAAAGAAAAAAAAAATACATAAACAACTTGTAATAGGTGAGATCAAATAACACATCTCCTCCAAGTAAGGATCAAATATGGCCTATTTAACTGTAAACAATATTCCATGATAAATGAAAAGCTATTTAGAATAAATGGAAGTAATCTAAAATGGAGAAATTAAGATTTATTGCTAAGGACATCAAGTATTAATTCTCCTTGTCACAGACATGATGTACAAGTGAAAATAACAACATCATTTGATTAAATATATGCAATTCCCTCTCAAACTAGACAATAATTTTCACCACTAGTGATAACACAAAAAAAGCCACCACCATTTCTTGGCCTATCCCATTGGAACTTGATGTCGGAGGCTTAACTTCCACAACTGATGGTGATGGGGCCGTGATCATCGCCGGAGCCTGGCCGGAGCTGCCATCCTGTGGCGGTGATGGGGCCACCGCCACCGGTGGGGTCGAGCAAGTCGGAGTTGGCTGCACACTAGGCTGAGGAAACATCACAGGCTGCACCACTCCATCTATGCCATGACACCTTATTGAAGACCCTTTGGTACAAATATTTGGACTAATGATTCTAACATTGCTAAGAAAGAAATGCCTCCTACCATTGTTTGTGACCTTGAACATGAACCCGGGGGCCGAGGTTGGGACCATGGAGCCTGTCGGAAAGTGGTCCAAATGGTCGATGAGCAGAGGCGAAGGGATGGAATGTCGGAGCAAGAAATCTGCGACCCGGGTTTGGGCCATGTTGATATTGGATAGGGCCCTGTCATTAGGCATCAAGAAAGTGATGTTTTCTTGAAATGAATCAGATGGGGCCATGTTGATCAGCATCACAAAGGTGAAGTAGTTGGCTTTCTGCATCTCTTGTGTGGCCACTATGATGTCTTGATTTGTTGCAGCTGAAGCTGATGAGATGAGTGCCACAATTAGAACAAGAAACATAGTCATGGTGTGTTTTAGTTTTGATCTCACCAAATGTAAGCAAGATCATAGTATTTGTTATGAGGGTTATAACATGCATTCTTGATGTTGTACCAACTAATGCCTCATCCTTCTTGCATGTAAAATAGATTAAAAGAAAATTCTTTAGGTGCACCAAAAACCCCACATTACACAATTACCTACAGACACAATTGGAACCTTTCTAACATGTAAAAATGAAAAGAACTTCACTAGCTAAAAAGTAAGGAGCCACCATTTTGATCACTTCTTTCAGGGGGGTTTATAGCGACCCATAGAAGCGATATAATGATAGCGATAAGGCCAGACCAAACATAGACAATAGTAGGTGTTCTTCCCCTTCTTCCCATGAGCCCTTTAGCGAAGGGATAAAGATGAGCAAGAACCCAAAAGCTAAAGAAAACGCCACCCAAAAGACGGCTCCATTGTGGTATAGCACTATAAATAGTTCGACTAAACCCAACCGCTATGGCAATCACATTAACCATTATAATGACAATGGGAGGGATCATGAGAGACGTCCATTTGATCGCATAGAGATCAGCAAACTCGTCGTCATCATCATCCCCTGCTGATTTTGAGGTCAATGTGAAAGAGATCTCAACTCCAGCTACGACTTTGAGCAGCCCTTGAAAAACAGCAGCTAAGTGAGCACTAGTCCCACCGATCAACCAAAACTGCTCGTTTCTCCACCACTCTTCGAGCTCAATGCCAGCCCATTTCACCTCAAGAACAGCAAGTATGCAGAGAGTTATTGTAATGATCAAAAGGTAGATCAAGAAAGTAACATTAAGTGTCTGGACTATGAACTGGCCTGAGAAGAGAGAGAGTGCTGGAAGAAAGCAGTACACAATCAAGAAAACCGACGTGAAAGGATAGATTCCGACATTGAGGTAAGCAATTCTCTGCAAGAACTTCATTCTTGAACTTGCAAAGAGTGCATTGTTCCTCGAGAAGAAGATCTCGACTGAGCCAGTCGCCCAACGAAGGACCTGGTGCAGCCTGTCCGTGAGGTTAATCGGGGCGGTCCCACGAAAGGCGTCGCGTTTAGTCACACAGTATACTGATCTCCATCCCCTGTTATGCATTCTGTATCCTGTGACAACATCCTCAGTAACTGATCCATAAATCCAGCCTACTCGCTGGCCCCACTCCGTCTTATCCTCGTACCAACACGACACTATGTTGATTGCTTCCGCAACAGTAGGTGCTTCTAGAAGGCCACGTGGCATGGCCAGGGCGCCGGGGGGCCTACCATTCTTGACTGATGGATGATCAGCTAAAGGGCGGCCCTGGAACTCTGCAACTGGAATTGAATCAAGAAGTTGATTTGAGTTGCCAAATATCTTCGGAGAAAGTGAAAGATTCATGAACTCTTCGTCATCAGAATCTCCCATTCTCAATGCTCTGTTCTCATCTGCAATGTGCTTTCTTCCACGGCCAAAGAAGCCCGGTTTGTGTTCTTTGCAACGAGGCGGATCAAAGCCATAAAGGGCTATTCGTCTAAAGAGACATCCGGTTCCTACGTAGACTGGGCCTTGTAGCCCATCGAGGGCCCGCATGTTGCCATCGAAGAAGACAGTGTTCCTATTGGCATATCGATCGGATGGATCGATGCCCTCGAATCTCTGTGGGAACTGGACGTAGCAGATTCTGTCTCCACCTCTGTCCATCATGAAACACATCCCTTCTCTCATGGCTTCGGAGTTGTATATGTAGTGGTCACAATCAAGATTCAGAATGAATGCACCATTGGACATGATTGCTGAAGCTCGAACCAGGGCATTCATCGCGCCTGCTTTCTTGTTGTGATCATAGCCAGGTCGCTTCTCACGAGAAACGTACACGAGCATTGGTAGACGAGTCTCACCATTACTCGCCTCCTCGTCTACGCCACAAGGCTTCAGCATCACCTTCATCATCACCATTATATGGTTAGTATAGACATTGATTAACTCAATGATAATGACATGTTTGATGTTAATAAGTGTCGTTCTGGAATCTAAATTTTGTTTCATAAAGTGTTGTTCTATACTTTTATACAATTTTATTCCCAAATTATCCCTGTTAATAATGAAACGAAGTGAGTATATTATATATACCTGTATTATTCCAGCATGGTCGCCTTTCGAGTGTTCGTCTACAGGATTCAACCAAGTGCCAGGCCAATGAGTGGCATCTGCCATCCATGTAGCTTTCTTCACTTTAACAATCTCCATAGCTTCATCATCACTCTTGAGTCTCTGTTCCTTCAACTTTTGAAGTTCTTCTCTGGCATTAAACGCATCGGATCGCCTTCGAATAGACTCCGGAAGGCCATTGATCCGAACCTTGAACTCATCATACTCGCGCTTCACTCGTCTCCTATCCTTGACAAAGTCCTTAAGAACCTTGTTCTTGTAAGGATCTTTCTTCGAGCTGAAATAAGGTTCTGGATTTCTAGGCTCAATGCTATGCTTCCGACAAAACGGAACCCATATATTCGCAAAGCTTGCCGCCTCCGCCATGGCCTCAAATGTCAACAATGCCCCTCCATCATCAGACACATAGCATGCAAGCTTCTCAACAGGATAATCAGCTGCTAGTATAGACAATATGGTGTTGGCAGTGACAAGGGGTGGCTCTTTCTCAGGATCTGCCGTGGAGACAAAGACATCAATCCCAGGTAGATCAGACAATCCTGTTTGGTTCCTAGGATTAGGTGTCTCAAATTTGTCCCTCAAGACATCAAGATCAGTAGCCCTGTTAATAGGACATAGCTTGGGCACTTGGTCAAGAATCCAAGAAAATGTGAACCATAGCTCACACACTATAGACATCCCCCATAGCCACACAGCATCAGTGTTTGGATGTTGAATTCTCCATGTCAAGAAAAACCCCAAAACAACCATTCTGACAGCAATCAGAAGCCTGTAAACATACACATAAATCATAAGTAGAAAGTCAAATAAAATGAGAAGAGAAATGATGTAACATTCATATACCGATAAGGGCTAATGATAGCAGCCGGAATCTTTAACTTGCGCGTAAGTGGCCTCCACGGCTTATCCACAAGCTCAGTAGGCTCATACATATCTTCGCCATTTTCAATATCATTCTCCTTTTGCCACATGGCATTGCCGTATCCATAAGTCCCCTTCGTCTCAAACAGCCAGTTATGGTGATCATAATCTCCTGTTTGCCCCCTCATCAACAGCAACCCCGTGTCCTCTTTCTGAGATGACGATGACCTCCACATTTCCATGGCCTCTTTCAAATCCGTAGTTTGGTACCGATCCTTGCAGCCCGGGCAAATCCCGTCTCCTGATTTGATCACATCTATGTAGCAATCCCTACATATCTTGAAATCACAGTTGCAAGGAAGAGCGTCTTGCATGATCTTGCCATCACAGCCATTAACTGCACACTGAGTTGCATTATCTTCACCTGGTACCTTATCATCGGAATCAATCACCTTGTCCATCAAGTGGGCCCGCGTTATGGTGTTGAATCCACCGGTGAAGAGTGAATTGGAGACGTATTGCTCTTCGAGCTTGAGTGAGATGGCTTCACCGGGCTGGTTATCAGGGGTGGGTGGCATGTGCACCGTGTAGTTGTGATAATCACTGCTGCTTATCACACTGTCCAGATCATCTCTCGAGTAGTTGATGTACCGTCCCGAATCAGTTCTTCGAGCAAAGGTGACTCGAGGCAATGGAGGCTTCCCCTTTTGTGAATCCAATACATCTGAAAGATCTGATCTGCTGGCCTCAAATGTTGATGCCATTTTGAAACTTGAATTAATGGTCTCAGATTCTTGAATTATAAGTATCTCAGAAACTTGATGTTTTTCATCAATGAAGTTAGTAATTGTTCATCAAATCAAAGTAGAGAATTAAAGAAAAACGCATACATTGTGCTGAATATAGACCAGCATATTGATTGACAAGGTAAATACCTTTTTTTAACACTCAGAATCTACAAATATTTAGGAAAAATATCTCCAAATCCTAGCCATAAATGACTAATACATATTGAGCCAAAAATAGTATATTTGCTCACACACAGAGATATGATCAAGAATGGTGATGAATGATCATTTCATACCTAAAAGATCGATAGTTCTTCTCTCTCTCTCTCTCTCTCTCTCTCTCTCTACGTGGTGTAGACGAAGTTGATATATATACATTCTGTGTACTTGTACATGAATTTAAGGAGATTGTTATATAGTTTTGACAGGCGGGTTTCTGCTGTATGTCAAAGATTTCTTACAAGATTTTGCTACTGTCCTTTTCTATTCCTTTCTCTCTCCACTTTCTTAATTGGATATTCATATCCTCGTTATTTTTGTGTCATTTATGGTAATATTGACTGTCTCTTCACTTTTACTATTTATATTGTAATTAATATTTCATTGATACATATTAAATGTTATCCTATGCATTAAATACGTTCAGAGAATAGGCATATATAATGTATATAATTAAAACCTAATATAAATTAAGAATATGTAAAAACTTAATTATTATGGGGGAAAACAGAATCAAATTAAAGCTATACTTATCGAAGTATCAAATGGTATGAACTCTTAATTAATTTGTCAAATATGTAATTTCATTTCGAACTTAGTACTTAGTATAAATACATGATAATACAATGAATACATTATATTACAAGTAGAATAACTGGAGGTGGAGAGACATATTTGATGGTGGTAAACAAGTATGAGAGCATTAGAGGTTCAACACAACTAAGCAATGAGAAGATTGATATATAATGCATGGCACGTCCTTAATTCTTTCCAACCAACTCTTAACAAACTTACATGTTTTACTTAATTTATACAAGATTCTGATCGATACACAAACAGGCCATTGACCCTTACTCCTTTCTACTCATAAAATTATTTTCAATTTATTTATTGTTATTATTATTGGGTAGAACAAGATTTTTCTTTTTCAATTTTAAAACCCACAACTTGAGAAAATGGTCTAAATAATAGGTTCACTTCTATGTTCTCTCCATATATCTCGGCCTCAAACTTAACATAAAAATTTGTATAAGACCGTCTTATAAATATAATTAAGTGAGATGAAATCCCAACACTCACAATTTAAATATATTTCATAAGTCAATTTCAATTTTCTATATTATAAATTGTGGATTGAATTGTTTCACGAAAGTATTATTCAAAACTTAAAATATTATACATACAACTTTTTATTGCAAAAATGCAGAGTTTCCTACTAACCCCCTTTTTTTAGGAACTTTTATTGGGTTTATTTGGCTTTTTTGCCCCCTCGATTTCTATTTTGGATAACTTTTGCCACATGTATTTTATGTTCTATTTTTTTACATCATGCATTGTTATTTATTTAACTTAACCCAATTATCAACAAAACAAGGGCAAATTTATAAGGTGTAGAAAAGAAATGGAAAAAAAAAAAAAGTGCAACGATTTTTTTTTTTTATAAAATTAAGTACAGGTGCAAAAATCAACAAAATAAAGTGCAAGGAGGAAAAAAAAGAAAAGAACGGAAAATGTATTGGAAACAAGCTATAAAAAATTGAAAGTACGTGGGACAAAATGTGTTTTCTTATGGATAAAATTTCAACAAAAAACCTGTCATTCTATAATCTTGCTAGTTTGCATTAAATTTGCAATCTGTTCAAGTGGCAAGGCGTTACTGTGGCTCAGTTGAATCACTCTTAACTACAATATCAACCAGCCATCATACAACTTTGTTTAAGAAATTGATAATTTGGTACAAAATGACTGATTAAATCCAAAAGAAAATGCACTTGACCCATAGCTAGGACCTAAAATGTGTAATAACATCTACAGAACTCAATTTCCACTTCATATCGAAAGAAAGATGCAGAGAAAAATCTCGTTCTTCCTCTTGTAACGAGTCATGAATCAAAAGAGGAAAAACAAAAATACCTTTAACACTGGCCTGAAATCAATAATGTGGGAACACCTCATGAGTTTCACGAAATCGTACTCATCTACTTAAAAGGTAATGAGATCATCTTTCGAAGGCTGCTTTTTCTTTGTATCCTGTGCTGAATCTGATGTGGTACCAGATGTCTTACCAAAATCCATCTCATCAAGATCATCCATTGTCGTTTCACTGTTCTTCCCTCCATGAATTCCAGCTTGATCATCGTGTTGTTTACTGATCAGAGATTTTTCTTTCCCTACACGAGGCGGATCATGAGGTTCTACAGAAACAGGTATCATATCCGGCTCTGGTTCCTGAGGCGCCACTGCAGGTTTTCTCATTTCTTCATATTTAGATAGAGCTTTTTGAATTTCATCATTCAAATTTAGCGCTTCAAAAAGCACGGCCTCATTGTCTCCAGTTGTTTCAATTATTGTCCGAATGGTGTTTTGTGACTCGCGACACTGATGTAATAGAGTGATGGTTAAGTCATCCTGCATATGGAATCACAAATTACCATCAGACCAAAACAAATAAAAAATGCTCATATTGCCAGAACGCCTCGTAAATAGCTAACATATGCATTAACCTTAATCAAGCCAATCAATGCAGTCTCTATCACAAAAATTTGGGACTACCACTATTGATAAATTTTATTCAGAGAAAATAAGACCCATTTTAGCCCCTTAAGATATTCAGAAGAGGTGAAGTGCAAACAATGGATGATGCCCGAGGAAGGCCGACAAATTGCAAGCATCACATATGCATTAAATGAGTCCAACAGCAACATGAATGCATGGAAATGAGATCACAATAATGTAATCTAAGAGTTCAACAAGCCCCTACATACAACCAGGGGATAGACATCTCAAACAGTACATTTGACATAAGGTGTACCTGCAAAGCATCTTCCTGTGGGGAAGAAGATATGACAGTGTTTAGAAGCTCTATACTATTTCTGGCCACATCAAATGCTTCCTTTGTTTGTTCAGCCGAAAATCTTTGTGCATGGATTTCATGACGAAGTTGTTGCTCAAGATTGGCATTCAATTCGGAAGCAGCTACTGATCTTGGGGGTGTAAATATAGAAACCACATTATCACGACCAGGGAACCTTATCCCCCTTGATCTCAAACTCTGAAATGGAAGGGAGAATAGTTTAAGAATGAAAAGGAATGAGGTTAAATCAGAAGCTCAGGACATGTAAACTAATAGCTACTACATCCTAATTGATAGCTGAAATAAACAATACTATCAACATCCTCTGCCAAAAATTGCCTCTCTTCAAGTAACATTTAAAAGTGAGTTTTGAAGCGGCCATAATTATTCAAGCCAAAGAATAAGGGTATCAATTGAGTCGGTCAATTCTGTAAGTCTAGGTAAGTTAACCATTCAGCTAACATAAATTATCACATAAATTCAGGAAAATCTGTTGCCCTCCGAATAACCTTGTACATGTAATATCCATAACATGTATGAGATTAGTATTATAATTTAACATATCAATTAAATTTTACCTAACGCCAAGACTGAGTAAAAGAATTAAAGCTACTTGTACTTGAATTATGAATTCCCATATGTAATTAACGAAATTAGAACCACAAGCTTTATCTACTAATACCACAGATGAATTAGATACCAATTGAACAGTTGACTTGTACTTAAAACACCACCTGACTGATACAGAAAAACTACTTGTAATCCCAACACATATTCCCATGTAAGACTATGAACAATATTATCTTTAAATTATAAAATCAGTGAGTTATATTTAGCACGTAAAAGAGTAAACTATCAAACTTATCACATTATCCTTCAAGATTATTGATTCAAATTTCTGCACTGGTGGTAGAACTTGAAAGGAAATAAAGGGATCATCTGAGTAAAACATGTATTGACACTTTGACAGACAGGTGTGAATATATCTCCAACAAGAAAATTTTACACAACAAAACAGAGAAGGCTCAGGATATCATTCATTGCTTGCTATTTGTTCACGATCTTAACACAAAAGGAAACAATAGCAAAAAACATCTTATGTTTAATATAAATTTGGTCAACTCAAAACACAGGATTACCTTGTAAGTCTCTTCATAAACAGGTAAGTAACGCAGCTGATTTGTAGACTCTCCCCATGATTCGATCATCATCAACACTTTATTTCGATTATTGACCACAGTCCGGGGATCATCAATCAACTTCACCATCTCATCAAGTACCTTCTCCGCTGCAACCTCAGCGAATGCCTTCTCGCAATTCTTTACAAGAGTTTCAAGCAACACTAGAGTCAAGTATTGAGCCCTAGGGCTTTTCACCATCAGTCTTTTCTTTATTCCCCTTACAAACTCCAAACTATTAAGCCTGCCATTGTTGATCATGTCGCAGAATTCAAGATTGGTGGCCCAATCAGGGTCATCCAGAGTCTCAGCTGTGGCTTCCTCGATGAGATTGTCTACCAGATTCGGGCCTTGGAAGAATTCCTTCATCTTGAAACTCATCGAGCTCATACCAGAACTAATCTTCTGCCCCATCTCAGAGCCTCCAATCTTCAAGCGCTCGCCTAATTGGTTGACTTTATCCATCAAATTGTCACCCATCTTTCAGAAACTGTCGCTCAAAACTCTAGAACACTTCTTCAATTCTTTAAATCCTAATAACAAAAATCATAGAAAAAACCTAAATAAGTATGTCTTGAATGGACAATTCAACAGCTAATGAAGGGAAATCCTGCAGTATCATCTATCATGCGCTCCAATACAAATATTTACACAGATTATAATTACTCCTAATTCTTGACGTAAATATCATAAATCCAACAAACAATGCCAGAAATTTCACGAGTGCTTCAAAGAACAGACGATCGCTCATACATATATATACAGACTGAGAAACAGACATAGATCAAGCAATATAAAATGCCATCTATAGACAATGACCAATTACACTCGATACTCACTTATCACCACAAGCTCGACGTCGCGGAATTTGAAAAAGAACAGAAAAGAAACTAATTTATAACGAATCAAAATCATGCTCATAATCAAGATATAATATGAAAAATGGTTGATCAAAATAAAAATAAACAAATAATTGAAACTGATCGACGAAGAATAGAATAGGGCGTTCGAATCATTACCTTAAAAGTGAAGGCGAAAAATCCAGTTCTGGAGTTGTGCTTCTTGTTTGAGACGAGTGTTGGCGACATTCAAAAGCTTCTACGTTGGGAATCCTATTCATTTCCCTTTTCCACTATTTAACTCCGACCAGTATTGAGATTAAAAAAAAAAAAAAAAGGAAATAAAGTTTGTAAATGAATTTAATAATAATAATGATGATGAAGATAATGTATTAGTAACTAGTTAAAAATAATAGTATAATCTTATTTAATATTTAAATATAATATAATTTGGTTTATATATTAATAAGATTCGTACATGTGTATTTCATGAAATTTATCGAAAGAATAAATTTACAAAATGAATATAAATAATTAAAATGTATATAGAATTTTTTTTTCTCATGATTAATTTTAATAATAACAAAATAATAAGTAAAACAATATATTTTTAAGAAGAATAATTATGCTTGGAATTGATACACAAATTTCATTAATAAATGTATTGTATTATATTGATGTATGTATCCATAGATGTTTATAAATTTCATGAATAGATGAGAGGTGATGTTTAGGGGAAAAAAAGAGTTTTCATTTTAATAAAAAACTAAATTAGTATAATTATAAAAAAAAAAAAAAAAATGAATTAGAGACAAGTGTATGGTTAATATTAAATTTAATATAAGTGGAAAAAAGATTTAACTATAAATTAAGATGTGTCAAAGTTTGGTCTCTGTATTAAAGATAAAAGATTAAACAGTGATTTTTCTAATTGAGGTGTTTGTCAAGCAAGTGGAAGTGTTTGAGGCCAAATCTTACATAAGTTAGTTGCACTAACATGTTCACCCATCTAAACCCACATTTTTTGACATTCATGAAATTCTTCACTTATTTTTTGAAACCTTAAATTTCTAAAATTAACATTCATGAAAATTCTTCACTCAAAATCTTAGTGGATTCAGTTACAATCTTTTCTTATCTTCTTTTTTTTCACAGTTACTTTTATTTTTATTTTTCTGTTTTTTTATTTTATTTTTTATCTTCTCTAATCTAGATCAATGAATCTTTCATTGCAGAAAAAAAAAAAAAAAAAAAATTCATCAACACTGGCCTCGAGGCTATATATTTATATGAAATATCAATTGTGATCAAATAAGAAGTTTTTGTTGTTTTCTTCATGAAGTAAATAGGACTTGACAAAAACTGTGAAATTACCGTAAACGATTTTTGTGGATTAAATTATAAAATCAAGCAAATTGAATGAATACCTGTTTGAGTTGCAAGAAATAAATTGATTCTGTTATGTGAAGATTTGTAGAGAAAAAAATTGATTTCAAATTGAATGAATACCTGTTTGAGTTGCAAGAAATATATTGATTGTGTTATGTGAACATTTGTAGAGAAAAAAATTGATTTGATTGAGTAATGTGAAGATTTGTAGAGAATAAATGGATTTGATTGAGTAATGTGAAAATTTGCAGAAAATAAATGAATTTGAAGTATATCGTAAAAAACTGATATTGATGATATGAGTTGAGTGTTTTCACTTTTAAGGGTAACATAGAGAATTTAGAAGATTGTTGGCTATAGAGAGAAATTTATTGGCTGTGATTAGAACCATTATAAGTAAAATAGGTTGCTAGTTTAATTTTTTTTTATTGTTGTTTTGATGAATTTTCTGATAATCCTCCATGTTTCTCTTCGGTTGGTAAAATTATTTATTTTTGTTTATTAGGTTCTTAACATATTTTGATTTGTTTAATATTCTCACCTCAATTGTATGTAGGTGCATCTATTTAAGATAAATATAAGGTGCAACAATCTTAATTAAAACATGCATATTAAAATTCAAAGGCGCTGATTTTATTTATTTATTTTCTAGTAACTTTAAGTTATGTGTTCATAAAAAGATCAATGGATTTTCAAGTACACTTACATTCGTATTCGAGATCTATCTAGGAAAATATTCGTATTTTTTGTAAAAGGCAAAATTTTGTTTTTAAAAAATAAAATAATAATTGTTAGAAAAAGAGAGAATTTGGTGGAAAAAAAATCCGACCTGCCGGATTCGAACCAGCGACCTAAGGATTAATCTGCGAACATACTACAGTCCTCCGCTCTACCAACTGAGCTAAGGTCGGTTGTGAAATTTTTTAATACCCCAACACTTTTAAATTTTTTATTTCACATATTTGTATTATATATGTAATAATAAGTTTATAACATTACACTTTAGAATCATTCCAACTGAATGATGTAAAACCTATTCGAAAGGATAACCTGCCAGCAGATAATTCAAAGAATACTACTCAGTTCTTCACCTTTTTTTAAAGGAGAATTTATAAGAGCATAAATTGACTAAGATAAATATATTTGTAAGTTGGAACCTCACATTGTTGTTTACAAAGTGTTTTGGACTTAATGTCTCATAAAAAGCATCACACTAATTGCAATATTTTACATTTTATGGAGCTCAATCAAAGTTATTTGGTACGTCGTCGAATCATTAATTTTTTTTCCTACCTACATTAATTTGTAAAATTGATGAATTATAGTGGATTACACGCAAAGGAACATTTCGACTAAAATCGTAAACAAATATGGCTAGGGGGTCTCTTTGCAGAAATCAAATAATCCACTAATTAAATAACTACTGACAAGAAGTTAAAAAGATTAAAATCAATTTACCAAAGGCATCTAATTTCCAATTCACTTATCAACTATTCCATTTTCATCTATAACCACATGCAAGGGATAAAATCAATTTTATCTCATAACTATCGCCTTTTTCGCAAATAGTCCCATAATAATTTGCCTTTTCGATTTAGTCTTGTAACTCAAATAACTGCCTGATTTTGGTTCCAATGTTACCGAAAATTTCAAAATCGACCGAAAAATTGGGGGTTTCCAGCGATGACTAATGGTTTGGCGTGCCCTGTAATTAGAATTAGTTTTAATGCTTCAACCAATAGAATAATTACAGGTCACAACACGTCATTAATCGTAGCCGGAAACCTCCAAATTGGATGTCGTGTGCAAATCACGTAACAATTTTCCGATCAATTTTGAAATTTCCGACCGATTTTGAAATTTCCGATGATATTAAGACCAAAATCGAGCAATTATTTGAGTTAGGGACTAAATTGAAAAAGTAAATAATTATGAGACTATTTGCAAAAAAGACGATAGTTATGGGATCAAATGTGATTTATCCCCACATGCAACATATATTTTTTTTAGTTGTCATTCGATTGGTAATTTCCCAACAAATTTAATTTTTGTGTTGGGAAAATTTGCCAACGAGCACTTTACCAACAACTTGGCGGTCGATATTAATCTGTTGGTAAAGTCATTTACCAACGGAATTTCTTAATCACTAACGACATAAATCCATTGGTAATTAACTGTTTTCTTGTAGTGACCATTTCAATTTAAGTGTGCAATCTCTAGTTTTAGATAATTATATGCTACCCGAATTAATTGATCATTATTGCGATCAATTATAGGTGAGAAATTGGCAAACAAAGTTATTTAAAATTATTTATCGTAATTGATACAAAGCAATTATACGAAAGTATTTTAAAATAATGAAAAATCAAGATCAATTATACGTGGAGAAATTGGCAAACAAAGTTATTTAAAATTATAAATAGTTATTGATATAAAAATCAATTATACGAAAGTATTTTAAATAATCGATAAGACATACGGCATTTGATATTATTTAAAAAAAATCAAATAATATGAATCATTGGTTATTTAAAGCCAGTGAGTGTTTTGTGGAATGTGTCATGAAGCAGAATTCAGAATATGACATCACATGTTGTTTATTAAGTAATGGAACTCAATTTCACCGTACACATGTAATGTAATACGTCTTGCGGTAATAATACGTTGACTACAACTCCTTCCCCTACCCTAACTCAACTACTGCTATTCTTTTTCTACTAAAACCTTTATTAACTTATTTATATTAATGCATGCATGTGTTCTGTTAGATGCATGTGTTCACACAAATGTGTTTGAAATTGACAATTTTTTGATATCTTTTTGTTTGCACTAGGATACAGATTAGGGATTTGGTGAAGAAAACTAAGGCTGAGTTTGAAACCAACAAGTTTACTGTAAGTTGTTTGCCCTCCTAATACCATTTGATAATTTTCCTTTTCTTTTATTATATTGCTTTAATTAGTCATTGAATTGGTGGAAATTATACAAGCAAGTGCAGATGTTCAAAGCACATGCTCAATTAATTGCTTGCCAGAAGTTTAGACTATCATATTTCCTATTATTTATGAATTGAATGAATCCCACATGAGATTTCACAAATATTTGTAAAAGCTCATGCCTCGTTCTTGTTTATTATCACAAAACCTTTTGTCTATTTTAGGCAACCAAGAAAATAGCTGATTCTAAGATTAGAAAATATTATGAAAAGATTCAGGAAAAAGCTTTTGCTCATCCTATTGCCAATGCCAATGCTACTTATCATCAAAGGTATTTTTTCAACCAATCTCATTAATTTGTCTTAAAAAATAAGCTGTTTTGGACTGAGCTACATACTTCACCATGTCTAATCATGTTACTAACTTCAATTCCCAACAAAAGAAGATCATAACTTAGATGATATGTCTTAAGATAGACTGAATTTAATTTTGGTGGCAAAGTAGAGAAAGAAATCTGTATAGAGTCTTGAAATGGAAATTTGATTATTTCTAACCAATTATTGTCCCCTCTTTCTGTTTTGTTTTCCAGTCGAGAAACTAACTTTTATATTATATCAGGTGATGTAAGTTCAAATATTGGGGCCTCTCATTCTGCCACTGTTCAAGCTGCTACAGAAATGATTGAAGCATCAAATATTCAAAGCTCATCTTCTTCCTCAATGGTAATAACTTGGACACTTTTCACTTAGTCATACTGATTCCTGTTTGTTTGATGCTCATTATTGTACTCATCATTTTGCTAATTGTATTTTTTTTAGTTGTTTATAATTTATGAATTAGAGTGTATAATTTCTCACTTTTTGGATGCCGTGTCTTCCCATCTCTCAATTCTCAACATCACTTTTTGGTACATGATCATGTTTATGTTATGTTGTCTAAATCCTAATGTAGATTCGAGGTAAACTATTGAGTTTGGACTTCAAAATTGTGTTTGATGATTTTACATGCATGAAGTGGTTTGAGAAACTATGTAGGAGTTGGTAAATATATATGAAATATATTTTACTTCGAAATTGTCATGTTCAAAATCGTCGAAGCTATTATGAAGTAGATTTTACTTTGAAATTGTCATGTTTAAAGAAACTGCGTAGTAGTTAGTAAACATGAAAACAAAAAGATACATTTTTGTTTTAAAAAAAAATTAAATCAAGTTTTCTTCATTGGACCATTAAAGCATAAAATAGGTCCGATAATTGAAGTTTGAACCAGTAATAAAACTAATTTATTGTCTGATTCAGTCACACGAAACAATGATGTTAAAGAATTTTAATTTGTACCCATAATAGTCATGTCAAACAAAATGATTTGATCGACAAGTAATCAATCACCAATTTACCAAACATCAAATAATTAAAAAAGAATAAGATAAGATTGAATATCAATTAATGCCGGCACGTTGTCTGTTTGAGGAGAAGGAACCATACATATCCCAAAAGAGAATCAAAGGTAGCAATAATGTTTTGGTTGTGTAGTTGAAAATTATTTATGAGTTCGATCGGCTGTCGCCAAATATTGCCTTAAGAGGTATAATTACATTTGGTTAGGATTTTATACATAGAAAGAAAACTTGATAATTTTTTTTTTTTTATATATTTATATTTAAATACATTCATTATAAGTAAATTTTAAAACAATACTTTTAATTTAGAGCAGCAAATGAAAGCAATTTTGATAGAATATGAGCAATTTTTTTTTTTTTGAGTTACGATTGTGTCACCAATTGCGTGGTGTAACTGGACACGATTCGGAGTCGATTCGAATCTGCTGAAATTTAATATTAATTTTTTTTAATTCATTCGCTAACTTTTTTGTTATATTAGTATAACATTTATATTATATTAGTATGATTTTTATGTACAAATATCATAATTTGTATGTAACACTGTAACTTCAAAGAAAAAAAATAATTTCGGCACATTTTGTATCAACATACCCTTATATGATATTACTCATAGTTTTATGTGATATTATTTATACTTTTATATCAACATAATAATACATTTATATAATATTACTTATACATTTATATCAATATAAAAGTTGTATTATTATAACATAAAAGTTCACCTAATAAAACACAATAAACAAGATATTACATGCCTGTGTAATATAATGTAAATGTATGAATATCATAATTAAAAAATATAAATATTATAACTAAAATGTATACATATTTGTCAGAACATGAGCACATTGGTAAGTATGTGAATGCATTTGGGCACGTGAAAAATGGTTTCGGGTCAAGTCCACCTGAATTGCATGATCTAAATCCATGCACCAATTACACCCAAATATTTGTGATATTTTTTTGAAATCCTATGTCTTTATTCATTATTTGTTTCAATCATTTGATTCTCATCGAATAAGTAAACATAATATACTTCCAAGAATGTAAAAAGACTTTATCGATGTATAGAAAGAGAAATCTCATAAGTTTTTTATAATCCAGTTTCAAGCTTAAATTAATATCCATCGTGGGCACATGTTAATGTGTTCACTATTGATGTGTTGAGATTCTAACAGAATCATTAAATTCAAATCAAAATATTTAGAGGAATGCGGTGGATATTTTATATTAATTTGAGGATAACATTTACAACCTCTCAATAATATCATAACCCACAATCCATCCTCCTATTAAACAATATCTTATTAACATTACATGTATTATTTGCAAAATAGACAAGTTCTTTTAATCTCTTCAAACATTTAAATTTATATTAAAATCGAAATATTCAAATTAATATATATGTTGTTTTATATAAAATTAAAACTAATAAAAAATTGTAAACTGCATGAATTCTATGAAAGCAACTAATTGGGTTAATGTTATATATATAATAGTATGTGCAGGCTAATAATCCGTAATAGTTAAAATGAATGACGAGAAATCCGAGGACAAGGGCCTTAAATAATTTAGGAAATCCAGAAAGGAATCAAACACAAAATGGTGCTAAATAAATAATTAGGGGATCTTCAGCATAATATTCGCTGCCAACATATTTGTCTTTTTTAGTTATATAATATTGTTATAAATTTAATTACTGTTAACATAGTACGTGTATTAGGAAGAAGTATTTATTGATGACTAGGTTGATTTCATTAAAACTGATAGAAAATGAAATGATTAATTCTAATAAACATTAATTAAGGGTATTTAAACAAATTAGATTATATTAATAAGAAAATTGACTATAATTTGGAACATATCAAAAAGGAATAGTGAACTATCTTTGCCACACGGAGGAGGGAGTAATACTAATTTTGTATCATATAATACTTTTATATGTATGAGCTAGATAATATTTTTAAGAAATTATAACTTGACAAGTTACCGTATGAGATATTTTTGTGTGAATCGTGTACTTAATATATGCATCATGTAATATATTTGCTTCCAAAATTCTAAATCAATAATTAATTTGAGAAATTGTAATTTTACATGTAATATTTATATTTTATTGTGTAATACTTTTGTTTGTGTCATGCAATACTAGTTTTGAAAAATTATAATTTGATAAAAATAATTATATAAATTTTTTGTTTGTATAAGATAATATTTTAACGCGTAATGAGTATTACTTTTGGTTCCATGACTTTAAGTTAATGATTAATTTGAAAAATTGTAATTCGACAAATAAATTTTTTATTCTTATAAGGCAATACTTTTATGTATATCATGTATATTTTGAAAGTATCATATGATACACATAAAAATATTATGTAATATATGAATCATGTAATAATTTTGGATTAACGACGTCACCGATATATATATGTCTATCTCATAAATGAGATTTGTATGACGATCTCACGCAAGAGCTATCCATGAATAATAGTATCCACTTACAAATTTCCTCGATTTTTGCTTTTTATCATTATCATTATATATTATTCATGCAAGACATAATCCACCATCTAACATTAGACAAATTCTTAAAATCATTCCACTGAACTCATAGAGATGGGTGGGTTTGACCAGATCAATATATAATCTGGTTAACATAGGTTAACATGATCCGGTCAACAATTAATATTTTAATCAATGATCAACGTTGGATCAATAAAATCAAATGCAATATATATATATATATATATATATATATATATATATATATATATTAATTGATGATTTGTGTGTATGGGATTTCAAAAAATCAAATCACTTTTTTTCTCATTGAGGTAAACCATAATTCATCCTCTTAATTCAGAAATAAAATTGTTTGTATTTAAGCCAAATCATGAAGTGCAATATTACCCATCAAATTCCTAAACGTATATAATCATGGAAGCCTACTTATTTCATCGATCCAAGTTCCATCTGCCTCTCTCACAGAAGGCAGAAATGAGAACCATTTTCTTATATATAGTTGAGGATTGATTTTGCAATTCAACCTAAGAAAGAAAATAATGAAATAAGCTAGAAAAAAAAAAAAAAAAGACTTCTAGAGAAACTAAAATTATTTTCTAATAAATAACTTAGAAAACAAGACTTTTAAACAAACTAAAATTACTTCCGAGTAATAGCACACTATTAGCATAAAAATACTAATAATAGTATCTATCCAATCACCATCAAATTAGCCATTTATGCACATACACTGTCATATTTTTTTTTTATCATTATGCACAATTATGAACAAATATGAGATTATTTCATGAATACAATGGGTTGATGAAGCTCCACAACTTACCACCCAAACTCATTTTATACAATTAGCAGATTTTTATTTTTTGATTTATGGATTGACTAATCTCAATAAATTGAACTAATGAGATGGTCTTATAAGAACCTTATGCAAGATGTTAACCAACAATATAATTATGCAAGATACGAAAACAATGATTAATAATAATAATATCTCCCACTCTTTTTAATACTAATACATTGGACTTTTTATTATTTTTATTTTTTAATGCTTGACTAAGTTATTAATATATAATAAAATCTTAATTTACTCAATAATGAATACATAGAAAATGTCCATCCAACCATCGTTGACACAGATCTCAATATCTGTCCAATGTTAATGGTATAAAAGTCAAAAGATGAAGAGGATAAAAAATTAGTTATAGCTGCTAAATAAATAATCAGGGGATCTTCAGCCTAATATTCGATGCCAACATATTTGTCATTTTTTGTAATAATATTTCTATAAATAAGCACCCCAACCTCTTTTCCAACTATCAATTATAGTTTCTAGTTACTCCGCCACAACCACCACCACCACCACCGCCGGAAAAATGTATGGAACAGTATCGGAGGAGAGAGAGGTGAAGGTAGGAGCAAATGAAGCGTGGAAGGTATATGGGAGCGTGAAACTAGCCAAAGTCATCGAAGAAGGACTTCCCGCCCTCTTCACCAAAATCGACGTCGTTGAAGGCGATGGTGGAGTCGGAACCATTCTCCAACTCTTTTTCAACCCCGGTATATTTCTACAATTGCACACCATTTTTTTTTTTTTTTTTTGAACTTGCCAGCATTAAACATCCCGATAATTTCAATTTTGATTCTATATGTAGACATTATCCATTTTTTGACAATAAAAAAATAAGAAAAAAAAAAATTCAGAGAGCCAAATCAGAATACACAATATTAGTGGCAAGAAAATGGATAAGACCAGAATCAATTACCAGATTTTACACAAAATTTAGTTCACATGGGATCAAAAATAGAATGCTACAATTGTATTTTTCCAAATAGAAAAAATAGCATTTCATCTTTCGTCGAAAAATAAGATATTCAATACATAGCACATGATGGAAGATAATTTATGAAGGAGATCATGTTTGGTAATTAGTAGGTATATGGATGTTATACTGAGATTATGGGAATAAATTACAGAGAGTGGGGTAGGGCTGACGTCATACAAGGAGAAGTTCACGGTGGTGGACGACGAGAAGCGCGTGAAGGAGGTGGAGGTGGTCGAAGGCGGCTTTCTTGATCTCGGCTTCACCCTTTATCGGATCCGCCTTGAGATCATAGAGAAAGAGGGTAAGAAGAATGAGTGCATAACAAAAGCAACAATAGAGTATGAGGTTAAAGAAGAAGCTTCTGCTAATGCTGCTTTTGTTTCCATTCAACCCATTCTCGATGTCATGCAAGTTGCTGCCAATTACTTGCTTTCCATTAATAATGTTTGATCATCCTTTCAAATTCATTTTCTTCCTGTTTTTTTTTTTTTCCTTTTCAATCTACTATTGTTTTGACAATACTATTACTCTATCTTTCTAACATATAAAAATATGATCACCAGGACAACTCGATGTGTACTCATCATAAATACATTGATGATGCATCAAATATTTAGTATGATGCTTAATTTCATATTATCATGATCACATAAAGTCATGTGATATTTGCGTATTAGTAATGGGTACAATAAAATTTGCTTATAGGTGGGTGGCCATCATTTTTTTTCACCTAATTTCGTTTGGATGAATTTGATATATAACAAACTTTGGGTATAATATAGTGCAATATAACTAACTAAATTATTGCGCACTCATACCAAATGCTAATACCTAAATATTAAAATATGAACACTGGACCAAGATTCAGTCTAGTATTAGGTATGAACTCCTAGCTTAGTTTATTTTTTTCTATTGTCTAACAAATTACAATTTATTTTTATTTAAATGATGCAAGGTTTTACGTACATTATCTAGAAAAATTTAAGTTTTCATAATTTCAACTTTTATCTGTCTTAGTTTAATTTGAGTAAGCTCACTTCTAGGAATATTAACACAACAAGGGTGATATAGTTTTGATAAGTAACTTTTCTCAAAATCTTTTCTTTCCTTACAAGTTATCATACTTTTTGAAATCGATCCTTATTCAATCCACTTACAATTTTTATAACAATTCATTTTTTCTTTCTTTTCATTTTTTTATTTTTTTGTATTTTTCAAATAAAAAATAAAAACAAATTATGTGATTAATTTAAAGTTTCAGTCTAGTTGTAACTTGTAACGCGTCTTCAACGTTGATACTTTTATATATAAGAAATATAATAATTCGAGAAAATTAACGACTGAAATTTTGGTGGTGTGTTTAGTAAAAATTGATTTGGATCTAGAAGCCTAATTGTCGGGTGAAAAAAAAAAAAAAAACCATCACCTTTTCTAAAATTACAATTTATCCTAACATTTGAATTTAGTTAAATTAATTTTAAAAAAAAACTAAGACATTTAGTAAAGGCAAAAACTTGTGTGTCCCCGGGACACGGATCTTAGATCCGTGTCCCCAACCCGACCCGGGCCCCACGCGCGTCCACGCGCCCTGGACGCGTGCGCGTGGGCACCTGCCGAGCCCCTCCATGTGCGCACCTGATAGGTATCCATGGGATACTTGATAGGTATCTCATGAATATCTTGATAGTATCCATGGGCAAGATATCCATATGTATACTTGAAGGTATCCATGGAACCTACATGCATCTCACCACGCTGTGCGCGCCCATGCACCGACGCCGCACGCAACTCACAAATCGTGCACCCACGCTGCTCGCGCACAGATATCTCATGTATATCTTGAAGGTATCTCATGTATACCTTAAAGGTATCCACATGTATACATTCATGTATCCAGCCATGGATACCTTGAAGATATCCATGTGATACCTGCGCTCACCTTGGTCATCAAGCCGCGCGCGCCCATGCCCATGCTCCCACGCGCCCATGCACTCACGCCGCGCGCCCATACACCCACGCCACGCGCCCCCGCCATGGAATACTTTGAAGATATTCCATGGATACCTTCAATATATACATAAAAAAATTAAAAAAAAACTGAGCGAATTTTTTTTTTTAATTTATGCGGGACCCGCAGGTTGGGGACACAGATTAGATCCATATCCCCGGGACACAGGAGACCTACTCTTTAGTAAATGTTGCAAATCATGACATCTTTAAAATAGTTTTTCATTAAAATCTCTTCATTTGTATAAATAAATTATTCATATTAATATTTTACATCATTACTTGCATTAGGTACGAATTTATATTAATTATTAATTTCTCATCTAATAATTTCAAGGGATTTTAAAAATAAATAAATAATAGAAATGGAACAACCCACCCAAAATCCGTTCCACATGGATCAAACCCATTGGCCCCCACCTTCTCACAAATATCTAATTACTCAACTCAATCCACTGCTTAGACATCAAACTGGATGACTCAACTGGCCATATCAGTACAATCTTTGGTCAAACAAAATTCGAAAAGTTGAGGAGGTTGGAGATTATTTTAGCCATGAAACATGTCCAATTGTTCATGCTCAGCAACATCACTTTCCTTGACCATAAAACATTTTCCAAATTTTGTAGATTGTGTGATTTTATTTAAAAGATACAAGGACCCAACTGGTTTTTCATGGTGCGATTTGGAGATGTGCTAGTTATGACTATTTATAATTAATACAAGTTACAAACATGAAAACAACAAAAAGTCAGATTTTTTTAAATATACATAAATATAAATATTCAACACTATTTTTATTATTTTAACAACCAAAAAAATATGGATCCAACTACAATCTCATTTCATTTTAAAACTAGGTAAGACTCTTGTGAGACTGTCAAATGAACTAATTTTGTAAAACGGGTTAATCCACAGTCAATAACCCACAAAATAATCGATTTTATTACTGAGTAATCAAATTTTCTTAATAGCTAATAATTGCATTACTTAATTTCCTTCCCTACCAGGTCGCTTTTCAAAGCTAAAGATCTGCTTATTAATAATTCAAGTTCCCTCATTTATAAACAATAATAGAATCTACACTGCCCTGGTTACACACCATATAATAGGGTAGGCTAACCATAATTAATTATCTATAAACTCGATAGATAATACATGCACTTTGTAAAAGAAAATATCAGCATATGTAGGGAAAAAGTAAAGACCATTATATCCAACCTAACACCATCTCTTACATCGTTGTAGAATCCAAGTGTATATAAAACATGTATTTATATAAATACGAACCACCCTCGTGAAAGCCGTCTCCACACAAACTGCTGTGTTGTCCATGTAGGTATCATTCGTAATCAGGCACTCAGTGATAGGGAGATGATTCTTGACAGCTTATACTTCACAGGTTTTGTAGAATTTAGTGGTTGAAAAACTACCTCTGTGTGTGATCTAACAGTGTCTTCCTCCCACATTGAAGATTTGGAAGACCCTTCAACACGAGGAGCATACAAAACTTGGACAGTTGAATTAGCTGCATGTGAATATAGAGCAGATTATTATTTCAAAATTCTAAAGCATGTTAAAATAGAGGAATATATAGAGGAATTACCCAAACCAAACATGCTTATCTTCTGGATGGTCAGTTGACTAATCTTTGATCTTTTGATCTTTCTTAAAGTGTGAAGGTCTTCTTCTTTCCCTTTGAATTCAATGAATTCTCCGAGAACGTACTTGTTGCCTTTGAGTTCTAACCTGCATTATATCAGAGTATATCCAATTTCAGAAAATAACGACAAGTGTTATGTAGTAATCTGTGTCAAACAGAAAAATAAATGTCTAGTGTTAGTCTAGGGGTCGTGATGGAATCTCAAAACATGTAGATTGTAAGGGAAATACACAAGGAAACATCAGAATTTAGGCAACAATTAACATAGCACACGAAAAGCTCGATAGCAAGATCATTCTACTCCAACCTCATCGTTTCCAGTCCAAGGGGGTGCTTGGTTAGTTAAGAAAATGGAATGGGAATATGATTGATAGTAGTTGGGAATTACAAATGCCTTTACTTTCTTTCCCCAAAAATAGAGAGGGATGGGGTCTTCCCATAAAACTGGATACCAAATTACTATTCAAGGAATCATAACTTCATATCAAGCACTATCTATCATTCCTTTCCCATTCCTTCATCTCGAACCCACTATCACCCCCCGACTCTTTAAGCCACAATCCATCTTCTCTATAGGGAGTGTTAAAATGCAAATATATAACTCAGAGTCAACAAAATCCTCAAATGTACTTGGATGTTAATTTGCCATCTAATTTTATTGAAAACAACAAGTATATGATGGGGCGACATAATCTGAAGAATGAAGAGAGTTGCACACCTATCAGAAATTGGTGAAGTACTGAGGACAGAGTTAAGCTGTTCAGAAAACGATGGTTGCCCTTTATCCTTTCCACCATGAAGTACTCCTTTGATCCATCCAGAACATAAATTTTTTTGGTCAGATTTTAATTGTTTCCACTGATCGTAAGTAATGACCTCAGGTGGAAAGGAGTCAGCAACGGAACTGCAAGAAGAGCAGCAGAATTAAATATATGAACAAGAGAGGCATTTAACAATAACCATAAATAGCTTTTTACACAGCTAACAAAGACATGGAAATCATTTCAACTCAGCTTATAGCTTTTCCAAAGTTGTAGATAAGTCCTTTACACTGTAGTAGTAAGCCTGTCTGGGAATTTGCATATGACGCGAGTTACATATATAAGCATCATTCATGTCTATTAAGATAGATAAATCTATCTATAAGGATCCAAACCCCATTTGAGCTTAATATAGATACAAAAAATATTTGGTGCTTGTGTTATACACCCTCTGTCTTATTTTCATTTATCCAATTTGACTCTTACAGAGTTTTAGAAAGATTTAAAAGCAAAAGTTTACATCACATCTTATCATTACCTTTATCTGATTGAGAGTTAACAATGTAATCAAAAATGAGGGTAATTTTGACAAAAGAAACCACTTCACAAAAGGGAGAGAATTTGAAATAAAAACAAAAAAGATATAGGAGTAATAAGTTTGGGGATAGAGTGAATAGTGTGTTACTTCATGTTGTAAACACAACATAAGATAGACATATATCTCAATAAATAACTCAACCTCAAGCATGTGTGATAAACTCAACTTCTCCAGCAAAATATATTCTGGATGCAGAAACTACTTGGCATCCAAAACCATGGCAACGAGATATACAGTTGTCTATTGCAGCGGTTTTGAGGAGCCTCAAATTTCACAAATGTGACAGTGAAGATGTAAATGAGGTAATTAGCATACACAGTGACAGTGTGGCATTGAAACTTAACTCTTCTCAGCTTTTTAAGATTTATATAAAAACTAAAGCTGAGACTTTTTCTCAGAAAAGATTTTACATGTTCACAATGGGGTGGCATACCAGTACATTCACCAGTTAACAAATTTATGCAGGCAAAAAATGAAAATGTCAAATAAATAAAATAAAACAAAAATTCTGACACCATAATTCACCATAGAAACATAGTATGAGAGAGAGAAATTAATACCGAAAACTTGGGTTGGGACATACGACTTTAACTGACAAATATCCCTCAGGAAGAACAACCCCCCTTCGTTCAAGATATTCTTCAAGAATGGAAACCAATCGTTTGGTTTCTTCTACCTGCAGAACAGCACTGCTATAAGGCCTCAAAAATTGCTCTAGAGGATAAATTTGAATGGCCTGACACACAATCCTAAATGACGATGGAAACTGACAAATCTCAAGAGTACACTTAAGCAAGGGATATCTCGATTATTCTATACATAAATAACAATAAAGAAACTAAAGTTGGTAAAAATTAGCTCTTCTTCACGTCCTACAATTTAATAATAGATCGCCTATCATCAAGTAGCAAGAAAACAATCCTACAAGGTTTCAAAAGAAGCAATAGATAAAAATGAACGAATCGAGCTAGTTGAGTTTTCAGGTCATAACAAATCCAAACCCGATTACCAAAGAGCCCCCTAACTTTTAATGTGGCCAAGCATGACTAGTTGAATTGAAATGAGAAGCAACTTACAGGATTAGGAATTAGTTCTGTTTTGTGTTGCTTTCCATCAGTGCAAATCCAATTACCATCCTTATCAGCAGACACAAATCCAGATATATTCTTCACAGTAAACACCACAGCCCCTCTGCATAGAAAAATTATACCAAAAAAAAAAAAAGCACCCATTCACTCATCAATAATTAAATTACTTGTCAACAAATCAAGGAACAAAAAGATTCTCTCTAATATTTCAACAAAATAATAATAATACTAAAGTAACTCAAAGAGAGAGAGAGAGAGGATTACTGATTGGTTACAAGAACAAGATCAATATTCTGGCGAGTAGCGGAATCAGCGTCTGGAATTTGGAGACCAACGTAGACTTTGCTACCGCGATAAAGCCTTTCTAATCTGCGCACTCAACACAACAGAAATCAAAATCAAAATAGAAAACAGAAAAGGTTGAATTGAAAACGAAGAAGAAGAATCTGAAAGAAAGAAAACCTATTGGCAACGGTGAAGAGAGCAGTGAAGTGGGAGGAGGCGAGATCGACGAGGGTGTCGTCTTCGTAGAAGAAGATGCCGACTATGAAGCAAAGAGCCACACCGCATAACACTGCAACCCACATCCTTTGCTTTCCTACAATCTACTTCTCACTTTCGACTCTGTGTCTACACTGAAATTATTTAGGTTCATTATAAATGCTTTTTAAGAGATGAACATGTTTCAACTTTCAACCTTTTTTTTTTTTTTTTTATATTTATTTTCTAACAGGTGTCCACAGAAGGTGGTGTGGTGTCTTTAATACACCCCTTTATTTACATCTATTTGTTATAAATGTTTGAATTATAAAAAATTTCTGTTATAAAATAATTTTTTTTTTTTTTTTTTGGGAACCAAATAAGTTTTCTTAAATGTGCTTTTTTTCCATCATGGCATTATTATGTAGCAACCCTACAATGAGGGGCTCTTTTTTTTCCTTTTTTTTTTTTTTTTTTTGGTGGTATCACAAGCATAATTTAATGACAGTAAACTCATAATTTATTGTTTTTATGATTGATTTGGAATTTGCTCTCTTATATCACAGACATCAGTAATTGATACACATAGTATTGCACCGACGGTGATGGGTATAAAAACATTTCTAATTACATAGGTTTAAAGATATGTATTTATTTTGAAACTTTAACTTTCTTTCTTTCTAAATACAAGATGCCAAATACCAATAAATTTACTCGCTCTAATCCGAGACATATTATTTTCTTTACATGTCTAATCTTGTTCTAAACTATTTGTCTTGTAAAACTTTTGTTCGACTTTATTTAAGATAATATTTGTGCACATATCTCATAAAAATCTCTTAATTCCAACCATTAGCTTGTATATTTTTTTCCTAAATTTAGACATTTGATTAAACCTTTGATCCCTAATCATTTTAAGTGTATGCTAGTCATATTTTTATATTCCCTAGTAACTCTAAAACAATTTTTAGTTGAGATTGGGGGAGCACGTATGTATAATGTAAAATATATGAGTGCTTACACATTTGTTTTTTTTTTTTTTTTTGAAGTTATATTTAAGAAAAAAAATTCCCTTCTATTTGATTAGTATTGTTGTATCATCATGTCTAATGATTTATTTATGCTGTAATGTTTTTTTTTTTCAAAAAACGTAAACATATATTTATAATAACATAATATTAGAATAAGAGAAATATCTATGATAAAAAGATAAAAAGAAAAAAAAAAT
This sequence comes from Scutellaria galericulata, assembly GCA_946896805.1. Classification (NCBI taxonomy): domain Eukaryota; kingdom Viridiplantae; phylum Streptophyta; class Magnoliopsida; order Lamiales; family Lamiaceae; genus Scutellaria; species Scutellaria galericulata. The sequence goes on along the minus strand of OX335784.1, from coordinate 22,778,810 downwards.
ATATATATATATATATATATATCAAGATTTGAAGATAGATGGAGTTTTTCTTTTCTTTTTTTAATTTTCAGAATTTACTTTTCAAAGTTAGAATTTGAAACATTATCTTGGATAACCATGCTACTCCAAAAAAATGCTTAAAGCGTAGCTTAGTGATATAAAAAATCGTTTATTTTCGTGAATAGGTGGCAAAGTATAGATACTTTAACTCAAATGAAAATTTTAACAAATTTAACTTTTAAATTCTTCTGCCCAATCACTCAAAAATCTTCCATACTTTCACAGTAATTTGAATGGCGTAATGCATTTCTTTCTTGCCTAATAACTACTGTCTCACTTTACCCAACAACACAGAAATGATGCACCAAAAATACGTCTAATTATGTTCAATTAAGTAAATAAACACACTGAAACTTTCAAGATTATTTACAATACAACAACAAACCAAGCGTTTATCCCACTATATAGAATCGTATAATTACACAACAGACAAGTGATATTTTGTATACAACATCCACTCAACAAACTACACTTAAAAAATAAGAATTCTCCTTCTTTAATGATACTTAGAGATAAACACAAGTTTACAAGATAAATTCACACACACAACTCATGGCTAATCACATTATGAGACAGTTAGAGAGGAGGAAAAAAAATGTACTAAAGATGATACAAGCCCTTCATATTTAGACCCCATGAGAGCTCTAAATAAGATTTTTAAAAAATGAAGCAAAAAACATTCACAAACATGCTCAATTGCAGTATGAAATCTCAAGTATACCTCCTAAGGCAAGGCAAGTAGAAATGGCAGAGATAGTAGACGTATTACTTCTGATTGGTCGAGCCCTTCTTCTTCAGTAGGTTTCCAAACTTACGAAGCAAAGGTCTCTTCTTCTTCTGGCTATGCTCCTTTGATGGTGAAGTTTCGCCATTGTCAAGATTGTCCATCGACGACAGTCCATTCGCCTGGTCGTCTGCACTCTCAGCTTTTGAGTCGGGTTCATTCTCAACAGATTCCGCCTCTGTTTCTGCCTCAGGGGAGAAATCTTTTTCTTCAATCTTGCAGCTTTCCCACATTTCTGTAGCATCGGCATTGTCCTTATCCTTTTCTTTTAGTTTCTCATTTGAATTCTCCATTTCAGAATCTGTGTGAACTGAGTCATCATTGGAAAGATCGATAACTTCAGGTAGCTTATCCTTTAGTAGCTCGGTCTCTTGAGAATGGAGTTCCACCTTAGGCTTCTTCACCTCTCCTGTTCCATTTTGCTCAGAGAACTCTACAACTTTTGGAAGAATGTCGTAATCCTTTTCACTGTCTGTGAGCTCACCATTTTCCTCTACTTGCCTCTTAGCAGAAGCTTCTTCGAGCAATCTAGATAACTCCTCAATCTTCTCCAGAGAAGCCACTTCTCTTTTTCGCAGCTCTTCGTTCTCCTGAAGAATGTTCTGGAGTTCGTTTTCTCTGTCCATCAGACCCTCTTTCAGTCTCATGCTCTCAGCCTTTGCTTCACCAAGGACTTCCTTTAGGTAAATCGCCTCTGATTCTGCTTCTTTGAAGGAACTTCTCCAACGATCCCCCTCCTCCCTTGTGGTACAGGCTTCTTCCTCCGCCATTTTTAGCAGATTAACCAGCCTATTGATTTCATTGTCCATCGAAGATTTCTCTTCTTCAGATTTTTTCATAGAGTTTACCAAGTCAAGCTCCTCCTGCTCCAACTCAGCCTTCAAGGTCTGGTAATCATGCTTTGACTGTTCAATAGAATAAGTGAGAGCATCAATTTCATGTTTGGCATCATCAAGCATGCTTTCATACTTCTCGTTTGTTCCTTTCAGAACCAGCTTCAGATCCTCTACCTGTGCTTCATAGTTTTCATGCTCAACTCGCATAGACAGTAGCTTTTCTTTGGCATCCCGTGCTTCCGCAGAAACTTCATGTAATGCTGAAGCTAAACTTTCTAATGCCTTCTTGCTTTTCTCTTCTTCATCTCTAGAATTTTCCAGCTCATCAATGAGCTTGTTTTTTTCTTCTAATAGAGTTTGAACACTTTCAGCTGCAAGCTTCTCATTGTTCAAAGACTGAATCTTCTGTTCCTTTACGGTTTCAAGCTCAGACCTAAGAGATTCAACCTTCTTTGCCATTTCAGAAGCTTCTTCTTTAGCGAGTTCAAGGACGAGGTCTGATTCCTCTAGGTCCCTTTTCTGCCTTTCAATTGAGATTTCAAGCAAGCCCACCTTTTGCTTAAGTGTTCCAATCTCCGATTTGGCATCATGCAATGAATCATTACTTCCTTCCAATTGTTTCATCACAGATTCCAGTGATTCTGATGCAGATCTCTCCAATCTCTTTGTTTGCTCAGCTTGAGATGCCAACTCCTCAACCCTTTGGTGCAACTCATCCGCCAAATTATGAGCATATGACTCGGCCATTTTTGCAGCCTCCAGATCGACATTAAGTTGCTCTAAGGTCGCCTCTTTTTCTGCCAATTTCTCCTCTAGAGCTTTCGCCTTTTCAAGTGCATTTCTCAGGGAATCTATCTCTAATTTCAAGTCTGACACAAATTTATTGTTTTCACTGGCCTCCATTTCCACTCTAGAATCAAGCACAGACTTCAAGTGGGCCAACTCAGCAGAAAGAGCTTCAACTTTTTCAGCATGAGTCTCAGCTATTTTCGTCGCATCATCAGCATGTTGCAGTGCCTGGTTTTTTGCATCACTTATCATGGTTAGTTCTTGCTTCACCTTCTGAACTTCCTGAGTGGCGGAGAGAAGAGCAGCCACATCCACTGCATGCTGGTTTCTCACTGTTTCAAGCTCTTTCTGCCATTTCTCTTCCTCCTTCTGAGCAGCTTCAATGCCCGCCTGCTCCATCTCAACTGATCGAAACTTTTCAATCTCAGAATCTTCTTCTGCTCGTTTTCGGGCCACCAATGCCTCCCGGAGCTTCTCATTTGCTTCTTCAGCCAACCTCTGGGCTTCTTTCAACTCATCAAGAGCCTTTACTTTTTCATTCTCAACCAAAACCAACTTCTCCTTGGCCTTCTTCAGATCTTCCTGAGCTTGGTTTAAATCAGCCTGAATTTCTGAAGGTTTCAAGCTTCGAGTTGTCTTTTTCTGATAGGAATAAAAGATGACATCACCAAACAATGCAGATCAGAAACACAATGCCAAGGTAACACGAACATATACAACTGATTATAATCATAGATAGATGTTTCATCTTTGAATTACAGTATCCTCTTGAAAATGGAGCATCTGCCTAAGCTCCTCAAGTTCAATCCTAACATGCAACATTTTCGATTCTCAATCCCAAACTATTACCAAATTAAAACAAACAAAACAACATATGTTTCCATTAAAATTCACTGAAACTTACATCAGGCGGGGTGCTGAGTTTGGGAGATCGTCGGTCTACTGCAGGCTTTGATGGGACGGGTCTTGAGGACCGATCAATTGAAAGGCGAGAACTTTGCAGTGGAGTAGCTGAATCCTTTTCAGATTTAGCTGCTCCCCTGCTAATCTTGCTAACACGAGGAGTTGCTGGTGATACTTTAGTTGGAGTCTCAGATAAAGCAGATCTATTAAGAAGAAAATCACAATTGTCACAATTAAAAATCAGACCCCATTTTCTGATTGAAGCAGAAATAGAAGATCTACATTCCATTAGCTAAACAAAAAGGCATGGATAACAATTAAGCAAAATATCTTTACCCAGAACTTCACCTATATCATCAAAGTACAGTACTAACAAAGAAAATGGAAAACGGGAACCACGAAAAGTAGCATTTCGAAATCAGGGATCGCAGATCGTCCTAAAATTGTATCAGATAGCAAATTAAAAGGGCAAAAATGAAGCAATTCCAATGATCTAAACTCCGTTGCATAAGAATTTAGTTGATTCTGAGACGACAATCAAAATGAACATTGGATCATGAATTAAGCAGTAGATTTGGATAATTGAGCAATGATCTAGTTACTGAAAACAAAGAATAAAGAAAAGCCACCATCAGATCCACACACAAAAAGAAGATGCTTACTTGGACTTGGTAGACATGATGTAGGGCAACTATGTAGCGCAGCAGAAGATGATTGGAAAGAAGCAGGAATTCCTTCAATGGTAGATGAGATTTTACAGAAATGGCGACATTGTCAGTTGGTGTTTGTATAAAAGAATGTAAATCACGCAGAGCAAGTACGTAGCATGGATGTATCTATAGGTGAATTGCAGAGTGTGCAGAGAGAAGAGAAGCAGTATATGATGCGGTGGGGAAGAATTTACAGAAAAAGATCATTTGGTTTGGTATGCTGTGCTCTTGTCCAGAGCGACCACACATAACTGCTCTCTCTCTCTCTCTCACTTTTGGGGGAATGAATGAAATTACAGAATTATCCCTCTGGGCTTCCAGTAAAAAGCTCTTGCTCAAACTTTGTCAGAGACGCAGAAGAAAAGAGGTGCGAGATGAGTGTTCTTCTTTTTTTGGCATATCAACTCTCTCTCTCTCTCTCTCAATAATATATTTTTTTAAGTATTTTAATAGAAATTATTATGCTGCTTGGGTAAGAATATTTCTATAATATGGGGTGTATGATATGTAATTATGTATAAAAAATGGGTTTGATTATATACATCCCAGAAATACTAAACAGATATAGTAGTCATTTTTTAATCTTAATTTTTTTATTAAAAGAAAATATAATAGTCATTTTTAACTCCAAAAAAAAAAAAAAAAGAGTTATTATGAATGAGTGAGAAGTATGTAATAAAAGGAGAGAATTAGAAGAGACGAAGAGTTGACAAGGAAACAAAGCAGTTAGTTACAACTTGCGTCTTCATTCAAATTATTACTCTATTTTAATAGTCATCAAGATTTCGATTAGGTGAGATAAGATGGGCCTCCCGTGTTTCTCACTCCACTCATCTTATTATTTCAATATTCAAGCTTTTAATCTAATTACTAATTTATCGCATTAATTGCCAATTATATAATAAATCAATTCAGATCAATCTCAATAAAACCTCGTTTAATTACTTACATGAGATGAGACCACCTAAAGAGGTCATATAGTTCATCATATAGTTTACTAATTTATATAGTGAATGTACAACATATCTTAACCAAATTCACGAACTTACGATTGCAACAAATATGATCTTTATTTATTCTTAAGAAACATGGTGAATCTTTAATCAATAAAATTATATTATAATTAGATAGATGTGACTAGAAAATTTCCTAACCAAGAAAATCTGACAAATATAATAAAAATAAATAATGTTTTATGTTAATAGAAATCATAAGATGTAAAAAAAAATAAAAAAAAAATTGTAATTTTAGAAGATTAATATTAATCGAATGTTATCTTTGGAAATCATAGTCTTATAAAATTCTCCATAATCTTATTATTTATCAAAATTGTTACTTCAATCTATTGCCTCCAAGTCGGGGACGAGGTATACCATTACATAGAGGTTAATTAATGTTAAGGAATATATTAATTAAGGAAGATTTTACCATATGAAACCATATCAAAGAATATTATTAATATACCAATAATGTGCAGTAAAAATATTAAATTGCAAAATAAAACATCATTTACAAGTGATGTAACAGACTCTTTAAATCTAACCCCCAAAACCAAAAACCATTATTAAATCTCGAAAACGACTCGCCTCCTAACTTCTCGGGTCTTCTCTCATACAACCCATCATTTTTCAAAGAAATAATCATAAAAAATTTGCAACCTCCCAAAATTATTGTCTACAATATAAACAAAGTATAAATTCCGACAAGAAAAGCTATTAACATGGGACAGAGAGTTTGTGGAGAATCAAAAGAACACGTTGAGATGAGTTCACACATAACTGGCAATAAACAAGGAAACAAATATTGTAGCACACATTACATCTTTTTAAAAAGTACAAATGGAGGCTTGATTGCACGTGGGGACAGAGCAAGATGAGGTGTACAAACACCAAACCCAAGCATCAGAACTAATATGTGGAGTTCATCTGGATATTATGTGCACCATTTATTTCTCTATATCAGTTTCAACCAGAAAAGTTATATAGTCACGAGATTCATGTTAATCGTTAAAGAACAACTACACTTTCTGCACTCTCACCTGTTTCTTTCATTTATGTGCTTCCCTGTTTCAGTTTTCGCCTGCAGTAGTGTTGTATGTGAAATTCGTAGCCTTGTCTATCTGATCTGTACACATCATTGGTTATCATTGAGAAGTGATGCTCGTTATTCATCATCGTATGAAATATGGAAACTGGTTGTGCAGCCAGGAGCCTCCGCATCCTCAGCACCACAACAGTCGTAGAACTTGGCAGCATATGGAGGATCATTCGGTCCCAGCTCGTAGTACCTTCAATAAGTGGCACACAGATATTTGTCAACAAACAAATCATATCTTGCGTTTATGGCAGAGTGATGCAGACTCAGTGAGTCACACACATCCAAAGCAAATTCATACACAAAGACAGGAGTTTATGGGGCCATAAACATGTTTATGACAAATCATTGCGTTGTCAAATTAGAATGGTAGAGACTAGAGACGACCGGTTTCACGATACAGATAATTTTGAATTTCATTAGGACACAAACACTAACAAATGACATTATTATGATTCACAATACTTGTAAATGTAACACTCATCCTCCAAGAGATAAAATAGGAGGAACTGAAGGTCAATTATTCAGTGTTTCCACCTAAGTGATAACAGTAACCACATCTCATTTAATCATTTTCAATTGTAGAAGTTATCCATCTAAGAAAATATTCAAATTGGTAAATTTCTGATGACACCCCATAATCCCTGATTTCGGTTTTGACCAAAAAAAGAAAATTAGGAAAAATATTTGTCACCTATGTATTCGTGTTGCATGTACTTATTCACTATGATTAAATGGAATATTAATCCAAGTAAATATGTTGGAAGGAATCCATTTCCTATAGCTCAACTAATGTATATCCGTTAATGACTAAATATGTAAATTAACAATGGTTAAATGTGTAATATTAATAAGTGCAAACGTCTAAATGTAAATTTTTTAATTATGATAAAATATGTAATAATTCAAGTAAATAATGTATAAGATTATCTAAAAATCAAACTTTGTTTCACCATACCTAGTATGAATAAATTACTTTGCATCTTTTTCTTCCCTTTATCATTCTCCTTCATCCCTAGATAATTCTTTTATTTTTCCTATTCCTTATTCCATCAACCAACTACAACTGTTCTCTGCCTCCCCCACCCTCCCTGAGTTCCCATTTCCATCAACCCAGCTACTCTCCAGACCCCATCACCTCAAAATATCCGCCTCAATATGTCCCCTCACCCCACATACACCACCCTACCTCCAAACATTGCACACACCATGGTAGACTCCCCTACCAAGATTCCACCACAATCCTCCACCATCCATTATCCTCTCTTCTCTTCTTTTATCTGTTTCCCTCCCTCCTCCTTCACCCCAACCAGCACCAGCCCCTACCCCAACTCCATCATCCATGCACCCCACTCCGTGCCACACCCTTGCCCAACACACCAATGTATATGCATGCATGTGTGTGTGTGTGTGAATATGTCTGTGCATGCATATAGATAGATATGAGAAACAAATGAAAAATGTGTGGGGAACTTAAATTGAAAATTTAAGTAAGATGTAAAATCACCACAACATGTTTTATTTATTTTTAACTTTTCTTAATTATCTAGTTATTCAGGCTGTTTCTTAGAACCACAAAAACCCTTATTCTACAATTCAATTTTTTTTCAACTAATTAGTTAAATCAAAATAATCCTTTCTTCATGCCAGACATTGCTAAAGAATGAAGTTGTGTACTATGATATTGCCTTTATTTTGTACTCTTACACAAGGGATTACTTGCCACTTGCCCTGTTGCTTTTAATATGAATAAAGTTTTAGCTTCTCATTTAAAAAAAGGACAAAAAGGAACTCTTTCTGATAAGTCGAGGCTGCAAACAAGAGACAAACTGCTCATGAAGGATTAAAAAAACAACAAAACAAGCAAATAAATCGACTTTAAGCATATTGTGAAGCAGGCAAAATATGGCTCAAAAAGGACTTTCTAAGCTGCATTTCAGTAATTGTACTCAATTCTAAATCAAAGTTCAAAGTGACAAGGTCAATCATGATAAGCAGCTATTTCTTCATTACCATCACTATCTCCTTCAAGTTCATATAAAAAACAACTAATGTCTCATTCGGGCTACGCGGTGCTGGCTGCCAACATTTATACCTCTTCAAAGAGAGATATGGGCATCTTCAAATTCTTACATATATAATTGTTCCACAGCTAACATTTTATTGAGTTTGGGCATCAGGTTATGATTTTAACCTGAAGTCAGGCTACTTGATGGCAACATATATCAAAGCCCCTCACATTATCCTTGTGTATTCATTAATATTTTAATACCTAGTAACTATAGAAATTAAATCTATTCTAAGATCAAGCAAACACATATCAACTGTAATTTTCTCAAAATTCATGTTGAGAATAGGCTTTGTTATCTCAAATGCAGAACCCATACTACACAAAAAGTTTTCCAACTAAAAAACATACTCAGCAAATAGTAACATCAAAACTGCAAGCATCATCTAGGGTTTTAGGAAAAGAGCTTCTCTAGACTCATTTTCCAGAATCGTTCCAATTTGATAAACATGCTACAGACCATATCTTTCGTTTTCCTTACAAATAATATCAGATAAGAAATTATAAATACAGCGATTTGAATGTGTAATACCTCTTTTGATCATCGTGGCGGCGACAAACGAAGAATGAAGGATGAAATCGGCAAGATGCGGGGGTGTTGGAAGACGCTGCGAACAGCTCTTTGCACCGTTTGCACACCTTTTGCTTTTGTTTATCCTCTTCAGAAGATTGTTCAACGCCTTTGGTGATGTAATTCTCGCCCCCATCCATTCTTTCTCCGGTCAATTTCTCCGGCGTGTATGGCCTCTCAATTTTGAATTTTATTGCTGATTTATGGCACCTCCTTCACTTCTCTCACCTTCACTCTGCCTCAAATTTGTTCAATTACGAATTACGATTCGGTTCGATTTCTTATTTTTGACCAATCTAGTAAAAGCACCCATTTCACATGGGTCCGGCTATCCGCACCCCCAAGTTTTCTAAACACACCCCACTTTTTATTTATTTTTATTTAAAAAATTTAATAAATAATATAAAGACAATTTTATCTTTATGTGTTCGGTCATTGATCGAACATACCTCTTTGTGTTCGACAAACCAGGGTCGAACGGGTCTTCAGATTTGTTGTTATTTTTTTGTTTTTTTTATACGATTTCACATAACTATTATATATTTTATTAACTCATAAAATGATTTTTTTTTAGGGAATTTAAGATTTGAGGAATGAAAAAAAAAAAGAAGGAAGAAGGAGAAGCATAAGACGGAGGAAAGGAGAGAGAGGAGTTTTATTTTTTTTATTAAGAAGGGTAAAATTATAATTTTATCCTTTTTTGAATTTTTTAAATAAAAAAAATAAAAAGTGGGATTTATTTAGAAAACTTGGGATGCTGATAGCCGGCCTCTTTCACATATGCTGTTTATATTCTCAAGTCCAACTAATGGACTAATAAAGGAGATCAACCATATGGGCTTTGGCTTCGTAAGTGGGCTTTCCAAGTTGGGTCAAAACCCAATAACTTGTAAAACATACAAGTTCTAATTTTTTTATATCTAATTATTTATTTTCAAATTCATTTCTTCTTTCGGTTTTGTAACTCAAATAAAATTGTTATTTAGAATAATACATTATCATTATATTATTTAAATGTAAATTAAATTAAAAATGAAAAGAAAGGAAATATAAATGCATTCAGTAACTTATATTTAGTGCAATATTCATTCATTATTAAATGATGAATATAAAATATATGTTTGATTATTTGGTAAAGTAAATATTTCACATCGTGTATCATTGTGTACACGTGTACACCACATGATTAGTACATAATATGAAATTATCATGTATATAATATGATTCTATTATGTATGCGTACACGATATGAATTATCGTTTATATCATATAGTGTACATGATATAACTCTATCGTATTTACATACACGATATGTATTTACCTTTATTTTTAATACTTGGACTTTTTTTTTTTTTTTGTATCATGGACAATTTAGACATTTGACACTATAAATTGAATAGAAAAGTTGTTTATTATAATGATGGGTAGAAAAATTCACCCCGTTATGAAAAGAGGTATCGAGAGTCATTAAAAAGAAAAATCTTGTTTGAGTTTTAATTTTTGAACAAATTACATATGTTGACACATTATGTAAGACAGAAAGCAAGAAAAATGGCATATGATTGGATAGTATGGGAAGACAAGCCTAATCCATGAGGGCGGATTTAACAATATAATAAATAATAAAATATTAAATGAATAAATAAATATTAATGACTCGTGCATTAGGCAGCTTTCGCCATTATTATCAATTGTATTATATTTCTACTTGATGAATAATGTATTGCCCCAAAATAGAGCTAAGGATGATTCACTTAATAAGGACTTGATTTTGAGTTGAACATTGAATTAGACTAATTAAATGAATAATTTCGTACTAAATGTCAGTTTACTTTTTGCTAGGTAAACTAATTCTGTATAAAGAAGCATAATACTAAAAATAAATATATTTTGATTAACAAAACAATATATTTGTTTCTCCATTGAAAATTCCCTCGTGCACAACTTCATTATTGCTATGCATAATGATATATCTTTTTCGTATTTGCTTCTTCTCCTCCTACTTTTATTTGGAAAAGGTAAGGATTTTTGCTAACAACTTTGCTCCCCATGATTCCCAGCTATGCCCAAGGCCAAAGTGAGGATTTCTTGATCAATGATTATAATATTCTTATTTAAGAAAAATGTAAAAAATAAAGAAAGTCGTGGTTTGTTGTGTTAATGGCCCTTGAATATATAAAATGGGCAGCATTTATTAATAAATATGGTGAGTGATGAAGCAATATTAATGCTCCTTTGACAGAGATTAATATTAAGTGGAATCACAATGTGAAAGCACAGTACTAAATATTAATTCTTGCTATGGTGGTTGCCCCTTTATTCTTGTCAAAAGTTGTTGATAATTTTCTTCACCAAAACTACCCCTCCACCACCTTTTTCTAATGGTGGAGAATAGTATTTCAAGTTTTCAACCATATCTACTCTATTTTCCCAAGAGGAACTCTTGACTCACTTTCTCCACTTAATTCCAATATTAAGAATTAATTACTAGCCAATCTCTCTCATATAATACTTCATTCATATCAAAATAAACGTTTTGTTTTTTTTATTTTGTACATATATTTAGGAAGCTGATAAAATGAGCGATCTACTCTTATGTAAGTATAAAATTTAGTCATAAATCATTATAGATAAATTTTCAATAATCACTTTATATCTCATCGATGGCAGTCTGACAGAATATGAATAAATATTTCTTGAAATACTATAATAACACATTTAGTTAAAAGAAGTTGCAGAATAATCTTGATAATAGACAAAACACAAATGTACAATTTTCACATATATAGATGACCTGATTAACATTATGTGCCAACGAAATAAATTACAAGACGTAACATGAAATGAGAAGAAGACTTGTCCTCCATAATTAACCAAGTAGTCTTTATTCATTTGATCAACCTTCCTTTGTATTCACTGTACTATACACACTACCTTTCTTACTAACCCTACCTAATCCAGCATCGGCCTCCATTGCCAAGCTCTGTTGCTGGATTAACACTTGTTTTCTCAATTCTCAGTATTCTATCAAATGGCCACCAGTGGGAGCTCTGTGAGGAACTCCCTTTCGCCTTTTCGCGTTTCTGTAATTGATCGTTGCATTTTGAGGTGGCGTCGATGGACTGAAGCTCTCGATTTTGCTTCTAATCACTTCTTTCTGCATTCTGCTGCCATTGATTGACTCAAAATCGAACTTCTTCGATGTGCCAATTATCTGTAAAACCAAATCGGAATCAATGCGATTGGAGACGTATGAGACAAATTGATTAAGAGGAATGTTGGGAAACTGAATTGAACCTTGCAGCCAATGGAGCAGAAAGTGAAGGAGTCGAGGAGGCTGCGGTGGCAGACAGAGCAGGTGTTGGTGGCGCCTTTTCCGGCGCGCGGCTGAGGGCGGCGGCGCTGGTTCAGAAACACTATCTTAGCGCTGTTGATAACGTACGTTTGAACCTCTGTTATATCCAAATGCTTTTGAATCTCACAAACCCTTATCACATCATGGTACGATGATCTCCGAATCTGCAAAATCAAACCACTAATTAACAACACAATTTCGATTTGGATTCAATTCTGCAATTAGGTTTTGAATTAACCTGTATAGAGCGATGATCCTTGTGAAAATTGAGGCAAAGAGAACAGAGAGGTCCATTGACGCAATCCAAGCAGAACATGTTGCACTCACTCTTGTGCGCCGCCGCGTGCGTCTTGCATTGGCCGAAATAGCTGCTCTCAAGAAGCGGCGCCAGCCACGCCGGCCACTTGCTCCTATCATCGCCGCCGACCTGAAATCAAAACGCAAATCGATCAATCTACAATCAATTTAGTTGCTTGTATAAGAAGATATGTAGCTTCTTCTAATCTAACCATTGATTGCAGTAGTTTTCCGGTGAGATTGAAGAGAGAGAGAGAGTTTGAGAATGAAGAGAAGAAAGGGAAAGGCGATCAACTTTCAGAGTTTGGACTGTAAGACAATGGGAAAGGCCAATACGTTTCTCTTTCTATTCTCCCTCTCTCTCTCTCTCTCTTTTCTCACTCTTCCACTCAATTATATAATATTTATAGTTTCTTTTCAAAGATATATTTAATAATGTTAAATTTATAATTACTAAATATTAATTATACTAAGGTGACATATTTTCAAACAAAAAAACTGATTTGTCATCTCAAAACATTCGGTTTTAGTATGGATAGGATTAGGTTTGATTCTGTGTAACTTTCTATATAAGAAACGAATTATATTGAATTAACAACGAGAACTTACAATTTTATTTACATTACAATTTGATTAATTTGGAGTTTTGTTTGTAAATGTTAGGTCATACTTTTATTTGCATCAAAATTGGATTATTCTACCTCACTTTTTAAGGGGATATTATTGGGTCTGTTTATTAATCGACTCAGTAGTCGAAATAATTGACATTAAACCCCAATATTAATGCAAATAAAATGTAAAACTAACTTTTTTTACAAATTTAAAAAAAAAAAAAAAAAAAAAAAACGAATGCAACTTTACTTTTCAATTTCATAAGTTGAATAATGTGTATGACATTTTAGGTATTGAATTATTTTATGTAAGTGATGGAAGCTATTCCAAAAAGTTTTTACAATCCTCCATATCAAATTTTTCTTTTTCTTTTTTTTTTTTTTGAAGAGAAGATGATATCAATATTATACAATTATAATTACCATCATCATCTTAAGTTCTATGTTTTATTCAAATGAACACTCTAATATTTATATTTTTAAAATAAGATAAGATGTCCTATATATTTGTAAGAAAATTTTATAAAATATTTTAAATAAACTAACCAATCACTCTCTAAGAAAATTAGTTTTCTATTTTAGTGTAAAATTTAATAGTAAATATTTGGGGGTAATTATTGAAATAAATATTCTTTTGTGAATATATGTATTTATTAAAATAATTAGAATATTCAATAATTCAATGATAAAGAGCATTCATTCATTCACATAACAAAACCCGAAAAAAAAAAAAGAAGGAAGATAATGGAGAGTGGGGGTAAAATAAAGTGGATTTTGTAGTTATCATCGTTTGAGATTCTCCAATGAGCTTTTATTATATTTTCCACCATCTTTGATATATATATATATATACACACACAGTTAGTAGCACTGGCAATTAACAAAATAATACAAGAATGATCTCCAACCAAATGAGGCTACGCTTTAAGATGGCATATTAATGTCTATTCAATTATTATTTATACACAATGTAATCCTTCATATTCATTTCTTTCCTAAAACACTATTTATACATTAAGGGTCAGTTTGTTTGCTCTGGGTGTATAATATACCATGTCAACAAGATTAATTTATTTGTTTGAAAAATGTGAGCTCATGATATAAAAATGGTATGTTATTGTATTACTCAAACCTTGTGGTATGGCTATCTATGGAGATAGGTGGATAGTTTATCTCATATATTCAAATCAATTCATTATCTCATGAATATAATCAATAATTGAAGCAAATACACTCTAATGATCATGTGACTAAATTCAGACATTATATATATATAATTATGTATACTACTTTTTTTAACGGTTGTCTTACGGATTACATTTTCTGAAATGAATCATCTACTTCTAAATCTTTTAAACGCGGTTTGGCCTCACAAAAAATTCCTTAAACATTTAATTCTTTTTTTTTTTTTTTAATCTTGATGCTAAAGTTACGGCTGATTTCATTTGTTTTTTGGTACTATTCTCTATTACATTTGTTGATGGAAAAAATCAAATAAATTTGCTCATATATACTCTTGCTTTTTCAGTAAGTAGCTTTGAGAGATTTTTTTTTTTCTTTTTCTCAATCCACCAGTGTGTAATTATTGGGGAATGATTGTAATTATTTTGTAATGATGAATAACTTAGCTTTTCCTTTAAAAAAAAAAAAAAATGAAGAAAAAAGATAATTAGAAAAGTCTATAATCCAAGGCCTCGTTTTGGTCTACAAATTGTTAGAGCGTTTTATCACGCATCATCACGTGCCCAATGTTTGGTACCTAAGATATTATGCTCAACTTTCCAATGTGATAAATTTTCATGAGTTGAATTGGTCCAATCCTATTTTTACAAACACTATTTTTAACATGTTAGTAACCACAATTCTAAATTTAGAAAAACTAATTTTATTAGTTTATATCAAATTAAGTATCTTTCTTCTTATAAAATAAATGCAGGCGAATTTTCTTACTAAATAATTTATGAACCTGATTTTTTTTTCTTGAGAATTTAAGTTTTGTTTTTTTTAAGTTTTTACAACACACTTTAAAAAATTATATAAACTTTCAAACAGCTATGAAAATGTTTTGAGATTGAAAACTATAGTCAAACACCTAAAATCTAAACACTAGTTTTGACCAATTCAAATTGTAATGAATTACCTTCCATCATCATTCAAACCAAATCAAGTATTACCATAAATCCATAACATATTAAGCCAAGCAATCCATCAAGTATTTTATGGATTTATTAATTCATAAAATATTAAGCCAATCAATCTAATTATAAAGTAGATAATTTAAGAACAATTCAATTGTAACGTATGCAATCAATTATACACGTTCAATAAACCAAGCACAATCTTTTAAAGTTGTTGAGTCTTTTTATTCAAATTAAGAAATGTATATGTCGTCAAATTAAGTCTACAAATATATATGGTGAAATCATCGATGTCTTTAATAAAATAATATTTTATTTTATCAAAATATGTTATATATATAGCTACATACATCCAATAATATTATGAGTTTACATATATGGAGTGCTAAATAAAACAAGACATAAATAGCACACAACTTTAATCTTCACCATCCAAAGATTATAATTGGGCATTCCACACTGACCTTGAAATGTTGATGGATTGACAATTGAATATGGTGGAAAATTGGAATAGAAGGAAAAATAAATAAATTTATTAAGCTCATATTTAATTAACAAAAAAAAGTAAAAATGTGGACCATCTTGAAAAGGTCCAACTTGTTCGGCTCATATATATCATTGTCATTTGAAAACATTAATATATGTGTAGAAATTTGATTTTCTCTTGAACGTACGTAATTCATGTATAAATTGAATTAATAATAATTTAACTTTCTAAATATTATTATCTGTTTCAATTTCCTCTTTTCGTGTTTCCACATTTTAATATAAATGATTAGAGAAACATGAAAAATAGTATTTACAATTACAATCAAGCAATTCGTTGACCTAATCTAATTGATCGAAATATGGGCTCGTGCTTAAGCATGGTCCATTGGCGTTTAAATTTATTGGGCTTATAAAGTTGCAAACAAGCCCAACAATTAATAATACCTTTCTTTCTTTTTCTTTTTTTTTCTTTTTTCTTTTTTAAGAAGAAGAACCAGTTGCTATTAGCCAATTAATAATTTTGTTGATTAGAAGGAAACAATAACATCTTGATTACCTAAAAAATAATTCTTTCAGTACCCCTATTTTTATTTATTGAAGGTTTATATTTCAATATATTCAATCACATCAAGCTAGTATAATTCTGAAAAGTGTGCATAAAATAAATCTGCAATACCTAAAATGTAGAAATTAAATAACATATGAATCTAAATGAGGATTGAATCATTAACACAAGTTGTGCACAATAGTACAAATATAATCTTAAAGATGAACTCACTTCAATTATGCATAATAAATACTTTCCTACCCAAATTCCATGTTCGTAAGCAGTTGCCTAGAGCTTGTTTGCGCACGAAATATGGATATACATAACCAAAAATGTGAAAAAAATAATTATTTTGACAATTAAGTAATTATATGCCACACGATTTTTCCATAAAGGAAACAAGAAACCATTGTCTTCCTTTAAATCAATCAACAATTACAAATCTGATTCATTGGGAGTGAAATCGACTATTACACTTCATGTTACATTTTATATTTTAAAATAATCACTTCACCACGTGTATTAAATAACACCACTAATTAACATGTGGCGTATGTAATTGTGTAACACGAGATGTCACATCAAATGCAATAGGAGATTCGGACTCGATTCACAGTGGCTCTCTCTAATTCTTCATGGACATGGGATGATCACAAATTAAAAATTTATCCATCAACACTAATGATAAATATCATGAAAAAAAAAAAAGTCAATCGAAGTGTAGTTTCATTTGGAATGAAGTATATTTGATTCAAGATAGGGGTTTGAGGAAGGATTTTGAATGATCTAGTATAGACTATAGAGCAGAAATAAAAATCAATCTAAATAATGGTCACATGTCCATTGTAGATATATCTTAATATGCTATCGTTTATGTGTAAAAATCTCACCTCTTTAAATCTTGTGATTTGAAATTAATAAATATATGGACACATTAATATGCATTCACATGTAGGAGAGCATATATACCTAATACTAATATTACATGGTTTTTTTAGGATATTAAAAGCACTTAAACATAGTTTAAAGTAAGAGTGATAGATTTCAATCAATCTTAGAATGAACTCATTTGTATCAAATACAACCTATAAGTTTTGATTTACACAAAAGCTATAAGAAGAATTTACGAATATAAGTTTATGAAATTAAACCTCATTATCCACGAATCAAACTCATTATATGGATTTTGAGTTATGGATTAATCTTCTCGCAAATTAAACAAAACTATACTTTTTTGATATATGGTGAAATGTGGGGGGGAGAGTGTGAATTCTGAAACTTGGATGGAAAATATAACAAAAAAAGAGAGAGAAAAGGTAGGCAAAGACAAAGTAGTCACACTTAACATCAAAGAGAGGAGTGACAACCACTCATTTTACTTTAACTTATTCTCCAAAAAATTTATTTATATATTCTATTCGAGATTCCCATAATAGAACCCAAACAAACTAAACTGACAAATCCTAATTATTTATTTAAAAATAAACAAATGAAGATTGCAGCAATAAAAATCTTCATTTTATATGAGATTATATTTAATTAGTTAGCATACCAATAATATTATGTTATTTTGCACATAAGACTATGTTTATCCATGACCATGGTCACCCACAACCAACTAATAAACAATCCATTTCTCTCTCCTCCACATACACATTCTACTCTACAACCAAATCTCATCTTTTTCATAGTTTATCCATGACCACCCACAACCACAACCAACTTTTAATAAATTATTTCTTTTATAATTTAACAATTATATCTATAATTAATTTTTATTATATTTTAAATATTTAAGAAATATATACAATTATTTAATATTAAAAAAATCGTAATTATAATAAAAAAATTGGGAATACAAGTTAAAATAAATTACATCCAATAAAAAAATTAAAATTACAAGAATTGAAATACAAAAGAAAATAAATAAATCGAGCTACAAATACATGCATAAATTACAACAAAGCAAAAGATGCAAATTACATATTTAATTAATAGTGCCGAATTTTTGCCATATATGCTCGTACATAGTGCCGAATTTTTGCCATATATGCTTCGAGCTTCTTCGTACATAGCATGTACTCGTTCCCACACTTTTGAGATCTTTTGATTTTTGCCAACCGTGCTATCTTCACTGATGAAACACCAAGACGACATTAATGCAACATCTTCTTTAACAGACCATCCTGTTTTTATCACTTTTTTCTTTTTTTTCTCCGAACAAATCGCAAGAGATATTTTCCGATCTTTGTTGGTGTTCAGAGATAGGAACTTGGTTCAAATTTGGAGAAAATTGAGAATTCTGGTAATACTGAGAAAATTGGGAATCAATAGTGTTAAAAAATGAATCAATATTTTGATCATTTTGAGAATTTGGATAGTTTGGGGAGTAGTGAGAATAATTGGGCTGATTTGGATCCATGTAGAAAATGAGAAAAATTTAGAGATTTGGCACAAGTTAGAAGAGAAAAGAGATTTTGCACAAATTAGAAGAGAAAAGAGAGTGTATGAGATTGTAATCCAAAATATATCAATATTGGTATCTATTTATAGAGAATTTTATTTTATGAATTTTGGTGTATAATTTTTTTTTTTAAGTGGATAAATCAAAATCTGAAATTATCTAAATAAAATACATTTGACGAATCATACGATGACACGTGTCATCACAATTGATTAAAAAATTCATCATGCCCATGGTCATCCCAAGCTCTTGGTCATGAAATTTAACCCCATTTTTCTTTTTTTTTTGTCATTTAGTCATGCCCTGGGCGGTGCCCAGGACCGATAAACGTAGTCTAAACCTCAACCTTGAAAATTGAATATGAGATTGGAATGTACACTAACAACAAATCATCATTTTATTTTTATGCAAACCAAACTTGTACTATCTTTTCATACATATAGAAGTATGACCATTATGACACATTATCCGTATATTTGAAATGATAACTTTTTTTTTTTTTTTAAAATCGTAAACAAAAAAACAATACAAAAAACGAAAGATGGGAAATCCCTATTCTAAGAATGGACTCATGAACATTGAAATATAACCGTCAAACTTCCCAAACATCAGTTATGAAAATACAATGATTTTCAAAAAATATTTAAAATACTTTATGAGATTTATTCGAAAACTTGCAATTTTTTAATGTATAACTAAAAAAAATCAGTAATATATGCCCAGCATATGAAAATTAATGCAATTTCCTAAATATTAAATTATACAGATAGTCCACTAGTATTACGGGTAGTTACTTTCTATGGGTCAAAACTTGCTCAGAAACCCAAAGTTAATTAACCACGTAAATTGTCCCCCTTTTTTTTTTTCTTAATTTTAAAAAGAAAAATAATTAAAAAAAAAAAGGTGTGGGTGCTGCATGTGCGTGTGTGTATATAAGAAGAGAGTGATGAAATAATGGCGACAAGTATCAGAATTCTGAGAAGAATTTTCACAATTCATTTCAGCCCCTATTTCGTCTCCGACAGAGAATATAAACGATGGGGGTTCCCGCCAAGCCAACGCTGATATTCACCTACGGCACTCTTAAGCAGGGCTTCTCCAATCACGGCCTCCTCCAGGACTTGATCGCCGCCGGCGACGCCACCTTCCTCGGCCGCTGCAGCACCGTCCACCCCCTCCCCCTCGTCTGCGGCCCCTACCGCGTCCCCATCCTCCTCAACCTCCCCGGCCGTGCCAACCGCGTCTCCGGCGAGCTCTACGCCGTCTCCGCCGCGGCGCTCGCCAAAATGGACGAATTGGAGGGCGTCAGCAGGGGGCACTACGAGCGGCTGCCGATCGAGATCCAGATCGACGGCGAGGGGACCGAATCGGTGCAGGTGGAGGCCTACTACGGCCACCGGAGCTACGCGGAGGAGCTGTGGAGGAAAAGCGGCGAGGAAGGCTATAACTGCTACACGGAAAAAGTGGCGAGAGGATACGTTAAGCGCAAAGATAGGCCCCAAAATCTCACGTTTTTGGAACAGATTCGTCTCTTTCTCTCTTCTCAGCCCCAACTTCTCAATCAATAGAGGCCCGACCCGACCCGCTTCGCTTTTTTCAGTGCCCACCATCTGTACCGTGTACGTATTACGTACAACCCTGACATATCCTTTTTTTAATTAAAAAAATTAATTTGGAGACAACTGTCTCGATGTCTTCCCTTTTTGGATGTATTAGTTTTTGTCCTCATTTTGGCTTGGCTGATATTAGAATCAGAATCTCTTTTTATGTGTTTACAAAGATTGATTATTGAATAATATAATATTAAATTACTGGGGTAATAAATATTCCACTATTTCATTTTGTAGGGTGTTCTGTCAACTTTTAATAGCAACATAAAAATAGTATGAATGTATTGGACATATTGACACACATTCAAGACCAGAATATGAAACACAAAGGATTGATCCATTCTGAGAAAAATCAAAGTTTCATCAAATTGTAGTACGTAAATGGCGACTTTAGCCATTCAATATAATAATGTGTATCATGATCAAAGTATGATTTTAGTGTATTACTATTAGAGGGTCATCATCATGACATAGGATTTACATCATTTCTACATGTAAAGACTGCAAATTCATTTATCTATTCATAATTATGTTTTATATATCACACATGTACAAACAGATTCATTTATTTTTTTTTAAAAAGGATCACTCATAAGTACTCAATTTTACAGGTTTTCAATAAATACATTAACAAAAACAAAATATAAACTTTTGCATGAAAAATGTGAAAAAATGTTATATCAACCAAAAAAATATAATTTACATCATAAAAAATATTAAGAAAGACTGTTTCAGTGTTTCCAGAAGCCATATTTAGAATTAGAATAGAATACATAGGAGCAAGTGGGATAAAACGGCTTGATTTTTTCATAAGATAAAAAAAAGGAACAAAAAAAAAAAGATGGAGCACACAAAAGCACAAGAACGAGTTATTGAGAATCCTACAAGGCAGATTTAAGAAATGGTTGGTTCACCATCAACACACTCAGATTTCAACTGACACATGTATTCATATTGTATATTCTGCACTGAAAATCTAGACACTGGTGATTCAATGGATGGAGTTTCATACAAGTTAACATCCTCACCAACTTGGACAACAATTTCATACTAAACCACAAGATGTCATGCTTCTCCACGTAAAAGTCGAAATTTCAAACTTCAACGAATAGGTTATTCGATAGACTTTGAATCCTCACTGCCTACTATAAATATAATGGGACACTTCTATATCAAGTAAAACCATAGACTCAAACGACTGTATATTGCATAACAATCGATCTAGAGTATATTATTTTGAATAATTCTTCAGCTTGTATGCTAACTTCACACACATATTAACACAAATCCCTGTCAATAGGCAATCAGCAAAAATCCCTGATGGGATATTGTTTAATATTCTCTATGAGCATGATAAAAACAGAGGCTAACAAAACAAACCCCTCATATGGGTCAGTGGCTGATAAACTATCATTTCTCAAGTTCAGGTTATTCATAATGAAATTTCTCAAAATAGATTGACATGTTTGTAAATTGTTATGCTTTTCGAGCATTCATTTGCATATGCAATAACATGCTCACCTGACCAACTTGTAAAATAAGAAAGATTAAATATGTTGCAACCATTGATAGATGAAAGAAAACCCATTCTTACAATGCAGCCTCTTCAGCATCAGTGTCAACTGGTACCGGAGGTAAGTTATTGCCACCTCTCAAACGGGAAGAAACATTGTCTATAGCAGAGTTGAGTTGGCTGATTTTTTCATTTAAAGTCTGCCTGGTTTTCTGAATTTCAGAATAAGACAGATAAGGAAGTGGTAGGTAGTTAAAAGCAAATCCGAAAGCTGTCAAGATATAATAATTACCTCTAAACCTTCATCATAGTAAATTGGTCGCTTGGCCCTCCTAAAGCCATATTCATCTTCATTTAGAAGTGATCTTCTTATCTTATGACACAAGAAAAGGCTGAGTAAGTTAATCAATAAGTAATTGACGCCTAATATACTGACATTGATAAGCATCTTGTTGGATGCTTCTGCAACAATCTTATAGCACATAAATTTTCTTTGCCAAGACAGCTTCTGATGTTCTCTCTCTTTTGCAAGCATTGGATATTTCTCTACCTAAGCCTCTTTAGCATCCATATCACATGTGTTTGTATCTAAGACCTAAGTACCTTATTTACTTAATATTTATTATTGAAATAAATTGTGGCATATACCATGTTTTATTATTTTAGCAAATATTTGGCTAAACTGTTCTATAAATAAGCTAATTTAAATAGCCAAATGTTTCGTTTTTATAGTAAAAGAGCAATTTCTCTCATAAATTAGAACCGGGGGCCACTAAATGCAACTGATTCTTATTCCAGGAGATTGATCTGAACTGTACCATGCAGACAGATCATCATGGCCCCCTAGTGAATGTAATACAATGTCACCTAGGCGTTGATCTATTAAGCTTATTTTAAGAGGAAGCAAACTGGCTGAATAAGTATAACCAAAGTTTCAAAAAGTGTGAGTTCTCCCAGGGTGCAGTCTAACTTTGAAAAAACGGGCTTTCACCAAATCTCAATAATTTAATGCACTTGAAAATATCTTGTAAGGAAGACCTCAATTTTTTCCATCATCTTTAATAAAATTGCAGTGAATTTCATGCACTTGCATTGCATATTCTATTTTAGGTTGAAATAGATCTTACAAGAAAAATAGAGAGTTCAGTATTCACCATGATGACCAACTTTATCAGAAGTATGTATCCGGCCCGGATGAGTTTTATCATTCCGAAATAAAAATTGTGCATCTTATGATTGGCAATCCTATCACTGATTTATACATAACTTTGAATGCCCCTCTCTAGGTAAACAAATCTTCATTAGGAACAATGAAGCTTTTACAATTTAGCCAGTTCCATTATTTGCAGTCTATTTGTGTTTCCACATTTAATAATTTTTGGCATTTCTTTTTTGCCTTCATGCATCATCAGTTTATGGGACTCGAATTCAATCATTTTATGTTCCAACAATCAGCTGAAATCTATGTTAACTTGTAGCCTTATAGCTTATAATCAAAGCACAGTGCCTTTATCTTATAATAATAGTACAGCATGATCTATCAGAGACTGAAAGTGCTTCGGAATTAAATATTGAACATAGAATATGAGGTTTAGAAAATATTAAAATACCTGTGGAGCAAAAATATATGCAAGTGTCCCAAACACTGCACCTCCGAGAACGAAACCAGCTACAAAATCACCGCCACTTCCACTGCTACGGTCACTACATGTGTAGAAGGCAAAAGTTATGAATCACAGATAGACCCACATATTGCTGGTAAAGGCAACAATGATTAATTCCATGAAGAAAAGGTCAATTTCATCAATGTTGGCACATTGAGCAGAATATACTTGTTTACCCAAATAGAAAAATGCAAAAAAACATACATCGTTCTGGACATCAACAAAGATATTTTGTTTATAAAATAGTTTCCATCATTATACTTGCATCAAAGAAGATAGAGAGAAGAGCAGAGTGATTTGATAACCCATATAACAGTAGCTTAACGTAATGAGTACAATAACAATGATCGCAAGAGCAAGATGTGATAGTAAGTTGCACACTAATACCATCCACATGAAATAGGACTATTTCTCCAGAACAAAATGATGAAACTTCATGCAACATGACAGACTCAATCACTGAACTCCATATAGTCATTTAGCAATCCATTTGTGAACAATGTGGTTAACTTCTGACTCAAAGATAACATCAAGCTGTGTTCTAATAAAGCCCTTCAGCTGTAAAAGAAACGTTTATAAAATGCAAATAAAAAACAAAAGGAAATATATATATTGAGACAGCATAGAGCAAATTGAATTAGTTAACTGCCCTAAACAATTTGCCCCAAAAGAACGTCTCCCCACTACCTGGAGAAAGATCTCTTGTTGAAAATAAGTTTCAAAGCATTTAGTATAACTTCAACTAATATTTCTTCACTACTGGCCACAGCATAAAGATATGATAGGATTTCAGAAGCATGAGGATAGCTACGTGAATCCATGTAACAAAATTTTACCCCAATTCTCATAACCAGACAAAAGGGGATAGACAACTTGAAGCTACAACTAGAACCACCATCGACCAAAGTCATAGCTATGAGGACCAAGATCTCCGTAATAGTGTAATCCAACCTAGCCAACCATGTCACCGTCCTCTCTAAACATGTTAAATCATAAAAAGAATATGACATAGGGAGAAGTTCATCATCAATACTATTTCAGCTGAGTATTTTGTGAAGTGGCAAGTTATCGTGACATAGAAGAACATTTCTCTTTATCCTTGGCAACAGGGTAAGTGGTATTTGTCAGTGTTAATATTAACTTCCAAAGGCAATATTGATACAATAAAATTTCCTGCATAGTCTGAACGAGGTGGATGCAACGAAAAATTTTAGGTATCTAGAAGCACTATTCTTGTAAACCATCATATCATACAAAGTAAAAGTCCAAGAAGTGTCAAAGGAGACTAAACATGATCAAACCATTATTCATTTCAGATAGTGCTACCTTTATTCTTTTCCTCTTTTTCTAAAGTATAAACAAACCAAATCCAGGTGTATCCTAATTCCCAATTATTTAAAGGGTTCAGACTATATATGACCAAAAAAAAAAAAAAATCTAGATATATTGACAAGGAACTTCATACTTGTACTCAGCTCGAATTGACAAATTGCGGTTGGTTCGAGGGAGAGTCTTGCTTCGAAATGTTAACAGCTGTGTCTTAACAAAAGCACCGGATTTCACAGTCAAAATACCGCTTGTCTTCACATGATTTCCTCCTGCAATAAAACGGAAATCAAATGAAATTTGCGAACAATGACATCCACATATATTAAATCTGATACTTGAGGTTACGAATGCCGTATGCCAATATTAAAACATGAGCCAGTATCGAGCGACACAATCGATGGGGTAGGGAAAATCGCAAGAAAATCGACAAGTAAAACATGATATAATAGCAGAAAGGCAGATTATTACCGGAAACAGAAACAGGAACTACGGCGGTGGCCATCGGAGATGAACTAAGCAGGAGTACCCACAGTCACAGACGAAGCCGAGAGAGAGAGAGAGATGTAAAAATAGAAACAGGATTTTATTGGGGAATATCTAGTTTATGTAATTCCACCACTTATTTCGAGACAGAAAATTATGAAATTAAATGATGTAATCTTTCCACAAATGTATCATTAAAAAATATAAATTTTCAAAAATTAAAAAAATAAATCATAAAGTTTAACATAAATTTTCGATTTGAATTGTCATTTTTCAGCAAAAACTGTGAGGTGTTTAGCCAATTTCATATTTGGCGACGAACAAAATATCTACTTTAAAATTCATTTTTTACTGTTAATTTCTCTTTCAAACTAATTGAAATTTTTTAATTTGATTTTAGATCTTCTTATTAAAAAATTTAAGAAAGATAAGGGGAAAGGAAAAAAAAAAAGTGCAGCAATATAACAAAAGCTAGAGTCAAGTGAGGTTTAGTTGCTTCGATCTCTCCGCCACCTCTTTTGTTTCTTCATTGCCTAAACTCCCATAATTGTCCACTAAGTTACAAAGACAACAATATGATTTATTTTTTAATGGTAACGGTACCAATGTTCTTTGTTTGCATCATTTATGGATTTAGTTGGGTCATATTCCCAAATCAAATCATGTTGTTAATTTTACATTTTTAGAAGGGTGAGTTTGTCAACACAATTACTAAAGAAATAAAATCTCATTATTTTACTCCATGTGGTACTCTAAAATGTTGATATTTCTTCATTCAGGGATAGCATATTAGTAAACACGAAACAAATTCTTTAAAAAATGTATAATTTACAAAAAGTTCCAATGAATAAATAAAAACTTGAAGGGAAGACCCTTAAAAGAAATCAGCATCTTAAGAGCTTCCATCATCATATAGACAAATTGAATGGAAAAGAAACAAGATAATGGAAATGAAGAAAGTGAGAAAATTTCATATCACACAATGGCTGTCACGGCTACTATACTCTTACATATATACAACCAGCCGTTTAGGACTACCAAATTGCAAACTAAAGAGATGGAGGGACCTAGCAAAATTATAGCTTAATCCTTTTCATGCCAACATTATGGATGATGATTCCGTTCTAACGACGAACAAGACAACATGATGAGATCCTAATCGAGACACTCCTAATTATCTCTCAAATTTCCAAAGAGAAGCATTTTGATGAAGTACTCACACGTTTCCTCTGAGCCACGAGCTGCTCGCTTTTTGGAGCAGGTTTTGTGTTCAGTTCCTTCTCAGGGAATGGGAATGCGAGAGAAAGGGAAAGAGATGCCGACACATCATCCTCCGCCTTGGTCCCTCCCGCCTCTTCAAGAACGTGCTCATTGTGTACATTCTGTCCTACTTTGCTAATCAACAATGGTTCGATGCCTAGAGTCAACGGCGTTCTTTCCGCCCCTAGAGCGAGCTCCAGATTCGGCACTCTATCATTGAGTCGATCTTCTTCTAACAGGTGTGTTTTCCAGGGCATGGATCCGTCATGCAAGGGTATGCCCTTCACGGGCTGCGATTCCACAGGGAAGAAGCGTCTTTCAGCATTTTCATAGCCTTTGGCAATGAGAATTTCACCATGTTGATTATGTGGTCCGTAGGAGCCAGAAGGCACGTGATTCATCTGCGAAACAAAACCATCATCACCACAAGAAAATTTCTACCATGCATGCAAGGAAACAAAGTTCATCAGTCTATACTTACTTTTTCATGTGCTCCACTTGTTTCAGTGCGCATATCATTGTTTATTGGTGACACCTGACTAGGGTCAGCATAAAAATTACGAGACATAACAGATGGCCCTGGATGTATAGATTTTCTGTGGCTAAAAAGCCACTTGCTATGCTCTACGTTTAGGTCTTGGGTGTTTCGGCCATCCTCCAAAGGAGTTTCTCCATCAGTAGATAGATCTCGAGCATCCACTCTTACCTTCACTTCATTTTGATGACATTTATTATCCAACATTGTTGCTTCGCCTATGACTTCCTTTGGCATAGCAGTCACAGATTTACTGGAATGATGTGATTGCGGTCTATCAAGTGGAGTGTTCAATTGCATCGCCATTTGCTCCCTTCCAGAACTAGTATTGCTTGTAGCGAGTGGGGGACTGCAGCTGGAACTGATGCCTTCTTCCTATGGGATGGTGACATACATATGTATCAACAAATATTCCATGTAATGCCAGCAGAATTTGTAAACATCAACCTCAAGAAAATAGAAGTTCGAACGATTTTTTTATTTTTATTTTTTGGAGGTGGGGTGGTGAGGGTGAGAGGTCTAATCTAGGTATCATGAATAGCATGAATATCCAGATATCTAAAAAATACAACCTGAAACTTGGTTCCATTCAAAATTTCGCCACCACACTTATGATATAGAAAACCTTGATGCTAATGTGTATTATAGCAGAAATGGAAAATTAACCATGACAAGGAGACGTCAGGGAGCATTATCCAGCGGAAAAGAATAAACAGAAAGCCATCAGTTCATGAACAACTGCATCATCCTAGAAGCAGAAGATCACTAGGGAAGAAGAATCCAATAGCAGCCAAAGTAAGAACTTTTAGACATCAAACTCTATTACTCATAAACCATAATGCAGTCAAGAACTGAAGATAAACCAATGCTTTATATAGGAATCTAAGAACTAGAAGCATAGCTTTATTCTTTACATGTTGAACTTCAAAGCAATTAACTAGCCGCACACAAGCAATTATGACACTGAAGTGCTAAAGCAACATGCTCTTGGCAGAGAGAGTTGATAGAGACTACAATGACAGGACACAAAAAAATTGGGATTGAAATAATGCAAAAGCCAAAAGGCAGTGGAAGGAAAATATTAGACAAATATTAAATAACTGTAAGAAGCACAGATAACTTCTGAGCACAGTATGATCAAGTAATACTTTTCAATCTAGTGCAGCTGCTGACATCCCTGTTTGCTTCAAAGCATTAACTATAAACACATTTCCAGCATAAAAATAAAAGTTCCCGCACTCCCTCTGCTTCACCAACTAGAATAAACACAAATATGTGAAGATAAACCAACACAACATTCTCACTTTAATCAGGCAAGCAATTTAAAAAGCCTAAACAAAACGAGAAGTGCAATGTATATGTATGAATGAACTCCACCTGACAAGTATCCCTCATTTCTTGGCATTGTTTTGCACCATCACTTTGAACTGCTTGTGATGAACTAGAATGTAGTCCATGATCCGGCTGATCCAAAGACGATGCTCCAGTATCAAAGTCTCTTTTAACAACTCTAGATGACAATAAAAACCTTAACTCTTGTGAAGCTGCATCCTCACTCACATTCTCAGTGAAAGGCCTGAGGGAGCATCTATTCTCAGGCAATGACATTATTGGTGGGGGGATATCTTGAGGGGCACAATATTGGTTTAAGGATTCTGGCATTTGTTGCAGGTCACTTTCTTTCTTTCCTCTGAACACACCCCAAAGATAGTATAACATATTCCACCCTGCACATAGATGAAAACACAAATACATAGTAGCCTAGTTTGCAGCATAGACATCATTGAAAGCATGAGTTAGAAACTAATAAATTCACTAGCCTATAATTAGAACATAAAAGAGACAATTATTAGTAGATTCAAGTTCAACAAACATGCTTCATATCTCAGAAGCAAAATTTAAGTTTAAAACCACAGGAAAGATGCTCCATAATTGGCAAGCTCTCTCTATATATCTTTGACTGTGTGGTTATGTTAAACGGGCCTGCCCCATTACGAATATTCTAGTAACAACTTAAATTGACATCTTATTAGAAGTGGTTATTATGCGAGTCACAGCCAGAACGTGAAATATAAGACCATTACGGCTCATCAGTAACCACTTCTCAGGGAAATCAAAATCGTTTTTCATCAAAATCTATATTCACACAAGGCAGATGAGAAACTTACTACTACTTAAACAGCGCAAAAGAAAGTTGAGTTAGATATAAAATCAATTGGTTTACTTACGCTGTAAATTTTCAGGGAGCTGACTGGAAGGAAATATGAGGAGCTCAACACCATCAATATTTCCTCTGAGAGCAAGGTCATTCTTCATCATATTATCCAGTAAAACTTTGTAAACTTTGACATGGCTGCAACAAAACAAATGGCAACTCTTAATCATAAAAGAACTGGCAATACATTCAAATGGATAATAATCATATGCAGTAATGACATGAAATAACACAAAAGATAACCTCTCAAGATCTCTAGCAAAAAAGAAAAGGGCTATGTTATCTTCTCTAACACCTTCCTGAAACTGCGCTGGCCAGGTGCTTAAGCGAGGAACTTCATAGAGTACGATTTTGCTCTTAAACTTGTTTATGGCCTCAATAACTTTAGGTGATGCACATGTCGATAAATGAGCTTGGATTCCGTCCCATGAGTCAAATATTTGACCACTTCGACAAATATCAAAACTTCCTCTGCACATAAAATGAATATGTAAGCACACTAGTTTCAGGATGGAAAAAGGACACTATCAAAATCGACAAGAATGTAAAAACTCAAATGAAATGGCTAGAGAAAGATATGTCCATACTGCCACATATATTCATGCTCAGGGATTGCTAAGGATTTTAACGAGAGAGGCATTGCTGCTGGAACATTATTGAACACGTCCCTTGAGGAAGAGTTAATATGGATACCATCTCGTCCTCCAGAAGAAAGACCCTCTACAGGAACCAGTGAGGACTGTTTCACATTATTGAGAGTATCCATTTTAAGAGAGTCAGCTGTCAAATTCCGGGATAATGAAGGCCTCTCAGGCAGCTCTGCATCAGAAGACAATTTTTTCTTTCTAACACTAGATATATGATCTTGATGAGAAGCTACCTCACAACCCACAGTTGGCATGGATGAGTCATCACATTGACCAGAAGCTCTATGCTTCCTATAAACTCCAGGCTTCCTCAGCACTGCAGCCTCAATAGCAGCTTTAAGGTTATCACTTTCAACTTTTAAGGACTTTACAGATGGTGGCCCAAAGCGGCTTCCAGAATATTCCCTTGTGCGATCACCAGATTCTGTTAAGTCCTTGGACCGAGGGGATCCATCAGGTAGACCTTCATTGCCATTAAAAGATGGCTTTTCAGAGATTGAATCCTGCTTCAGGCTAGTCTGATTGTGTTTTTGTTCAATATTATTAACACAATTGGCCGACGAAACCCCAAGAGTACTGTGGCCATAAGTTGATGGTCTCTTAAATTCACCTGGTCATGCCAAAAAAATAGAACTTTGAGCAACAAAATTATAGTTCAAATGTCAGGAAAAAAGAAACACACTGCATCAGAAACCAACTCATAAAACTAAATGGAGCTATACCTTGAGAACTGGATAAATCTGCAGTCCGTCGGGGTGCAAGACTCGATGATCTAGATAATGCTGCTGCCTTAACATCAATTTGTACAGGCTTCACCTCATGGTGATTGGTAGCGGTGGTAATTGAAGATAATTCTACCCGAGATGCTGGTCTTTTTTCAACCCTTGATGTAGAGCTCATAGATATACCCGCTGTTGAATTCACTGATGGATGTTCTGTTCTGAATGAGCGCTGATGTTCAAATGTGCTCCTCTCTTTTGTATTTTTAGTATCATGGATGTGGGACAGTCTAGGAGATAACATCTTTACTTTTGATTCAGAGCGGCTGGAGTTTGTAGACTTAAATGACATAGATTTGCCTATCGATCTGACTGCACCCTCCTTAGGACGAAAAGAACTGCGATCTTTAGCTGATTTCTGCCTCTGAATAACAACTTGATCTACAAGCTTGACCTTTGGTTTTGAATTCAGGGAATTAAATGAATTAGACTTTGAGAAAATACCTGCAAAAAAGAGGATTTGTTGATAATCTAGAACAAGGAAATTAAGACGCTTGTTAGGTGAAAATGCACAGCCATGCACAAAGTAAACTAAGAAGTCAGAATAGAAATCCAGTCAATTTCATAATTTGTGAGATAGTATCAACTGTAGACAATATGACCTCGAAAGTTTGGCACCCTTGGATCTGAAGCAGATTTTGCTGATTCTGTAGTATCATTAACTGGGACAGTGTCTGAAGAAGAGTGATGTGAAGACTGTAGTCTACCCCTATCTAAGTTCTTTAAAGAACTCTCACGAGAAAGAGCAGCTGGTTTGCTAGAATTCAATGTCTTTGGTGACCCAACTATTGACTCAAGAGCAGGCTTCTTCGCAATAGAAGAAACTTCAACCTCATCGTCATCTCTAACCCTTTTACAATGAGCTTTTGTAAAACCTTTTTTTCTGTGACCCTCAACATCAGAACTATGTGGATTTTCACTTGCTTGACCAGATGAGTTATTTTTCTCATTTTCATCCAACCTTGGAATCTTTTCTTGCCTTCCATTTCCTACCATCTCCACAGTCTTGCATTCTTCACAAAGCCATTCACCTTCAGGAACTTTTTCCAGCATTTCCCGCATGCAATACCTGATACACAATCATCATTCTAAATGCAGAAATACATACAAATTCATATAAATAAACTCTAGAAATATTTCCCAGGCTTACGTGTGTTCTGCCCCATCACTACACCGACTACATACAGCAAGCAAATCCTCTCGACCTGCATCTCCACAGATATCACAAACTTTCACCTTTACAACAGAAAAGAAAACAATCAGTCATCTGTCAGAATTTTTTTATGCAGGAGATGATTGTACATGCTGAATATTTTGCTTATACAGCTTCAAATCTTCAACAAGATCAATCTTTCTAAGATGTACAAATACTTGTAAAAAATCAGCCACCATATGTCTGCACATCATAAAAACAACGGTCTAATGGACAAAACCCGGTGTCAAATGAGGATGATAGCAATATCATTCACCAAGCCATGAGATACACAATTTAAAAAATATTTAGAACAATTATGATCCAAAACTTACCTTTCCACAAAAATTAATCAGGTCTGAGAATAATTAAAATAGACAATTTTATTCAAGACAAGAAAGCATAACAAATGAATGTAAATTGAAAACAGGAACTTAGTAGCACTTGTACAATTATGAAAATTTTGCAAAATCTAACTGATCATACAATACATGGTCTTTAATTCCAAAACCCCCAGTATCATTTAATTCGAAGAAGACTAGAAAGTATTTTCTGTTTACTAAATACCCAAGGGAATGTCTGTCACCAATCAAATCATACTTACAAAAACTTTAGATATAATTGAAAGATTGACCAAGTATATAAGAAATCTTTTATTGTTCGGTGGTATGGTTAGAATTATTATCTATCACAAAGGCATATGATCTACCAGATTACCGAATCAAATGAAACAGGATGGAGTAAATTCTTCAGCAGACAAGAAAGAACCACATTCTTACATCTTCCACCATATCCGAGTCATCAGTCTCGTCAGTGGGATGAATCTCCACCTCCATGTCGTTGTTCTTCTCAGAGGAATTCAGATCCATTGGAGGATCACTACAAAGAACATCAGATGCCACAGCACTAGGCGGCAACACATTCAAGTGCTCAGTTGAGCCCTTCAAAAGTTCATCCTTAGTATCAGAAGGCTTATCATCTTTCACACCCCCCAATTTTTGCTCATCTAACAGGTATTTTTCATTGGGTGCTTGAGAAGTAGTCTGAACCTTTGGTAAGTCAGTTACATCATCGGTGCTTTTTGTAAGAGAATTTCCCATCATGCCCGAGTTTTGTGAACAGGCCCCAGTTTGTGAGCTACGAGGTGATACCTTTTCAGAAACTTCTCCACTAATTTTACTCTGTTTCTTATATTTTATCCCACTGTCCTCAGTATCAGATTTTCTATTTGCATGTTCATCAGTTCCACTTACAGATGACAGGCATTCATCCTGCCCTTCTGGAGATCTCCGACCCTCAGACTTTGAATGCACCACACTATCATCAGATGCAGTTGCATTGGAAGTCCTTGAAGATGCCTTACCAGCTGCATTTTCAGAGAAAGAATCAGAGGTTGAATCCATGCCTCCAACACTGCTAAGTACACTTAGTTGCCCTGTTTCAGCATTCCCTGCACAGGTTTCTCCAGCAGACTCATCGTTTGATTTCAGTAGAACATTATTAGCATGAAAGCAAGATGAGCAAGGAGCTGAACACACGTTACACGTCCCAGATTTCCCTTTACAGTCAACCTTTTGGCTTCTATCGGTACAACTGCTGGAACCTTTGCTGCTTTCAGATGTCGCCTAATCAATCAACAAAAAATACATTACAGAAATAATGCTTCATAAAGGGGATCAATTAGCGATTAATGTCGATAGAATAAGCCTTTAACCAATTAGACAAGTTAAGAAAATAAAGAAAGATACATGGATTGAGTGGTGGCAGATGAAAGGGAAAGCTATCTGAGGACTCAGGGAAATACACAGCTAAAAATCATGGTACATTTAGATGAAGAAGCCCTGAAAACATTAAGTATGCCCATTTCATCAACATTAAGTGAAAAAACTATAATTGGAGTATCTAATGTCCATCACCACTCTGGGAGAGAGAATCCAAAGATGCACAATTGCAAGAGACAGATGAATAAATACAACTGTTCTATCATTCACATTTAGATTCAGAATCCAACAGTCTCCATCGGTGTTGAGTAAGAACTCCAACAGATAAATCATATAGTTGCTCTGAGTCAATTACGCATAACAACAAAGTATATAAAAATCTCTAGAAAATCAGCACCTATAATATCTTCAGAAAAGAGTGGAGATTGAAGGGATGGCTGAGAACTGTAGGGCCTCCTCGAAGCAAGAGAGAAATAACATGAAATCATGCAAGCAGAGACTAGCTAATTCAGTTCTTCTAAAATCTTGTAAAACCTAGGCCCTTGTGCATTCTTAAGCACAAAGCAAGAGCACTTATGAAGCATATTTTCTGGTGTAGGAATCCTCCTGAGATAAAAAGCACTTTAACTATCCAAAATACCTGACCATATCCAGTTCTAATGCATATTAAAGTAACCTTTCCCTGTTCTAATGCATATTCAAGTGTAACAATGCTAAATTGGCAGCAAATACTCTACCATGATATTAAATCAATAGTAGTAGCTGGAATATCATGTTCCATTTCACCAATTTTCTGAAGCATAAACGCTTATGTACCAACTTTTGGTAACATTTTCCTCCCTTAAGTTTTAGATTTAGATTAGAGAGGGAAATCGACATGTAAGATGAATATGACGAAAACAAAAATTAACTAGTAATGATCACATGAAAATCTAGAATATAGATTTAAATCTCTCGTTCTAAAAGAAACATACTCTAAGTACCAAGCAACCTAATGAACAGTAGATGTAATATTATTGTTGGCTCTTTCAAAAGTTATTGTCTTATTCATTTGTGCTGTGTGCCTATGCTTCTTAGACCACTACGAGAGAGGCTTTTTTGAAATGAAATGCAATATTAGTTCCTCTCACAAAACAAACACAAATTCAACTATATGAAAAAATTGAACACGAGTTTGACAAATTTCTACCGGCATCAAGTACGGAAAGATTAAATTTGCACAAAATCTCTAACAACATGAATTATGGCCATAATAAAATAGCATAACATTCATGTTGTAAGAACTTTTGGAATTGAAGACCTTTAATGGACCTTTCAAAAAGTACATACAAGAAATTTCAGGCATTCAATATAAGTGCACTCTAATGCCCATCCACCAAATGCACAAGAAAAGAACATTCAAAAACCAAACATTTGCACTTCTCAAAGTAAACTTTCAGAGAAGTAACTTGTTCTAATAATCATTTAAAAATAATCACCAAAGTGGCTTCCACGTCAAAGTCCATAAATGGGTTTCCAGACAAGCTCTTCATGATGGATTACCAGAAGAAAAGGCAACATATATAGGAGAAAACCATTAAATTAACTTCACACAAAATTCAAAGATTACTACAGTGGGTTATCTTTAAATAAATGCTAAGACCATTGCTTATAATTCTAGAGACAGTGAGAACAATTTTGTTCTTCTCTTTTCTTCTTCGTTAATTTCCCTGATTTGAAACTGAGATAAACAACTAAGAAGACCCTGTGTACTTTTTCGCCTAATCCATCTGATAAAACAAAACCATTAGATTTCATTCAAATCATACCTCTATATTTCTTCTTTTTGGCAGACCTAGCATCATTCAATTGGGAAATAAAGTTTTGTCTATCAATTTCGAAAGCAGGTTGGAAGCCTAAAAGAGAAGAGTAATATGAAACCAAAAGTAATTACCGGATATTATCTCACCATATGGGTCAGCAAGCCACAATTTGCTTCATCATTTGGTCCTTGCATCCTTAAGTTTCCTCTCAATATTGGAGTAATCTGGGAAGCAAATTAAAATTAAAATACAATAATAAGAAGGAACTTTCCAAAGGTTTGCTCCATGAAACTAACACAGGCAGAGCATAAAATCTGTATAAAAAAGCTAAAACTCCCTCCACTGTTATTGCATCTAAATCACATTATAGCTTCTTTACATTTGTTAGTTTATAATAATCCTAAACACAGGTGAACAAACCAACACAAGTATACCTTTATATATACAGATTAGTCCCGGTATCCACATTTGCAGACAAACTATGCAAATTCATTACATATTAAATGTAAACTTTGACAATAGAATGAATTCAACAATGAAACTCAAGGCATAACAAAGACAATGACCATCCAAAAAATAAAATAAAACCGAAACCTACAATAAAAATGGAGGAATTTAGTGAACCCTAATAGAGAAGGTTTAGGGGGCCAAAAACACATGCCTGTGGTTGAGACAGAGTGGGAGTTGCATCGCATAGGTCTCGGAGTGTTCGCTCCCTCCGATTACTCATCGACAAGTTACCGCCGATCGATCGAGCATTAGTTTTCCCGAGTATTATTGAAATCCAAAAAGTACAACAAGCGAGCCAAATTGCAGAAATGAAATTATTCCCTCTGTTTTGCTATCGGGAGATTGATTAATTAAGGAATCGATAGGGGAATTGGATTGAAATTAGAGAGCATGGGGTGGATAAATCGAAATTCATTCACTGAACTTTTCATATATGATTAAATTAAAAGATCTGGAAAAAAAAAATCCCCAAAGAGGAAACTCGCACAATTTGCTTCGGATATAATGTCTGAGGAAATCTACAAGAAAGTGGAGAAGGGGGAGCTATTGTAGGTATGTGTAATGGACCTGGTTTTTGATGGTTTTTGCAGTGGTGCCGAGTTTCAACAAGTTCTTTCCTCCCTCTCTCTCTCCAAAGTATTTCTCTCTCTACAGAAAAATACAGATATTACACAATCTGTCCTTATATTTATTTCCACCTCTCTTTCTCCTCCTCTAACTCTACTTATATATATATACACACACGCTGTACGCGAATTTATATATATTTATATACATAAATATATATATATAATACATAATCCATATTTTGTACGTATATATTCTTTTTTTATCACAAAAGAGAATTAAAAAAAGTGGGGAACTGATTTTCCGAGAAATAAAGAATATTATTCATATTGAATGAGAAAGCAAATTCATCATGTCATCATATTTTTTAAATATGCGTTAAATTAAAATAAAATAATATTGATTTTTAAGAGTATAAACAAAGTAATTAACTCAAAAAAAAAAGGTAAAATATTAAATTAGGGTAGTCAAGGAATTAATTAGAGACTGTGTATTGGTAATAATAGCATTAAATAAAAAATGCAGTTTTCTTTTCTAGGGGTCCGTAGCCGTAAGAATGGGTAAGGTTGTCGTGTCATCTGCAAGATTGCGTGACTATCGCACCCCTTTGCCACTCACACGTGTGACTCCGCTCACACGTGACCTAGCCCTTCTTTATTACCCAGCTCCCATTTTTCTTTTTCTTTTTTTCATATTTATTATTAATTGCTGCAAAAATCATGAATTTTTCGAAAATTGTGATTTTAATTAATATTAAACTATTAATAAACATAGTATGATTTTCAATATTTTGAGTATCTATAATCAATGGATGGATTACGAGCATTGTTGCATTGACATATCAGGTTAGCTGTGGAGATGCAGTTCGGAGGATGGCTACTGTGAATATGTGTAATATTAGTGACCGGAAAATGTTCATTGGTTGTGGATGCACGAGATATTGAAAGTCATGGTTTATCTATACTTATATAAAAGTAAGGAAGTTGTTAATATTTACAATTTTTTCATTTTTCCTCTTAAAAATGTCACATCAATTTTTTTTCTTTTGTATTTTGCATTTTAATTATTTTCCCATGTGTTATACCCTGCTAGACTAACCCGAGTTGGAGCTGATCACACCGGATTTGGGTCAGTAAGAACCGCTCTGCCCAGGGCCGGATGGTCGGAAGGTCTCGATAAGGGGCCCGGGTGCCACCGGCCCAAGATGACCAGACCATCAGGGTACCGACCCGAGTTGAAGTGACCAACGTGATTGCGGTCTGAACCCGACCGACCTGACTAGAAAGGTGGACGGACCCGGTCCAATCCGAGCCGACCAATTATTCTAGCAAAGGCTCATCCGACCAAAAATGACCCGAAGAACACGCCAGGCTTGGTCTATTTTTTGTGAAGGAATCTGTGAAGAAGGAAACAAATCCTTAAGCAAATCATATCTGATTCAAATAGGATTTTACCCGATTTTTTTCTTATCTAAACCCTAAAATCGAGGGATTTGAGTCTTATTTCTTAAATTCCGTATCTTTGTATTTAGCCTATAAATAGGCCCTAAATCCTCGTTCAAGGGGTTGGAAAATCATCGTATTCAAACAATTAGAGAGCTCTTTTCTTTTAATTCATATATAAAAAACGTTTTGGCCAGCCAAAACTGACCGACCAGAATAAGCCTAGCAGATTTACTCGAGTAGGCCTAGCAGATTTACTCGAGTAGGCACCGTTACCGACCAGAATAAGCCTAGCAGATTTACCCAAGTAGGCACCGGGCACTGTTACCCACCAGAATAAGCCTAGCAGATTTACTCGAGTAGGCACCGTTACCGACCAGAATAAGCCTAGCAGATTTACCCAAGTAGGCACCGGGCACTGTTACCCACCAGAATAAGCCTAGCAGATTTACTCGAGTAGGCACCGTTACCGACCAGAATAAGTCTAGCAGATTTACCCAAGTAGGCACCGGGCACTGTTACCCGAGTAGGCACCGGGCACTATTTTTCTCACTTTATCTGATTTTCATACTTCCCACCAGAATAAGCCTAGCAGATTTACTCGAGTAGGCACCGTTACCGACCAGAATAAGCCTAGCAGATTTACCCAAGTAGGCACCGGGCACTGTTACCCGAGTAGGCACCGGGCACTATTTTTCTCACTTTATCTGATTTTCATACTTTTTATTCATTTCGATTTATTTGAGCTGGATCGATATTTTTGGTGTTTGACTATGATTTTGTGCTCTACAAAATCTGACGTCAACACCATGTATTAAATCTATTAAGATTCTTGCTTCATATTCCATAATAGATAATTTTTGGAAAATCATTATGTAAGATGATTTTGGGTTTTATAAAAAATAAATATAACATTGTTAAAGATATATATATATATAGAGTGATGATCAGGCACGCACCTGAAGAATGCGCACCGTGCGCACCCCTTAAGATTTTTTTTTTAATTTTTAATATTTCATATTATTTCTTTTCCCTCGCTACCACTTCACATACAAAATTTTCATCTCACATGTAGACCTAACTTATCATCAACATATACAATTTGCATCCCACATATCAATATAAATCTTCTTCCCAATTCTCATCTCATATCAATATAAATCTTCTTCCCAATTCTCATCTCACAGATGCTACATCATGAAAATTATTTTTAAATGAAATCCTCAAAATGAATAATAAAAATCGAAATATGAATTAAGTAAAAAAGAATAAATTCTCAACAAATCATATCATCACACCCAATCAAACTTAACAAATCCTCAAAATCAACAAATCATATCCTCCAACTCAATCATCAATTTCAAGAAGTGTTCAAACAATCCTCAAAATCCCCGTCCAACTCAATCATCAATTTCAAGAAGTGTTCAAACAATCCTCAAAATCCCCGTCTCTTTAATTACTTGTATTTTGTGTCTTCAAATATAATCCAACTTAATCATCAATTTTCAAGAAATCTTCAATCAATCCTCAAAATCCCCAAGTCTCTTTAATTACTTGTATTTTGTGTCTTCAAATATAATGGATCTAACATGTAAATTTTTTTTAAAACAAATTAGTACCATAATTTTTTAAATGTAAAAACTTTCATAGAAAATATAAGAAAATGATGTGATACAGGTACAATTTCTTAATCACAAAACCACAAACTCTTACTTTTGAAATTGTTGTGATTTTTCCTTTGATGATTTTACAAGAAAGTAAAGTAATGGATCTAACATGTAAATTTTTTTTAAAACAAATCAGTACCATAATTTTTTAAATGTAAAAACTTTCATAGAAAATATAAGAAAATGATGTGATACGGGTACAATTTCTTAATCACAGAAACAATTTTTTTGAAATTGTTGTGATTTTTCCTTTGATGATTTTACAAGAAAATAAAGTATGTGAATTTTTGAAATTGTTGTGATTTTTCCTTTGATGATTTTACAAGAAAATAAAGTATGTGAAGTTATTGATGAGGGGTTATGTCGATGTGTGAGATGAGAATTCCGTATATGAAGTTGTAGGATGAGAAAAAATTATGTGTATAATAATATAAAATATTAAAAATTACATTGATTATGATTTAGAAAATTATGTGTATAATAATATAAAATATTTAAAATTTCATTGATTATGATTTAGAATTTCTTGAGAATTGATTACTTGAATATTATTCATTGTTTCCTTTAATTGATTAATTGGATATTTATATTTTTTTTCTTTCGGATGGGAATTGAGAAGTGGTAGGGTGGGAAAAAATTATGTGTATAATAATATAAAATATTAAAAATTATATTGATTATGATTTAAGAAATTATGTATAATAATATAAAATATTAAAAAGTACATTGATTATGAGAATTGAGAAGAAAATTTATGCTGATATGTGGAATGAAAATTTTTTATGTGAAGTGGTAGCGTGTGAAAAGAAATAATATGAAATATTAAAAATTAAAAAAAGAAATCTTAAAGGAGTGCGCACGGTGCGAATTCTTCAGGTGCGTACCTGATCATCACTATATATATATATATATATATATATATATATATATAGTATGGAATTATATGTCAAATATATTTTTTAGATTAATATTTGTATATTCAAATATGTAATACCATCAACATTATACGGAAAATATTAATATCTTTTATCGATATATTTTAGTGATGAAAATATTATTAAGTATTCAAGTATAAAATACATGATTTAGCTATTTGTCATTTTCAATGTTAAGCGATATTAAAAATGTCATTTTTTTTAATTCAATTTATTTTAAAATGAATGTTGAAAATACATGATTGACATTGTTTGCATCAAGTTCTTAAGTAAAATTTCCATTTTTTGTGTATTGTTTCTAATATATATATCTTTAATTTAAGTAATCGAGTTTAATTTGAAATTCACAATTGATACTTTTAGTGTTATTAATTACATATTGTCCAACTGAATATATAATAAACAAGATTATTATGAATTAAATAAATATTATATATATATAAGTAAATTCATTTTTTCTTAATTGTTAAATATTTTATATCTTCAAAATGCTTATAATTAGTTAAATTGTATTATCAAATGGTTGATATTTACTACATATTATATAACAAATCGTGTAACGCACCGGGACAACCACTAGTTTACTATAATAGCCAAGAGATTAGTTAAAAATTCGTGATTTTTGTGACAATTGACCTTTTTTTTTTTTTTTTGTAATTCAATTATTCAAATTATAGAGGAAAAAAAAATAGAATTTCAAATTATGGAGTTAATTTATCATTTCAAGTGGACTTCTAATGATAACAACCAAATTCATTTTAACATACTCGATTATTTTTTATGTTGGAGTTGTATTATATCACTCTACATGGATAATTATATATTGATATTGTTTTTTTTTAATACATATTATATGTAAATTACTATTACGTATGTATATAGCATGTATTAGTGAAACAAGATATACTTACAACATACAATTGAATAGAGAGATTTATTAATATTGAGCTTGTATTTTATTATGCCAATTCATCATGTGTGCAATAGTCATGTCATATTTTATAATGATAAATTAATGTAATGTGAATAGATTATGCAAATTCAATTATGGGTGCCAAACCAAACAGATTTAATTAACTTTCTTTGAATAGAATTAACAATTTGTTCGAGTTATTTGGAAGTGGTTGGGAGGTCAATTTTGTATCCATTTTTGAAGAAAAATAAGATTTGACAAACTTATTTTGCAAAAAGCTGATTAGGTTACAACCACGATTATTTTGGGAAAATACAAAACATTAATTATAGTTAAACAAAATTATTATATTTTTGCTGGGGACAAACTAAGGATGATTCTAATTAAATTGTTAGAAACAAAGAAGTGTGAAATCTAAGTTTCAGTACTAAGTATGCATTTTTCATCATGAATCAGGACTTTTTTCCTCAATCATCAGGACTTTTATCCTCAATCTGAATTAGCTAAATAATAATAATAATAATAATAATAGTAGTAGTAGAGACAATGAATTTGTAGAACTATAATTTAGCCAAACTTCAGGTTTTTTCCGTCTTACACTTGATGGAGTGTATTGGGTGTATCAGATCATGATACGTATGCAATTAAATATTAGTATATCTTATGTAAGACGGTATCACATGAGATCTTATGTAAGACGGAGTTCATATGAATCAACAAGATGGTCAGCCCATTTAATAAGATCAATTTCGACTATAAAAAACTATATCTCATGTAAAACCTTACATGAGACGGTCGCACTTGTGTTTTTACGATTAAATATTGGGTGGGACTAAAGACACCCTACCCTTTTCTTAGCACACTCCAATTATATAAATTCCAAATAAAAAAGAAAGAAAATGAAAATACTAATATTATCCTTCTAGAAATAAAAATAAATAAATTTAAGGGTTAAATGCAAAAAACAACCCCAACTATCGACTTTTTTCAATTTGCAACCTAATCTTTTTTTTTTTTTCCGATTGCAACCTAATCTATTGTTTTTTTTCCGATTGCAACCTAATCTATTGTTTTTTTTCCGATTGCAACCTAATCTTTTTTTTTTCCGATTGCAACCTAATCTTCTGTAATTTATCCAGTTGCAACCTCCCTTCACTTTTTTTAGCATTTTTCCGGTGAAAATATCATCACGTGACTAGCACACTTATCATTTAAAGGGTAAAATCGTCTTTTTACATTATGTATTTAACAAAATAAACTATAAAAATGATTTTGCCCTAAATAAAAAATTAGGGCATTTATCTCTCTTCACTTTCCTTAAATGATAAAATCACCCTTAAATGAATGTTATACCTTAAGTTGTGAGTGTACAAGTCACGTGATGATATTTTCACCGGAAAAATGCTCAAAAAATGGATGGAAGTTGCAATCGGAAAAAAAACAATAGATTAGGTTGCAATCGGAAAAAAAAAAGATTAGGTTGCAAATTGAAAAAAGTCGATAGTTGGGGTTGTTTTTTGCATTTAACCCTAAATTTAAACCATATCCTCTCTATTACCCTTCATTTTCTCTCTTTTTTTCATCTTTCTTGATTTTTTATGTTCTTTTTTTAAATTCATTCATGAATAAAATGACAACATAATGATGAATATTTAACGAATTAGTTAAATATATGAAAATCGTACGAAAAAACGTAAAATTTTGATCAAACCTCGACTTACTTCTTTCGATCCTGGTTGGCCAAACACGTAGAAGTATATGTTCGGCCGATGTGACCGAACGGAACTAGTAAAAAAAATTCAATTTCTTAAAGGGTCAAATTGATATTTCTTATTCAGTTTATTTTTTTAGTTGAAAATTATATAAATTGGGGTGTACTTAAAGATTCATGGGGTGTTTTATTGCCTTTAGCCCCATCCTTAAATATTATCTCGGGTCACCCCATTATTTCTTAATACACTCCATTTACTATTTTTTAATCGGATAAATT
This sequence comes from Scutellaria galericulata, assembly GCA_946896805.1. Taxonomy (NCBI): domain Eukaryota; kingdom Viridiplantae; phylum Streptophyta; class Magnoliopsida; order Lamiales; family Lamiaceae; genus Scutellaria; species Scutellaria galericulata. The sequence continues at coordinate 22,735,320 of OX335784.1, read as the reverse complement.
TTATAACAAGACCTAATTTATAATAAATTTAAGGTTTGAAATTTAAATTGAGTTCTCAATTCAAGAAAAAATTTCATTTTTTTTCTTTTTAATTATATTTATAGATTTATTAATATTTCAATATGTATTTATAATTTAGATAAATTATAATAAGTTAGTGTAATTTTGAAACTATTTTCATCTGACTTGTATTAATTTAGATAGATAGATATATATATATATATATATATATAATTAATGCATTTCATAAAATTAAGATTCTTTTTATTTTCTTAATTTTATGAATAAAAGTTCAGAAACTCAATTTTAATATTAATCCATTTAATGTAAATTATATTTTATGAATCGAATTAATTATATTTTTCTTTCTTTCGTTCTTTTTTATATAAATTAATATAAGTCCCATGAAGATCGTTTCAAAATTGCACTAACCTGTCTGAATTTATCTAAAATATAAACACATATTAAAATATAATTAAATTTATAAATACAATAAAAAAAATGGAATGTTGTCTTGAATTGAAAACTCAATCTAAATTTTAAGCTTTAAATTGAGAAAAAATGTTAAATTGAGCCCCTCATTAAGAAACTTAAAAAACTAGGTTTAGAATTGAGAAATAAACTATAAATTGGGTCTTGTTATAAAATTTATCTTTTTATAATCTATTTTCAACTTAATACACCCCTAAACTACCTAGTTTATCCCTATGTATTTAAAATAAATATCTATATATTTTATTATTTTTTAAAATCATCTCAGTTCTAAGACTACCTTTATCAACCATGTCATGCGACCGGTTCTCGGATGAAGACAAAGAAAAAAAAAACAAAATTCACAAAATTTTCCACAACCGGGCGGCCAACCAACCCAGGTTGTGCACACTTTCCAACAACATGGGGTTATCAAATTATCCAAAATTTTGCCACTTGTCAATCTATGATTGGTTTATATAATTTTTTTGATATTTTTTTATACACTCAATTATTTATAAAAAAAAATTACCAAAATTCGTGATATTTTTTTCTCTATAAATAGAGATTAATTGATACATTTTGAATTACAATCTCAAATCATCTCTTTTGTGTACTATCTTCTATAATCTCTCATAATTTATATTATATTCTATTATTTTTCCTAATTTCTATTATGGATCCAAGTAACCCAAATGTTTTAATTATTTATTTATTTATAATTTTGTATTTCAATTCTTGTAATTTTATTTTTGTTATTGAGATTGTAACTTATTTTAAGTGTATCAATTTTTTTTGTATAATTACGAATTTGGAATATAATATAATTTAATATATTTCGTATACATTTCAAATAAAAAAAATTGATTATAAAATAAATATAATTATTAAATCATAAAATAAATAATTATTATAGGTTGGGTTGAGTCATTGATAAAGTGTGAAAATTGTAGAGGTTGGGTTATGTTGTAGGTTGTATATGTGGAGGAGAGAGAAATGAATTTTTTATTAAGAGATTGAGGTTGTGAAGGTTGTTAATAAACATAAAAAAACAGTCTCCACAACCTTCGTTTCCTACCTCTGCCTTCTTCAACATATTCCTAGAATTTTCTTTCCAAACATAACATTATTCTCATAATTTCAATGTCGTCTTCTTCTTATATTCTTCCCAGAATTGCACAATCCCTTCTTCCCAAATTTTCAACTTTAATATCTATAAAAAAAATTGACATAGGATTCTTGAAAATTGACTCGGTTTCAACGGCCCCTTAATATTTCAAGGATAATTATGGCACGATTGACGATTCTACAGAATGTCAACATTAATATTTCAATAATATCTGAATTAGACTAAATCTTTATGAAAATTTAGATATAATTTCTTTAGAAATTTAATTGACGTAGATTTCTTGAAATAAAAATGTAATTTATTTTTTTTTAAAGAAATTTAATTTGATTTAATTTAAAGGGAAATTTTAGTCAAATTGTAAGAGGATATTTTTATCTAAATAAATTGGTGGGTGTGTTAATAAGAAATTGTGGTGTTAATAACCGCACCCTATTATCTCACTTTAAATCTAAATTTGAAATTAAAAAATTAAATATATAAAAAAAGCAAATTGCACTCGTATCATGATCTGATACACCCAGTACACTCCATCTAATCTTCATGATCATTTCAGCATTGTCTTTGTTTTTACTATAAACTAGGTTTGAACTCGTGCATTGCACGAGCTTCATTTAACACCTATCTAATTTTTATTTTATAAGTAGTATTATTTTATAAATGTTTGTTGATTTATTTATATGTATGATATTTTTTTCTATATTCTTAAAACAATATTTCTCATTTTTTTTTACTTTTTTCATTTGATCTTCTCTAGCACAAAATTGTTAATAGCTAGTCATTTATAGGTGTTTTAACTGTTGTATTATGTATTTTCATATATCTCTTAAAAAAGTCTAGAATAAATCTTTTTTTTATCGCTCGAAGACATCTGTTTTGTTCCAATTTTGCCTTTGAGTGCTTTTTTTTATCAGGTTTACATAATAATTTCATTTGTAATTGTTTTCATTTTGTATTCTTTTTGTTAATCTTAACCAATTGTTACATCTGTTGTTGTAATGTTTTATTACAATTTCCAAATGGTTTAAGGGGGTACTTGGACTGGATGTGCCCATTCGGATTACAATATCCTAATCATGTTATTTATTAATTTGCAATCCTATAACTCTAATCTATTTTTTCTACTTTGTCCGCTTTTTTACAATTCTCACTAGAAACATTTTGTTTTTTTGTTTTCAAAATAAAATAATATATCATTTATTTTTTTTACAAAAATTCCCGATATGATCCACTTTCAAACTTGCAAATCTATTTACGTCCCAATCTAAACACATCCTAAGGTTTTTTTAGCACTTATTTTTTGTTAATATCGTTAGTTTTGCAAGAGCATTGTTGTTGTTTTTTTTTTTTTTTTTTTTCCAAATTTGAAATGTTGGACAAAACCAATTATTTAAGTTTGGAACCAAAGATTTCATGTAGAAAAGGGCAATATAAGGGCATCTCCAATACCCTACTCAAATTGTGACTCAAACCCAAATTTAGAGGAAATGGGCCTCCAACCCAGCCACAAATCACTACGCAGATTTGCTACTTTGAACAGTAAGTGACAAATTTGCCACTTATTGTTCACAACTCAAATATATTTTTTTGTTTTTTATTTTCTTTTATAATAATTTTCACTTATTTGATATTAATACACACACATACTATATAATATTTTATTATGTAGATGCGTATTACGAACTTTGAGATATCTTGATCGAATACTTTTGAAAAATAGTGTAATCATTAAATATAAGCACGAATTATAACTAATAGAAATATAATTGGAATATCATACAATATTTAATGCAAATTACAATGAAAGTTACTAAAACACATAAGCATTGTAACATGTTAAATTTAAACTAATATTACACGTCATGCTAAATTTACTAGAACAAAAACATAATTTATATAATTTATATTTTTCTGTCATTATGTAATTTATTTGCACTGTGTTGTATGACTAAATTTTTTCTTTAGTATATTAATGTGTATTTGTGATGAATTTTATAATATAAGTTTGGTATTTTTTAATAAGATTTATAATTTATAAATATTTATTTATAATTGAAATCAATTAAGTTAATTTTTTTATGAACTTAAATACACAAATATTTGATATTAAAGAAAATTAAAAATATTGTAAGGGAATATTCCAATTTGAGTTTGAAGGGTTGGAGATGGTGGCAAATTTGGTGGTACAAACAAGATTTGAGTCCAAATTTAAGTTTGTGGGTTGGAGATGGTCTAACATTAGCAATCTCTTCCATGCATTTGTAACTTACATATTACCACACTATTTCAGACAAAAATTCTCGATGGCACTAATTTTTCAATTTTAGTGAAGTCAGCATTCTATATTTTTTTTATATACTCTTGTTTACCATACTTATCAACTTATTAATGACTTAGATTTTCTACGATTCTTCATAGGCAAAAACTTTTGTGCACAAGGTGCACGGATCCAAATTTGTGCACAACAATACTATTATATTATATGAAGTAACATTGTTATATTATATGAGTGATACTGTTATATTATATATAGTTTTAACAGTATTACTCGTATAATATAATAATATTACTTTATATAATATAACAGTATTTGTTTTGCACAGATCTGAATTTGTGCACCTTGTACACAAGAGTGTCGCTCTTCTTCATAAATGATCCTTTTTGTTCGAGGAGCATAATTGCAGTTAATTGTAACCTCTTCCATTTGCAGGAAAAAAAAATCTTTAAATTCACGTTGCGATTGTAGGTTGAATAAATGCCACATATTATCACAAATATATCAAGCAATGAGTTCCCATGAATAAAAATATATAAATATCAGTTATATATATTATCAAAATATAAAAATGTTCCCCTATCCATCATGGGTATGCCTTGAAATGCCACCGGTGATGTGTAAAATCTCAACCTTCTAAATATTTTGATTTGAATTTAATACTTATATTGGATTTTTGACACATCAGCGGTGGACACATGTTGATGTGCCCACAATGGGTAGGATAACAGTTCTACATCAAAATATTTACATTATTACATGAAAACTGAAATTCTGCGTGTAAGTTGAATAAATCGTGAATATAATTAGGTATTATCTCAATACAGTTTATTTTGATGTATATATAAAAGTTAATAAGATTGTCACAAAGTTAAGGATACAAATTTCTTATCATATAGACAGCATAGAATGATATATGTGTGAGGAGGCACTAACATTAGCTCAAATTCTGTTTCCATAAAATAAAATGATGGAAGAATATATGTGGTTTGGTTATACGGTATTAAATAATGGTTTATAAACCTCGATCAAAGTCATAAAGTTGAGTTGAGGTGCACCTCCTTGTTACGAGTCATTAGATGGGATTGAATTCTTGCTAGTAAATAGTAACAAATTAGGGTTCAATTCATTGTACGCTGAGTTGCTGACATAATGTATAAATAGTTTAATCACTTATACGTTATATAATGTGATGTGTGGTTGTTAGGAATTAAATTCATTTTTAGATCAATTGGGACGACTTTATAATTATGACCGTTCAATGTCAGTTGTGATATAAAATAATAAATTTAATAAATATATTACTTCTTGTTTGTGCCAGTTGATGATCCAAAAGATATTTATTTTTTAATTTAAGTATCCTTATTTTTACAATACATAAATTCAATTATGGTCTTAAATTAAGTTGTGATAAGTACGAGCAACCAAATTGGCAATATCTCCTATCTCTCGTGATCAATAATAACAGCTGACTGAGCAAATGCTCGACACAATTATACCTCTCAAATCTCAATATAATATATTCTCAAAACTTTTTGATAAGAGAATTAAATTGGAATCAAATACTATAATTGCAATTCATCATATGCAAGCTTGAATTAGTAAGTGGACCATGGAAGATAATTGATCTCTCTTAAATATAAAAGTTGTTATGATTATCAATTGTTTATATATTGTAATAATATTTTTAGATAACAATTAGAAAGAAAAAGAAAAGGGTGTTAAGGTTCCTTTATTTTGGTGAAATTTGTTGCTTTGAAGTCGTGTCTATCAACTTGAATTAGATCATAGTACTAAACGTTCCACATACATCCATGCCAAAAAAAATTGGTTCATGTATGTTTCAATGGTTCGAGTAATTATTTGAAATTTCATGTATAGGTGTCATATATGGTCATTGTATTGAAAATTATTGGTAGATAAGGGAATCCCTGTTGGAAATATTTGTCTAGAGATTTATTTATATTTAGAAAAAATATTATTCTGACAATAAAAGTTGTTGATATATTTACAATATCAATTAGGGTTTTCGTATTAATGATACTATATAAGGTTTGGTAAATTTATTTGAGTAAATCTCTTGTGAGATCCATCTCACGGATTTTTATTGCAGGCGTCAGATGGGTCAACCTATCTCAACCACTCACGATTCAAATCCTACAATTCCCATATTGTTTGTCGATGATAGAGCTCCGTCTCACGGTAACTGTCCGTGAGACCGTCTCACATGAATTTTTACGAATTTATTTATATTAGATGTACATGTTGTATATCAAATATATATATGTGTTGAAATTGAGCTTTCTTGTTATTACATGATAAACAAAATCCAAAAACAACCTATGAAGAAGCTTTTTTGTTTTGCTATTTTTAAGGAACAAAATTATAATGATATTCAATTTAATGAGTGTTTTTTTACCCTTCTTGAGCATTTTTCTTGTTAATTTCATGACGAACAAATTATAATGAAACTAGATTTAAACCCGTGCGATGCAAGAACTTCATTTAACACTTATTTAATTTTTATTTTATTAGTATTATTATTTCATATGTGTTTGTTGATTTATATGTATGATATTTTTTTCTATATCCTTAAAATAATCTTTCTCATTGTTTTTAGTTTTTAATTTTTTTCATTTGATCTTTAGCACAAAATTGTTAATAGCTAGTTCTTTATGGGTGTTTTAACTGTTGGATTAAATATTTTCATATCTTTCTTTAAAAAGTATAAAATAAATCCCATTTTTATCGTTCGAAGACATCGGTTCTGTTCCAATTTTACCTTTGAGTGCTATTTTTATTAGGTTTACATAATGATTTCATTTGTAAACATCATTTGTGAAATAATAGAACATCATCTAATTTTTCTACAATTCCCAATATGATCAACTTTCAAACTTGCAAATCCATCTACGATATATCCTAAGGTTTTTTTAGCACCAATTTTTTTGTTAATGTCATTACTTTTGCAAGAGTATTGTTGTTTACTTTTTTTTTTTTTTTCAATTTGAAATATTGGACAAAAACAATTATTAAAGTTTGGAACCAAATATTTCATATAGAAAAAGTCAATACAACTTACATATTTAGTTTTTTTCAATTTGCTTATGTGTCAAACATTTTAAAGCGTCAAATGTCAGCCCAATATTCATTTGGAAAACACATGTGGCATAATTTGAGGGATCCAAACCCTTTTTTTATATATATAGATATATAGATTCGACTTAACATCATAGAAAAGATCAAGCTACAAGAAAATGAAGCTAACACATGTGAGACGTGGAAGGATTAAAGATGCTAGTTTTATAATATGATCAAGTAATTACATGCATGTGCGTATGTGCAACACATTATGTTAATTAATTGGTCATTTATGATAACCGAATTTTTTTTTTAAGCTACAAGTTAATTTTCATTTAATTTAAAGTTAGATTTAATTTTTTTTTATTATTTTTGTCAATGTCATCCACACCAATTTGTATCATCAAATCTGGATTTACGATCAATTTGTAACATACAAACTCAAATCGTACTACACTATATCATATACAAACATAATTATATCTTTTCATTTTCTTCAATTTTATACTCTTCAAAATCAATATTTTACTCCACTGTATTTACATTAATTTGTGTCATACAAACTCAAATCGTACTTAGAGATGACAATGGGGTGGGGTTGGGGGAGCAATCCCCATCCCCGTCCCTTGAGTGAGATGGGAAAAATTTTCCCTGAGCCTCGCCCGAGATTCCCCACCCCCATCTTGTTGTTTTTTCTTTAAATTTTTTAATCTAATTATTAAATAAAAATAATCCATGCTTACATATAATAAAAATATCAACATAAAAACATAAAAAAAATGGCTTATTTGGACTATAATTAAAATATGAACATAAAAACATAAAAAATGTCTCATAATCCAAATAAAAGATGAAAACACAACTTAATAAAACTAGCTAAAATACAAAAATAAAGTATTATAATACATTTTCACTCATTTTTCAATACTTAAATGCACTAAACTCTTCAATCTCCATATAATTTAATTTTTATATTAATTTAATTATATTATTTTAAAAATATATTTATATATATTTTTAAAATATATACATGTATGCATATATATTATATATTAAAAAATTTCGGGTTCGGGAACGGGCGAGAAATATAATCTCCGTCCCCGCGTGAAAAATTATTCTCGTCCATCTCATGTGGGTATATTTCGAGGATTTCCCACTCCATTTGGAGTGGATCCTAACGAGAAACCCCACCCGCTACCATCTCAATCGTACCACTATCATATACAAGTATAATCATATCTTTTCATTTTCTTCAATTTTGTACCCTCAAACTCAATATTTTACCCCACCTAGTGCCACCCAGCAAATAAATAAATATATATATATATATATATATATATATATATATATATATATATAATCGATCACAAATAAAAATTGATAAAAGTAGAAAAATATACTTTTTTTTTATTTCCTTATAAGAATTGGCCAAATTATTAAATATTACTACTTAATTTAATTGAATTATCTGAGACAACCTTTGAAAATAAGAATATGAGCGGTGACCTCATCTCATGTCAAATTCAAATAAAGTTAAGGGCATGTGAACTTCTTCAGATGCAAAGTTATAAGCTATAACCGTTAATTTCGAAATGTATTTTAATTAATATTTGTTTATTACATTCAATTTCAAAATGTAGTAGCTGTAACTAAAATGATTCATATATCAAATTAAAGCAAATAAATTGTCCATGTTGTATTTGGATAATTTGGGTTAAGGATGAAAATTTCGATTTCAATAGAAATAACATATCTTAATTTTAGGAAAATATCTATGAAAATATCGATATCGATATTTACCTATATTTCCGATATTCTATTAATATTTCTTTGATATTCCACCGATATTTACTCGATTTTACTGATATTTCTTCGATATTGCACCGATATTTACTTGATTTTCGTACAATTTGTATATTTTTGATATTCTACCCATATTTCTTCGATATTCTGTCGATATTTACTCGATTTTCGAAAATTTGTATATTTCCAATATTCTACCAATATTTATTCGATATTCCATCGATATCAATTTTACTAATATTTCTTCGATATTCCACTAATATTTACTCAATTTTCGTTCAATTTATATCATGAAGCCATATATTAAAATCAATACCGTATCATTACTCCAAACCAAATCCTCAGCCATCCTTCGAAAAAACCAACTTAATCGCTAAAATGATGGAAAGAAGCTCTTCTTTGAAGGCAAAATCAATCCCAATCATATAAAATTAAAGTTAAATTTGAATTAAAATTTATATACTGTTCCTACATAAAGACAATCAAGAATTAAGTATAATGGAATAACTTAAACGAACAGATAGTCAAGAGAATACAAATAAGAATAATGACTTATAAAAGACACATTCATCCAGCTAGATATTATTTGATTCCCTCATATATATCTGACTTTCCTTTACATTTTCCACCTTTGGAAATTATAATTGTTTTGTGACATTAGATACATTAGATACCTAAAATGCAAAATCAATTATTTTGTTTGTGCTCAACCGGTTCAGACCGCCGGTTTCGATCCCGAACTAGCGGTTCAGGGAACTGGTTGAGCTAGAACCGAAATCGAACCGGCAGGCTGTCGGTTCTGGTTCCAATTTGAAAACCGTTGGTTCAACCAATTTTTTTTAATTTTGTTGCACGGTCCGGGTGTTGTGACTATCTAATCAACGTTGCTATTCGGTACTCGCTCCTTCTTAAAATGAAAGGAGAAAATATCAATTCGAAGCGTAGAAGGTGCTCTTGGTATTGCGTGTTGTATTGTCATTTTTTTGTGTTTCTCTCCTAAGCTCCTCTTCTTCTTTTGCAAATGTGGCCTCCAAATCATCTTGATTATATTGAGAAAAAGACTCAACATAATCATCGCAAAGATTGTGGCGGTGACGACATTGACGTCGGACTCTTTCATTTTCCACAAGATGAACCGGTGGAAGAAGAACCTCTTCTGGATTTTTTTTTTTTAATAGAAATGGAATAGAATTGAAGAAAAAAAAAAGTATGAATTGAAAGTTGATCAAAGGAAAGTGTGGGCTTGAGAGAGATTGGATCAAGAATGATGAAATTGACATGCAAATTACAAATGAAATTAGGGTATTCATAGATTTCAATGAAAAAAAAAAAATCGGGCCGGTTCGAAATGCCGGTTCTGGCAGTTCAACGATCACATCCGTCCATCATCAACAGGCCGTTTAATCACGACTGTTGATTCAATTCAAATTTTGAACCGGCGGGAAAATCATCAACGGACCGTTTAATCACGACTGATGATTCAATTCAAATTTCGAACCGGCGGTTTTCCCAACGGCTACTAAATCAGAGTCGTTGATCATCAACGACTCTATCATCTCGTTCGTACACGTGAAATTATGCAATTTAAAAAAAAAAATAAATAGACAAACCACTGGTTCGCCATGAACCGGTTCAAAATTATGCCGAACCGAAATCGAACCATTGAACCGCCGAACTGTTGATCGTCGGTTCCAAACCTGTCCGGTTCTGAAAACCGGAACCGGTTGATCACCCATATCTAGATCAATCCAGTTATTCTTAAAGTTACCCAAGCAAAAAGATCTCGAATCCGAATTGATTCTTCTACTAACGTCGCGCTATTACCAATTTGCCCCTTCTTTTATTTCCTTTTCCATTTTTTTAAAAATAAAAATATATAAATCCTAAACAGACGACTTATGAAATCAACTAAAAATTAATTTAAATTTCCGAACATAGAGAGAAATGAAGAAGACATTTACAATTATTTATTATTAAATTAAATGCATCTATTTATTTTCCGTGCCACGATAAATAATATACATATTATAAGGGTGCAGGAATTAGGGAATGGATGAGGGTTTACACTATCAAAGGTAGCAGCTGGAGCTTTTCCCCCTTCGCCTCACCGTTTCGCAGTGTACGAAAACTTCCGCCGCCGCCGCATCCGCCCTATCGGTTGTCGGAGGCCACCGAAACACAGCGGAGGCTTGTGCTTTTCTTGCCAACTCGATTCTACAGTAGCAGTAGCAGTGTAATTTCTACTCAGGAAGCATCGTCTACTACTTTTATGGGGTCTCAGGCGACTGATACCGAGTGGCCGGCGAATAGGGTTCGAGAAACGTTCTTCAAGTTCTTCGCGGATAAAGGCCATGTCAATTGGAAATCAAGTCCTGTAGTTCCTCATAATGATCCCACTCTCCTCTTCGCCAATGCTGGTAAGGCTGGAAGATTTTATTTTGTTAGAATTTCTGTGCTTGTGTGTTTGTATTTTTTAGTAATTGGATTGGATGTTGGTCAAAATCTGAAGGGAGTAGTTATTGTAATTTTAGCGCTTTTAATTCTGTGATGCTGATTCTTTGTTACTGATGATTGCTATTTTCATCATGATGTGGAATTGGGAAGGTATGAATCAGTTCAAACCCATCTTTTTGGGCACAGCTGACCCGAACACTGATTTGAGCAAACTCAAACGTGCTTGCAACACTCAGAAGTGTATTCGTGCGGGTGGCAAACACAACGATCTTGATGATGTGGGCAAGGATACTTACCACCACACCTTCTTTGAGATGCTTGGAAATTGGTCCTTTGGGGATTATTTCAAAACTGAGGCCATTGAATGGGCTTGGGAGCTTCTTACCAAGGCAAGTTCCCTGCATGTTTACTGTTTTGAGCAGAAATGCTAGGTTGAATGTTACCTTCTTGTAATTTTGTTCTTTCATCCTTTTTATATTTGAATGCTGAACTTTTCCACAGGTGTATAAATTGCCTGCGGATCGAATTTATGCTACCTATTTTGGTGGTGATGAGAAACTTGGTCTTCCTGCTGACAATGAAGCCAGGGATTATTGGCTCAAAGTTCTTCCTTCCAATCGTGTCTTGCCTTTTGGATGCAAGGTATGATCCTTTCTCATGTTCCACCACTTCCTTAGTAGCATACATGAAGTTATACATTATATATATAGTTAGTAGACATATGTGTGTGTGTGTGTGTATAAATAGAAGCCATGTTAACTGTCCATGGGATTGTTATGGAAAGACTGGCTAAACTAGATCCTCAGGGTAGTGAGTGGGTTACAATGGACATAACAAAATCTGTAGCTTGTCATGAACATTGGCAGACCATGAAAAGAATCAAGGCATGTATGGAATATACTGTTTGCTAAATAAATGCTTGTATTTGGTCATATATATAGGCACTCATGCGCCGACCAATGGGTTTTCGTATTTGTATGTTTAGCATGTTCCTACTGTTGCTTTCACTTTAAGTAGCTATGGGAATGATGTCTAATTTTTATGTTCTTCTGATTTTTTCTTCTCTTCTTTTGATTCTCATGCTACTTTAAATAGGACAACTTTTGGGAGATGGGAGATACTGGACCCTGCGGACCCTGCACTGAAATTCACTTTGATAGGATTGGTGGTCGTGATGCTGGATCATTTGTGAATAACGACGATCCTACTGTAATTGAGATATGGAACCTTGTGTTTATCCAGGTTGATGATTCATTCTTGTGCTATGGATGGTTCTATTGATCTTCTTGTTGTTTCAATCATTGAATGAATTACTTATTGCAGTTTAACAGAGAAGCCGAAGGCACATTGAAATCTCTACCTGCGAAACATGTTGACACTGGAATGGGTTTTGAGAGATTAACTTCTATTCTTCAAAATAAGATGAGCAATTACGATACTGATATATTTATGCCCATATTTGGTGCAATACAAGAGGTAAGCTAAATTTTTGGAAATCATGGTTGATCAAACTTTTTTAAACCTTTAGAATTGTTTTAGAAACACAGACTTTTTTGTGACTTAAAATGTTAAGGATTGTGAAACATGTTTTGACGTACTATGAAAAATTAAAACTATTCTGAAAAGAAACTAAAGTTTGGTTTGAACTCTGTTACTTTCAATTTACACAGTTTTGCTTAATGTAATTTGTGCCCTGAGTAGTTTCTGATCTTTGCAGGCAACTAAAGCCCGTCCATACTCTGGGAAAGTTGGACATGATGACGTCGACAGAATTGATATGGCCTACAGGGTTGTTGCTGACCACATTAGAACGATCTCATTTGCCATTGCTGATGGTTCTTGTCCAGGTGGAGTGTTAAATTTTGTTATGTTGATCAATTCAATGGGTGCCTAGTTCCATGGTTATAACTTATAACAACATATAGATGCATAATTATGCCAGTCATGTCAAGTTGGAATGAGAAGTGAAAGTTGTATTTGTTTCATGGTATTGTCAATTTGATGTATTTTCATTATTTATGTGTGAAATGGTTGGAAATATTGAAAAGAGATTCAGGTATGTATATATATGTGTGGATATTATATTCTCTTTTCTCTAACTCTGTAAGTTTGTGATGAACAAATTTAGATTCTCTTAGTCCTTCTAGGTGTACAATATTTTTAAATGGTTGAGATTCTCTGTAAAATAAGTTGTATGAGTTAATCTTATTTTAGTCTTCTATATGCATCCTGTTCTTGGTCATTAGGTACATCAGATTTCTCTAGGTCTAACCATTTCAAGCAATGCATCGCTGTGTCTGTCTGGTTCATGCATGAAGTGAATGTGTGTCTCCTGTAAATAATAAATACACACTTTAATTTCTTGTGTGTTTATGTACAACATGGTGGAGCTAACGTGTCTATATATCAATCTCTGCCTGCATTAGGCTTTCTGTTTTCATTTTTGTATTCAATTTTAGATTTTTAATTTCTAATTTTCCAGTATGTTTCTATGATACTAGGTTAGTGACCCTCCGAAGGATTTCTAATTAATATGGCAATATGCAGGTAATGATGGGCGTGAATATGTTTTGAGGCGCATCCTTCGGCGAGCTGTGAGATATGGTACTGAAGTCCTAAAAGCACCGCAAGGCTTCTTTAATGGGTACACATTACAAACTTATTCACTTTAGTTTATTCTTTGTAGCTTGTAATTTCCTTGTTCAATTGTCATAAAAACTCTGCAGATATTGCACTGTTTATTCCCCATGTACTTATAGTTTAATGGAGGGTGAAGTTTGTATTTTTTCATTCATATGATGATACCGTTCTGTGAAAAGGCTGGTACAAGTTGTGGTGGAGGTCATGAGTGATGTTTTTCCGGAGTTGAAAGAACATGCAACAAAGATTAGGGAGATCATTGCTGATGAAGAGGCCAGCTTTGGCAGGACATTGACTAAAGTATGTGGAGATTACTTCCCTTTTTCTTGTTTTCTTGCTATCTTCCCTTTGGTCAGTGAGTGGATCACGTACAAATTTTTCGATGCTTCCCAAAAATTAAATATTTGCTAGACCTGCAGGTTCCTTCCTTGTGTTGGTTCATCATAATTTTTATTCGAAATGATGGTAGTCATCTTGAATTAACTGGAATTACCATGACCTGGTCCATTACATTGGTTGTGGGCACCTTCTGCACTTTTACTATGATGTACCTGGGTCTTACTAGTTTGTGGTTTTGTTAAGTGAAGTGAGCAAAGCAAGGGTACAAGTTGGGTTTTTATATTACCAACTTCTGTTGGAATATAGAAATTTGGAAAATAACTCAGTTTATTCAGCATAATTGTATTGCAGTATCCTTAATCTCGTCCATTTGATTTTGACATTTCAACATCTATGTTAACTGTTGTTGGAAGATCATGATGATCGAAACTATGTCCAGTGTAACGTGATTCTTAAATCACGTAGATTGCAAACAACTAAACAATGTAATTCCTTTGTAGATCATATCGGCTCATCCTTTCCTAAAACATCCATGGTTAAATAATTATTTCCTATTGTTGACATTAGTTTTTTTTTTTAAATCTCAGAATTAATGAACCCAACACATTTGTTTTCTTCTCCTTTAGGGAATTGAGAAATTTAAGAAGGCTGCTCAAGAGGTCCAAGGGAAAGTACTCAGTGGACAGGTAAGTGGTTGGGTAGTTATGTTGTCGTCAGCTTTATCTTTATAATATGTTGGTGTTTTTATCATGTTTCCAGTTTGAAAGTGAAACATAACTTTTATTGTACAACAGCACCGTTATTTATTTGCACAGATTGACAATCTTCACTGAAGGAGTATTTGAAATAAATTATAAATTTTATTCTTGGTTACTTATTGAAGCATGCCGCGTTGTGCCTTTATGACCTAATTGATTGATGAGAGGAATATAAACAAAACTTGATTGATAGATACAAGCAATATTATAACTGGTTGGGGACCTTTGCATGTAAACCCCATATCCTCAGAGTATCTCATTCACTGGGCCACTATTCTTTGGTCCCATCAGGCTATTGCATTTTCTCCTCTCACTGCAATTCATCATTAAATTGCAGGATGCATTTGACTTGTGGGACACCTATGGTTTTCCTTTGGATCTAACTCAGGTGATTGTAGCTCCAATTTTATGAAAAATAATTTATTGTATTGAATGTGTATTAACAACATACCTGTCAGCTGATGGCTGAAGAAAGAGGCTTGACGGTGGATCAGGAAGGCTACAAGGTGGTTATGGAAAAAGCCAGGGAAAGATCAAGGAGTGCCCAAAATAAGGTTATGAGATGTCTACTTCTGCATACGCAAATAGACTACAAATCTTGAACTTTTGAAAATGCCTCGTTTGTTTATTTATTCTTGAAATTTGATTCATGTAGAAAAGTAAGTGCTATTCAATATTCATAGGTGATGTTCTCTGCGAATCTGGTTATGCTAAACAAAATTTGGTTTCCTGTGTAAATATTCTTAGCAAGCTGGTGGTATTATTAGCATGGATGCTGATGCTACAGCCTCGTTGCACAAGAAAGGGATTGGTGCTACAGATGATTCATTCAAATTTACTTGGTTTCAGGTTAGTTTCTTGCTGGAATTTTTTGTTATAGATCTTGGAGTTTATGTTGTTATTTGTGATCATCGGTTGTCCTTGAAGGCTCTTGCTACATTTTATAAATCAAAACTAACTCAATCCATCTCATGCAAAGAGTAAAGACAGTTTTCTTCTGATTTTGGTCTGGTTCATAAAATGTCATTTCCCTTCTCTCCTTATACTGCGTGTGTTAATTTTGTGGGTCTTTCCCCCTCTTTTCTTTTCTGTTCTAGAAATGATGCTTTGCTTTGTGTTGTCACCATCATTGGTTAAAAATTGAACTAGCAATTTACATTGATCTGATAATGGAATATGAGGAATTCAAAGCTGGACCAAGGAATAATGAGAAATTTCTAAAGGTGGACCAAGGAATATGAGGTAATTAATCATATTGTTATTTTTAAGACGATAAAAGATTATCGTAAAATAAAATAGATTTCTGGAGGTAGAGTGCTAGATCCAGGTTTAGTGTTAATTTCTTGATGTTTGAGGTTTGTTTTGAGTGTGCCTCTGTAGATGCTTACTGACTTATTCTCCTTTCTTCCATGCTGCTTCTTGCTTCTCCAGCTTCATATGTGCCACGCTGTTTGATTTAAGTGTTTTCCAGTTTTTGGGTATTGTTCACATAGTTTTAAATGAGATGATTTTGCGCTCAGCTGTTTGTACCAGCTTTTCACTGTCAATCATTTATTCAGGGAGATGTTATCTTATGCATGTTAGATTAACTATGTCCTCCCAGAACTTTTATATATTTCTTGCTATATTAAGCACACTTATCTGTTGTCAAATGAAGACTCACTGTTATTGCCCTTCTGATGTTTTAGGATCATACAAGTGTGATAAAAGCTTTTTACACTGGAAGTGACTTCCTGGAAAGTGCAGCTCCGGGTGAAGAAGTTGGAATAATCCTTGAAACCTCTAGCTTTTATGCTGAGCAAGGTGGTCAGGTATATATTTTCCCTGATACCAATCACACTGCATCTATGTTACTACTGTTTATTGTCTGAATCTAAAGTTAAATGAGTTGTGTCCATTCTTTCCTTTTCATTTATTAGTTTATGAACTTAAGATAGTTGTCAATTATGTGAAATGAATTGGACTGCATAGTTTGTTATTAAAGAAACTCAACCACATTTCCCTAGTAATAAGAATCAAATTAAGTAACTGTATGTCTATTCGGGACTCCGCTTAGACTAAGACTGGTTGATTGGCAACATGGCTTGAAGTGAATTTTGAACTTTTGAAAAATTAAGAACAAAGGTTTTTAACTATGTATACCATGATGAGGCATTTGCCATTTCTAATGACATTTCATTGAAGATTACCCCAATTGTAGTGGATTCTTCCTAATCCTAAGTTATGTCTTACAATATAAAATATAAATCGTACCGGATTTTTCTAGATATGGCAGGTACATTACAATTTGCTACTCTATTCTTTGTTGAATTCCTTGGCTTGTGCAAATGTGTGAAGACATTCACGAATCATGCCAATCGGAACACAGTCCTAGATTGACTCACTCAGTATTTTTACTTGTAGATATTTGATACTGGAATAATTGAGGGCCCTGATGGAGTTTTTGAAGTGACTAACGTTCAGATCTATGGTGGGTTTGTTCTTCATATTGGTTCTTTCAAAGGAAAAACTGGCAGACTATACAATGAAGATAAAGTAATTTGTAAGGTAATTTTTCTTATTTAATGCTTACATTTACCAGCTCTATCACTCAGATACATATTAGGTGCTATTTGCTTGTCCTTGTGATTAGCCATCTTGCTGTATCTGAGCAGGTTGACTATGATAGACGGACACTGATTGCTCCCAATCACACCTGTACGCATATGTTAAATTTTGCTCTAAGGGTAAGGCTCATATTCAGTGATACCACTACCAATCATAAGGTTATTTTTGTTTGTTTTTAACATTAAACCTTAAAATACATTACAATAAGTGCAGGAAGTACTAGGTAATCATGTTGACCAGAAAGGCTCCATTGTTCTTCCTGAGAAATTGAGATTTGACTTTTCTCATGGTAAGTCTATTGCTGTTAGTTAGCCATCCCTCTGATACGGAACTAATGTTCTTAGAATCATTAAACAGGGAAGCCCGTGAAGCCTGAGGATTTGAGAAAAATTGAGTCAATTGTAAATGAACAAATTAAGGCTGAGCTGGATGTTTTCTCAAAGGAGACCAGGTTGGTTGATGCAAAGAGTATAAATGGTCTGAGAGCTGTTTTCGGAGAGGTATCTGGACCTTGGAGCAATATGTTCCACATTTCTAGTTGTGTGAGGCTGTCGTTATTGCTTTTTTTAATTGCCTATTTATGTAGGTATATCCCGACCCTGTTCGGGTTGTATCAGTTGGTCGCAGTGTGGAGGAGATGCTTGCAAACCCTGCCAGTGAAGAATGGTTATCAATCTCTGCTGAGCTCTGTGGGGGTAAATACCATGGAAATTTTAACTGCTTCATATGGCAAAATTCATGTTGGGTGGTAAAGTCATTGTGCTTGTTCAGGGACACATATATCAAATACAAGAGAAGCCAAAGCATTTGCACTCTTGTCAGAGGAAGGAATTGCTAAAGGAATCCGTAGGGTTACAGCAGTCACACTGGATTATGCTATCAAAGCTATGGAACTGGCTTCCTCACTCGAGCAAGAAATAAATGAAGCATCCAGTGCTGAAGGAAGCGTTCTGGAGCAGGTTCTTGTATTTTTAGATTTGAATTTTGTGCAGACTGCTAATAGTTTGCTGAGTAATTGGAATCATTGATGACAATTGCCTCCGTTTCTTTTTAGTTGTTTGGGTATAAAATTTACTTGACATCTGGTACTATCTCTTAATTTTTTGATCAAACACCCCATCCTACACAAAATGGCCATATTCATGGAAACTCTTTCCTTCAAGCAAGACTTATATTCCTTTTCTATTCATCAGAGATCTTTTTTTTTTTTAATCAGGGTTCATGGAAACTCTATGCTTCAAGCAAGACTTATGTTTTCTGATTCTTTTGCTACTCATCAGAGTTTATTTTTTATTTTTATTGCATTGAGATATGCTAACTTTCCGTTTACTATTCAGAAAGTAACTTCCTTAAATGGTCGTCTGGAAGGAGCAGCCATCCCTTCTGCAAAGAAAGCTGATCTGAAGGCAAAAATCTCTGTGCTTCAGGTAACCCCCCTTCAGCTTGGATGATTTTTTGTTGTGGGTTAATGGACATGTGCTGCTACAATTGGGTTCAAAATCAACAAATCCGAGGGCCTGTGAATTGTCAAATTATGTGAAAGTAGTTCTCTGGACTTTTAATGTTGTTTTCTAGTGTATGAATAGTACATTTTCAGACTTCCGAAGTTGTATTCAGAATGCTCTGAAAGTGTTCCAACATATCTAAAGATGTGAATGTGTTGAGCATTTCGAGGTTTTAATGGCTGGCTCTTCATAGATGGTGTGATATACAAGATACATTTTGTTAATTTCATGGTAAATGGTAGTTAGGCCGCGTTCTTGATTAAGTCTGAATTGTATATCTTGTTGCAGACATGTTTTCCTCATTGACCCCTACCCTACCCCCAACATTCTTTTGACATATTTTGAGAATTACATGGGATAAAAAGAAAATGAGAAGAAAACTGTGTTTTTTGTCAGAGCCAAGTGATAAAAGCCAAAAAGAAGATAGCTGAAGAGCATATGCAGAGAGCCATTGAAGTAGCAGTCCGAACGGCTGAAGGTGCTTTGTCGAATGGGAAGACCTTCTGCATTTCACTTGTTGATGTTGGTGCAGATACTACTGCCATCCGTGAGGCGGTTGTCAAAGTCATGGAGCAGAAGGTATTGAGCCACTTCCTTGTTAAATTAAATTGTTAGCATTATTTTTTACTTGTGTTATGATGTAGAGATCTTTGACTCTGTGTTGATTCTGTTTGATTTTTTTTGGTGGCCAAATAGGGGATGGCAACGATGGTCTTTAGCAGAGATGAAAAATTGAACAAGGCTTTTGTGTGTGCTGGTGTACCAGAGGTAGATGGCAAGTACAAGCAATTAAACGTGACAGAATGGTTGAAAAAAGTTTTGGAGCTGATAAACGGAAAAGGAGGTGGAGGAAAAGGGGGTCTCGCTCAAGGCCAGGTTAGTATTGCCATTTCATTATCTATCATGATTCATGAATTGCATACTAAGATATAAACCTCATGACAGAGCAGATAGTATGTGCGACATTAAAAGACAATGTAGAACCACCCCCCCCCCCCCCATGCTACATTATTCTGAACTGGCCTTGATGATAATGCTCCTCTGTAATGCTAAACATGACCCTATTCATTTCAATACCGAAAAATTGATTTTCCTTTTCTTTTATTATGAATATTTGGTAACTGAGCCCTTTTGCATCTTTTGGTATATTAACTGTGGGTAAAGTATTAAGTAATAAAAGATTTTAGTTGATATCTTGGCATTCTCATTGTGGTACCTTTAGGTGTACATCTAATTATTCACTTGTACTTGCTGTCCAACTTGGCTATGGAAAAATAGTATAAGCATACTACTAAGTAGTGAGAAATATCAGCAAGAAATTATACAATTTTGTTTGGAGCTTTTAGGGGACTATATATGTAATTTTTGGAGTACTTTTATCTTTGAACTTGTCCTTGTGTGCATGCATCGGCGGGTTAATTCTGACAACAGCTTAAGAATATTTAGTATCAAATCCTTTGTTTAAAGTTTTTGGTTTCAATATATTTGATTTTACAATGCGGTTGCAGGGAAGTGATGCATCCCGCATTGAAGCTGCAATAGATGTGGCAGAATCCTTTGCAGCAATGAAGTTAAGTTGATGGAAATGATGAACCAAAAGAAGTGTTGCACCCTACAAAACTAATTTACTGCCATTTATGTGAAATTTATACACGAGTTGATAGGGGGTTTTATAGCTGAAAATTTAAATGTCTGGGAGTATAGGATTACATTTCAATGAACTTTTTTTATTTTCCATTTTCTCGCACCAAGAAATACAATCTCGTATGCTGTTTGAACTCTCCAACGTTTTGTTTGGACTCTAAATTTCCCTGGTGCTTTTTTTACATAGAGTTTTTGGAGTTGTTTGGTATTTTCTAGTGATAAATTTATACAATTAGAATTTATAAATTAAAAAGGATAACGTCAACATAATAAAATGACATTTGTGATTTTAACTACTCATTAAAATTGAAAATATTGAATAAATTTCAGAAGTAATGAGTTTATGTAAATAAAATAAATAATAATAATAAATAACATATAACTGTCAGAATATAAAAAAATATTAAACTCACCTGTGCGTGTGATCCCCGCTCACTGTCAGAGGCGTAGCCAAATTTCAAATAGCTGACTCCGAAATTAATAACATGTAAGAGCATCCATAATAAGTTAATTTTGTGGCATTATTAATTAGAGCAACCACATTGATTCATTTTGGTGTGTTTTTAATTAAAACAAAATATGTGTTAATTAATGTATGTGCGTTTTTAAGTGTATATTTTTATGTAATTAGTGTGTGTGTTAAACTTTCTTATCCTCTTTTTAATGATTGACTAATATTCTAATTAATGTGATCTAATTTGCAACCAATAAAAAATGTCTTTTTCAAAATAAAATAATATAATAAAAATTAGTGGATAATGTGATCCATATGTAATGATTGTGTTTGAGATAAAATTGATGTAGATTTGTGTTAAATTGATGTAGATGTATGTTTTAAGAAAATAAATGTATTTAATTAGTGTGTTGACATGTGAATCTCATATTAAAATGATATGTTAAAAATCCATTAATGTGGGTGTCCTTAATGAAAGTGAATTAATTGGTGCAAGTGTGTTAATAAGTGTGTGTTAATTAAGATGTATTAGTATGTGTTCGGGGAAGATAATTGACATTAATGTCCCCTTCTTGTCCCCCAATTTTTCGTACCAATCTCGGCTCCTGAGTGTGGGCATCACCGCCCAATCAATAGAGCGCGTGTAGCACACGAGCCACAGAGGCGATTGGCAGTGGCCGCACACTGCCAAATGCTGCTTTTGACTTTTTTTTCTTTGTATTATGCTATTCATTTTAAGGAAATGCATATATTTAATTCAATTTACTTTTAATGCTTTTTTATTTGATTTATTACTCTTACATAGAAAAATTTTCTACATTTTCATTTATTGTAATTTGAGTCTTTGTACATTCTTCTCTGTTTAAATCATATTCCTATACAATTTTTTTTGTTGTAAGTTAATTATTTTTTTACTTTTATTTACATTAAATTTTAGGCAACGAATTTGATTTTTTTTGTTTTTGTTTTTAATCATTATATGACCAATAACCATATATATATTTATTAAATTCAATCAATTTTCTACGTACAAGAACCCGATTTAGAAAAATAATGTACAAACAATCAATTTTTTTTTTAAAACTTAATTCAAGAAAACAGAAAATGCAAGGACTAGTGATATAGGATAATTATTTGAAAATAATTTTGTTAAATTTAACGTGATCAATTTTAGTAATGTATTTAATAAAATTGGAGACAATTATTCTAAATCAAGTCTAGAAATGAATAGACGAAATATGAGAATGTTATGAAATTAAAGATGATGGTAGTAAAAGATATAAAATTAATAATAAATTGAAAAAATAATCGATCCGACCTGGTGCGCATTTAACGCGTCCCACGCGCACCTCACACGTCCACACGCCCAAATTCTAGCTCAAACCCTAGTTTCTTAGTTAATTGATCTAACCTCTTAGTTTGTCGAACCTAATATCTTAGTTATGTTCGCATATAGTGTATGACAGACTTATAATATCTTTCAAAACCTTTATATTGTAATAATATAATCTTTATGCATAATAATTTAACATTCTCATTATAATAATACAACCTTATGTTATTTTTTAAGTATATAAATGTTATGATATTTGTACGTAAAAGTTATACTAATATAACATAAATGTTAAGTCATACTATGTGAATTTTTATAGTGAAAAAAATCTAAGTAATATCATTTAAAAGTTATGATATATGTATGTAAATGTTATACTAATATAACATAAATTTTACATAACTTTTAATTATGTTTTTTATACTGAATTTTTTTTAAAGTAATTTTACTTAAAAATTATGATATTTGTATATAAAGGTTATACTTGATAAACATAAAAGTTACATTCAGTAAACATAAATGTTATATCATAAATTAAAAAAAAAAAAACCTCGACGTGGATTTAAGCCAGACCTGACTCGCGCCCAATTATATGGATCATGATCCATGCATTTTGTGTACACAAACACTATTCTCTAAAAAAAAATGTTTACATATCAACTATAGACCACCAAACTTCGATTTAGAGAATATACACCTCTTTGCTATATTTTCACGATCATTATTAAGTTTGCACTTAATAATGATAAAGATAGTTGAGAGATGATAGTGTTTTTTATACATTGATTGGTCCAACAGAATTTAACCTCTGTTTGATACGTTCATTGGATATGGTTTCAAACATAATCAAAAAGTTCAATTAAAATAAATCAAACATGTATAATGATTTTTTTTTTTCCTTCTAAAAAGCATAGACCAATGTCTGTCCAACAACCCTCACAACTAGTGGTGGCCGTTTCCTTACAATATTTGATGAACTTAACAGCAAAATCAAAATTTTCTAAAATTAAGGTTTTGTTTGGATAGAGTGATTTCTAATCAATTTAAATTACTCAACAAAAAGTTAAAAAAAAAAGTGTTTTATTTCAAATACACATCTATCCAAACATTATCGATGAATTTATTACTAAAATTTTCAAATCCCTCCATCCAAATCATCCTAAAAATTTTCAATCTAAAAATTAAGAATTTCAAAATAAGCTTAGAAAATGGAATATGAGGATATAATTGATATTTTAGAAAATGTACCCACCAAATTAAGCTATAAAAACACAATAAATCCGGATTGAATCTTCTTTTATATTTAATGATACATCACACATTTCATAATATTTAATACGATTATATATTAAATGGTAATGCCATTGATTATTTTGGAATATGAGAAATAGAAGATTTAAATTTTAATGTGAAATAAATCATAGATGCATTTATTATTATTTATTTGCATAGACAGGAAAACAATATATGATAGCAAAGACAGCAATCTAGCAATGGAGTAGTGTTGAGATTCTGGGTGAAATTCGAGCTTGCAATGGATTCTTCATCACAGTGGTGAACTCTTGCTTCTCACTAAGATCAACTTCATCTCCTTCCACATTTCTCCATTCGAATTTCCATATCAGATTCCCCACGAAATACTCCAAATGCAGCAGAGCCAATGCGTATCCAGGGCACACTCTTCTCCCTGCACCAAACGGCATCATCTTTATCTCTCTGCTCCCTGTTATATCCATGGCGTCTTCTTCTCCGGCGCCTTTCATGAACCTCTCCGGCCTGAACTCCATCGGATCTTCCCACACCTTCGGGTCCCACCCCATATCCGCCACCATGAAGTTCACCAGAGCGTCCTTCGGTATCGTGTACCCGTCCAATTCCACGTCCTCTGTCACCTTATGCGGCAGCACGAAGTGCCCCGGCGGATGTCGCCGGAGACCTTCCAGCACCACCGCCTTCAGGTACGGCAGTTTCTGTAGATCCTCCTCGTTGATCGTTGTTTCTTCGTGGTCTGGTTCTCCGACGACGTTTTTGATTTCCTGGTAGAGCTTGCTTTGGATTTGGGGGTATTTGACCAGATTCGCGATGATCCATTGGAGAGCGGTGGAGGTGGTGTCGGTGCCGGCGGTGAGGAATTCGCTGCAGAGGCTCACCATTTCTTCTTCGTGAAGCTTCCTGTTCTCTTCTGGAAGCTGCAAATCCTGCAGCGTGTCTACGTAAGCCACGACGTCATCTTTTCCAGGGCTGCTTGTTTGTTTGGATTGGATTCGAGCTTTGATTAGCGGAATCAATATCTTGTCTTGCTCGTCACGCATCTGAATCAGTTCTCTCCAGCGATTTCGGAATATAATCCTCCCCAATCGAGGCCAGAGATTGAGGATGTTGAATCTGCGAAAACCTAGAAGAAGCCTCCGCTGAATGTCTTCGATTTCCTTGATTTGATTTTCCTCAAGCTTATCGCCAAAGCACATGAACACCAGCAAGCAGAACATGGCGTACTGGAAGTGATCGATTAGCTTCACAGAGGATTCTGATTGGGCAGTTTCTCGGAGGCGGCGGATGAGGAGAGAGAGGACCCACCGGCGGCAGGTGGCGTAGCCTCTGACGCGGGAGGGGTGGAGGATTTCGTGAGTGAGGTTGCGGCGGAGGAGGCGCCACGTGGCGCCGTAGGGGGAGGAGCTAATGGCCTTCTGAGGTTTGTTCAAGAACCGGGTGGTGGGGGGCGGGCCGGGCCGGTCGGCGAATACGGCGCCGTTTTGGACTAGGGCTTGGTGTGCGAGGGAGTGGCTGCCTACGTATATGAAGAAACGGTGAGCGATTTTCATGGTGATGAGAGGGCCGTAGCGGGGCTTGAGGCGGCGGAGGATGAACTCCAGGTCGGAGATTGGCCGGCGAAGCCATATCGCGTTTCCGATGATGGGGAGGCGGCGCGGCCCCGGTGGTAGGGGCTTCTTGGCGGTGGTGAACAGGGTGGAGATGGATTTGATAAGGGCGGCGATACATAGAGAGAGAATGAGGAGAAACCAGGCCTCCATTTTCAGAGTGTAGAGGATAAAAAATAAAGGTAATTTATTTATTGAAATTAAATAATTGGTTTAGTATATATACTGCAAAAGGAATCCACGTTTGGCTTAGCCTTATCTTGTTATTCATCCCTCCTCCCTTCTCATGCTTATGCCCTTTCCCATCATCTCTGGGTTTATTTATTAAATTAATTAATACTCCATTAATGAATTAATATTGATATTTTTATAATAATTTAGGAATTATTTAATGATTAGTGCTACAGATGTTACTGATAAATGTAAAAAATTATAAATCTATGTAATATTTGAAGCCCATAATTGGTCAACGACTGGTGATGTGGTGGTCTAATACAAGTTTCTTGGTCATCAAGAAAATCTGATACAAGTAGCAAACTTAAAATATAATAACATATTTAAGATAAATTCTTGGATGAGATGTGGTGGTCTAATAAAAGTTTCTTGGCCACCAAGGAATCTGGTACAGGTAGTAAACTTAAAATATAATAAAAGATTTAAAATAAATTCTTGGATGAGATGGAAATGACGGGTGTAACTCGATCATCGAATCAGTTAATGGTCAACGATAGATGATAACTATGAATATTTTGATCAACACAATAATATCAACGAAGTTAAATATAATATTTTTGAGTATATTAAATTATATTTTTGTATTATATAATATTAGACAAAAACTTATGTGCAACTGGTGTACGCAATCCACACATTTATGTTATAAATGTAGTACCTTTATGTTATAAATGTAACACCTTTATGCATGTTCATTTTAAAAGGTACAAATATTTGTATATAAATGTACTACATTTATAACATAGAAGTCTTACGTGCAACTCTGTGCACTAGTTGCACGGAAGTGTTACTCATAATATTTTTATGTGTGAGATAATATTTTTGAAAAATTATGTTTAACAAGTAATACCATGTAAATACTTGTGAGTATCATATATTCTCTTATAAATATCGTGTAATATTTTTGTACTTATCATTGTAATACTTTTGTTACCAAAATTTTAAATCTTGATTAAATTGGAAAAAATGTGATTTGATAAATAATATTTTTATTATCATAAGATGATACTTTTGACTGCTGACCGTTATTGAGCGAATCATGTTGGCCCATGACTGATAATCTCTTCAAGAACTAAATAGGAAAGATGCATATGCCTACTTATTGTTGTTGTTTTTTTTTTTTTTTTTCAATTAATGGAATTTCTTTATTCCTCATCTTTACCACTAAGTTGGAGTTTATTCTCAAAATGGCAATTTCATAAACATTTGGCTTCGGTAAGTTTTTAAATTGAAAATTCATATTTAATTTTCAAAAGAAGTGTCATTATTTAAGGAATGTCAGTTTCACCATAACCAAAATTTAGGATATTGTTAACTCATCTTCATGTTATTTTCTTAATCGTTTTCTTCTCTCTCCTCCTCTTCTCATTTGATTTGGAAAGATTGAAGACTTTACTTGGAAGGAAAAGTATTAGCTAAAACTCTTTCCTATTTGATTTAATTTATTATTTTTGTTCTTTTGCATAAAAGAAAAGAGTTGGGTCAAATTTGTACAATTCTTGTTACTTATTAGTAAATGATTTCGAATACATTTCCATAAGAAACCACAATACTTGAAAAAATAAAAGGAAAAACTTGAGTTAAATTCAATTATGGTGAATAAAGGATCTCAAATTCTCATTCAATTAATCTTTGTTTTATACTCTAGACAAAAACTTGACATGAGATTTTTTGTTAAACTAATATATTACATTTCCTAATTTAAAATAATTACCAGATATCACATGTATCAAGTGACATTTTTAATTAACATGTGATGTGTATTAGATGTCATTTATAAAATATAATATATAATAAAAAAGATGTCATTTATAAAATATAATACCAAATATAATAAAGAGTTATTACAACAAAATTAATCCTTAATTGTTTATTTCTTTTTTCCAAAAGGGATAACGACATCTTACTTCCTCTGTTCCTTCATATTATGATGAAATAATTTAAAAATTGAAACTACTCAACTGTCCACAATGACTTCTTTAATCAAGTGTAAATTACTTTCAAATTCACCTAAAAAATATAATTTAATTAAGCGCAAATTGTTGGGCTATTCCTCCATAATTGGGAAGCCCACATTAAAAGGCTTATAAGCCCAACATCTAGAAGTATTCATTCTAGAATGTGTTGGAAGATTCTAGAGATATTGAGGAAACTTCTTTGGGATTTCTCTAGAAAAGCTTCTTTGGAATCTTCTAGAGAATCTCGTTCTAGAAGCTCCTCATCATCTATTATAAATAGATGAGTTGAGAAGACATTTGAAACAACTCAAAAGTGAGAGTTCCTCCTAGAGGGAGAGAGTTCTCTTAGAGAGAATCAAGTGAGTTCAACAAGTGAGATAATAAGTGAGATAATCCTCTAGTTGAGGCTAGACAAGTGAGATAATCCTCTCTAGTTGAGGCTAGAGAGAATCAAGTGAGTCACAAGTGAGTTCAAGTGAGTTATCCTTTAGTTGAGGCTAGAGTTACAAGTGAGTTATCCTCTAGTTGAGGCTAGAGAGAATCAAGTTACGAGTGAGTTCAAGTGAGTTATCCTTTAGTTGAGGCTAGAGTTACAAGTGAGTTATCCTCTAGTTGAGGCTAGAGAGAATCAAGTGAGTTTAAGTGAGTTATCCTCTAGTTGAGGTTAGAGAGAATCAAGTGAGTTCCTTTAGTTGAGGCTAGAGTTACAAGTGAGTTATCCTCTAGTTGAGGCTAGAGAGAATCAAGTGAGTTCAAGTGAGTTATCCTCTAGTTGAGGTTAGAGAGAATCAAGTGAGTTCAAGTGAGTCGAGGCTAGAGAGAATCAAGTGAGTTCAAGTGAGTTATCCTCTAGTTGAGGTTAGAGAGAATCAAGTGAGTTCAAGTGAGTTATCCTCTAGAGTGAGTTAAGTGAGTTACAAGTGAATTCAAGTGAGTTATTCTTTAGTTGAGGCTAGAGAGAATCAAGTGAGATAATCCTTTAGTTAAGGCTAGAGAGAATTAAGTGAGATAACGTATTCCACTATAAAGAGAGATAATCAAGTAAGATAACGTGTTCCACTATAGAGAGAGATAATCAAGTGAGATAACGTGAGATAATCAAGTGAGATAACATATTCCACTATAAAGAGATAATCAAGTGAGATAACGTATTCCACTATAGCGAGAGATCAAGTGAGATAACGTATTCCAAGAGATTGAGAGTTATCCTCTAGTTGAGGCTAGAGAGAATTTTTGTAATCATTGTAATCTTATCTCCTATAGTGAAGAAATCTCAGATTGAGGTCCACCGTGGTGGTTTTTTCCGATTTGCTTTTCCACATAAAAATTTGTGTCTCTACAACTCTTCTTTATTCTTGTTTGCCTTTATTTAAATCTCATTACTTTATTGCCCATCTTAAATTCGGGAAAAAGAACACGTTTCTGCTTTCCAACAATGGTATTAGAGCCAGGTTGCAACAAGTATATAAGTTTTTGTGTCATTTAAGATGGAGGGTATCAATGGAGATAACTATTTCTATTGGAAGCTTGATGATGCAGGACTAGTAAGCCACTTTGGTGATGGTAAATAGAAGCTCACCAAAGGCAACATGATCATTGCCCGAGGAAGAAATGAAGGCTTCTTCCACGTCACACAAAGAAAGTTATGCAATGGAAGACCAATGTTGTACATGACAACTCAAATATTGAGTTATGATACATGAGGTTAGGACACATGAGCGAGAAGGGATTGTAAATCCTTGCCCGAAAAGAATTGTTCCACAATGTGAGAGGTTAGGACAAATGAGCGAGAAGGGATTGCAAATCCTTGCTCGAAAAGAATTGCTCCCAATGTGAAAGGTGCGACACTTGACTCTTGCATTGATTGTTTAGCTGGAAAACAACATAGAGTTTCATTTCAGAAATCTGCACAACCAACAAGAAGAAAACATATTCTTGATTTGGTACATACTGATGTGTGCTTTATGACTGAAAAATCTCTTGGTGGTGCTTTATATTTTGTAACCTTCATTGATGACCATTCGAGAAAAGTTTGGGTGTCTTTGCTTAAAACTAAAGATCAGGTGATTGAAGCATTCAAGGAGTTCCATATGAGAGTGGGACGAGAGACGGGTTTGATGTTGAAATGCATTCGATCCGATAATGGTGGAGAATATCGTGGCCCATTTGAAGCATATTGTAGGTCACATGGCATTAGGCTCGAGAAGACGCCTCTAAAGACACCTCAACTAATGAAGTGATTGAAAGAATGAATCACACCATTGAAGAAAGAGTGAGATGCATGCTTTCTCACGCTAAACTACCTAAGACATTCTGGGGAGAAACTGTGAAGACTGCTGTTGATATTATCAATCTCTCACCATCAGTTCCTTTGGATGGAGATATCCAAGAGGAAGTTTGGTCAGGAAAGAAAATGTCCTTTAATCATCTGAAAGTATTCAGGTGTCGTGCATTTGCTCATATTCCTAAAGATGAGAGAGCGAAACTTGATTCAAAGACAAAACAGTAGATCTACCTTGGTTCACCAAAAGATGAACTTGGATATTGTTTGTGGAATCCAATTGAGAAAAAGATAACAAGAAGTCGGGATGTTATCTTTTTCAAGGATCAAACAATTGAAGACTCTTGAAAGGAAGTAAAACCCAAGAAAGTCAGCAACTATATCCCGGAAGTACATGACACTTCAGAAGGAGATGTCTCTGAGATCCGTGAATAGGAAGAAATAAATGATGATGAAAGCTATGAAGCTGCAGATGAGTCAAACCACCAGCCCTAACAGACTGAGTTGGAGAATACTCAATTAGAAGTTCCAATACAGCCTTAGGAAGGCCGACCCAAGAGAACAATACGTTTTTCTGCCAAATTTGATAGGTTTGTGATGTTTACAGATGAGGGGGAGCCACAAAGTTACGAAGAAGCTATGCTTGATGACCACAAGGAGGAGTGGATGATAGCCATGCAAGACGAAATGTAATCCTTGCATGAGAATCAAACATACGATCTAGTAGAGCTACCCAAAGGAAAACAAACACTAAAAAAATGGGTGTACAGGCTGAAGGTTGAAGAAAACAGCTCAAAACCCAGGTACAAAGCTCGGATCGTTGTAAAGAGATGTAATCAAAAGAAAGATATAGACTTCGATGAGATATTTTCACCAGTGGTGAAAATGTCGTCTATACGAGTGGTTTTAGGCTTTGCCACCTGCTTGGATTTGGAGATCGAGCAACTTGATGTGAAAACGGCGTTTCTGCATGGAGACCTAGAGCAAGAAATCTACATGGAGCAACCCGAAGGATTTGTAGTTCCGGGTAAAGAGCACATGGTGTGCCGACTCAAGAAGAGCCTCTATGGTCTGAAGCAAGCCTGGAAACAGTGGTACAAGGAGTTTGATTCATTCATGAGTGAGCATGGTTTCAAGAAGACCTTCATTGATCACTGTGTCTTCGTGAAGAGATATGACAATAATGAGTTTATTATACTTCTTCTTTATGTTGATAATATGCTAATTGTAGGACAAGACTCAAAGAAAATTACCGCAGTGAAGAAAACACTAAGTTCATCATTTGCCATGAAAGATTTGGGTCCAGCAAAGCAAATCCTTGGACTGAAGATCACTCATGATCGATCCAAGAAGTTATTGTGGCTTTCTCAAGAACGATACATTGAAAAAGTTCTTGAAAGATTTAGCATGCACAACGCTAAACCGGTCAACATACCACTCGCTGGACACTTTAAGTTGAGTAAGCAACAATGTCCAATGAGTGAGAAGGATAAAGTCGAGTTGAAAAATATTCCATATTCATCTGTAGTTGGAAGTCTCATGTATGCGATGATATGTACAAGATCGGATATTGCATATGTTGTTGGTGTGGTAAGTCGTTTCTTATCCAACCCCGAAAAAAAATATTGGGAAGCTCTTAAGTGGATACTTAGATATCTCTGTGGGACAACGAATAAAAGATTATGCTTTGGTAAAGGAAATATCATATTGAAGGGTTACACAGATGCAGACTTGCAGGAGATATTGATTCAAGAAAATCAACGTTGGGATACTTGACAACCTTTTGCAGGGGGAGCTGTATCCTGGCAGTCCAAGCTCTAAAAATGTGTAGTATTATCCACTACCGAAGTTGAGTATATCGCAGCAACTGAAGCATGCAAGGAGATGTTGTGGATAAAGAATCTACTGATTGAGCTGGGCCAAAGACAAGAAATGTACGTATTGAATTGTGATAATCAAAGTGCAATTCATATTGCCAGGAACTCCACATTTCATTCTCATTCAAAACACATTGATGTCCGATATCATTGGATTCGATATGTGTTGGAAAAGAAACTCCTACAGCTTGAGAAAGTTCACACTGATAATAACTGGTCAAACATGATGACAAAAACAGTTTCGACCAAGAAATTTGAAGATTGCTGTGAAGGGGCTGGATTGGTGATTCCTCCCAATTAAGTCGGAAGGGGGAGATTTGTTGGGCTATTCCTCCATAATTGGGAAGTCCACATTAAAAAACCCATAAGCCCAGCATCCAGAAGTATTCATTTTAGAATGTGTTGGAAGATTCTAGAGATATTGAGGAAGCTTCTTTGGGAATCTTCTAGAGAAGTTTGTTCTAGAAGCTCACATCATCTATTATAAATAGATGGGTTGAGAAGACATTTGAAACAACTCAAGGGTGAGAGTTCTCCTAGAGAGGGAGAGAGTTCCTCTTAGATAGAATCAAGTGAGTTATCCTCTAGTTGAGGTTAGAGAGAAATCAAGTGAGATAATCCTCCAGTTGAGGCTAGAGAGAAATGAGTTATCCTCTAGTTGAGGTTAGAGAGAAATCAAGTGAGATAATCCTCCAGTTGAGGCTAGAGAGGAACCAAGTTGAGGTTATCTAGAAATCAAGTTGAGGTTAGAGAGAAATCAAGTGAGATAATCCTCTAGTTGAGGCTAGAAAGAATTAATTGAGATAACGTGTTCCACCATAGCGGGAGAGAATCAAGTGAGATAACGTGTTCCACTATAGCGAGAGAGAATCAAGTGAGATAACGTGTTCCACTCTAGCGAGAGATTGAGAGTTATCCTCTAGTTGAGGCTAGAGAGAATTTTTGTAATCATTGTAATCTTATCTCCTATAGTGAAGAAATCTCGGATTGAGGTCCACCGTGAGTTTTTTCGATTTGGATTTTCCACGTAAAAATTTGTGTCTCTACAACTCTTCTTTATTCTCGTTTGCCTTTATTTAAATCTCATTACTTTATTGCCTATCTTAAATCCACAAAAGGAAAAAAGAACACGCTTCCGCATTCGATAGATCTTTTCCCAACACAAATTAACATAAGTTTATATATTAACAAAAAAAAAAAAAAATTGAAAGGAAAAAAAATGAATATTAGGACAAAAGTGATCCTTAAACAAGTTTCCAGGTATCTGTAACTTTTATAATTTCTAACAATAAATTCTACAAATATAGTCAAACACACTAGCTATGAGACTATAATCATTTTCTGATTAAAGGAAATGAAATATGCGTTTACGAGAGAACATTCATTTATATAATTATTGTTATATCGATTATATATTTATTTTAATACAATGATTCTAGATAGAATTATATATTTATTTTAATACAATGATTCTAGATAGAAAGTATCTCACCATGTTTTGGGTTTCTAAGAAGTTACGTAAATGTGAAATGAGGCACAAGTCCTTTTAGGAAATATTCAATATTCCCTCACTATCATCAAGATTTGATCTTCACTTTCTCAAAATCTTTTTTGATCTGATCTGATCTTCACTTTCTCAAAATCTTTTTTGATCTGTCTTTCTATGTGAAAGTTGAAAACCCCACTTTGAGAAGAAAAACCAAAAAAAAAAAAAAAAAAAAAATTACGAAACACTATTTTGAATTTTTTATCCCTTTGGAATTGAATGTATGGAGTTTTCAATTATTTTATGAGTGAAATTATTTGCACCCAGAACTTCCCGATATATGTTCATAAATTTATGAGAAAAGTACATATTTAAAATTTAATTGTTATATTAAAATATTAAAATATACAATTGTTCTTCCCCCTTCCAACATCCTATTTTTTACTCATTATGTTTTAAATCCTTTTTTTGAAATAAAATATCATAATCTCCAACATGCCACGTGAAGAGAGAAGAAGAACTGTTGTACCATAATATTACCGACCTTGACTTTCCTTAAAACCAAAGCAAATGTTTATGAAATAATACTGTTAGTGGTGTTGTTGACAACTTCAGTGGCAACATTAATAGTTTTATCATTTTTCCTTATAAATTACATCAAGAGATTTATGGTTTTCACGTGATATGATATTATGAGATTTATTATTAATTAATAACGTGTGTTTTAGGATGCAGATTGTGAATCAAGATTTGAATAAGTCAAAATAAACTAAATTCCTAGTTTCAAGGGATTTGTTTATTTGATTTATATTCTTGATATCTTTTTAAACTCACATGTTTATTTGCAGGATTGTTTGACCAAGTAATTTAAGTCTTTCAAATTAAAACAAATTCTTATTCTTATGGGAGTTGTTTATTGAAAGATTAATATTACTTAATTAACAAAAGACGTGAGTTCTATTTATCTCCAAGCAGAGGCGCACGATCGTTTGATGGAGACTAATTCAAACTTGAAGATGAGAAGATCTTGTCCTCCAAGGTTTGAGAGAGAGACCTTGTCGAAGAAAGAGAAGAAGGCAAACACGTGAAGAGTGTGCAAACCTTGTGCCATCATGGTGAAGTATGGAGAATGAGCGTGGAGAGCAAGTTGGAGAAAGAGTCCACCATAGATCTTGGAGCGCAAGGAATGGAACTGAAGTTCACAACATGAAGTGTGGCTGATCGAGTCTATAAATAGAAGATCAAATCGAAGAAGAAGAGACACTTCCACATTTTGCATACAAGAGTCTTCAAGCAAGTTTCTTATCTTATACTCTTGTATTGTTTTAATCAACCACTTTTTAATATTTCATTGTTCTTACTTATTTTAGTAGATCTATTCTCGGATAGATCTCATAGCAAAGTAGGTTCAGTGCTTGGTTGATAAGATCATAGTTTACACGTCCATTTGTTCATTGTTTACGGACGTATATACATAGAGTGTCATTTTGAGGATTTCACAAAGTTATCTTATTTGTACTACAAAGATATATCAATAAGACACCTTTTGCCCTGAGACAGTTCACGAGTATCATTATATACTCGTGGATAAATTCCGTGTGTTGTTATCTAATATCTTTGCTTATATTCCGCTGTGTGTTAACTCTGGTGTTAACAACATTACACACAACATTTGGTTATTGTTACTTTTTATCTTGCATAGGAGCACTCGGAAACTTTCAAATACAAAACACCAAGCTGATAACATCTTCAGAATGGCCAACATCTCCAAATTCTCCGAAAAGACAAGGTTGGTGCGTCAAGGCTAGAGATCCCGAGCTACCCCAACTCGGTCCAAATGACGATGAGGATGGATCCTTGGCATTTCTTGTTAAAGAAACAATGGAAATTGCCCAATTAATAAGGGTATGTTTGTTTTGAATTTATGTAGGATTAGAGAAATACGACTTTGAAATCTTGAGTTTTTGAAATAAAAGTGAATAGTTAAAATCTGTAATTGTTTAGAGATTTTGTAGGGTATGATTAGTATAGATGTCAAATCAATGCTAGAAAAAATATTATTGTGTAATATTTATATTGTTAGTTGATGTAATGGTAATGATTGTATGATTGTAATAGTAAAAATTTAGGTGTGTATTGAAATTTGTGTATTAATAAATTATAGTATAAGGTTAATGATTGCGTTTTTATTTGAATAAATTAGGATTTTGTCAGATTATATAATATTCTTCTAACCTCAAAACAAACGAGGATTTGAATGATCTAAATCCCAAATCCCCACTAGTAAACACTAATCCAAACATAGTCTAAAGTATCGGCCTTCAAGTTTGACCCAAGGGTATAGATCAACCTCTACCAGCTCTTACCAGCAAGCTTGAAATGTGTCATATCAAAATCAAATTACTTGCAAAGTATGATTGTTAATCATGGGGGCTTCCCTGAAATCAAGAGATTATGTCCATAAATCCTTCCCATGATAGACTACTATAAATAGACCCTCAAATGTAACAATAGGGATTATCAATTTCATACACAAAAAACCCTAAAAAGCTACTGTAAAAGCACCCGAGCTACTAATTGTTCGTGTTGATTTTACGGACTTGGTCTAGCAGATCTCAAATTAATATAAGCAAAGACTCCCGATGTCATTCACTTACATTCCCTCCGAGTTTATATAGTCATTTACTTGATTAACCTCCATAAACTCTTTAATCTATACTATTACTCAAATACATTGAATGTGTGGTTATAAATACTCTTTACGATTTTTATACATCAACAACAGAAATAAAAATTCTAAGCATGGCTAAAAATGTGGTGCTACTTTTCAGCGCTATTTTTAAATTGACGGTGGATGCTAGTTTTCTTCTCTCACTAAAGTTGGCGCTAGTTTGTTGACATGTAAAATGTGTTGCTACTTTCAGCGCTATTTTCTCTCTTTATTTTTTTTTTTAATTTTTTTAAATATTTTATATGATAATTTTGTAAATTTTTGGTTAATTTTTGTATGATAAAAATTTGAGTGAGCACGAATGTTGATTTTTCAATATGGAATGTAATACAAAAAGTTTAAATTAACTAGGGTACTAGCTATTTGAAAAACGTAGATGATAATATAAAAGTAAAAAATTAACATGAGTGGTCATTTTTCAACATGGAAAATAAATATACGATAAAAATGATAAACAATTTTAAAAAATTACTAAATAAATTAAGACACATGAAAATAAAATATAAAATGAATGAAAATAACAATGAAACCTAATAATTCAAGAGACCAACCCCAATCCCAAACCCTATATGATCTGAAAATTTCCAAACATATTAGTAGGTTTTAGTACTTTGAGATTTTTTTTTTTCATTTTACATTAAGGTTCATTAAATTAATTATATGTTTTTTTATCTATTAAATTTCAAATATAAAGAGTAAAAAATAATATTAAACAATGTTTACACACGTGTATATGTGTTATTTAATGATAACACAAGTTTTAAAATATGATTAAATAAATTAATAATTAGAATATTAAGTAATATTTCTTTTAGTGTAAAATTTAGTGTACCGAAGATAAAATATTATTTATGTACTACTTTAGTGCAGAATTTGCACTTATATAGTACAAACGGTTGTGGATGCTCTAAAGCTTTTAATAGTCGCTCCAAATATATACTCCCTCCGTCCCGTGATAATTTGCACACCCATCCCGGCATGTGGAATAAGAAAATGTGTTATTTTTTGTTTTTTGAGTTGAAAAGTCAACAAAAATTAAAGGAAAGTGTGCAAATTACTTTCCTTTTCGGGGGTGTGCAAATTATCTCGGAAAACCCCGAAAAAGAAAGTGTGCAAATTATCTCGGGACGGGGAGAGTATTAGTCCACTTACATGTTAAAATAAATAGATGTCTTTTATTTTTATTACAAATTGACTGAGCTTCACAATATTCAACATATGACCTCCTTTAACACTTAAAATATGAGAGTATGATATAAATAAAAATGAGTGTCTTAAATCAAATTACTCACAAAATCCGATCAAGTTTTTTTATTTTACATAGTTAAGACATTTGATTTTAATTTTCACACAAACTAGGAAATATTGAATAATTTGATCGAATCTCGAGAGTGATGATGTATTAAGAAGAAAAAAGGGACTAATTTGGTTTAGTACCATTAAAGGCATAATATAACACACGCAGTAAAAGATTGATTAACCACGACTCAGTGAAGTCGTGTGTAGCTTCAACGATTACAGACCAATTATAAAGAGAAATAGAAATCGTCGTTCGACTTGACAATATAAATCTAAAACAAAAATTTCACACAATATTTTGCAAAATTTTGAATTAGAAGAAAATAAAAATCAGTCGTTAATTCTCTCTTCAGAAGAAACCCTCGCCATCCATCGTCGACGGAAAGAGGCTTCAGTTTCCGGACTTGTATTGCTCAAGAAGTGAGTTCTTTGTTTCCTTTTCTTGCTATTTTGTCTTTCGTTGAATTAGCTCGTTATATTGTATTTCGATTTTTTGCTTCCTTTGAAGATTACTTAATTAGGGTTCTTGTTTATTGTTCATTTAAACGCGATTTTGTGAGTAAATTGTTCGAATATAACTTGTGCGCGAAACAGTAATTTGTTTGTTACTTGATTGTGGAAGTTACTCATCCATTGTTGTAATCATTTATTTTTAGGATACCGTTCTTATCAAATTTATAAGAAGATGGATGATTATCAGGAGATGGAAAAGTTTGGTATGGATAATGATTATGAAGATGGGCAGTGGATTGGTGGTGAGTTCTATGGGAAGCGTAGGCAGAAGCGTACTCAAACCAAAGATGATACCCTTTATGGTGTGTTTGCTTCTGGTGATAGTGATTCTGATTATGATGGGTCAGGATCGAAGAAGCGAAGGAAGAATCTAGCCAAGAAAACCGACTATTCAAAGCCTGTCCATTTTGTTTCGACTGGTTCTGTTATGCCGAGTCAGGAGATTGATCGTAATTCCAAGGAGGAGAATGAGGTATTGGATGAAGATGACTTGAGACCTGCAGGTATAGGCCTTGGATTTGGTTCGACTTCTTCGAAGAATGCAGAGAAAGACAATGAGGAAGTCGATGTCTTCCTGCCCACTGCATTTGGAAAGAAGATCATAGAAGGTGTCAAGTTGCGAGAAGAAAGGGACAAGGAGAAGAAGAAAGCCATGCAAGCCAAGAAATCATCCGAAGATAGGAAGAGAGAATCGGACCCAAGTGGTGTTGGTGCATTTGAGCAACATACAAGGGGTATTGGATTGAAGTTGCTTGAGAAGATGGGGTACAAAGGAGGTGGTCTTGGTAAAAGTCAGCAGGGAATTGTGGCTCCTATTGAGGCAAAGTTGCGGCCCAAGAATATGGGAATGGGTTTCAATGACTATAAAGAGGCTAGTCGTCCAGCAATACAGGAATTAGTTGAAAAATCTGTTCCACGTCCCAGCCAATCTTTAGAGGGCCATTCGAAAGAGAAGCTTTGGTCTAAGAAAGTTTCA
This sequence comes from Scutellaria galericulata, assembly GCA_946896805.1. Lineage (NCBI taxonomy): Eukaryota > Viridiplantae > Streptophyta > Magnoliopsida > Lamiales > Lamiaceae > Scutellaria > Scutellaria galericulata. The sequence goes on along the minus strand of OX335784.1, from coordinate 22,696,596 downwards.
AAGAAGAAGGTATATGTAACAGCTGAAGAGCTGCTGGCCCAGAAGCAAGAGAAGGGTTTTGAAGTTGTTCAGAAAGTTTTTGACATGAGAGGACCGCAAGTTCGGGTTCTGACAAATTTGGAAAACTTGAATGCAGAAGAGAAAGCCAGGGAAAATGATGTTCCAATGCCCGAACTTCAGCACAATATCAAATTAATAGTTGATCTAGCTGAACTTGACATACAGAAGATTGATAATGATCTGAGAAATGAGAGGGAGACTGTGGGTGCTTTACAAAAGGAAAAGGAGAAGCTGCAAAAGGAGGCACGTCATCAGAAACAACAGCTTGAGAACATGGAGGAGATTATAAGTGTATTGGACCAAATAGGCGAGAAGAGCTCATCAGGAGCATTGACTCTAGAATCACTCGCCAAATCGTTTGCCGATTTGCAGACAAGATTCCCTGATGATTACACATTATGCAACTTATCTTGCATCGCATGCCAATATGCTTTACCTTTGTTTATTAGAATATTTCAGGGTTGGGACCCACTTCAGAATCCAACTCATGGAGTTGAGGTGGTGTGGTCGTGGAAGAAATTGTTACAAGGTAAAAATTCATTCAGTGTCTCTGGTACGGCCTCACCGTACATGCAGCTGCTCATGGAAGTTGTGTTCCCTGCTGTGAGAATATCTGGCACCAATTCTTGGCAGGCACGGGATCCAGAGCCCATGCTTAGGTTTTTGGAGTCTTGGGAAGAACTTCTGCCCCCCCCTGTCCTGCAGACCATACTTGATAACATAGTTATGCCAAAAATATCAAATGCTGTAGACTCTTGGGATCCACTTAGAGAAACTATTCCCATTCATTCTTGGATACACCCTTGGTTGCCTTTGTTGGGCCACAAGTTAGAGCATTGCTATCACACAATACGTAATAAATTGGCACGTGTTCTTCATGCTTGGAAAGCTGAGGATATGTCTGCTTATTACATACTGTCTCCTTGGAAAACTGTTTTTGATCCTGCCAGTTGGGAGCAGTTAATGGTTAGATACATCATTCCAAGACTATTGGAAGTTATGCATAATTTTGTAATTGATCCTGCCAATCAGAATCTCGAGCAATTCTATTGGGTACGAACATGGCTGACGGCTATTCCTACTCATCACATGCTGCAGTTAATGGATGTTTTCTTCAACAAATGGCAAGAAGTCTTGTATGTTTGGTTATGTTCAACACCAAATTTTGAGGAAGTGACCAAGTGGTATCTTGGCTGGAAAGAACTACTTCCTCCAGAACTTCAGGCAAATGAACACATTCGACACAGGCTTAATCTTGGTCTAGCTATGATGAACCAGGCAGTTGATGGCATGCAAGTGGTGCCACCTGGTGTGAAGGACAGTATTATTGGTCTCAGGGTGCGTGAACAAAGGCAGTTTGAGACTCAAAAAGCAGCTGCACAAGCTCAACATCGAGCCTCTCCAGGCTTGGATAGTGGAATTCAAGCAGAGGGAATCAGTGGTGGTAATGAACTGAGCTTGAAAGAAGTTATAGAAACTCATGCTCAGGAAAATGGTTTGCTGTTCAAGCCTAAACCTGGAAGAACACATGATGGACATCAAATATACGGCTTTGGTAACATAAGCATAATTATTGACACTCTCAATCAAAAGGTGTCTGCCCAAACCGAGGACGGATGGTCTCTGGTATCCCTTGGCCACCTTCTGGAGTTGCATAATCGTTCTAAGTTGAAGCGACACTGACTTTAAGTTTGCTATTTGGTTACTGGGATCTGCAATCGCTTTCTGTGTTAGTTTTGTTCTTCTTTCATGATGTAGGCTGTTAACATACATATGGCGATGGAGAACTGTGTCAGAAACATTCTCTTGAATTTCAGTGTTGACCTTTATTTGTTTGCTCAGTTTGAGACATTGATAGGTAATTTTGGTTTTCTATTCGTGGAGGTTATCTGTATTAAATCAGTTTTGCTATCAGTAGTTGCTTAGCTATGATGAAACAAGTCACCATTCCCACAAAAAAAGGTTGATGTTCATATAGAAATTTTTACTCGGATCATTGCTGAGGCTATATTCTCATCAGTATTGAGTCTTTTCTACTAGTTTGCCACTTGATTTATTATGAATTTATTAATGTTTCTTATCATTTTTGCTGCATGAGTCTCTAGATAACATTACTAGGGCAAGCACCTTGTGATTTATATTGAGAACATTCATCCCTGTTTGGACTTTGGAAATTAGTCTTAATACTGAAAAGAATTTATTTTGTACACAATGAGTATGAAGTCTATAATGTTATTAATGGAGTTCTTAAGATTGAAGTTGCAGAATTTCCAAGTGAAAAACGCTCTGGTAAGTGCAACATCTATCTGTATTCTTAATTGTTTTTGTATCATGGTTTATGCTTAAAACGTATGATTGCTGACTGAAATGTATTGCAGTGATAAGGTTCAACTATTGATTGTATTTGTAGTTTATCTTACTTCCTGGTTACCGATTTTCAGGGTGCTCTAGTGCCTAAGAAATCTACATTTTTTTTCTGGTATCAAGGCCTTGGTTGGCAACGTACACAGCTAGGGACTCAAGTTGGGAATATTCTCAGATGCAGGATATTTGGCCGTAAGACATGCATTATTTGAAGCAATACATGATGTTGCTAATCATCATTGATTCATGTGGTTAGTTTCTGTATCTTTCACACTTGTTATAGATGCTAAAACCTTTGATTCATGGGTATTATAATACTTTCTGGTTGATTGTTGGTTGGAACTTGGTACTACATTTCTAAAATCATTCATCAAGTCACAAATTTAGTCCGTGTGTCTTGTTACTATGCAGACAAAGGACCTGCTAGAATAACTCTTGGGTAGTAATATTGGTTCGAATTTTGGCATGCTTTTCGTGCTCTTTCTGGAGCTTTGCTTTTCAAGTTTCATTCTTATGCAGATATTCTGTAATGAAGAGAGCTTTGGTGATTGCTTTTACAGCAAAGGACCTGTAATGAAGGTTTTTATTACATGGTTTTCCTGTGTATCATTTTGACAGCTTCTATGCTTCTTGTCTTGTAGGAATAGATGGAAATGCAGAGTTGATATTTTTGATAGTGAGAAAGGTTTATATCTCATGTCAGTTTTAAATAATATGTTTATTGGGAAATGAGCATCTTCAACACCAAAGAAGCTCACTTTATTATTTAAAATGTTCAAGGCATTATGACACGAAGAAGTTACTTAAATATACTTATAATTAATTTTGTTACGAGTATATTTTTTTCAAGATGAACCGTCACTTTTATTTTTAAGGATAAAATTGTATTTCATTAATTAATTTGGGAATTACAATCATTCGTCAGAATGCTAGTAAGAAAACTAGGAGCTTTCACAAAAATAGAGGGAGGGGTTGGGAAGATTGATGGCATGATAAACAAGACAATCGACAACAAAATTCAAATTTCTTCTAGTAAACCAAACAACTGAGTTTGAAAGTTGTCAAAGCAGCTCTTTACAATGAGAGATAATGGTCTCAGGCTTCGAAATATCTTCGTCAGTTGAAGATAATGGCATTTGTCTCAAAAATAAAATGTTGAAAATCCAAGATTGGATCATCAAAAATACCAACACTCTCTCCTTCCGAAATATGCCAACAACCATCTCGAACCAAAGTCTTGCACGAGAAGAAGCATCCTTCATAATCCCAAAGATTAATGCCAATACCAATATCACTAAAAAAGAAAAAAAAAAAAAATCTGCCTTTGTAAACTTCAAATGAACTTAAATAGCAAAAATTGTATATGAATTAATTTACATGATAACGAAAAATGTACGTGTTTCATTTAATTTATTAGTTCCTCGGGTTTATGTTTTATAAAATCAATGAAAAATTATGAAAGAAAAAAAAAATCATAATTACTAAAAAAAAAAAATCCATAAATGATGAAAAAATATAATAAGAAAAGGAAAGCACACATGAGACAAATCACGCACCATTCTTTGTTATAAAAGCCATCCAAACCAAAGCGAAGCGGAATACAACTCTGAACTGATAAAATCAAATTAAATGGCGGCGAAGATGCTGCTCATCCGCCCTAACGTGGCGGCGCTGTGTATAGTCGGCAGCCGCGCCCGCGCCTTTCCGGTGCTACGGCGAACGCTGTCTATGGCGAGGCTGAGCTTTAATCTTTCCACTGGTCGCTCGTTGTTCACTGGGAGGCTTCCTGTTTCCTGCTTTGCTTCCCCAATACGTCGGAATTTCTGCATCCGAGCGACCGCTGACTCTGACAATTCGTCCTCCATTGAACCTTTGATGGAATCGATGGAGAAGAAGGTAGGTTTGCTATATAATTATTTCATTTCTACTTATTAATCAGTCACTACCTTCTTCTGCTGTTTTGGGATTTTGATTCAATTTTTTGCCTCATCGTTGGGAATAGGGGTTTTCTCCTTTGAAATGCACATTAACTGGTGAAATGGATATTTTTTGCTTTTCTGGAATGGTGCTATGGATGATTAAGTTGTTAGTTCACTGATGTCTGAAGAACTCGATTGGTATTTGTATCTGCGATCTGGAGTTATAATTTGATCAGATTGCTTCTTTTATAATTGATATGAGATGCTTTTAATAGGAATTCCATTTATAGAATAACAGCTAGCTGTAGGTGCGCAGTTGTGTCGATGATTCCATGATATTATATTTCATACACAAAAAACACACATTCCCATGTGCATATGTGCAAGTGGACGGTGGGCAGCGAAAAAGGCCTTCCATGAGATGGGAAATGTTCATATGAAGTTTGTGAATAAGTGATTGCACCTAATGTAACATCTACACAACCTTTACTTATTTAGGTTTCTTAAGATTCATTGATGCTCTGTTGGATCTGGATTAAGAAAATGGGCTTCTCATTCTGAGTGGAAAAGCAAAAGCATCAATGAATTGAGAGCCAGTGACAAAAATGAAGATAAAGAGTAGTAGATTTTTATGAGTTAGAAGGTAAGGTTTGAGATCATTTTGTACATAAATCATAGTTTTGAAGTACTCAGTGCCATTCACCATTACATCTACTATCATAAAAAAAACTCTTCACATTGGAAAATGAGGGTCTACCTGGACAATTTCAATGTAGATAATATTTGAATAAATAGAACTTACCCATCTTTCTCTAGACAATAAAGAAAGCAGCAACTGAGGTTTCTACCCAATAGTTGTCATGTGCTAATTTGTTATAGTGATTATTAGAGGGGGTTGCTTTTAACCTCCTTCCTGTGCTTCTAGCTTGTGAGCTTTTAAGGTCATTAACATATAAATTAGCTTCGAGGGCCTAGTTTTGATTCAATAACTCCATAAGTGGCTCTAAGTTGAGTTTAAAACAAGTACGCAATGATAGTTTCCAACTTATCCTGTGATAAAAGGTTTAGTATGATATTCTATAACATGGCATCTAGGCAGAACTTGTTTGAAATAAGAGATGTATTAAAGGTTCTAGAGCTGTCAAATCTCAAGAGACACGGTGAAATTAAGTTTTGTATTAGAAAACAGATTGAGTAGTCTCCTGGATATGCAAGCAACACATAAGAACTACTTTTACATGTACTTTTTTCTTCTTTTTTTTGTGAAAATCATTCTCTCTGATCATTTGGCCACCACATCCATCCTCACCTCCCATCATCCCATAAAAAATAACTCTTGAAAAGAAAATTATTGAATAACAAGAATGTTGAGATGAATGTGTGGACACACACTGGTTTAGATAGAGTAAATAACGAAAACATCAAAAGAAAGTGGGGGTTGCCTTAATAGATGAAAAACTGAGAGAAATGTTCTTAAGTGGTTTGGGCATGTGCATAGGAGACCTTTACTCATTTAGATGCCCTGATATGGCTTTTAGAATATAGAATATCATTAACTTAAATGAAAGCGTAATAAATAGACCTCAAAAGAATGGAAGTTAAGATAGATGTAATACAAAATATAAATGAGAACATATTATGACCAGTATACCTGGCTCACATAGTGGGATAGAGGCCACAGGAGGTTTTTTCAGTAATTTTTAACTTTGAAAAAAACCCTAATTTCGTCGATGCAAAAGAGAGTTTAATATAGAGAAAGGATCTGATCATCATGAGAATTGGATAAAATGTCCACATCAAGAGTAAAATGCACCATCACTTGTTATCTACCTTTGATGGTGAGACTTAAAGACATTCCTCTGTGGTTATGAACTTCTATAATTTGCTTCCTGTCATTTTTCAGTATGATTGATAATCTAATACTGTCAAAATGTGATCCTATTAGATCAAGGAGCATTTAAGTGCAGAGTCAGTGGTAGTGAAGGATGCTTATGGTGATGGTCGCCATGTTAGGTGAGGTTTCCATGTATGTTTATTCATTATTTTAATTTGAAACTATGTATAATGCTTGTATCAATGTGGTAAAAGGTGTTTGTATCTCTTCCATTTGCATGTTGCAGCATTGAAGTTGTATCTTCAGCTTTCGAGGGGCAAAAATCCGTGGATAGGCAGAGGATGGTTTACAAAGCAATATGGGAAGAACTACAAGAGAAAGTGCATGCTGTTGATCAGATGATCACATGTACTCCTTCTGAAGCAGCACAGGGGAAGTCGTGAATGTTTCATTTTCATTATCAATTGTTAATGTGGCTTTTTCGCAAAAGAATCTAATATCTTGATATTTTTAATTGAAAAACACAAGGAGAATTTTGCAGTTTAGAGCCTTGGATTCATATGAATAGACTCTGCAAAAGCTGCATTCTTTGTTAGTGTTGTTGAGCCCCCCCTTGTGCCTCCCCATTTACATAAGCAAGTTGAAAAATGTTCCTTCCACTCTCTCATCATTCCTTGATTTGTATGTGATGGGATACTGATAAAAATCAAACATGGTATGTTGAAATATGACAGATCTCTCTCATCGTTACTTTATTTAGGGGTAATAAATAATGAAAGAAATCAAATTTCGCAAGTTGAAAAATAAGACTTACTTTCAGGATACACAGATTGGTGTAAATTTGAAAAGATACAGCTAAAAAAGACATAATTTAAAACAAGATTGAACTCTTCTAAAAAGTTATTTAAAGGGAGAAACATAGTTGCATCTAAAACACAATTCTTAGATTAATTGAAATGCTCGTAACAAAATGGATCATAACCCTTACACAACACATTGACACACATACAAATTACGGTTCATGTCAACAATAATTCATGATTTGAAAGGATGGCATATACCAACAGCAAAGGAAGATTAAATATTTTAACTTTTTAAAAATCATTTATAAAATGAAGAACTTTTCTTTGATTGATAAAAAAGTAGAAAGATTTTGAGGTGGAGAGTGAAGATTACTTACCGACTGAATCTGGGATGGATGTAGGAAAGTAATGGGATGAAAATGATATGAGTTTTCAATCAATGGAAACCACAAAAAAAAACTCTTAAAAATCTCTCTTCTAACAGCAAAAGAACAAATCATGACAGCAATAAAAGGTAAGCATATATACATGCAAACCTGAAGAAGATCCACAAATGCTCACTAACTCCTATCTCCAACATAATATTTGCAATTAGCTATCCCTATCGATAAATGACACTATACTAGCATCTCGACTTCCCAACGTTTGATACTAGAATAAAATCAGCAAGAAGCAAGTCAATTAAGTCTAGCAGCAATTTTCCTGCTAAAATAGAGCATATCTCCTTATGATTGATTGATTGATAGTGTACATCACCTATATTCACAAGGTTCTACCCATTCCTTTCATCCAACAATACTCTTCATCTGCAAAAGTAATTCATCTATAATCAGCCAATATGGAGATGCAATACTAAATCTGCTCAATGAAACATCGAAACTCATCAAACCTAGTCAAGTCTTCAACTTTGAGGAGGAGACTCGGGCTCCGAACCATAAACAGAGGAGAATGAAATGGTGTCTTCTTTTGGTATCGCGACAAAGTTGAGAGGAGCAGTGGAGAGCCTTCTCATTTCCTTGAAATAACCATTTTGACGTCCAGAATAAGAACGCGGTGTGAGGAGCTCTGGAGTTGCACTGCCAACTGAGTTGCGACGGGGTGAGGGTGTCACTGATCCGTTCCCATATGCTCTGTATCCACTTGATTTCCTGAAGCTGTTGCTTCTCGGGCTGGGCTTCGACCCGTATATAGATTCTTTCTCCGCAAGGAGCATATCCTGCAGCTTCTTCTGATCCTATATTTGACAAGGCAGAACCAACATCAGTACAACAAAATCATATGTTATGTGAATTCCAAATTCTGATCGCCTATGGCTTTACACACACGGTGAAGTCATGTAAATTTTTCATCTCGAAACTGGGATTAAAAGAGTAAGCATCAGATAACTGCATTTGTTAATGTTTCGCTTTGTAGTTTAAAGAAAAGACACCAAAGAATTTTCAAACAAATAACCGAATTAGAATTACCCGAGCTCGCTTCTTCTCCTCTTCCTTGTGTTGTCTGGCTTGTTTGTAATCCTCCAGAATTGACACCAACCGCACCTGCGTTTTTCGCAGGCGAAATACTAGCTAAGTAATCGAAAACTGGAAAAACTGCTTGAAATTTTTCGATTTGACTCACCCCATCATAGAGAAACAGTTTATGTTTCTCATCCTCCCATGCTAGAGTCTTGCTAATCAGAGTATCGACCATAACTGAAAATCAAGGCTTTGTTACCTCCAGATATATAATCATTTCAGGCAAGGGAAGACATCACCATGGATCCAAAGAAATACCTGGAATCTTATTAATCATGATCCTAGCTCGCTCTGCACGCTTTAGGTTTATGTGTGCACCTCTTCCAGCACTGTAACGGGTATGATCCTTGAAGAATCAACAGAGCAATTAGAAAATGCTAGCCATGACAATTTTCATATCTGATAGCTATGTGTTCTGAACAAGAACAAAATAAAATCCAATTTTAACGCAATACAAAAGTATTAAATAACCGAAATTCTTGTAATCGTATTCGGCTATTCCAGCTGGACAATTAATAGATTGTAATCATTTTTAGCTTACTTGATTATAATCTTCAAGCCACTTCTCCTCATCACATGCAGAAAGCCACCGATCTATCTTGTCCATTATTTCTTTACGGCTCAAAGCTTCATCTTTTACTTTACATATTTGTGCTTCGATATTAGCTAAGAGTTCACATGGATCCACCAAACCTGCAGAAGAAGAAAGTTCTTAGCTTTTAACTTCACTAAGAATTAACAAGACAGGTTGAAGAAAAGCTTAATTACCAGAGTCGATCAAAGCATTAGTTTTATCAGCAGCTGTACTTGGATCAGGTTGGATATGACTTTTACGGCATATGTCCTCCAACTCTGACCTCCTCTTCGTCACAAGTTCCTTCATCCTGCTTGCTTTAAGTTTCATGAGCCTCTCAACCTCGGACGATACCTGTCAGAGATGGCATTACAAATTACTCAACCTAGGTTCAAAACTACTCGTGGGTAAGGAGTCATACAGTGGGCAATTTATGTTGCTTCTATACCTGTTCAATGACTTCCATTGAAAGAGCGCCAGCTTGCACGATTTCTGATTCTGCAGAACCAAGGATCGAAATAATTTTCAAGAAGTAAACTCTCTCTTCTTTTTGTGTGTCCATCAAGTTCCATAGTTCAGAAAGAGACCCAGATACGTCTTTCAGCTGCAGCAACCATTGTTTTCAATGAGCAAGAAAATGAAACTTAAGAAACTTAAGATTATCAGACACGCAAAATACCTTTTGATATCGAAATTTTCTCTCCATTTTCAACCTCAGGACAGCCTCATCAAGCCCCTCTAGTGTGCTATCACTAATATTTGTGACATGCTCCATGTTTGATCCTTGCAAGCTCGGGTGAACATCGCTCACAGTTTTGCCAAAATCTAAACTTAGGACGCTGGTCAAAGTATGCACTTCGTTCACATAATCCAAAACTTTTTGGAGGCGTTCAGACTGTAAATCACAAAAGAAATTATAGTTTTAGAACCCAAATTGTACAATAACAAGGTTCATGGTTGATCAGTTACATAAAGAAATAAAACAAGGACATGTAGTTGTGTAAATTCTAATGCTTGATGAATATCTCTTCTTCAAGTTAAAGATCCAATTACTTTCTGCCCTCCTTTCATGTTGAATTAATACCCATAATTTCTTTACAAGTGAAGGGTTATCCCAGTGACACACACATATAAGGATACACATGTTTCAATCTTATCAACTGGTGTTAACTAGACAGAACAGTACTAATTCATGTCTTAAGGAGTGACGACAACTTGCAGAAAATAAACAATCAATAAGATGAACTGCTTTAATATGACATTCTCCCAACATAATATGGTTAAGTAGCTCAAAACAGGGGGAAATAGCAAGAATTACGCAATCACGAAATGAACTTTCATAGTGGAAGTTATAGTAATTTATGAGCATGGAGGCTGCACTTTTCTACACATTATTAAAAGTAAAATTAAAACTATTTGGATATTAATTGTTACACGATATTAAAATTATTAAGCCAGATAAAGGAACCAAACAAGAATTTCCCCTTATGAGAAAAAGAAAAAAAGAAGAAATGGGAAAAACCACCAGTAGTTTAGTAAACGTTGGCAAGCCCAAAATCACTTGGTGGAAAGTTCTTTACAGTTTCAAAACGTTGGCAAGCCCAAAATCACTTGGTGGAAAGTTCTTTACAGTTTCAAGAACATGCTAAGTGCATTTACAAAATGATTTGACACTAAAATAGTAATATTTCCAAATTATTAATATCAAGAATAAGACAGCACCAGATTTAGAAGTATGAATTCACTTAAAAACAAGGCAAATATGTCCATTTTGATCTAATTTACATATCTACCACACAGAATTACGCATACCTTCTCCTTCTGAAGAGCACGGAGGTTTGATTGATATTCCGTGAGCTTTCTTAGTGATAAGTCTTGCTCTTCTAGACTCAAGGTGCTCACAGAACTGATGACATGACCATATCCAGAAATCTCACTTGTAATTTTCTCAATCTGTGACCTAATATCTGCAAATTGCTTCATTCTTTCTTCTTTTTTAAGTTTTAAATCTTCAACTAAAGGTGTGACTGAGTCCAATTGTCCCTTCAAAGATTTTGCTCTCTTGTCAAACTGAACCTGTCAAGTTCAGAATTGAGTTCGGTTCAGAAGTAAATCATCACTGCTGAATTATTTATCCCAAAAGTTGTCTTGAGCTCAACAACAATGACGTCTCTTATGAAAATAAAAATAATAACAGATTCAACATTTAGTTTCTATGTCCCATCTCCGAACTCTTGATGTATCTTTCAATTACCAACAAGGAGGGAAAAAACCCAAAAACATATAGCCTAGAAAGAGAAGTAGTATACACCAGCAATAAGAATAGGATTCTAGTTTTATAGCTGTAGATGCAGTGTAAGCAATGTACAACAAATAATTGAAGCACAAGAGGATAGAGTCCAGGGGGGTGGCCAATCATAGTATCACCCATTCAGACCACCAGTTTTTTTGCAGGAAGAAGTCCTAATCAGGCAGATAAAAACAGAAAACATTCTCCATGGTTGAAAACTCAAGTTTGAAAGCAAAAATTTCCATATATTTGATTGTTGCATGTTACAACTGGTTATATTACACACCTAGGTTATTTCTAGGCCACTGCACTTGGACAAATAACTAGTCTGTAATGCAAGAATCTAATTTTTCTGAAGTTATCCCTTATTGTATAATCATTATAGTCACTTGACATTGCTCCGATAACAATAATTATCACATGCATGGAAATTTGCATGAGTATGTCAATAAATATTCTGTATCAATTATGAGCATGGAAAGTTACCATTAATTGTATAATCATTTTAGTCGCATGTTTTAATAAATTGATTGTATGGGGTTCAACTGTGGTTATTTGTATATCAATATACAAAACATAAATACATTTCGTGGTCAAAAGTAAAGTACCCTGACCAACAGGGAACTATCATTTGAAAAAGCCCTCAAAGCTATCAAAATCTCTGGTTTGCCTACGCTTTATATATCAGTTACACGACCATTAGACAAGATACGTCATAGCCTCACTTCGTACGTAGCCATGTGTTCCAAGTCATCGCTATAGTCATACTACAGCCAAGAGTCAACTTGGATCATTAATGATGGATAGTTACACGTAGAGGTGCATTAAACTAATTAATGCACTCAAAGAACCACAGAAGATCCTACCCAAGAATGAATTTACCTCCTTACCCAGTAATCCAAACTAACCAAAAACATACAGAAGAATCTCTGGAAGGATTCTTTGAAACCCTGAACAACATAAATGAAGAAATAAATAACACCACATAACGACAACAGAAAATTCAGTTAAATATATCCACAGAGCCTTCCTTCATCCTAACGGTCTAGAAAAGTCTATGGGTTATTTGATTGGTGAACGTCCAAGCAACAACCTTTAAACAAGTTCTCATTCCCAATTAACATTAATGACATCCGCCTATCATCAATATCAGATCAAATAGGCACATAAAAGGTACTCCACATAATATTTAAATGGAATGAAATAGTCAGGAAACATCGTAATATTTCTTACTATATAGCAAACAGTGGTTTCAATAGGAATCTCTCTGACTTTGCCAATTCATTGGCAATTTCCTAGGGGCTATGTCAAACAAGGAAGCAGAAAAATTAGAACAAAAACGTTAGTGTTACACTTATCCACATACTTATATTCCATAATCCATACAACCACCGAAAAAGCAAAAGAGGAAGGAGGAGTAGATGACAAGAACAAAATATTGAAACCACTAGTGCTTATTGTTTCGATTGCTAAAGACGCTTCATTACCTGGGAATTAATGTTGATATCTCCAAGGGTTGCCATAAGCATTGCAATTTCAGCTTCCTTAGCAGCGATAGACTGATGAAGACGAGCCTTAGCATTTGCAGCCTCATCAACCTTTCTTCTGTAGATTTCTAAGCACTCCCTCTCAAGCTCCAACAACATGCGGTCTCTATCAGCTTCACTCTCCCCAATTTCACTCCATAGTTGCTGCTCATCACAATGATAATGGCAGAAAATACAGCAACTTAGAATGCAATAAAAGGGGCAAAAAAAAAATCCAGACAATCCAGTTGACATACAAGTGCAGGCTATGACATATTTGGTCAAACATAAACTTGACAGTTAAACAACCCAAATAAAATCCCAATTTCACACATACCATCACATAATTTCGAAGTCCAAATTTATCAATTTCTTGGAGACCATAAACAAGTAACAGAGCATAGTCTTACCAAGAATAAATTTAAGAAAAACCAGGGTGAAATTAAACTTTTCAACGGTACAGTCTTTATGTGAAGAGAGAGAGACCTGAAGTTCTTTGAGCAAAACATTGCAAGTGTTGCTGGAATGGTAACTGCTGGGAGTATTCCCAAACGCAAGCATCATTTCCACAGATTATCTGTTCTCGTCCTCAAGATTTCTTCCCACCACCAACACCTTCAAATGTGAGCAACTAGAGAGAGAGAGAGAGAACCAAGAAAAGAAAAGAAAAGAAAAGAAAAGGCAAACCCACAAAAAAAATGTTAAGCCTTTAGCTTTGGACTTGTCAAGAAACAAGGTACAAGTTATCACAGCTAAAAAAGAAAAAAAGCTGAACAGTCTCAGTGTTTTCTTTCTACCTATGTTTCCTTCACTAGTGCTGTCAAAAGAGAAGCAAAACAGACCATGCACCACCACCACCACCACTCCTTTCTCTCTCCTTCCCTCTTTCTCTCTCTGCCGGCTAGCAGATCTGGAGCTTTCCCATAGAGAAACAACAAAATTCAACGCAAATAGACACACAACCACCAACTCACAAATGACAAGAACTCATTTTTCTGTCTTTGTTGTTTCTTGGTGTTCCTTTCTTTTATTTAAAGAAACACAGGAAAAAGGACCAAGAAAAAAGAAGAATTAGGTACTGTAGAGATAGCAAGCAAGGATTATACGATAAACTCAAATTTATTAGGTACAAAAAAAAAAATTAATAAATAAATAGTAGAAGGTAGGCACCAACCCAATTATTATGCAGCCACAACAGCACCAACTATTACCATTACAATAACCGTTGCCACAATTCTTTCCTTTTATTACAGAGGTAAAGAAGAAGCAGAAGGTGTTTGATTCAGGGTTTTTTGGGTGGGTGGGGCTAAATTGCGCCAATGCAGGTGGATCTGTGCAGAATAGCACAGGGTGCTATGCTTATGCTACGCTCTGTGGGTACACCCCTATTTATTGCCAGTATATTCGTCTGCTTTACTCAAACAGTAATGGTGGAATTGCTATTGCCACTCCCTTTTTCATTTACACAACCCTCCCTTATTTCTCTCTCAACACTATTTTCGGAAAATTCTCATTATGTATTTATGTCATATCACTCAAAGCATTTCTCTCACTTTTTTAAAAGTGAAAATCCTATTTATGACAGCGAGAAGAAAATATTATTTTTTATTATATTATTTTACAAAATACCTAATTTGGGGTGAAATAGGTCAAATCAGAACCTGCTTATTACTTTATTATGAAATATATTTAATTTATAGAAATGGATTTGAGTAATGAAAATGGAAACTATTTCAACAAATTATATTCGTGAAACTGTTTTTCATAGAATTTTATGTAATTTTATTAGTTTTTTAAAGAGCATAAATGTGTTGTATGATATAAATAAATTCTCAACAAAAATAAAAGATAACATCTCCTTTTAAGTCCAAACTTAGGGTGTTCAAACCCTTGACCTATTTCTAATTACCAAATTAGTCTCGAATTTACGCAATATTTATATGATTCGAAATAAGGGCAAATCAATAAGATATAAATTATTTCAAATAAATGACAATTAACTTGATTTAAATACATTGTGTTTTCACATTTTTCATGTAATATTTGATAATATTTTCACTCTCGTGATAGATTTTATATGCATAACACTGAATGAATTTCATCGAGTTTTAACGAATATTAAAAAATTCAAACATGAAATTTTACTCATTCGAAAGATAGTATATACCACCAAATTAGAACAAACATTTACTTCATTAGAGTACATTACACCTCTCGTAAAATGAGAAAATGAAATTCATTTGGATATATGTGCATATATAATCATACACATCCAATTACATACGTATACATAGATACTAAACGTTGCTCATATGTAGTGTTTGAAACAAGATGTTGCATGTATATGTTCTACAATATTATTTGTTTCGCTTGCAAACATAGTCACTTAATAATTGATAACTTTTATTTTTCTTTCATTTTCCAAATTTTAGGAAAATAAATTATTTATCATTACGTGCGACGATCAAAATGATCAAAAAAAAGTATATCAGTAAACATATTTGGTGGATTGAATCATTCTGATGGACTAGTCGACAAAAGAGAATGGTGTGCTAACAAATAAGCACATTCATTTACTGTTCTATATGCAAACGACACATAATAAAATGAAGATGAATAATCTTCTACACCTTTAGCAGCTAACCGAAATTTCCAACCAACTTTCCTGCATGTTCGTAATGGTCATAACCGCTTGTTGCACTTAAAGCTCAAAAATAAACTTTTGATACCTTATTTCACATACCTTTAAAGGAAACTCAAGCAACACCATTCATTTTTTCTCCTTAACATTTGGTAGCGTTTCATAAAAATCAAATGGTTTTACATGCAATAAAAATATCATTTTCATTCTTAAAAATCATTCTAATTCCAACTTTACTCTCTACTTCGAATAACATTTCTTACTACCAACCATTCAAATAAGATATCATGTACCATAGAAATAATAGGTTTTTTCATCAGCATGTTTGTCCTCTCAATACATATTATTTTTTTGTTTAGATAACTCAAAGTTACACTAATTTTTATTTTTCTTTCCTTTTCAATCTTATCAGTGGCCGTGAATGTAATTTGTGTAATGAGCTATTATCAACCAAACCATCATTTTATAATTTAGAAAGCTTGGGTAATCTTAACTTTTCATGATTACTATCTACATATTCTTCTAAATAATTTTATATAGATTTAAATATTAAGCAATTATTAAAGAGATTACTTAACACCGTTGATTTGATAGTCTTTTAATATTCTATATCAAAAATATATTTAGACTAATTTAATAGATTTATTAAAATTCTCTTCCCAACAAACATGCGCGTCTGAAAAGTATACACAAGTTATAATATTGTAAATTGTAATGGCTTATTCAATTTAAAATTCATTTTATCTAATATTTTCTAATCAAAACTATTGTACAAAAACTTTATAACCATCTCACACATATAATTTCGTGAAATCAAATACCGACAGCTATTCACAACAAATTTCACAAATCAAATTCTAAATATTACTTCAAATTAAAAAAATTTAGACACTCCCACATTAATACTACTCAGAATAATGTCTTCTCTATTGGTCAACCCCTTTCTATTCTTACAAAGTGAACTTCAAATGTATTTCCTAAAAAAGAAGCGTATAATAAATTAAATTTATTTCTTTGGTTATATTATGCATACGAAACGTCTAGTTGGCATCCATAATACATGTACGTAATTAAACAAGCATCATACACACGCATATATTTGTGTGTATG
Organism: Scutellaria galericulata; assembly: GCA_946896805.1. NCBI lineage: Eukaryota > Viridiplantae > Streptophyta > Magnoliopsida > Lamiales > Lamiaceae > Scutellaria > Scutellaria galericulata. The sequence continues at coordinate 22,679,958 of OX335784.1, read as the reverse complement.
TGTGTGATGAATGGGACTTATAGCCCTAATATTATTATAATCAATGATTGGTACAAGAATTTCAAAATATTTAATATACTATAATCTTATATTAAATTTAATATTAGGACATATAATTTAGTGGATTAGGTTGCCACGGTCCAATCATGATTGTCTAATTGGACAAAGATTGGGCAAAGCTTAATATGACTAATCAATCCAACTCAATGATGAAGAGAGTACACCTCCAAACCATAGACAAATTAATAATTCTCTGTATTATTATTGTGTATTATTACAATTTAATAATTAACATTTAAAATAATGTATGTTTGACACAATATAATTTAAATCACAAAAAATCTCGAGAGAATATAATCTATTTTATTTATGAATGATACATGCATGCTTTCATCCTAAATCTGGCATATTCTTCATTTATTAGATTAAAGGTCTTGTCAAACAAGATTATATCATTAATTAATTAGTAATAAACGACATATATTTATATATAGTTAATTTTAAGTTTTAACCACTTTTTGAAGGACTCAAATATTGACATAAGCAATTATACTCGTACGTCCAATTAGTAGTACCAAAAAAAAAAAAAAAAAAGGAAAGAAAACTTTAAATTTCGATGGTTTGTCTCATATTGTCAATTAAATTAATGCTATTTTAACAAGTTTTTTAGGAGAAGTTTTACTCAACACTCTATCAATTTCAACATGAGTAATAAATAAAAGGGTGACGATATTGAAGATCTTTAATATATATTAATATATTGGTGGGTTAGTGTGTGTAGAAGCTGACAGTGCATGCAAGAAAATGACAATGTAACTATTGCTTACAAAGTATAAAATGATGGACCCAAAGTTAGCTTTCTGTTCAACTTTCATTATCTATAAGATAATTATAATCATATAAAGCCTGATTTCTATTATAAATTACACTGAATTTTCTCTTCACTGGGCTCCATTTCTTGTCCTATCTCTCTTCCTCTCTCCAAAGAAAGAAACAAGTACACTATAATAAGTAGAAAGTGAAAAAGAAAAGAGCATAATTATATAAAGGCAATTCTAATGATTTATAAAGGAAGTGAATTTCATCTTTATCCCTATGGAGAATCGTGTAATAAAATTGAAAGCATAAAACTCAATGTGTAGATATACAATTCGCACATTAGATCTTCTATTCTGTGCATATCAAATGATAACGTCATTAATAACACATGATGTGTATTAAATATAATGAAATACAATATGAAACATCAAATATAGTAAAAAGTCGGCTACACGTATTACTAGCAAGTGAATTCATCGGAAATTAATTAATTATAAGAGTCATGTAACCTTTTAGGATTAGTTAGACAAAATTTGATTAATACCTAAATTTATCCCGGATAAAAATAATAATAAAAGCTTAGTATTATATATATATATATATATAAATATATGTGTGTGTGTGTGTTTCGAAGCATCTGAACAAGCAAATTGAAACAGTTAAGTAATTAATATAGTGATGAATTTGGAGGAAAAATATCTACTAGTCTTCAAGAAAGTGGAACCCATATATATGAATAGTCCAAACTTTGGATATATATGTATGTTTTATTTTATTTGCTACATGAAGACAATCGCCTTATCTTTCGGGTGTTATTTTTATTATTTATTTATACCTTAAAAAGGGTAGAAAAGGAATAAAATTAAAATGAGGGAGAGGGGGGAGAGCTATTATTTTTTGATATTATAATTTAGTTTTTTTTTATTTTTATATATTCATTATTAACTTGTGAAAATCCACTCAAGATTTTCACAAGTAGCCTGATAAATGTAACAAAAGTTTATTATTTTGTGTGGTAATCTTCATTTTTAATCAATTCTTATGAGTTTCTTTAGTTGTCTTCTTTACTTTTGTTCTTTTTAGTCAAATAATAGACTTATTATGATATATGATAGTACTTTGGATGGTACGTGCTCATGAAAATAGAGCAGTCTAATTTTATTGGAACGAGTTGGTGTACGTGACATGCCAGAATTCTTAATGACTTGCGTTATTTACTGATATAAATAAATTGGTCCAATTTCATTGGTATAAAATAAAATATAAGACCTAAAATTTGATAATATGTGCTAGTATTCATGGTACGGGTAAGAAATGATAAAAATATTAAATCTTGACTAAAAAAATATAATGTAATAAGTTTGACTAATTAGAAAACAATTTTGTTTAAGAATGGCTATAAATGAAATCACCTTGTTTTGTTTCTTCCATCAGTGTTCACCTAATTAAAGGGGAGTTTGAAGTTTTGAACAACCACGAAACAGTATTTATTACTTTCAATCTTTAAGAAAATAAATTTTCAATGTCAACATCATTAATTACTAATTAATATCTCCTTAATATCTCCTGCAAAGTTTCTTCAATAATTAATTGCACTTAATAAGTCACCATTTACTTCCACAATCATATATTAGTGGAAATCAAGAATTTCCTTATGCTAAGTAATCATGGCTAAAAAAAAAGTTTAGGTTCAACTCGACGATGATTTTTAGTATTGAAGTTTAATTATATATGACTTTACTTCAATTTAGATTTGTGACTCAAATTATTTTTAGGATTTACATATACTTCATCAATCTTAGTTAATTGATTTACATTTGAAAGTTAATAAACTTTCAATACAGATGTGGAACTCGAAGTGATAAACCGATCAAATTAAATTGATTTGAACTTATATATTTAAATTTACTTCACAAATATCATTTTGCATATAATTTGGAGCTAGGGTCTCTTATCGGTTTCAATGGTGATGGTTGTGGAGACGATGACTTTGCAACTATAGCTATGATTTTGACCTCATTTTAGATATTTAAAATATGTCATGAGAATAAAAATGATTGTATGATGTATAAACTTGAATTTTCTAAGTTTGAAATTGTAATTTGAGAGTGGTGGAGTTTTGACATTTTCAAGTGGACGCATAGAGTGACAGAAGAAGGAAGAAGAAAGAATTTAAATTATTTAATAGCCACATCAGCAATTACAGCCTGAAATGTCCGTTAACATATCAAATTGAAACAATTGCAGAGTTTATGAATAATGATTTAACTTGAAATATTATAAATTAATATCTAATTCTGAATTTATATATAATCAATCCTTATTTTAATTGGTCATGCATATTGGTTTTGTGTTGGTCACATTATATAACCATATACATATGATAATTAATAATCGGTTCGAAAATCATAATTTGAATATTAATTAATTGTTTCTTGCATTAAGGCATGCATAAATTACTAATAATGAAGAGATTATTAATGCAGATTAATTTAACTGTACAGCATTTAGAGGGACCATTACAGATGACCATATAAATTTTATAGTAAGAACTATAAACTTATGGGACCAGTAGGTAGGCAATAATTCACCAAATCTGTGCATATATGGTTAATTTATATATTAGAGGTTATCCTATTCATGTAAATAATTTAATTTATGTCCATTCATGCCCTAAACCTAGGAGGAAATCTGGTCCTACAGTTGACTTTTCAAAATGTATATATCCTTAAAATGATAATATAATTTGAATGTTAATATTTATACAACTGTCTAACTTTTATCAAATATTGTAAAGTTAAAGTTTTGAGTCCACCCAAATTTCATGTAAAAATATAATACAATTTTGAATGGGATTAAAATAACAAATTAGGGTGAATTTGAGAATTTTAAAACTATTACGATAAAATTCATTATCCTTACACCAAACTTTTGGGGTACTTATAATCTCTGTCTTTGACCTTGTGCGTAATTGAAAACAAATTATTAATTGTAGAATTTGGTTCAAAGATTTAAAATCTGCAATAACTAATTTATTAATAAGCCATTCGAATAATTAATTAATTGTGTACTAGATTTTAAGCACTATCAACTTTGTCAGACTTGTTTTCTAATGATTTTCGTGAATTCATATCATATGATGTTATAACATTAATAAGCAATGTTACAATATTTTCGTGAATTCATATTCATGTCATAATAAGCAATAAGATATGTTGAATTAAATAACATTAATAATTCATTCGTGTGTTTCAGTGTACTTTCAGCAACATTCGCTTGATTGATTGGTTCTTTTACTTTCTCTATCTGTAACTCATAAATATTCATATGTTTCGACCTTAAATTAGGAAAAGATTTATGAACAATTTCAAGTTTCAAGATATTAATTTTTTGACATAAAAGATGTAAGATTGTTGTGTAGTTAAGGCGACTTCTTTAAATTCCACACAATGATGAAGAGATGGAGTTTACGTTTTTGGCCTTAGTGTTTAATATTTTTTGTACCAAAATAAATAGATGTTGTTTTAGATGTTTTGACACAGATTAAAAAAAAAAAAAGACGAGCTATCCATATTCAAGTATAATTATTGTGAGAGTTTATTTTTCCTAAAATTTAATAACTCTCTTTAATTTGCTAAAGAGTAAATGAGAGTAATTTTGGTAAATTATAAGTAAACATGTGTTGAAATCCTATAATGACATTTATTTTATAACAATTTTTTTTACAAAGACGATATTTATTTTTGGGACGGAATAAGTAGAAGTCATGCAAGTCAAAAGAATTTAATTAATTAAATTTATTTTTAGGGTATAATTTGCCATTCCAACCATATATTTTTGCATATTCACTATCATTTTGTTATCATTACATTTTATCATCTAAACTTTTTACTTTTTCACACGTTCGCATATCTACTGCCACATGAATATTCCATTACTTTTCAAGTGTAAGATACATGTGATCGATAAAGAGTGTTTTTTTGTGAAAATTTATCTCCTAAAATTTGGGATTATCAAAAAGAATTAATTAATTTCTTTCTTTCAATTTTGTCTATATCTTTTTTAATTAGATAAAATGCACATATTTTTTGTTAAAAACTCAATCTTATAGTATATATTTAAAAAAAAAAGGTATTATACATATTGTAATAACCATAACTATTAAATAAATAATTTGTTTAACTTATGTAAATTACTCCCTCCATCCCAAAATAATTGTCATTTTAGTATTTGAGATTTATCCCAAATTATTTGTCATTATAAGATTTCAAGAAACATTTTCCTCAAATCTTCCAAAATTGCCTCCATTTATTCATCCTCATTAATGTTTTATTATCTCACCGTGAGTATTGAAAATATAAAAAGAAAAAAAAAAGAATAGAATGATTATTTTATAAATTTTCTTAATTTGTGTAAAAAATATTAAAACGTTAATTAATTTGGAGTGGATGGAGTAATAAATAAACTAAATAGGAAAAAGTAATGAAGTTTTTGTGTTGACAAAAAGTTATATGCCGCATTTTCTGGTCTCGGTAAGAGAGAGGCGGTTATGAATTTAAGAGAAAAGACACGTGCTCCAAAAAATTGAAGTTTTGTAATTAAAAAAACGTGGGCTAAACACTTCCTGATTTCTAAAAATATTCAAATAAAAAATTACAAATTAATATCCCAATTTCACCATTATAATAAAAAAAGCGAAATATATATATAACCCTGTCCTCCTCCTCCTCTATCTTTCTCGTTCATTACTCACTTCCTCTCTTTTAGATAATTATTTATTATCTAAAATATTATTTGAACCCTTGTATCGCACGACGGATATATACCCTAGTTCTTGGAAAATGAAGCGTCGATGAGGAAGATTTCATGGGTTAATTAAATAAGTGTTGAAATTATATGAGAAAACGTTGAGAATCAACCACACCTAGAGCTTTGTTCGATCATAATTGGCTGAACATATAAAAAGTCTCATCGAATATATCTCGGTCCGCCATATTGAATATGTTATAGTATGTTCGACACGTCTGGTGCTCAAATATACTTCTTTCAATTAGCATCAAACAACATTCTCGAATATGAATCCGCCCGTTCAGATCGAAAATATGTTCGTAGTTGTTTTTTTTTTTTTCTTTTGGCATAATAATATCTTTTACGAAATATTTAATGTTCGATTGTGATTTTTCTTTAGAAAACTATTTTAGAAAGGAAGAGTGTTTTGACCTTGGAGTTTAAGTAATAGAGTATCGAGGAGGAGGATAGAAAAAATCGTCTTTAATTTATTAAATAGAAGGATATTTTAATCTTTTCAGTTATATTTATTTTTTAACTTTTAATTGAAGGGTGTGTTTAAAAAAATGTGGAGTATGTGTAGATAGTCCCAAAACCTTTATAAACATGCAATTTTTCTATTATTATATTTGTTTGAAGTGAAACATAGAAACTCTCTTTGAATATATTGCACGGTTTCCCAAGAAAGAGAGGCAAGATGAAAATATTATTTTGGAGGAAATTGCAGTTTCAAATCCATAATGCTACTTAACTTGTTTAAGCAAATGGTTATCATTTATGAAGAGTACACTTGCTAACCTATTAATTCAAGTTCACTTTTCTAAAATATAATTATTTACGTTATAGTTATACATGAGAGTTTTCAAATTGTTGAAACCCATGCACTCTTATGGAATATACATTGTTATTCTATTCAAGGTTCAATCAAATGTATCCATACAAGTATATAACCATATTTAGTTTAACAATAGATATATCTAACTACATGAGTAAGGTTTTACGTACATCTGAATTCTCCACCTCAGTTATGACTCAAAAAAGACTGAACATAATATTAATTATGAACCATAGTTGAAAGTAATTGCAAGAGAGAAAGAGAAATATTGTGCTATGATTATTATTGAGGTAATGGCAACATAATTATTAATAATTATCTTGTTGTGGACATTCCAGTGAGATGTGAATATATATTATCAAGCTTCCACTATTTGTTGTTGTTATTTTTTAATGATGATGATAACGAGATCTTTTCTTGGAGGAAGTTCTAAAATGATAAAGGGGCTAGCTAGCTGTACACAATGACTACTGTAAAAGTGAAAAACAAAATCCAAGTGTTGTACATATTAATATTTTAATATGTACAATCACTTTAATATACATTAAGTACAAGTAACATCTTAACATATATAAGGGAACATTTCAACATATAATTCAAATATGATCCTTCATCACTGTATTAATGTTGATTGGCCTATTTAATTATAACATAAAGTTTCAACTCACAAATTAAGATTTGTAAGATCATCTTGTATAATAACTTATCAAATTGCATATTTTTAAAATAGCGGCAACAAAAAGTAAAACTGTGGCTTTATTTAGAATTACCCATAATTTAAACATCCATTATTGTATTAACAACTATTAGTGAAGTGTTAAGTAAGATGTTTAAAATATAGGAAGAAATACAATTTAAAAATAAAAGATACATCCGAAATGCAAGTAGGCCAATAAGGACAAAAACAAAAATTAATACATGTCTTGATAGCACCAAATCATGAATGGTGTGTGGTGGTCCAGTGGACCTGAGTGTTAGAAATGCCAGTTTCAAAAGCAGACAAAAATACAAAACCTTTTAGTATTTCAGCATTAGAATCAGATATACGTTTATCCATTTGATCCTCACTCACACACCTCGACAATCCGGTTGAGGTTCGAATATATGCTTTAAGATGAGTCTGACACAATCCAGTATGTCCTCTTCTTTGCACCATGTAACAAACTTCACTGCAAGTGCATTTTCCAGATATTGATGAGTATATCTGAACGAAACAAAATAACCATTCATATTGGAAAAGCAAAATTTCTCACCTGAAATTTCAGGCTAAAAATAATTTTTCATTTGAACCACGTGATCTAACATTTATTTTTTTTTGTATAAAATTTGAATCATTCAATTTTGTTGTATGAATTTTAATTTTAATGTAATTCATCGTTTCAAACAAATCGTAGGTGTTCACATGTTAGAGAACATCGGTTGGAATTTATCTAATACCATAAATGCATCAAATTTAAAAATTCATGAGTAAGTGGGTTTTTAATTGATTGACCAAATTATACCTCATAATTAGGATTTGTTAACTTAGAGAAGTGGTTTAGTTGTATACTTGTATACACTAAAACCCTTCACACCCTTCGTTGAATGTTAGGACAAGCATTCGATTCTTCAATAAAAAACATTTTTTTATTTAAGTGTCTTTGATGTATATTATGTGTACTATAATAATGTCATTTATACAAGTGATGTAGTATATATTAACAATGTTAGAATAGAAAATAGTGATTCTATTATGCACCTGGGGGTATCAGTACATTTCCGAACTTTTACTTACTTTAGGTCATAGTAGTATTTACTATTTTCATAATCTACTATTGAAAAATTAAAGAAATTTCATCTAATGATCTTGTAAGGAGGTATAGATACCCAAATGCACTGCTATAGGACTCCAGAAAATCAAGCTCATTTGCAAAAAGATGATTTAGTGCTCAAAAGGAAAAGATAATCAAGGATCTTCAATACAGTACAATGCTAAAGCAAAGTTATCGATTTCGTAGGGATAGGCTCACGAATACAGTTCTTTGAAAATGATAAATCCATTCATACCAGAAAACAATTTCTCAGCTCAAAGCACCTATACTACAATTGGTTCAATAACGTGTTTGGTAATATTCGAATTTCAATTATTATATTTAGACCACCAGATGTTTGCTAATGATACTAACCCACCCACCCCACAATCAAGGCCTTTCTGAATCAGTTGAATGCAAACTCAAAGTTGGATCAAGTATATTGAAATTCTTCTTCTTCTTTTTTTTTTTCCTATCTGCGTTCGTGTTCTCTATCGTGCATGATGAATATTTTCGGCTTTTCAGATTAAATGAATATATGGTACCTTCAAAATCCAAACACCATGATTTCTAATATAATAGCATGCCTGAGACAAGCACTTAGGGTATCCAAAATCAATAGTTCTAATGTCCTGATATGCACACATCTAAATATATAGAAACCCAACTAATTATATTACTTATAACATGTTATATTTGTTTAAACTTCATACTAATAGAAGCATTTAATAGCAACTATACAGTTGAGTTTGGATTTAAAATGAACAAGTCTAGATCTGGGCTTCTATAGATCATCTTATTATTATCGAACTAATAAAATCACCAGCCGTGGTTCCTAATCGTGGATTGCTGAAGCTTCTAAATGGCTATATCATGATTAGGTGCTTTTGCAAATATAGGTATTTAAAATGATAGCTAAGGAAATTAGTAGGTACTCTGTTTATAAATGCTACAAGAGTTTATTGCTAGTAGGCAAAATTAGGTTCGATGAGCTAAATATTATCCAAAGAAAGTCAACAAATTGAGAATCTAGCGAGCCCACTCTACTATCCCATGCATATAAGGAAATAGAAATAATGATGACAATTTAAAACAGGTTAGGAATCTTATTGCTATCTGCTTTAATTTCACAAAAAAAACATTATATCTCGATTGTGGATGTATCCATACTTGGTTATTATATATGCTATCAAACACTTAGCTATACATAGTTAACAAAAGGCAGTTTTGTAACTTATGCATAAACTTGCTAATTAGTTTAAGAACCTTCCAAGTAATTCCCTATTCATCTTGTACAATATATTTTAACATTTTGAATAGAGATAATATATTAGAGATTTTTTCGAGTTAAAAATAGTGTTTAGGTATTATATGTGTTCACATGTGGAAAAACCATTCTTTCTTAGTCATTAATATATCCAATTCTATTTCTATAAGATAGAATTGTACCATATAAAATTTTGATGGTATGAACCAATGTAAGTGGTTGTTTTGTACAAACAAGAAAGGTGATGATATAAAAAGAAAATTCTCTGAGCTAAAAAAAGGTTACAACTAAAAAGTAACTTTTTCGATCAGCAACAGCCAAAACGAAAGTAGAATATATGATTAGAAAATTTATTTTTAAAATAATGTTTATTAAAAGACATCTTGAGAAACAAAACAATACATGAAGAAATTGGGGATACTTTTATCACAAAAAAAAAAAAGGGGATGTTAGGAGAGAATAAATTTATGATAAGGGATTCGTAAAAAAAGAATGAATTAGGACTAAGGGAATGATAAAAAATGAACAAGTCTTTGAGAAAAGATGCCATGATTAATGGGGAGTGGGGACAAGGAAAAATGCAAATAGTGGTGAGAGATGGTTGATAGAAGTGGGCACTCTACCAACCTCATAAACATCAACAAACCATCCAAATTATTGTAATTAATCAAGTTTTGAGATGACTTTTATGTATAATTGACACTATCATTGTCATTATCATATTCATTATTTCCAAGCAGCTTTGAAAGACTCTACTGTTGTTTTCACTGGTGTGGAAACGATGTTCTCCTTCAATTAATTCGGTTGTTTCAGCAGACAGCAATTGCCAGGCTGGATTTAATCAATATTTATGTCTCGCTTCAACTTAAAAAATAAAAAAAAGACTTTGAAAGACATTCTGGTATAAGATTTGTGTTTGGATAAGAAAATTTAAGACTGCAAGGATTTAAATCTAGGACAGCACATATATTGCACTTATATATATATATATATATATATATATATATATATATATATATTTAAATACATGAACTTGAAATAATTTTGCGATAATTTTGACTCATTCAGATGATTCTCGATTCAACCAAATATTAAGTCTTGAACGCTTTAACTCGAGATTCTTCTCTAAACTTCAGATTCTGCGATTGAAACTCAACCTAACCTAACAATAACCACAGTCCCTTCCTTTAAAATCAGAATCATATTTTCGAGAACTACCAAAAAGGATTATAATCATGACTGTTATGAAGTGGGACGACTGGATAACTTTTAACAAATAAAAATGTACTTGAACTTGCTCCAAAATAGTTGATATGATGTAACACTTTATTCCTTTTTCTTTTGTACACCTATAAAGTTTCATTTTTGGAGAGGACTTTTTTCTAGTGGCAATATCCATTATTATGTCTGAACTTCAAATTTTGTTTCATTAGGTCCTACATTTATTTTGGTATACTAATTACTAACCACAGGAACTTTATTTTTTTTAGTGAAACCCTTTTATAGAAGTATTCAATGTAAACAATATGATGATGCACATGGTAATAGCAGATGAAAGAATAACAAAGACAGTTAATTGGTAATTGATTAAACTCTTACCCCAAGGAAGAACAGGAAACTCCCACATCTGTTGAGGTACTGTAATTACATAAGCAACAACCTGTAAAGGATGCCTTTCCTTCAAAATTTGATGGATGGAAATTGAAAGTAAGCCTGATTTGGAGCTGAGGAATTCTAAGACATACCACTACTGATGCAGCTAGAGTCTGGGGAGAGGAGTAAAGAACAGATGTCTCTTCATTTTCATAAAGCAGATCCAGAACATCCATACAAGCTTCAAATTTCACATGCTTTCCGACTCGGGCAACTGCCCTAAGTTAGCACAAGAAAGTAAAAAAGGGACAAACACCGCAATTGGGATACTCACATCAACTTAGAAAGTGGTAACAAATTGCAACGACGGAAATAACTTAATACTGGTGAAGAAGCTTACTTCAATTGATCGAGAAGGTCTTCAACTAATGTAAAAGCAATATTTGACACGCCAATCCTAAATTGCAGAACCTTTACAGAAACTTAATTACTTCAGACAAATGAAAAAATGACCCAGAGAATAAGGCTTAAATTGTAGCAAAAGGAATAGCACATCTTACAATTACCTGCATTAAGACCATCTCCTGCAAAATCCTTGTCAGCCTCCTTGATTGAGAGGAAATGAAGCAGGATCTAGAGACATTATAGGAACAAAAATCTTACAGCTTCCAAGAGATCCCCCTTTGTGTAATGCTGCTCCTTGATAAACTTATCCCCCAACGATTTAAAGTTTTTAACAGATAGTGGAGGTGAATCATGTATCTGGAAAATAATGAGCTCAGAAGACAAGAAAAATGGATGTGGCATCTGGAATAATGAATAAGACTACCTACTTTGCTTGAAATCCATAATGAAACAAGAGCAAATAGCTGCAAATTACTTTCTCCAATTGGATGCAGGAGCCAGTTGTTTTTGGCCCTGCAGTCTTCCAGGCTATTAAAAGATTGCCCAAAATGAAACTTATGATTAATGAACAAAATTTCCAAAAAGAACAACATTCATAATCAGATAAAATAAATTCCATAAGGTTTCAACTGTATCCAGCACTGCATACATTTTACAGTAGGCTTATTGTTTAATATATATGTGTTTGTGTGTGTGTGATCCATCTGAAGATGTCTTTAATCAGTTAAATGAGTTCCAGGAAACTAAATTTATCATTGAGGTCTTATTGATTCAGAGAAACATGATATAGCGATATGCCAGAGCTATTTAAACATGCATATATTCTTATATGAGTATATCAGCTATCGGCAGATAGGAAAATCAAATTAAGTAGAGCAAATATAAAGACACCAACATGGAAAGAATCTCTTCTGATTAACAGATGTTGAGCAGAATAGATGAAACAAAACAAACGTCTTAAACAGGAACAAAATCAGGTCAGAAAAACTTAAAACTAAGTCAGGAATTCAAATTAAAAAATGTACAAATAAGAATGCTTTTACATAAGTATAAAAGCTATAAGTTCGAATTGATTTGTCGGTCCCTAGTCTAGCAACGAATGTTGGAGAAGTTTCGTCATACAGCACAAACAAAGAAAAAGGAACTATAGCTAAAAAAAGCAAGCAAATAAATTCTCATTGTGGCATAAAGCAATGGTATAAGAAACATCATCAGCCCAGTAAAACTTGAAACTATATCTTAGCCCTGCACCACTCCCATCGAGCTACTATACAAAAAGGAACACTCGGCATTTTCAGTAGATGATAAACGGTCAAAATTCAACTAATATCTTCACATTTCTCATCAAAGTTGAACAAACAGCATCCAACTAATGCAAACATGTGTTTTTCCTTGTAATTTTTTTAAAGAAGTACAACCGCAAGGAAGGTATACGACATGAAAATGCAAGCATCAGTTGATATTAGTATTTCTACAAATATTATACTACTATAATCACAATTTTAATAAATCAAAGAGTGAGCAGTACTAGTACACCTTTGCTTCAATATTCAAAGTTAAAGGTTAAAGAGTTGAATCACACACCAGTAGCAGAGACCTCCATGCCATAACATATATAATACAAGCAAGATCTTAAGACTATATATCAGGTCAGATAAGCAAAATTACACAGAATACTCAATCCAATTAAATACATATATACATACATAGATGAAATCTCGGCATTAAAATTATCATGATTACCACAGCATTGAACCACATTTCACAACCTTCCACAACAATTAACACTTCTAGATTATAGATACAAAAATAAAATAGTAGGATAAATGTTACCTGGAGAGAGCTGGGTAAAAGCGGTCAGCGAAGAGAGATAATGCGGAGTATTTGATGATCGGTGAAACTTCCAGCATCTTTTTACAAACAAATAACGACAAAATTAGAAAAAAAAAAAAAAAAAATTCAAACAAAACCTAAAATCCATAACATCTTGTGAACATTTAATTAAACCACAACAATATGCGTGAAGGATATGAAAAATTGCTTGGAAAACCTTAGCGGAATGAATGAGGAACTCGATCACTCGGGATCGCAGACACAGGCAAAGCCCTCTTTTCATGGCACCGCTCCGTTTGAGAGAATGTGGTGAAAGAGCGCGCGTCTAAGCCATCTTGTGGAGGGAATAGCAACTAATTCAATTTCATACTCATGGTGTATGTATACATATGTATAGTAATTATTACCTTTTTTTTTTTTTTTTTGATAAAATAATCATAGTGATTTGTTTTTTTAATTAAAAGTATGATTTCTTGGATGTATTATTAGTTTTCAATATAATTTTCTACTTATTAAATGACTGTAATGATTTTAATTGTGAATTCTCTATTTGTTTAATTATTTTGTCATAGTTTAATTCAAATTATCTTTTCAGTTTATAATGTAAATAAATTTCCGATTATAAATAGTTTATCTTCATATTTAAAACTTTTTCCGATTTCTAATCATAATTTTTTATGTTAGTTTATAGATAAATTTGAATAAATTACTAAAAATTGTAAAAACTCAATAAGTTGGGATATATTTAACTTAAGATTTCTTATATTTTGTTCTAGGTCAAAGGTATTATAGAGGTTTAAATTAAAAGTCAACTTAATTTAAGTTTTGAAATAGCTTTTTCTAAAAGAAATTATGTTTTTTTTCTAAGGCGGAGGGGAATTAACATAACTTGAAAACACTATTAGACGTGAAGCTTTTAACCTTTTAAGCTTGAATAAGATGAAAGTAGAATTCACTTTCGAATTTTCATGATCTCATATATATAATAGTTTTTATATTTTGTTATGGCTTGTGAAGTAAACGTATTAAAGATTCTTATAATATGTCAATTATGAAAAAGAAAAAGTTTATGAAATAAGAGAGAAACCGATGAATTGTAAGATGATAATATAATAAATATATAAGCGATTTACTTAAAAGTCTTGGTCTATGCATCTATTATGTTATGCGTATAAGCTCGCTGATTTTTATTCTCTTTCCTTTTTTAATTTTTTTTTCCAGGTGTTTGAATTCTGGGGTGGACGTGGTTTCCACTCAAAATCCGATTTTAATCCTATGATTTAAAATATTATAAGTTCAATTTTTTTTTTATCTGAATTAATTAAAATTGGGGATGACCTTGTCACATTGAAAAATATTACACTTGTTCAAACTTTTTTTTTTTTAATTGCAAAAACTAACCTAGAGTCTTTTATGATCTCATGTGAGACCAATATTGATCGTATTGAATGAGTTGACCCGTCTAATTGATTCATATGAACTTCATCTTACATAAGATTTCATATGAGATCGTCTCATATAAGACCTTTTTTTTTTTTAATTAGGGAAAAATGAAGAACTCCTCCACCCGATCATAGACCCCTCAGTCTGGTGGAACGTACGTAAATCAAGGGACGTGCTCGAGTGACAGACACATGGGGAAGAAAGCCAATATGATTCAAACCGTAGAACAACCTTCAACAATATTTATGTGAAAATTTGCCCCACAAAAAGTTTAAACCTACGTTGACGAAGGATTTCTCTTCATATCCTCAATCACCACCGTCTTTACCAACCCTGGGCAAAATGAAGTGTAGAATAAGCTGGTTAAAGAATCTTGTTCAAACCTTTTTATAACAGGAAAATTTGGATAAGGATATATTCAAACATCTAATTTTCTCCAATTATATGTGAGCATTCACCAACTCTTAAGAAAGCTGGTAATATATATGTATATTATACAGATTCATATAATAGTAATGTCAATCAAATACATGAATTCTTCAATATTTAATGGGGGCTGAATTTTAATTTATGTATGTTTACAATATTGAAGTCGTGAAGCAGACTCGGAAATGAAGGGTTCAAGAAGTGCATTCGTGGCAAAAAGGTTATGTACATGTAAACCAATTCTTATTTGTGCAATAAAACAACTCTCAACAAATTGAAGCTTATATATATTCTGGTTAACCAATACACATTTGGATTTGGGAAGATGAACAAGTGGTTCACTATGTTGATTATTATCATCCTCACTTTACTTCTTTTTCTATTTCCAGGTATTTCCATCCTCTATATCTCTCTCAAACACACACTAATTTGAGTTTTTAAAATGGTTTCATGACATTAAATTTTTTTCCTTAGGTTAAATGTATAATTTAATCTTGTTAATGTAGGTATATATTCATCATGTACTAATTAAATACTTATGTTTATGTGTATTTGCTTCTATTTCAGAGGGCGAATCATTATCATATGAAGCAAGTCTGGTATTTAAGCGGCCAAAACCGCCGCCACCGCCGCCACGACGACCACCGCCTGGGCCTAAGCCCTGAACACATACTGTTCATATTTATCCCAACTCCTACTTTTAATGAAATCTCAAAATTTTAAGAATTTTTCCAATTTTATTTTATTTTGGGAAAGCATAAATGAATCAATGTAAATATTCCAATTATTTTGGTGTATTCCGATTGTCGGAGCTTAATTTCAGAATAGGAATTTTAATTTTGTTGAATATGATTTTTTTTTTTTTTCAAGCATAAATGAATCAATGCAAATCTTTATGATATTACTTTGTTTACTCACTTAGTTGTTATTATTTGTTTTGACCATGTAATTAAATGTATGCATAGGTCAATATTGATTTCTATTAAAGAAGACTATATATAAGTACTCCAGTTTCATCTTTCTTGTTAAGCATACTAATTTGTGTCAAAATTAATAATAACATGCACTACATTTTCAAGTATAATATTCCATCCACCACAAGCCTTGTACCTCAACCTTTATAAAGATACAGATTATAATAACAAGGGTTTGAATTCGAGTCATACAAATTTTCTTAGGAAACCTACAAAGTGTTAGTACCTAATGATAACTGTGTAATTAATTTAAATGATAAAATTTAAAAAATTTATCAAAAATAAGATCATATTTTAGTTAAACTAGTAATGATATAATACGTGTGCACGCTACATATAAATATTGTAAGTAATGTTATTAATGTATCACTGATAAATACTGAATGTTCCTTTTTTTCATACTTAACATTTATATTAACCATAAAATATTGTTTGGAAGTGGTGATGGTTATTAAAAATAAATGACAGCGAAAAAATTATTTTTAATTATAAGATCAAGTCGATTTTTAAATCACAAGCACAAACCCATTAGGAAAAGAATCAACATATTCAAGGAAATCAAAACTGTATTGTTATAAGAATAAAATTAAATAAGTTAACGGAAACCAAAATCATTTGAACATATAAACCTTACCTTGTAAGAGACCTATGAATTAGGTTGTATGAGATGTGACTAGGTCAAGGTCATGTGCTTCCTTGCTAGAGATATTGATAATAAGTTTCACGTATCTTTTCTTTAGTTTAAATAAAAAAATAGTGGGTCTTATCACTTATGTGAGACTGTCTCACAGATCATATTACGTGAGACGGGTCAACCCACAATTTAATCATCACATTTCACATGTAAATTAGTGAAAATTGGTATAGTTTATGGGTAAAAATGATCTGTCTCACATAAGTTTTTGTGATTAAAAATTAAATTGAACATTAATTTTGATACGATCATTTCTTTAGGTCATATGTTATATTAATTGTTACATTTTGATAAAAAAAAAAAAAATACATGTAAACATTCAATGAATACAAGATTATGTTATTTAAATTGGTTCAATTCGTATGAATTTAATGTATGCATACATTGATGATTGATCAATATTAAATCAATAAAATTCTATAAATTCTATATAAGGATATATTTATAAATAATCAAGTATAGATGGGATAAATGGCAAAAAATGTTTCTCAAGTTATGCAACTTTATAATATATATATATATATATATATATATATATATATATATATATATATTATAAACTCCTTTAAAATGTTCATTTTATTCGATCATAAAATTTTAAGAATAAAATGTTAGGAAATTATGATAATTTTGATGATATATATATATATATATATATATATATATATATAATTTTGATATTAACTCAAATAAATTTTATGATCAAATAAATTGAACATTTTAAAGGAGTTACATAATAAACATCTAAAATATAATTTTATAGATACTTTAAGGAACTAATCAAATTAACACCCTATATGTCTCACCCTTATTATATATTAAATAAATAATATATATGATAGGGTAAGATCATCAATATATATTTCTTTTTTGGGGGAAGGTGGTTTGTGGTTTGAAATATTTGCCATAAGAGTTGACGTGAATTAGATCCAAGTGTACCCTGTATTGCAAAATTATATTTGTTGTTATCAATATTAATTTATATATAAGGGTAAAATTGCAAAGCTTTCCTCACCTTAAAAAAAAAAAAGCCAAGAACATTTTTCTCGTTTCTTAATATTAGAGTTGAATTAGCGTTTGACTAATATAGGGAAGGTGGCAGGTAGTTCCTTGAGTGGAAAGTAATTTTCGAAGAAGTGTTGCAGAAGAAGCAATCAAAGTCTATTTTTCTTTGCAATAGAAAACTAATATTGAGAAGAAAAAAGGGCACCAACTCACAAACTCACTACAATATATATGAGTTATTACTCATTTGAAGCTTATGATTTCATTAAATCAATATTAATTTGGGAAGATGAAGCAGTGGATGATAAATATGGTGATTGTTGTCATCTTCACTTTGCTTGCTTTTACATTTCCAGCTGCAGGTATATATCCTTCAATACGTTACACATATATATATATATATATATTTCAAGTTCTACTTATATATATTCCAAGAACATTTGAAAAAAGTACTATAATATGAAATGTAATTTTAAATTGAAAGTGGTGTATTAATTAAATTGCTTAATTATTTTTCAGAGTGTGCATCGAATCAAACAATCAGAAAAATTCTGGCATCGAGGCGTCCAAATCCTCCTTCACCGCGGCCACCACGACCACCGCCTGGTCCCAGGCCTATGAATAACTAAAATATAAATGCTATATTTGTTATTGTTAAAGATATAATATTGTAATTAGACATGGTCGTTATGTTTAATTAGTGGAGTGAAACTTTTTTTATTTTTTGGAAATGAAGTTAATAGTAGATGTTAAATTATACTTGGGTTTTTCATGGTGGAGTTTGTTATATATTTAGATATATATATAATATTATTTACATTTTAATAAAAGTATTAATATGTTAATTTCCATTTCGTTATAATTAAGTTGATGTATTATGTTAATTTTAATTGTATTTTAATGGGTTAACATGAACATGCACAACACGAAACTTTTCACGTTAATATAAACATGACATGACACTAAAGACATGATGAATATGATAAACCTAATTAACACTAACCCATTTTTTCCATGTCCCGTCAAAAACTGCTAAAACAATATACATGGTGTTGTTAAAAAAAATTATCATGTAATATTGAATTAATTTTATTATCACGTAAATTGAATTAACTACTATGCACCACTACCACTAGAGGCGGCGCAATGTAGAAAACTATAGGTCAAAATAAGTGGTCATAAATAGACTCTTCAATTTTTGGAGTATTCAATTTCTAGATTACTCTATATAAGCTCAAGACACATGAACATTAAATTGGATAATTGGATAATGGGTCCTCCACATGTTGGAAAGAGGAAACCCAACCGAAACCAATAGTTGAAGGTGATCTTAAAACAGATCAAACAAATAAAAGCGTTTAATTGATGAAATTTGACTTTAAAAATGGTCACTTGATCACTTAGTAACTTGACTAGAGTCTTGATAAACGACTAGGATTTGCTGTTTATATGAAATCGGTAGCTTTAATATTTAATATAGACATGAAATTGCAATTTCACTAAGACAGCAGTTCCGTTTTTCCTCTATCACAAAAACTTATATGAGACGGTTTCACGAATAGTTTTTGATTGACTCGTCTCACATAAGATGATCTGTGAGACGGTCACATATAAGACTCACTCTTTCTCTGATTGTTGTCGGCGAACCGTGAAATAAATTGATAGGGTGATTTTGTTTTCGGTTAAATTTATTTAAAATAATTTACTCTATAATCAATCTATCCTTTTATATATTTTATAACAATGATTCACATATCACCATAACCCATCATTTGATGAAATAGAGTGGCCGAGCGAGACGGCCCGTTGTTTGCCGGGCTGGAAAAATCCTAACTCATTCTAGCTAATTAATTCATTGATGGAGTGAGTTAGGTGGGTCAACCTATTGGAATTTATTTAAAATTTATTAATGTTTTCTTTTATTATTATTATTATTATTATTATTATAAAAGAGAAAAAATATATACATATGATATTTTTAACCTTTTTATCTAGTTTTACATGCATTAAATTACATATAAAATATAAAAAAACATTGTGAGAAATAGATATTTTTTTATATTTAAACACTTTAATATATCAAATAATGGATCTCCATTGATTAAAATTCTTAGGATGAAGCCTGCGTAAGTTTGTTATCCTTCTTAGGTTTAATGTCATTAAATAGCCCACTGTTTTCATAGCTATTGACTTTCCTACATTTTAACTTTTTAATTTTTTATGTCAAAAATAAGAGTAGGTCTTGTGTGAGACCGTCTCACCGTGAGACGGATTAAAAGTATTAGTACATGATATATACAAAAATATTACATGATACACATAAAAGTATTACATGATACTTGTATTACACATAAAAGTATTACCTAATATAAGTATCATGTAATACTTTTATGTGTATCATGTAATACTTTTGTATATATCATGTAATATTTTTAATCCGTCTCACGGTGAGACGGTCTCACACAAGACTTTGTCCAAAAATAAACACAGTGAATGGGTCCAACTAATACAACCATGACTTCCCGTTCCCATTCATTTATGTGTAATCACAAATTAATCATGTCAAGGTCTACCTCAGGAATAATGAAATATTTGGAATAATCAATAGTCTTTATCTGTTATAGCCATCTAAATGGACCACAAATCATGACAAACCATAAATTCCAAGCTAATATATAAACATTCTTTCGCGTATCTTTAACTTTTACCATTCATTTATTGTGATTTCATTATATTTATGTTATTATCAATTAATTAGATGATTTAATTAAGTTTGGAGGATCTTCGCTTAGTGAATTTTCTCAAAACTTAATATTATGTTTTCTAAGGTATATCCCTTCTTTCAATACATTCACATATCAATTTAATCAATATCTTTGGTCTTATCCCATTCTTTTAGCGTCAATTTTATATATTTTAATTTTAATCTTCTAACTTTTTATTTTTCAAATTCTAGGTCGATTTTGTTTAAATTTTAAATTTTAAAAATCAGAACTGAAATATCCATATTAGCAATTTCGACGTCTATGTAGTTAAATATTGAAATTTCGAGAAAAATCGAATGAAGGTAGAGAATTTTGATAATTAGGAGACCAGAGTGTGAATAAAAAATAGTTGGTGATAACAAATGGACCAGCCTCAATTATAAGATAAAAATTACAATTTTCCCAAATATATATATAAATGTATAAATATCTATTCGTATGTATGTATGGTTTTTTAGTATCTCAAACTAATTAAATACTTCCTTATATTCCCTTTTCTCCAAAAGCTTACAATTAACGACTTCCCTTATTTTTCAAATCCTAAGAGATTAATTATAACCGTAGAAATTATATATATATATATATATATATATATATATATAACACAGTGTTTGCAAAACAAAGTATATAACTTCATTATAGCTCAAAATTACATCCGTTTTATCGATATTTTTGGGAATAATGTTATTTAAAGTTAATCTGCAGACTCCTAAAATCTAAAATTCAAGAGCTTTTAAGGAGTTGCTTCTAGCCAGCTAGCTACCAAAGTCAATATTATTTATAGAAATAATCATTTATATTTCAAACACTTCTTATTTTTACTATTTAGTATTCTTCCACAACGACCACTATATTAAATGACTTTTTTATGCTTACCAATATCTTTTGCTCAAAAAATCAAATCAAAATTTCTAGAAAACGAATAATTTATGGAATGGTGGATGTCTTTTTAAAGATGGCCAACGATTTCCATCATGAATTTGAATTGTCTTCTGTGTAATATATTATATATATGAGATATAATCTCATGTTTCTTCTATATATTGTCCCATTAGTAGAGTTTAGGTGACTTTTTTGTAACAATCCGACAATTTAAACAAGAAGATGAAATATAATATTAATATTAAAATGGGGATCACAAAATCTATCTATATATAAAAACAAAGAAGTTGGTGATAATTTCAGATTTACCATTTTCCCTCTCAAACTATCAACCAATATAGAAAAAAAGAAAAGAAAATTAAATAATTTTTTAAGTATCTTATAGAATAAGTTTCACATATATCTTACACAATAAGTTATCTTATAATTTATATATAGGAGTAGAGATAAAATATAATTGATATGATTATATTTTAATGATATAATTAAATTTTGAAAATAATGAAATTTAAACATTGTAAAAAATTAAAAAATTTGAAATTAGTTTATAATATTAATATATAAATGTGGAAAATAGTTTTAAAATCTAAATTTATTTTATGAAGGGTTGTAAAATGTTTACAAGTTTGAAACTATTATAGAAATATTAAAATAATAATAAATTTGAAATTAATAATAATAATTATTATTATTATTATTATTATTAGTAGTAGTAGTAGTAGTATTATTATTATTATTATTAGGTTGTGAGATTAAGTCTAACAATCTTAAATCAACAAATAAATTTTAAAAATTATTTCAAATAAATAGATATAATTAATCTAAAAATTGTTTTAAAAACTATAATATGTTCTAAAAAATTCTGAAAAATGATTTAAAATATGTAAGAAATATTTTTTTAAAATTTAAAATTAATTTGAAACCTAAATTTATAAATATAAACTAATTTTTTTTGGAATAAATATAATGCTTTTTGAACAAATTCATCTAAAAAGAATGCAAAAAATTATTTATAAATTCTGAAAATAATTATAAGATATAAATGAACAAAAATATGAACAAAACATATAGTAAGTATAATTATTAATCACTTCTTAATTATTTAGAAATTAAAACTCACAAACACAAAACTATTATTATATTATGTTCAATTTTATTTTCATATTTAATTGTTGAATATTGATGTTATCAATAAAAAATACGGATTTTTACAAATTTCGAAATAATAAAATGTCATGATTAATCTTTTAATATAACAACTTCATTATATTATTGCAAATTGTATATATTATCATAATACATAATAAACTGCGCATCGCGCGAGAGTACTACTAGTTTATGTAACACGCGTGTATTGATTTCATACGTACAAACGTTAATTTAACATGTTTCCTCTAGGATAATTAGTACTAAATATAATTAGTAAATTATAATTTCGATATAAATTAAACATACGCTACAATTTTTTCTCGCGGAGTAGCTATTAGCAATTTTATTATTTTTGTAATTTGGATTTTAAATTTCCAAATAATTATGTTTTTGACCCTTATTTTATATATATATATATATATATATATATATATATGTTGAGGGTGTTAATTAATGTTACGAGTGGGTCTCTTGTGTGAATATTATGAACATGATATTAATATTATTATTATAATATTATACGATACACGACACATGCATATATAATATCATACATCATCTATTACATCACATGTTAGAATGTACGTAGGGATGTGATCGAATCGAATTGGAATCGAATGATTGAGTGTTTGCATTTGGTTTGCTTATCTATCAAACAAATTCGAGCTTAATTTACCGAATATACTCATGATTCACAAGATTATTTGAGCTTAATAAAGTCCAAACAAGCTTAATAAATATAAATAATTATAAATTATATTATTTATCAATTCATTAACAAAATGAATTATATATTCTAAATATATAATATATTATCTAAAATTTATAATTTTATTTTATTATTATATAACATAAGTAGAAGTATGAAAATATCTACAAAAATGACTATCATCAGTATTATATTCTACGATCGAGCTTGTTCATACGAAGCCTTATGACGATTTTGTTCACAAGTCAAAATAACATCAAATTTGAGTTTGGTAGTTCATTTTTAACAAATCGCAGTAAACAAATTTGTGCGGAATATTTTAAATCTAACTCCTTTTAGTGTAAGTGGATGACATGCCATTTGGCATGTCTAGAAGGCGGCACATATATGAACAAGTGGATTTTTTCAAATGTGTGATTCATTTTGAATGGGTAGTTACATCAGCTTCCACGAACAAAAATCCTATATATATGTGTGTGTAAAAATATAATAGCACACTATACTATATCCATTCTTAATTTGAATCAAACACACAAAAATGGTGGCTATATCGATACCATTAGTGAACTTAAGCGGCTGCGATAAGCCGATGCCCCTTATCAGCTTTGGAACGGCGTCGTTTCCACTGTCTGATTCTGAGACGATAATAGCCGCCGTACTTGAAGGCATCAGAGCCGGGTACCGCCACTTCGATACAGCTTTTGCTTATGGCTCCGAGAAGCCGCTCGGCGAAGCCATAGCCGAAGCCTTGCGGCTCGGCTTGATCAAGTCGAGGGACGAGCTCTTCATCACCACCAAGCTGTGGGCCAGCTTCGCTGAGCCGAGCCAGATCGTCCCGGCTTGTAAAATGAGCCTCCAGTAAGCCGATTCCTACTCCATATTATGTTTTATTTTATATTTTAGTAATTAATACAGGGAAATTGCAGAAATCTTCAATTGGACTATGTAGATTTGTACCTAATACATCAGCCAGTGAGATTGACGGAAATGCTAAGGAAAATGCCAGTTGAAGATGCAGAAATGATAAAGGCTTTAGATGTAGAGGGTGCATGGAAAGGAATGGAAGAGTGCAAGAATTTGGGGCTCACTAAAGCCATTGGTGTTAGCAATTTCTCTTGCAAAAAGCTCCACCAACTTCTCTCTACTGCCAATACTCCTCCTGCTCTCAATCAAGTACTTGCTTTCTCCTAAAATAAACCTCGATCGTTTTTGTTTAAATATAGACACGTGGCATCCTTGGGTTGAATTAATTAAATTATTTTTATTTGAATAGGTGGAGTTGAGCCCAGCTTGGCAGCAAAAAGTATTAATGGAATTCTGCAAGGAAAAAGGTGTTCACATTACAGCCTATTCTCCTTTGGGTGCAAACAACACTAAATGGGGAGACAACAGAATTGTCGACAGTGATGTCTTAGCAGATATTGCCAAGGCCAAGGGAAAGACCACTGCTCAGGTTTTATTTTATTTAAATTCATTTTCTCCTATCTTTTATATGTCACAAAACTTTATAATAAATTAATAATTTGACAGGTGGCGTTAAGATGGGTGTACGAGCAAGGAGTGAGCATAGCAATGAAGACCTTCAACAAAGAGAGGATGAAAGAAAATTTAGATATATTCGATTGGTCTCTAACATCAGATGATTTAGAGAAGATTAGTCGAATTCCTCAACTAAAAGGGGTGACTTTGGCCAATATTTTTGGACCACATCCTTTAATTCTCGACATCGACAATGAAGTTTAATTCAAATACATACACATACATATATATGGAAAATACGAATACAGAATTTGTTATTTTTATTTTTAGTATGTTGTCACTTTTCTTTCGTCAGTTTTGTCTATTGTATTTGTTTTCCTTTAATTACTATGAATAAAAAGATCTTGTTGGGAAGAAAATAGCATCTTTTCCTTATGTCATATTAATTAATAAATCAAGGGAAATAGTAGTTGAAAATCTTAATTCATTCTCTTTCTTTCTCATGTTTTTCCTTTACTTTTTTCTTTTTTTTGGTTGATAATATTTCCCTTCTATTAATACTTTCAAATATATTTTAACATTACTATTAATTATATACGTGGGTTCTGATTTGAGTTCACTCAACTTCATTTATAAGCCAGAAATTTTGCTCAGGAGGGTCCCCATAATGTATAAAAATTAGAACTATGTATAATTTATATATGTATTTAGATATCTTTTCATTTCACAATAAACAAATATTCAATTTTGAATTTTTAATATTTTTTTAACAAATTCGTATTAATAGTTTGATACTAAAATAATAAAACTCAAATTTTGGATATTAAATAATACAATTATAGGTAACCACGCATATAATTTACTCATTTTAGTTATTTAGAAAACTTACACCACCATTCTATTATTATAAATTTAGTACCTAAATAATTAAAAAAAATCAAAGGTTGAAAAAGTGTGAAGATATGAGACTTATGTATAATTAAGAAAAATAATATATATATATATATATATATATATTTATATATATATATATATATATATTGTAATTATATTATACCTTAACATTAAATTAATTAATACAATTTATCTAAACATTAGGTTTAAAAAAAGGCAACTGGGAAATTTTCTAAGTAATTTAATCATCTAGCAACATGTATGGACCAATCAAACTTATTCCTTATAGGTGTTAACTTGAATTAAGAAAAAGATTAGCAAAAATTAATGTAAAACATACTGTTTTCCGAGGTGGTTAAGCTAACAATTAAACTAATCTGTCTCAATAACATCCAAGAAAACACATTCTCAATCTACACCCCATGTGATTAACGAAGCTAAATCTTTATTAGACGGCCGGCTCGATCGATATCGACAACATTAAACTTATAAACAGCCAATCATTTTTATTTTTTGGTTAATTAATTATGGTCATCATAACTAATTTAATTGGATTATTCCCTTGTCCTACCGGATTAATCAACACTAATCAAGATTATTTTACAAGAATTAGTCAATGATGCATTTGTTTGCTTCTATAACGAAAATTTTATTTGGATGCATTGTTTTGTCCCACATCAAAACACTACTTTCACACACAAATACATAGGTTTATTAAAAAAATAATCAAATTAAACTTACTCAAAGATGGAAGTCAAATGGTTAAGGATGGCTCAGTTTTAAGACATATCACACAATCCAAAACCTTCATTAGAGCCCCCATAAAAAAACTGCAGAGTTCATCTCAAGTTGCATAACAGAAAATGATCTTCCATATTTCTTTCTTCCATGTCCTCTAACTAATTTATTATTTTTAAACCTTTTGTGGATGTGAGAAAAAATAGCTAGCTAGCTTTAAGGTGTACCTCTTTCAATCCTTAATTTAATATCAAATATGATGAGTCAATGCATCAAAAACTACAAGTCAACTCACCAGTGACGGATCCATAGCTCCCATGGTGCCCCCACAATTTTTTTATACTATATTTATATGTTATGTTATAAATAAAATTAATAAATATTATGTTAGTTGATTGGGCTCAAATTGAATAGATACAATTATTAAGCAGGGGCCCAATTCTTATATCTCTTGGGAATATATGATTTTCAGATTTTTCCGCATCCCAATTACTCAATCCCACAAGCAACGCCCACGAGATATGCAGCTTGCAGAGTTAAATGATCGGTTCATTGAGACAACAAAATTGTTACTTTGTGTAGAATGTTTATGTCCTGATGATTCATTCTTGGCTTTTGATAAGCATAAATTGATCAATCTTGCTAGATTTTACCCTCAAGACTTCTCTACATTCAAGATTGAGGCACTTGATGATTTGCTTGAAACTTATATCCTTGATATGCGTTCTACTGATGCGTTTGGAAGACTAAAAGGTATTGGAGCCCTTGCACAAAAGATGGTAGAGACGAAGAAGCATGAGGTGTATCCATTGGTTTATTTATTTATAACACTTGCATTAATTCTTCCAGTTGTCACCGCTACAGTTGAAAAAGTATTTTCTGCAATGAATATAATAAAAAATCGTCTACGCAATCAGATGAGAGATCAATGGGTGAATGATAGTTTGATTGTATATATTGAGAAATAAATTTTTAATAGTGTTGATAATAAGTCAATTATGCAAATATTTCAATTTATGAAAACCCGTAGGTTTCAATTGTAATAGACTTGGATTGTTATGTGGTGAAGAACTTCTGTATTTTATATTTGTATTTGGTTTGTGCCCCCTCCATGAAAATTTTCTGGATCCGTCCCTGCAACTCACTATGTAATACATATGCAAAACTAAGTTATAAGTTAAGCCAAAAATTCATCAGTATACTGTATGCAAAACCAAAATTTAAATTATTCCAAAATGGAATCTTGGCAGTTATTGTTGGAGTTGGGCCTTAAAAAGATATATTGGGCAGACTCTTTTAGTGAAAATTGAAAAACGCATGTGTTGAATATATATATACACACACACACACATTATTTTTTTGGAAAATAATGTTTTGTATCGCTTGAAAAAAAAAAAAAATTTATGATATTTTATCAGTTTTATTTATTAAATCAGAATTTAAAAATCATTTATTCTTTTAAATATATATGATACTTTTGGAAAAAACTGTGGTTTAATGCCTTCAAGAACATATAGTCACAATTGCCGGTATAGGTTTATTTCGGAGTGTGGATCTTCATCCCTTTAAAAGTTGTTTGACTAATCTTATTGAAAGATCGTATGAGTTCTTATATCTCATAACATGTTTTAAAATTTATAAGTTATTATCTTATTTTAAAAAAAATTGTTGGAGTATCTCAATAAATAAGATGAAGGTACATATTAGTAATGGAAATTGAGTAAATTTAAATTTTGATGAAGTTTTAAGAGTTTGTTGAAAAAAAATAAGATTTTGCTTTACAAATAAGTTTTGGTCTTTTACTTCTTTAAAAAAAAAAATCTGTAAATTATTAATATCTTATTTGAAAATGAAATAAAATATTATTTTAAATTATTTGTGTATCAGATTCTAAAGAGGGATATAAAATGTTGAATTGTTTTACTTCAATGTTATTTATTCAATTTTATTTGGTTTCACAAGTTTTGGGGCACTGTTTGCTTGTTGTGACTGTTGTATATTGGTTCTTATTTGTTAATTTTAATTTTCACTTTTGTGAACTTTCTTTTTGTAAGTAGTTCCAGTTTTCCTTTTTGGTTATAGATGTAGCAAAAAGGACTGTTTACTTAGCTATTGCATGTATTTAACTTTTTGGGGGTTATTTTAAGAATATACTTTTGTTTTTCCAGGAAAAAAAAAAGGTGGTACACATGTTTGGTTAGAAAAAAAAAAGTACACTCTTACTTTTTGCTTCATAATCATTAATTGATAATCTTTCTCTTCCCTTTAAAAAAAAATCTTAAAAAAAGAAAGAAATTTGGAAGAAATACATGTATTTTATAAGGTGTAAAGAAAATACCAAGTGAATCGTAGATTTTTTTGATCCGGTTTATGAAGAAATAACTTTTATTTATACAAATTACAGTGTAAACCGTCATTTTGTTTATCTTTCATTATTGTTTTGAAATTTTTGTTTAACTAAATGTGTGCATGGCAACTAACATGGTCAAATTGAATACATATATTTGCAAGTTTTGGTTAGAAAATCGAGGATGATTCATATAACAAAAAAAATTAAATTAAATTCATGATTAATTTTACTAAAATTGAAAACTCATTACAATTGTAATTTCTTGAAAGTCCTTGTTTTATTTTCAATTAAGCCTAAATAAAAAATATTATTTTGAAAATAAATATATTCTAGATATCACCCCCAAAAAAAAGCTGGGAGGTTGGGCCTATACTTGATTCAATCATGGGCCAAATTAGACGAACAAGTTTATCCAACTGATTAAATTGGGCCACACTCTTCCCCTTCATACCCAATTCTTATCTTCAATCATTTATTGGTCCATATCCATTTAATATTTTCTTTCTAATTTTATGTATTTTGGAGGTAAATCTCCTATTTTATTATTTTATTAACGTATATTATACTCACCATGTCTATTAAAAAATAGTATTTTCCTATAAAATACAATTTTTTGTTTCGTTAACTTAATATCAATCACTCCAACATCTTTGCTACTGTAGAAATAATTTAAATTTAAATTTGACTCTTAAATAAGATTTTTCTTTGGATGGAGGTAGTTGTGCTATGTCGGCATTATAATTTTTTTTTTTTTTTTACACAAAACACTATAAATTTTTTATATTAAACGTAATATGATATGTAAATATAAAAAATAAATAAATAAATAAATCCCCAATTGATATTTTTCGGCCTCCAGTTATCTTCTCTTGGTGAATTCCACTATGATTGAATTGTATGGCTACAATTTCTCAACTACAAAATCCAAATTAAACCCACTTGCAATATTCACAATTCATGTCAGCCATAAATTAGATTAATAGTGAAATATTATAATTAGTGGCCAATATACCATGCTTAACTGCCTCTTGCATTCTTAATTGGTTTTTTAATTTTAATTTATAATTTGGACGTTATCTACCTATCCATGGACCATTCATGAAACTCCATTTTTGTATAATAAAACAAGTTTTAGGAATTTAATATATAGCCCTTGATATTTGGTGGGATATTTATTTGTAGGTAATCGAATCTAGTTTTCTTATTTTTTATTTTTTGGTCAAATCGGATGTAAATTTTAATGTTTCATATTTTCTATTTTTGGTCAAATTGGATGTAAATTATGCATTAAAAGACATAAATTGTTCCTTTAATAAGAAAAGGGCAGAAATTGCAAGAAATTAATGTAGTGTCCACAAATATATTGCTAATTTTAAAGTGCACGTTACGCGTTGTTAAGAGTGAAAATTAATTTGCATCAAGCCTAATTTCAAAATTTTAAGATCACATGCTAGTTTCATACAATATGTTTTATTTGATTTAAATTCAGTTCAATATTTATTACATTTATTATGCAAAAATCAAATCATTAATTTTCAAATCTCACCAACAAATTGTTAATTACCTACTATTTAATATTCACGAAAAATTATATGAAATAATCTTATGAATATAATTTCAAAAGAGTGAGTCTCATTATCTACGAATAAAACTTATTATATAGATTCATATGTAGATTGATGATTGACACGTTTCACCTTCCCACTGAGTTAGATTTATTAGATAAATTTAAGAAAATAATCTTAATCTTCATAGTAGCTAGTTAATCAAGAGAAAGATCTAGAAAGTAGGGTGAGAAACAAAGTGGTGACAAAATGAAGGGAAAAGGAGGACAAAGATGGAAGTCAAAAAATGGTTAAGGATGGCTCAGTTTTAAGACATCACACAATCCAAAACCTTCATTAGAGTCCCCATAAAAAAACTGCAGAGTTCATCTCAAGTTGCACAACAGAAAATGATCTTCCATATTTCTTTCTTCCATGTCCTCTAACTAATTTATTATTTTTAAACCTTTTGTGGATGTGAGAAAAAATAGCTAGCTAGCTTTAAGGTCAACCTCTTTCAACCCTTGATTTAATATCAAACAGGGCGAGTCAATCCATCAAAAACTACAACCCTTGATTTAATATCAAACAGGGCGAGTCAATCCATCAAAAACTACAGGTCAACTCACTATGATCAGTCGAGAGTTCATTTTGGTGGACTGAGTTGACGGGCCCAAACCATTTTGACAGTACTATGAAATTC
Organism: Scutellaria galericulata; assembly: GCA_946896805.1. NCBI lineage: Eukaryota > Viridiplantae > Streptophyta > Magnoliopsida > Lamiales > Lamiaceae > Scutellaria > Scutellaria galericulata. The sequence goes on along the minus strand of OX335784.1, from coordinate 22,648,873 downwards.
TGTCGATTGTTCCTTCAAAAAGTCGATTTATTAATAAAAGTGTTTTGTTACATTTTTTTTTATGAGATATGATTTATCATATTTCATGGATACTCTAAAAAGACCAGTTTACATGTTTCAAGAGACTTCCATTTTAAAACTTTATAAGAAACTCAACATTCATTTCTATATATATATATGAATGTGAGAGAGAGAGAGAGAGAGAGAGAGAGAGAGATGGGCATACGTAGGGGTAGGTCTCCTCTAGTAGGGGCAGTACAGATCAGATGTTTCTGCATGGGAATTATATAATATATGCTTAATTGGTCATGAAGCTCCAAAGGCCCACTCAACTTGCTGGTTTATAAATTAAAAAATAAAGATAAATAAAAGTCTCATTCAAAATCCACCAAGCAAAATTACAAAAGTTTTAAGGCTGTTATATGCCCCCTTCTTTTCCTATTGGCCAACACTTTCAATATTCCTTCAATCACCTCAACAAACAAGCATCAATCACTCGATATATTGTGGGTGCTGAGAGCAACCTTTGCATGCTCCTTCTTTTATTTTCTTACACACAATTTTCGTCAATATTTGTATATACATATATTTTTTCTCTTAATAAATTTCTCTTTCAAATTAGAAAGATGGTCTCGATAATATTATTTCAAAATTATATGCTCCAGCTTATATTTGACTATTATACCTACATGTGAAGATATATTATTAATACGTTTTCTTAATTAATTCATCAATGTTTGGTGATCAGAAAAATATATACTTGATCGAGATTGCATTTGAGAAGATTATTGAAACAACTGAATTTTTTTTTTTAATTAATCATATTTATTTAGGGTACGTAGGAAGCCATCATCATAGACGTCACTCGGTTTCTTCTATTCCAACTTGCAATATCCTTTCTCTCTCTTCTCCATTTATCTCACTGATTTCCAACCTCATCTTCTTCAAATCTTTCTTATTATCATTGATCAATATAATGTCTGCAATCAAAGGAGAAGTAAGTACTTAATTCTTTTTACACTATAAACTCCAAGAACTCAATTAATTGTATGGTTATATTAACTCACATGCTAATTAACATGATCATATTATGATCATCACATATATATTTTGCATGTGATATAATACCTCATTCTTGATTTTGAATTAAGGTCATGTGGCCAAGGTTGGTAGCTAGCAAGATCTTGGGAAAGAGATTAGGAGTAGGCAACAATTTCGTTGCCGATTTTCCAATTCATGACATTGATCATCATCCTTTGATGGAAATCCCTTCTTGTTTCAACCATTCTCTCAGTTCCAACAGCATTATCAATGATCGCGATGAAGAGACGCGTAATTACAAGTAAGACTACATATCCACTTTAATTATGCTTTGTCCAATTTTAGATAAATTTTAATGCTCTTGATTAAATATAATTTTTGTCATATACTCAAAGGGTTTTTGTTAGCACTTGGAATGTCGGAGGGGTGGCACCAAGTGAAGATATCGATATGAATGAGTTGATAGACCATAGAAATCCCTGCGATATTTACGTGTTTGGGTAAGACACTAATTCAAGAATTTGAGACCAAATTTAATTTAATAATTACTTGAGATATATATTAACTATTTTCATGATATAGTTTTCAAGAAGTTGTGCCTCTTAGAGTTGGGAATGTGCTAGGACCAGAGAAGAGAAAGATTTCAATGAAGTGGAATTCCATAATCAGAGCAGCTCTAATGAAGATGGACATGATTAATCAAGAAAATGATAAACTCAAAGAGATTAATTCTTCATTCAGATGCATCATCAGTAAGCAAATGGTGGGAATCTTCATCTCAGTTTGGGTTCGGGCCGAGCTTCGGCCCTATGTTAGGAGCCCCGGTGTTTCATGTGTTGGCTGTGGAATCATGGGATGTTTGGGAAATAAGGTAATATTAACTTCAAATCAATGTCAATGCATAATATCATGTAGAGTTAATTATATAATTAATTAATCTTGAAATAATTATGAATTTGTGAGTACGCGCGTAAATTAATAATGTTGTCCAAAAACTATGGTTTTTGCAGGGATCGGTGTCTGTAAGATTTCGATTGCATGAAACGAGCTTCTGCTTCGTTTGCAGTCATCTAGCCTCGGGTGGAAGACAAAGTGATCATAAGTACAGAAATTCAAATGCAGCTGAAATATTATCAAGAACTTATTTTCCTAGAAGCCCTTCACTTGATCTTCCCACAAAAATTATTGATCATGAGTAAGTTTAATATGATTATTTTTTTAAATAAATCTTTGTATTTGTGTGTGAAAGTAGTGTTTTGATGTGGGACAAAACAATGCATCCAAATAATCTTTTCGTTATAGAAGCAAACAAATGCATCATTGACTAATTCTTGTAAAATATATAATCTTGATTAATCTAGTAGGACAAGGGAATAATCCAATTAAATTAGTTATGACCATAATTAATTAACCAAAAAATAAAAATGATTGGCTGTTTATAAGTTTAATGTTGTCGATATCGATCGAGCCGACCGTCTAATAAAGATTTAGCTTCGTTAATCACATGGACTCTAGATTAAGAATGGAGTTTCTTGGATGTTTTTGAGACAAGATTAGTTTAATTGGTAGCTTAACCACCTCGGAAAACAGTATGTTTTACATTAATTTTTGCTAATCTATATATTTCTTAATTCAAGTTAACACCTATAAGGAAAAGTTTGATTGGTCCATACATGTTGCTAGATGATTAAATTACTTACAAAAATTCCCAGTTGCCTTTTTTAAAACCTAATGTAATCTTCACGCATGATATCACTGACTAGATAAATTAATTAAATTATTTTTGTGGTGTAGCCGAGTGATATTTCTTGGAGATTTGAATTATCGAATCTCTCTGCCTGAATCAGCAACAAGACTATTGGTAAACAAGGGAGACTGGAATGCATTATTGGAACATGATCAAGTATGATATATATATATATATATTTTAATTAATAAATGTTAAATAATAATTATATTTCTTTTGATCTTAATTTTAATAAAGAAAATGATGATGAAATGAATGTAGTTAAGGATGGAGCTTATGGAAGGTCAAGTGTTTGAAGGATGGTATGAAGGAGGCATAAAATTTGGTCCAACTTATAAATACTATCCTGATTCAGATGAATATCATGGCAAATCGGAGGTTAAAAAGGGTGAAAAGAAACGTGCTCCTGCATGGTATAATCTCTCTCTCCTCTCTCTCTCTCTCTCTCTCTCTCTCTCTCTCTCTATCTCTCTCTCTCTATAATATATGTGCATAATTGAAATGAATATTGGTAATTAATGTTTATATGTTGTTGTTGATGAAATTATAGGTGTGATAGAATAATATGGCAAGGTGAAGGATTGAAGCAACATTTGTATGAAAGAATAGAATCAAAATTGTCAGATCACAGACCAGTTAGGGCCATTTTCAGCACACAAATCAAAGTCAAGCTCAAGTTGAAAGCCCTTGAAAACTTTTTTTTATCTGAAAGATTTCAACACATCACTAATTCCTCTTTGGATCATCTACACTATACACAAGATCATGATTTTCCACCTTGTAATTCCAGATATAGCCTTCAAATTACTCATGATTTCTAATTAAACTCTTTTCCTACTCTTCATATGTCTATAAGAGTGTCACACATTAATTTTATTTGAAAAAAAATGTGAAAATTTACCTACCTACTCCTACTTTAAGTTAATTCAATTATACATTGTTTATCCAAGATATTATCTATTCTAAATATTCGTATTCCTATATATTATCGATAAAGTGGAACCATTAATACACACGAGTCGTGTGTAAATTAATTGTGTTGAAATATAATCATGACATCTACCATAATTGAATCTGGTTAATTGTCTAGCTAGCTATTTATGAATATTCTTCTCTAAATGAGATTTCTAGATATAAATAATAATCATATAGAGTTTCACACTTATTGAATTAGAAAAATTAATAATATAATCTATACACATATTTAAACAGGGCATTAATTATTGACCACGTTAGTGTTGATAGTTATATTTCATCTGTTCGCATTGACTTAAAAAAAAAATGCAATTGAAAGTCAAATTATTGAATGTTCGTTAACTAATTAAACATTCTATTAATTTTATATATTCAACAAAACTAATATTTTAAATCTCCTACTATGATACTTCCATAATCGAAAATGATAAAATGTCCACCGTGGACAACTTTTAAAGATATTCCCTAAAATTATAAAAAAGTGAAATTAATAGATATTTCTAGGTGTCTAACATATCAACAGTAGACACATATTAACGTGTCCACAATGAGTAGGGTAACCGAACTGCTTCTATAATAATATTTACGATTATTAAAATATATACCTCAAAATATCTAATGATATCATACATTATCTCACAATTTAGTCGTATGATACTCATATAATATTATTTACAAATATTAAAATATATATCTCGAAAGATCTACTTATATCATAGATTAATAATCTCACATAAGAAAAGATGGTCAATTTTAGTTATAAATTAAAACACCAAGTAGACATTTCAATTACACTTCATGAAAAATGATGACTTTGGCATAGTGAATGTTTTTTTGTTAATTATATTATTTATAGCCACATCATAATCAACTTCTCACTTTCATATATAATTTTCATGGATGGGATGTTAATTATTGTTCTCTTCATGCAACTACTAATCCTGTTTCATTTTAATGCTACATGATCCAATCACATCTGATATATGTATGTATGACTTTTAAACAGTAACATTTGTGGTTCGATCAACAAATATATCATTTTAAACATTTAAAAAAATTGTAGGTCTAATATTTTATAAGGGCTTGTTTGAATTCATTATGTAATTTTATAAATAATTATGAAAGAAAAAGATAAGCTGAATATAATCCATTGTACCAAATTCTTTATTTAGTCACAAAAACTTGTCTCACAAATAATTTCCATGAGACGAATCATTTTGACCCACAAAACAAAACCCATTTTCATAAATTTATATGTGAATTGTGTAGTGTGGGTTGTTGGTTGACTCATCCTGTGAGACGATCTCACATAAGATCCACTCTTATTTAATAGTCGTTTTTTCATCTCATCAGAATGACATCATATATTCACATATCACGCTCCAACACTCTAATACCATATGTTATCTATTCATATATTAACGAGTCTGAAACATGTTATTAGCCATATAAGTGTACATGATTTATGTCCGACTAGCTAGCCTAATAGGGGTCAAATTAACTAGTTTGTCTTGATAATAAATTCACATCTCAACCTTATCCAATTCTCAACTTCAAGTCACTTTCTCACATCATAACTGAAAAGAAAATAAAAGATTATATTATTCAAACATGTTGTAAATCAATAATATTAACCATGAACAAGTAGGTTTATTACGCATCACATCAATGTCATGTCAAAAATCTTTAATCTCAAGAAATGAATTAATTTCCGAATAATTGAGAAAATTAGGTGCAAGCCTACCGACTCATTCATCCCTAATAATTCATGCATCATCTAAAAAACCCTTCAAAAGCCCCTTACTGAGATATCCAACACAATAGTCTTTTTAGTATTAGCTCTATTTTACTAAGGAAATTAATTACGTATTTTTAGATTAATACATTCATATATAGAGAGAGACAAATAACATAGATAGATCAATTGTGTTTAATGCCATATACATATAACATGTATATATACAAAATGTCATTCATCACCCAACTTTCTACAGAAATAAAGTCTTATTGTAGTTCATCTGAGGCACTTGTACTCATATTTATAATTACTTTAATTCTCCACCGTCAGATTAAGAAATAATAAAACACTACAAGAAAACGCCCAAATTCCAACAGACTTGAAAAACCGTTGGAATTTTGTCAAATTCCAACAGCATTTCCAATGTCATTTGTGGCTGTTGGAATTTTCCAACGGAAATTCCAATGACAAGTAAAAATCGTTGGAAAAGTCATTGGAATTACTATTTCCAACAGAAAAATTCCAACGGATTGAAAACCCGTTGGAATTTTGTTAAATTCCAACGGCATTTCCAATGACATTTGTGGCTGTCGGAATTTTCCAACGGAAATTCCAACGAAAAGTAAAAACCGTTTGAATGAACCGTTGGAAAAGTCATTGAAATTACTATTTCCAATGGAAAATTCCAACGGTCTTAAAAAACCGTTGGAATTTTGTCAAATTGAAATAAAAGAAATATATGTAGAATATTATTACATAAAGCACCAGTGGTCTAGTGGGTGGAGTACCCACCTTGTCACTCGGGTTCGAATTCCAGACAACGCGCAATATTTGACATGATGATGTTGACAACTTTGCCGACATGGTGTGATGATGTGTCGTCATTGTCCTATTTAATATTTAATTAAAAAATATTAAAAAAGCGTTGGAATTACCGACTTGTCCTATTTAATATTTAAAAAAGCGTTGGAATTACCGACATGGTGTGATGACGTGTCGTGTCCTATTTAATATTTAATTAAAAAATATTAAAAAAGACATGGTGTGATGACGTGTCGTCACTGTCCTATTTAATATTTAATTAAAAAATATTAAAAAAGCGTTGGAATTATTCCAACGGTAACGGTATTTTACCGTTGGAATCATCGTCCTATTTAATATTTTTTTATTACCTTTTACCATTGGAATCATCATCTTATTTAATATTTTTTATTACCGTTGGAATTGGAGTCCAACGGTATTTTACCGTTGGAATCATCATTCTATTTAATATTTTTTTATTACCGTTGGAATTTTGAAACTCCAATTCCAACGGTATTTTACCATTGGAATTACCGTTGGAATCATCGTCCTATTTAATATTTTTTATTACCGTTGGAATTGGAGTCCAACAATATTTTAACGTTGGAATTTTGAAACTCCAATTCCAACGGTATTTTACCGTTGGAAATTCCGTTGGAATTTTGAAATTCCAACGCCTACTTTTCCAACGGCGCAAATTCCGTTTGAATTACCATTGAAATCATCAATTCCAACAGAAAAACACCATATTCCAACGGATTTTCTGCCGTTGGAATTTGACAGTTTTCTTGTAGTGAAAATGACATGAAAAAATTGAGAGGTGCACCAATATCCAAAATGCACCACAAATTAAATTACTCTTAAAAATGTTATAACGTTATGTTTGTACTATATATGAACGGCTAATATATACACACGTGATTATAGTGTTATATTTGCTTAAAATTAGTGATTGGTGATATATATATATATATATATATATATATATATATATTACACATATTAGATGTGAATTACGTGTTTTTACAGGCAAACCAATAACACATCACATGATTCACATCAATATATATGTGGTCTCACTAGATGTGACCTACCCCAGTTTGGTAAATTGATATTCCAAATTATAGATTAGCACAATCGATCTTTGCTGCATTTTGATTGGTTGAATTGTCCAATCCTTGGAAATAATTAAAAAAGTTGAATAAATTAGCACTGTTCAATTGCTGCAATTTGATTGGGTAACATCGACCAATCTCTGGAAAGAATTAGATCAACCATATTAATATTAATATAACAATATATGAGGCAATTTAGTAAAATATAATTAACCATTGAAAGTGATATATTTGTCTAATTTGCGATGTTCGTTACACTTACACCTGTTTATATATAGCCCAAGTCTTGTTATATTTAATTATGTTTTTATCCCTTTTTTATTGATAAATAAACAGGAAAAAAATAGAAACACTTATTTAACATTTTTTCACCACACAAGATGATGCTACTGCTACATAGCCGGACTTTTGGATCATAAGTTTCGGTTGAGATTTTTTTTTTTTATCTAAAGAGAATCAATAAATTTCACTCATACTCCTCGATTGAGATAATATTATTATATATATGTGACGTTCGTATGGTGATTATCTTAAATATAATATGAAATATCAAATAAAATAAGTTATTTCAAGTGTATAGCTAGCCTTCAGTAGATTATCTAATCATCTACATATAGTAAAGATGTTTTCTACTGACTTTCTTTTTTTGACAAAAATACCCTTTAATTTAATTTATATAGATATAAAAAAAAATCACATTTACCCATTTTATAGGGACATCTTGGTTTTTCAGAAGAAAAATGAGTGAAATAACATATTTTCTTATATGAATGGATGCAAAACATAATTCCTTATATGAAAGTGGCAATATTAAGTATTCCCAACATGATGTCTGGTGATCATTAATTAGTTTGTAATACAATCAAAATCAATATTTAATTGTAAATATGTTTTAGTGGGTTTTTCCAAATAAAATAAAGAATATCCATAGAAAACTATTCTCAATTAATAACTCTGAATAGATGAGAACAGATTAAACGTCACAGATGGTGGGCTTGTTTTCCTTTTATGGATGGGTTAAGGATAAAAGTGGGTTACAAATTAAAATAGGGCAGTGGTCCATTTGTATTATGGGCAAATTTTGTCCATCATCACCCAAATTGTGGAGTTGGTAGATGTACAATTAATTGGGTTCAAGAAAGAGATTAAGACTTCTTGTTATTTTTATATTGAAATTTATGCTTCCTTTTTTGAATTAATGGGTCATTTGGATCTTTTGCTAATTTTATCACTAATAAAAATTTGAATCTTTCAATGCTCAATATTCAATGAATGAAGATTGTTATTCAAACTTTTTATAAATATTTTTTTATAACACAAAGTTGTGTTGTTACATTATGTGTGTAATATGCATTGAATTTAAATCAGTATTATATTTTAATTCATTAAAGTTCTAATTCCTATAATTGAAGATGATGAAAATTAATTAGTGGGTGACAAATTATTGTTCAAAGTGCGTTTGTTTTGAAAATCTAATTATTAGTTTTCCAAAAAGAGATTTTCCCATACAATAATAGTAATCACGCATAACACTTTGAATTTTGATTAAACTAATGTATATATTTTAAAACCAATCTATTACCATTTTAAAAGCCTATAATAATAATAATAATAATAATAATAATAATAATAATAATAATAATAATAATAATAATAATACTACTACTACTACTACTACTAATAATAAATAGTTGATGTATTAACCCTAGTACTTTTGATTCATTTTATTTTTATATTTCATAATTGAATTTGTAGCTACTGATGTGTTCGATAAATTACCTTTTAAATAAAATACATCCCAATCAAAGTTATTAGATTCATTTTATAATATATTGTTACATCCCTCAAAAAAAAATATTTATCTTGTATAAAATGAACATATATATATATATATATATATATATATATATATATATATAAAAGAAATGATTAGTCATATAAAATAAAAGAAGTATGGTTGTGTTTAGAATTTGATTATTCATGTTAATGGGCTATTGTTTTAGGGGCTAAGAATTATAAAAACATTGACTGATTGCTACTAATAAATATCTAAAATTAATGTCACTGGGCCTATTATTTTATGGGCTCGACTTTCTTTATTTTAAATGGGCTAACAGCCTTTGTTAGAGTAAGGCTTATTCTCATGATATGCTAAATTAAACGTAAAAGCCGTATATGTAATTTGCATAGTTCTACATATAATCTAAAATCTGAAATCAAGTATCAAATTTTTTTTACACTTTCTGAGAAACTAATCATTAGCATGTGAGAACAGATCAATTACATCAATAATCAATTACAATATTATTACATTTAATTACAGATCAATAAACTAATCATTTATTGTATTTACTGGATCAACAAAATAATATACTTACAGGTTTATCAAAATTAATATCAATTACAATATTATTACATTATTAATAAAATGTAATGAAATAATCAAAATATAATGAATATTGATGATTTGTTCATTCAAAACAAACTATTTATAAATTTTTTTGATTTCTAAAAACTAAAATAAATATTTTTTAAATTATAATGTATAACATAATAAATTTGACAACTATATTGAGGATAGAAACCAAATTAAGATTCCATGAGGATGAAACAAATTATGTTTTCAACTCTTACAATTCTCAAATTGCCTTAACAATGATATCTTTTTGTTCGAAATATTAAAATTACAAAAATAACCTTTTAATTTTCTTTATTCTATTTGGATAATAAAATTAAAATTATAAAAGTATATAAAAATATATTTTATTACAAATATTATAAGTATAAATATATTTTAAAAATCCCAGATAAATACTAAGAGTCTTAAATAACGATTTTTAATATTTAAAATATTTTTATAATTCTAATGGGGGGATTTATCATTTATTGGTATTATAAAATTGATGGACAAGCGGCAAATAATGCTCAAACTATTTGTTTGTAAAAAAAAAAAAGAAAAGCAAAAGCCTCATTTTGTTTTTTTTATTATTTGAAATATATGACCACAGCGGAGTACGTCATCAATCTGACCAAGCCTTGTATAACGACGTCGTACAGGGATGTCGGACAGCTCCACTCCGTCTCTCTTTCCCCCGCTAGATCTAAATCTCCTTTTGTCAATCCCAACTCAGGGAACGAAAATGGCAACTTTTGTCAGGCTTGATGATTCTCCTATGTTCCAGAAACAGGCAAATTCCTCGCCCCCTTTTTCTTCTTATTATTTTCTTTTTATTTATTCAATATATACGCAAGAATGTGAATGTTTTTGTTTTCGGATTTTCGGTTGTGGTAAAATTTCGGTTGTGTTTCTCATTGCGTTTGGAGATTGATTCATAGGTGCGATCTCTGGAGCAGACGTCGGATGAGTTAAGGGATCGATGCCAGAAGCTGCACAAAGGCTGTAAGAAATACACGTGAGTACATTTTCGTGTTGCGAAAGTTTACGTCTTCGAATCACATGCTTTCATCACCAATTGGGGAGATGATTTTGAATCTTGCATTCTCATTACGGGGATTCGTGTATAAGTTTCTATTTTAATGTATCGTGTTCCTCAAAATTTGGCTGCTACTCTTTTCCAGACACTCGATTGAGCGAATAATGTGATGGTATTTGGAAATTTGGAAAATTAATAATTGATTTAATTGTGAGTGTATTAGGCTCAGAATACAGGCTAATTAACACAGCTTCAGCAATGAACTATCCAATTGTTTGATCCATTGAAACTAGGTCTATAGACTTCTGGACTGGCACTTTAATTTTCTGGAATAGTGGTGATTGTTGCTTGCATCACTGTAGTTCGCCATCTAAAGCATCAGCGTGATTAAGCTGCAGAAGGGTAGCAATAATAGTTGAACCTACTCTGGGAAAGAAAAAGCATTGTTGCTTTACGTCAAATTATTGTTCACTCATCATCGTGGTTGATGTAGGATGGTTATTTGTTCAAATGATTCAATTGAGCCAGTTAATCTTACCATCAAATCCTTACCTAAAACATTCTATTGGCTTGTGACAGTTGTACGCTATAGTAGAATGGTGCCAAATGATGCTACTCATAAGGATAAATATGATGAACACAGGATAGAGAAAATCCTTGCTTTTGTTTTATTGTTCATTTGCATGGTTTATCATGTTACTTGTGGGATCTTGGCAGCATGTTAAATTTTTGGTTTAGTTAAGTACCAAACAGTTAAACATACATGAAACTGAAGAAACAACTGTTCAATGAATGTTAGATATTTGATTAATTGGTAAGGGGCATAATTTCTAAGTTGGGGTTCTATGATACAGGGAAGTGCTTGGGGAAACATGCAATGCTGACTTGAGCTTTGCTGCAACATTAGAAGCATTCTGTGGTGGCCTTGATGATCTTCTTGGTGTATCCATTGGAGGTATGCTAAGTGGCATTGCAGAAAAAATATTCTGTTTATCCCCTGAAACATTGAATTGATGCCAACTTTTGAAACCGATCAAATTATACTTAATTGTTTTCTCTTCCTGAAAAGCAGCTCCATTTTCATCTTTTTTGTTTTTGGCTGTACTTTCTGATTAAACTCAGTCTCACTTTTTCGGAGAAGGCTCAAATCAGATCTTTTAGCTAGTTAGGACATTCCTTTCTCACACATCCCTACATTTGCTTTTGTTTTGGTTTTGGTCATTTATTTATTTATGAGAATCTATTCACATAGTAAAGTGGTTATGCTATTATTGGGGTTTTGTCTTGTTAAGTTCAGAAAGTATGATGGCCACAAGTATGAAGAGTCTTCTGTTTACTTGCTGACAGGTCCAGTGTTATCAAAATTTATCAATGCATTGCGCGAGCTTGCTACGTACAAGGAATTTCTTCGTTCTCAAGTGAGTATGTTTCTTTCAAAGGTTGAAGAATATTAAAATCTTGAAGCCCTCATTCTTTAACATTTAGGAAGTGTTTGGTAATTTGGTTACAATTTGGGAGTTTTGGGCCGAAGACGTATAAGTGTTGACATGAATTGTGTAATGTGTTATTAGAATTACATTAGAAAAACATGAATACTTTTGGTTGCGTTTTAAGAAACATTGCAGCATTTGCTAGGGGAGGGAGGGTGACATTGGGAAAGAAATACTTTTTGTGTCACATAAACAAACAAACACAGCCTTAACAAATTTTCTATAAAATAGAGCATTTGTATCACTTGTTGAATGATCGTGTCGTCATCCCTTAAGATATGTCTACTTCTTTAAGTATATGGGCCTCACTATAAGGTGTGCTTCTTTGAAGCAATAAGTTGAATGTTATTCCTAAATTGGTGACTTTACCGAGGTATAATTGTAGAGTATCAAGTGTAAGTGCTGGTTTGACAAATTGTATCCAAATTTCATTAACTTAGATTCTGTCGAAAGCTAAGCATCTGTGGACATAATTCTTAATCCTTACTTATTGTTACAGAAGCTTACTTATTTTAGCATCAAGGTTTTGAAGGTTTCATGTAGCAAACATGCACATTTTAATTTTTACTTGAAATCATAGACTCTCTTAGAATCTGAAAGTTTGGAAGGCATATTTTATCCTAAAATATGACAAGTATCTTGTATTGCAGGTTGAGCATGTTCTTGTGGATCGTTTGTCTCAGTTCTTGTCTGTAGATTTGCAAGATGCAAAGGTAGGCTTCTTCGATTTTCCATCATAAGTTAATAAATCATTATGCTCGGGTATGAATGAAATTTGGAACTTGGATTTTTTTTTTTGGTTGTATCCATAAAAGATCCCCAGTGTTCTTTCCCACTTGGCTCCCACATTCATTAGTCTCCTTGGTTAGATTGAAGTTGCCTATGGTTTGTTACGTAACTCGGTGGATGTTCATGGCTTCACATGATCCAAATAGCGAAAAGCTTGTTCTAACATATCCTTGATGTCAGACTTATGAGTAGAGATCGCATCAAAATTATATCTTTTTATTCCTCCACAGACCACATCACTATTATACTCAATACTCTTGAGAAAGAAACTGATTGATTGCTGTCTGTTGAAGGTCATGTTGTGCCTGTCTGCCAGTGTATTTTATTTGCCACTATAACTTGGCATCACCTGTTTGTCCTTAACCTATCATATTTGTTGGCAATCATCTGTGTTGCCTACAAAAGAAGGGCCGGTTGGGATGCTAAGCCTTGTAGTAGTGTCCGCGTAACCATAAATGCATTGCTTACAACTCTTTGGAGTTATCTCATAGCATTAGTTGGAGCTTTGCCCATATCCATGTTCTTGGCCAATTTCGTAATGAAGTTTTAACTTCTATGATCATTGCCTCCAGATCCCTGTCCTCTTAATTAGGTACCCTAACTTGGAGCTTCACATCCTTGCGAGCATCCTATCTGGTTTCGATGGTTCCAGGTTTTGTTAGGACCTCAATATCTTGACTAACATATATGGTGCGTATTTGCTAAAGTTAGCAGGTTCTATCGCCTCAACTTTATTTTTTATTTTATCATTTTATGGAAATTATGTAGTGGTTCTTTAGAATAGTGAATTATTTTAGAAAATAATTGCAATAATAATAAGAGCATCCCTTTATAATTTTTGTAAAATATACATTCATAATATGTAGGAGCATGCAATGCCAATGTATTGCCTACAAACCTAGTGTACAAAGAAAAACGATCATATTACATTTACATTATTGATCTACTATCCTCAAAACTCGTACATTGCATTATTTTTTTCACTGTCCACAAGACTCCACATTGCATTATTGAATTGGAGTCTTGTGGGTAAATGAATAAATAATGCAATGTGGAGTTCCATGGATAGTGGATAAATAATGCAATGCAATATAATTGTTGTGCTTGGTAGACCAAGCTTGTAGGCAATATTATGAACGTATATTCTACAATAATTATAAAAGGATGCTCATTGCAGCTAATATTTCTCCAGTGTGTTGCACATGTTGTCATATTTGTAGTTAGATTTTAAATACTATACTAAGAGTTTGTTTATAATTTTTTCCCAAATAATCTAAAATCTATACTAAAAAAAAATAATTTATTAATTTTGTAATTTTATTTATTGGCATCTTATTTCATATTTTTGAAGTATAATTTTTACTTAGAACACATATTTTTTAATTCCAATATTTTATTTTACTACTATAGCCAAAACTTACTACAAATCATTAAAAAAACTCAAATGCCCCAAAATTAAAAGTTTTAATTATGATATTTTGTTTTTTATATGCAGTGTAAACTGTAAACACTTGATATGTCATTGAAAGCAAATTTTAAATGAATAAGTTTTAATTTGATATTATGATTTGTTTAAAAAAGTATCACCCTCACCCCATAAAAATTATAAATACAAAATAAAACTGATAATAAACAAAATAAAAAAATAAGAATGATAAATTCGATACATCATTTATTAAAAATAAATTTTAAGTGAAGAAGTTATTTCATTTTAAACCCTCCAATTTATAAATAAAACTACAAATAATAATGATAAAATCGGTACATCATGCATGTATTAAAAATGAAATCTAAATTAATTTGAAATTATGATTTTGTATTTAAAAAAAAGGAAAATATTATTTTCATAAATATTTTATTTCCCAATCTATATATATATATATGTATATATACATAAATAATAATAAAACCACAACCCATAATAGTAAGTCATATTTTCCTTCCTAATTCCCCTTCCATTTTTAGTAGGTTGACTTTTTTATTTCATTTAATTGTATTTATTTTTTTCATAATCAATTTAAT
This sequence comes from Scutellaria galericulata, assembly GCA_946896805.1. NCBI lineage: Eukaryota > Viridiplantae > Streptophyta > Magnoliopsida > Lamiales > Lamiaceae > Scutellaria > Scutellaria galericulata. The sequence continues at coordinate 22,633,721 of OX335784.1, read as the reverse complement.
TTATTATTTAATTTAACTATTGAACACTAATTAGTATTCAATAGTTAAATTAAATAATATATAAAATTGATTACGAAAAAACTAAATGCAATTAAATGAAAGAAAAAGTCAACTTACTAAAAATGGAAGGGACTTTGGGCGGGAAAATATGACTATTTTGATTGTGGTTTTATTAATATATATATATATATATATATATATATATATATAGAGAGAGAGAGAGAGAGAGAGAGAGAGAGAGAGAGAGAGATTATTTTCTAAAATAATTCACTATTCTAAAAAAGCACTAAAAAATTTCTATAAAATGATAAATCAACTCTAAATTTTGGTCTATGAAATTAAAAAAAAACACTCGATGTTTTGGAGAAGGATTGATATTTTGCTATTTATTCACGATATTTCCCGATTTTTTTCCAATTTTATACTGAAACTCAACTGATATTGATAGTTCACAATTGGAATTTCTTTAACCCCACACATTAATATCGCAACCTCCAAAAATGGATAAATCATTGAAATATCGGTATATTTTTATCCTTGGCTACACCAATGACTTACCCCCACATGCTTTATAGCCCGCACATTATTTGTTTTGGTATCAACACTGTCAATGTAAAAACTTCCATTGCTTAGCTCGCTCACAACATCATGCCGCATGTGCACTAAGGGTTTGGTAGCAAAAGTATCATTCTTAGGTTTTTCGTGACCCGAGGCGCATAGGGTGTGGAGCCCAAAAGCTAAATGATGGCACAATGATCTTGCTAGCAACTACTTCACATACATCCTCATTTTGAAAAATCGGTCTATCCAAGTTGCTAGAGGAGTCTATGGCACCGACTTATAAACTACTTAAACTTTCATTTTCCATCCAATGTGGGATATCACATTTATCTCCTGTCATATAAGCAATGCCCTTGTTGTGTCACTGTTCTTCCTGGACCGCCCCAGACACATCCTACCAGCTTGTCTGTACCAATAGTTCCCCTGTGGTCAGCTTTGACAACATTTGTTTTTTTTTGGTAATCCAAGTATGAAATTCATGGAATGCTCTCCCATTTCCATTCTAGCATCTGAGCAGTTTGCGAAACTCCTCCAGCTCTTACTTTAAAGTTTAAAAATGATAAGAGATGATTGACGCTTGATGTCCTGTTGAAATTTGAACAAAGATAATATGTTATATCTTATGGTATGATGTTATAATTTATTCCTGCAGGATTCCCGTCGCCGATTCGACAAGGCAATACATGCATATGACCAGGTATTGAAAATCATACATGAAAGAACTGTGTTTTCTAATTGTTGCATGAAAATTTGTTACTTTGAATATCAGAATACTATATTTCATTAGGATATTACAACTGACTCCAACTCTAACTCACAAGCTCAAGAGATGTATCAGCGTAAGACCTATCTAATTAGCTGATATTTAACTCCCTCTTTTAAATTAGGCTTGCAACAATGGTCAACCTTCCTAATGAAGAGGCAAATACCTATATCCTAGATTATCAATTGCGTCAACCTTCCTGGGTTCTTGGTCTTCATACATTAACCTATCCCTAGGTGATCACGCTAATATTGGCTCCTCCAATGCAACTAGGAGAAGCTATAGATGACTATAATATCAATTGATATGCCATGAGAGAGCCCTACCTCAAAAGGTATGTGTTAAGGTTGAGCCCAAGACAATATAAACTTTAGACTTGTACCCATATTACTGATGTTGGATCCTAGTTCCATACTTTGGTGGCACATACCTAGTTTGTAGCCACAATACTATTGTAGGATCAAAGACTCATAGTTGGGTGATGTAGTACTGAGATTGACACCCATCTCTGACTTGGTATACAAGTTCTATTCCTTTCATGATCATTACACATTTCTTTTGGTGGAGTTTTCATTGTCATGTCATCACTCCATTAGCAGTCAGATGTATTGTAACGCCCCGTTTCTTTACTATAAAGGAAATCTTTAACTAAGGCGTTATGTACAAAAATTCACCCTTTCAAGAAATATAAATATAAACGAGATTAAGAGTAATTATGAATTACATTTTTCATAAAATAAAAACATCATAAATAAAACTCCTTTGCAACCTTTAGAGCATCGGCTACCAACATCCACTGCTCGCGCTTCACTCTCATGTTTTCCTTAAACTGAAAACATTTTAAACATAAAAGGGGGTGAGTGCATAAAGACACTCAGTGGGGTGGGATTCGTGGACAGATAAACATAATAAAAACATAAACATTCAAGACATTAAACACATAAATGTGGTTCTTTAGCCACTTCGTTGCGGTTCTTTAAGCCGCGCGGTTCATTAGCCGCTATATGTGGTTCATTAGCCACTTCGATATGGTTCTTCTAGCCGCGTGGTTCTTTAGCCGCTAAGTAACATGTGGTTCATTAGCCACTTTGATATGGTTCTTTTAGCCGCGCGGTTCATTAGCCGCTTTCAAAACAAACATTTCAGTAACATAAGCACTTTTATATACTTTACAGATAACACATCTTGGATTACGTCACATAATAAGACATATGAAACAACGTTTATAGAACAATCATATACGTTTTCACGTAACATATACTTTCACGTTTCATTCACATCCCGTAATAAATCACATATGTCCACATAAACACATTACTTCATATCTTATTCATTTGGAAACTTAAATGCGGAAAACAAGAATTTACCCCCACTTATTGCATCCCACAGAAACTCATATTTGCAAATAGGCACAAAACTTCTCATTAAATCGTAAAAGGACGTAAAAGTGAAAGCGAGTAAGTTACCCCACCTTTGTTCGAAAAGCGTCTTGGAAAACTTCTAAGTGCTAGCGTGATTAACCGCGTCCTTCGCCTAAACTTTCAAATGGAATGGAAACTGTCGTTTTTACTTTATCGTCATCTTGCCGTAGCTGGCGACAACGCGTCGTTGGTGACTTATCTCGACATTAGAATACGGCGTGGCTTCCCAGCGTATCCACAGGCGCCCACGGCGCCCACACAATAGGCTGAAACTCACCGTTGTGCACAGCTCTGCCGCGCTTTGCCCCGACATATCGTATGACCCTCAAACGGACTCGCCTTAAGGTGAAACTTGGTAGGAATGTTCTCAACACATTGAATAATACCCCAGACGAACAGTTTCCCGAAAATCTTTCGTTAAGACCTTCTGCCCCGCGACTTTTTCAAGTTCGGTTGCAGAAACGTAGCTTCGACTTCGTAAAATTCCCCCTCGTTCCTCCAACCTCAGATGACCACCAAACTTGGTGGAGACCTTCTCCATACACTCTAGTATATGCCACAAAAACAGGTTTTTGATCCCATCTTCGTAAATGCCTCAAACTGCGTGTCGAGTGCTGCCCGCGCGCTGCAGCAAAAACTGGACAGCAAGTCCCCGGCGCTACTCCCGGCGCTGCACACACGCACACACACCGTGCCGGCCTGAGCCGCTGCTCCCAGCGGCGCTTGTTCAGCACTCGCCGGTGCGACCCTCGCGCCGGCTTCCCAAGGACGACAACGAGTCAGGGAGAGAGAGAAGGAGGCCGCGTCTCTCCGGCGACGTACGCGGCGGTGGATTGGTAAATCGAGCCCGTACCCATGAAGGGCTCGTCGAGTTCTACCTTTGATTCAAGTCTTTTGCCGGAAAAGGGCGACGACGGCAGAACACTCCTGGCGAGATGGAAGCCGCGAGAGATAGAAATATGGAGAGTTTATGTGTGTGTATTTTCTTCTCTTACTTTTCCTTTTATTTCCTTTCTCACTTAACATGGGCTTGTATGCGTGTCACCTTATGGTGAAGGGAGAGAAAAAGTGGTGGCTAAAGTATGAGAGAGATGATGACTAAGCCTGTACATGGCTTTTATTTAAATACTTGTGCATAATTAATTGAATAACCAATATACATATCATTACTCCTTTATTATCTCATTTGCTAACTAAAAAAAAAAAATTAAAACATTACACTTTAATTAATTTTGGGGTGTTATATGTATGCTCACTGTTTTATTTGCTCATAATTGGTGGCAAAATAATGATGAATTTTTAGTAGACACAATTTGAATTGTTATTGAATAACTCTTCAAATGTTCCTTTGACATATGGGTTTCTGTGTCAGGCACGTGAAAAGTTTGGTTCCTTAAAGAAGACAACACGGGATGAAGTTGTTGCTGAACTAGAAGAAGTATATTTTCTATTGATTTATACTCATATCAAATTTGTTTTCGTAAAATAATTGTTTATTGTTTGAACTTATATGCCTGCAACTATATTTTCATCTTTGTTGCTGAATGTTTCTGCTGATGTATCATCATCATTATTTTTATTTTTATTTTAATAACTTTAAAACTTTACATGTCGGCCTTCTGAGTTCATATCTTATCTGGAGCTTCAGTGCTGCTGTTGTTTACAAGTATTTTGTATTTCTATCTGTTCTTCACAATCATCTTTACTTTTTTTATTTGGTTATGCATGAATTCTGTGATACACAGGAGGTCAGATGTTGTTTTTATTTTTCGAATGATATCTTTGAGGCCTCACACATATAAGACTTAGTATTTAGATCATTCAAGGGGATGAGACACAAATCTTTAAGAAGTAGTTTGCAAAAAGATTTAGCTGTTTTTGTAAATATACACTATATGGTTCTTACTTTAAATATGGTTCTTATCCAATATCTACTTATCACTAGTTCCATCAACATCAAATATATATTTTTACTTTCTATGGAGTTGGTTCCATTTAACATATATAATTTCATCTGATTTGCTTCCGGCTAATTTTCAATTATTCTTCGAAAAGAAAAACGACACAATATGATTTATTTGAGTATAAATCTTCCTATAAGTTTCTTGTATTTTTCATTAATTATTACATGATTTTTGCAATGTATTGCAAAGTTAGCCGCTTTTATAAACATGTCATAACAACATCTATACTGGGACACTGATATCCATAAGGACACCCCAAAAAGTTTATTGTTGTTGTTGTTGGTGTTGTATGTTTTTGCTAGCCTTTATGGCTTTATGAAAATCACTATTCTTGAATGTATCTAGAAATTCATGTCGTGTGGTATTGGATGAAAAAAGTGGAATAGACTCTCTCAACAGGCTTTGTTTATTTATGAAGAACTTTTTCATTGTGAATGTCCATGTATGCGTTGCACAAAGTTTTAAATGGGGTTAGGAGAAAGTGGGCTGACCTCATTTTCTTTTAGGGTATGTTTGTTTCGGGTTTATGTAGGATTGGGGAAACCCGGATCTTGAAATCCTGGTATTTGTAAATAAAGGTGAATAGTTAAAATCCGTGTTTGTTATGAGATTTTATAAGGTAGGATTATTACTGTAGATGTCAAATCAATGCTGGAAAAGTTAGTAAGTGTAATATTATATTATTAGTTTATGTAAAAGGTTGGAGTATAGGGTTAATTATTGTGTTTTTTTTTAAATAGAGTAGGATTTTGGTAGATTTCATAATCCTTGACTTAAGTCCGTAAACAAACAAGGATTTGAGATTTTAAAATCCCAAATCCGGATTTGTGAAACCCGAAACAAACATACCCTTAGGGTATGTTTGGACTGGGGCGGAGGTGGATTTTGCAAGTTTGGATTTGGGATTTGAATGGATTTTGCAAAAATGTGGATTTTGAAAATCTTGTGTTTGTTTTGAGATTATATAGGGTAGAATTATAGTTAAGATATCCTTATCACATTGGGAATTGTAGAAAAAGTAGATGTTTTTTTTTGGGAATTGTAGAAAAAGTAGATGTTTTTATTTGGAGTTGTAAAAAAAGTAGGATATAGATAAGGATTTGCAAATCCTCCAACATCCCAAAACAAACAAGGATTGGGATTTGGCCCATCCCAAATCCGGATGGGCACATCCCAATCCAAACATACCCTTAGCAATTATGCTTCTTGAAAGAATGATACTTTAGGTTATGGAACATCAATTGTGGGTTTAGTGAGATGGTTCTAGGAAGTTTTGACCAGGAATGGGGGATGGATGTTATTGCATACATGTATTAATATGTATTGCCATCTTGAGAGAAACAAATCATTCTTGCTGTTGTGTCATGTGTGATTAAATGGATTGAAAGTTCTATTTTAGTACTTTTGCACTTCAAAGCTGAATAATTTTGTTGATTATCTCTGACATATCCTTCTTATTTTTCTTTTCCTAAAAGATAGACTTGTTTGCTAATTATGTGACAGGATCTACAAAATTCAAAGTCAGCATTTGAGAGAAGTCGCTTTAATTTGGTACCATGATGCCAAAAGATCCTCGCATTGCTATTCTATTATGTAATTTTTGCATCTTCTAGTACTTTAACTACCTTCCTTTGTTTTTAAGAATTTCAGGTGAATGCTCTCACTAATATTGAAGCCAAAAAGAAGTTCGAGTTCTTAGAATCTTTTAGTGCAATTATGGATGCACACTTGCGATATTTCAAATTGGTATATTTTGAGTTTAATGAGTTTTCATTATTGCCATCATCCTGCTGATACTTGATATATTCTAACTGACCAATATGCCAATATATATTTCTAGGGGCATGGCCTATTGAACCAAATGGAGCCTTTTATTCACCAGGTACATCAATTATCCTCAACTCATGTACATTTTGTATTTTTAGGGCATAAGAGAGATTGATTTCGAGTGTGAAGGAAAGGAAGTTGGCAATACTTTTCGCTTCAGTACTCTCTAAATTTGATTTCTCCGTGTTTTCATTCAGGAGCCTAACTTAGGATTAGATGATTTTAAAGATTTTTTTAATTTTCCAAATTTTAAACCAGCAAGCATTGCATCCGTGTGACATCTGATTGACATTTAGTTTCATGTCAATGAACTGATTGTAGTCAACAGAATAATCAAATTTTAATCAACTAGATGTTTGCAAGTAATCTATTTAAATAATGAAAGAACAAGTATCCCTTGGACATTATGGTGCCTTTTCTTGAACCTATCTAGTATGATTCATTTCTTGGTGTGTGCCTTCATATAATTAAGGCCAAGAAGAGATCTAGCCGATACAATTATCAGAGTACCCAGATTTCTGCCAATCAATTAGGGTGGTGGTGATTCTGGCTTGAGAAAGACTTGTTTTGGCATAGAGTTATTGAAAGGACAAGTGGGATGCAGGTCTTGCTAAGAGGACAACTTTAGATGTCCATGGAAGTTCATTTCCAGAGTTTACCCAGATTTCCGCCAACCAATTAGGGTTGTGGTTAGAGGAGGGAATAGAGTGAGATTTGGGAAGATAAGTGGAGGGGAAACTCTTCTTTTGTGGAATCCTGTCCCTCACCTTATCGAATTTTTTGCTTCTCCATGAACCTATAGTGTCCTTTGACGATCAAGATCACACTTCCTACATTGTTCTTTTACTTCTTACTTCTGGGAAAAAAAAAGTGTTACAAGGAATTGGGCTATACTTGGGCTATAGCGTCGATTGTACTTGGAAAAGATATTAGTTTTCATGCTTTGCATTTTCTATCAACTGGTGTTTCAGTAAGACTATTGGAGCCCATCACCCTAGTAGTTGTTTGTTTATATTTATATTAAGCTATGATATTGACCCCCAGAGGATTCTTTGTTACTCATCACAGTTTACATTATACACAAGCATCGACTTTTTCCTATTAATTTATTTGTTATTATTAATATTATTTTATATATTTTTATTTCCATTGGAATTTTTGTAATTTGACTTTATTCATACGCTAGAACTTATTTGCTATATAAGTCCTAAGCACAATTGTATAAGGTGTTCAAGAAAAAGGGCTATCGAACTGCACTCTTAATTATCGCACCAGAAATGGTAATTATCGTGATCTTTCTTTTTAGTGGTATTGATAGAGTTACCCCCCTCTGTCAGCATAAGTGATGGAAAATGCTGATGTCATTTCCATTAAGTATGCCATCTTCCTAGAATTTCTGTGTTACTCATTAGAAGTCTTGTACTTTGTGCTTTTTATCAGCATGATTAGTTTGATTAGCAGTAACCACTTCAGTGTTCAATTGATATGTAATTTTTTTTGGTGATTATTAACATATTAGGGGTCATCATATCTTTTTATTCTGCTGTTCAGCTTTCTGAATTACTCTGCACATATTTGTGACATGACCACACACACAAAACAATTGTGCATGCATTTTTATATGGATTATGGGGGATACAAGAAGTCATACTGCAAACTAGGTTGGTTTCTGTTTTACTAAGATCAATTTTGTAATTTGACTTCTCTACAAGGTGTTGACATATGCACAACAATCAAAGGAGCAGGCAAAAATTGAACAAGATAAACTTGCGAAAAGAATCCAGGAGTTTAGGACACAAGCAGAGCTAAGCCAATTGCAGGCATCAGATAGATTGGCTAATTCTTCAAATGCTATTGCCATGAATGGATATGGCATGAGTGCTTATAAAAACACGGAGGCAATTATACTGGCTACTTCTAAAGGTGAGGTGAGTTGTTCTTTTTTGGTTTGTTTTTGGATATCAAATGTTCTATGTTCTTCCCAGTTGTGAATGAATGCAAGTATGAGCAATGTTAACTTTGAAAGGTTTATTCTATTCTGAGCACTTCCTGCCTTGTTAGCTTTTACTACATTGCCCACATATTTTCTAGTATCATTCACACCAAGAATCATCAGCATTACACACCTAGCAGTATGAGTTGAATGTTTCTAAGCTGCTATGAAACATATAAATTACAAAAGATTGAACACAATGAAAAAGATGAAGAGCACCAGCAAATGGAGCATGACTGTTCACATGGTTTTATGAATTAGGTTATATTTGTTTCTGCCTGTGGGGTTAGTGGATAAAATTAGATACTCGAAGTGTCACGTATTAAAGAGGACGAGGTGGTTTGTATTTGTTACTTGTTTCTTCTGGATCAAGTTGGGGATATGGTAGCAGCATTTTTTAGTTCAGATTATAGTGTGAAGGGTCAGTATACTTCCTTTTTGTTTTTTTATAAGAAGTAAACAGAAGGGATTAAATGATTTCACCATTCAAAACTGAAACAAGAAAAGGAGTGAAGTGATAAAAGGATGGATTATTTGGTATCATGACCTAGGTATTTGCTTTATTAAAATTTAATGCATCTAAACATATGGTGCTAAAATTTTCAGCCTTTTCAACAATCAGTACTTTATGGAACATTTATTTGTTTAGGTCCAGACTATTAAGCAGGGGTATCTATTAAAAAGATCTTCAAGCCTCAGAGCAGATTGGAAGAGGAGGTTCTTCGTACTTGACAGTCAGGGGACTTTATATTATTACAGAAACAAAGGTGTCAAACCCGGGGTATGCTACAAAATTCTTATCTTTTCAAATCGGTGCTTGTATTTTCATATGAGTAATAATTTTGTTGCCGCATTCTGTACTGGGCTTTCTTTTCCTGTTCTGTTCTCTGTCTACTTTAATGTGAATGTTTGAGGACCAATTTTTGTGAGTTATCTTCCATTCAACATCTTAAGTTTTCACTTTCCTCCAGCATAAGGTGTACCATCATGTTGCTTAGGTTTTGAGCTTATCTGATATTACTGACTTATACTTTGTAAACATTTTTTAGCTCCCTAATGCTTATTTCATCATATAATAATTCCTTATTGACTCTGAATCTATGTAGACCTATCACAAATCATTTGCAGATGAATCCTGACATCCTTTGTGGTAATGTCCATTTTGACTCTCCTATTGTATAGAGTCTACTGCAAGTATAATAGCAAAATCCCTTGATCACTATCTGGAAAAATGTTGTCGTGTAACAAGCTCAGCTTTGCCATTGAATCTTTCCCTAATGGAACTTAGTCTATGCTACTTATGATTCTTTTGTGAATCTCTGCTAATCATAGTCAATATTCTCAATCCACTGAATACCTCCCCTGTGAAATTTAACTAGAAAACCATCATTACTCTTGTTTACCTTAATGAAGATAATAATACTTTTGACTATCTGAGATCTATTTTCCCATCTGATATGTGTAGTAGCAATGTTTTTTCAATTCTTGTTCACAGCTTCTACAAACTTGGAAGAGTTGGAGTTGTGTTCTATAGTTTTGCTTCTGTTTTGTACTCTCAGGCAAGGGGTGACTCATCCCTACCTATTCTGTCTATAATTAGGGGAAAAAAAACTTTTAGAAACTTAAGGAGCACAACTAGTGTGCTTCAATATCTTCAGATTTGAGAAGCGACCTAATTTCATGTGTTTCCAGGGTTCCCCTTCGTTTCATTCTTCCCAATCGTCGGAGCACAATCATCGTGTATTTGCTAGATTTCGCTCTAGGCACAGTCGAGGATCATCTCTAGGTGAAGAAAATTTTGGCTGTAGCACAGTGGATTTGCGTACTTCAACAATTAAGATTGATGCTGAGGATACTGATTTGCGACTGTGCTTCAGAATTATTTCACCAAAGAAAACTTATACCTTACAGGTAAGGTTGTATTTTGAGAAAAGGCTTAGAATCCTGGAAACTTATTTCACCAATGAAAACTTATACCAAAACTTGGAACTAGTATCTCCATCTTTCAAATTCACCATGCTTATGATTTATCGGATGACTGAAATTATAGTGATAGGATGCCAGTTACATCAATCTTTCTGTGTTGGTTTGGATAGGCTGAAACTGAAGCCGATAGGATTGACTGGATGAACAAAATCACAGGAGTTATTGCATCCCTTTTGAATTCTCATCTGCAGCAGGTGAAGTCTATACTTTTCATGACTCTTTAAACCATTTGTCTGAAGTGTCCTATGAGTAATCAAGTTCTCATGACAAGCATTTTTATATGTTCGGCAGTTGGATTTGAGGGAAATTGATAATAATCCCTCTGGGGCATCTTCTAGTCAATCACTTGATAACAATGGAAATACTCCAGATGACTTGAGAGTCAACCGAGCTGATTCTGTTTCCAGGATTCTGAGAGAAGTCCCTGGCAATGACCAATGTGCTGAATGTAGTGCTTCTGACCCTGATTGGGCATCTCTGAATCTTGGCATATTGATGTGCATTGAGTGTTCTGGCATCCATCGTAATCTTGGAGTTCACATATCCAAGGTATACTTTATTGTGGCATAATGGAGTTCAGATATTAGCTGTTATCCCCTTCTCATTCTTGTTTTAAATTTGACCTTTTCAGTATGCTATTTTTGTACTTTTTGTAAATTCTTAAATATATTTGGTCACAAGTTATTTTCAACATATTTGGAGGCAAATAAATAATCCCTGTGATACCTGCGATACCCTCGTGCCTTTTCACATGGTTAGTGGTCTGTCCCACAAGACCAGGAGCGACAAATTTTACCATTGACTAATTCTTACAAGATCCTCATCAGTCTTCTTGTAAAGCTTCCTTAGTGTGCTAGAATATTGTACTGAGATCACTCTGGACTGAGCTTAGGAATGGTGTCATATAGTTAGTAGTCAAAGTTACTTCTTTAAAAAAGGTCAAATTTCCAAAGTGGAAATATTTGTTGGGGCGGATAGGTAATTCAACATTATGGGGTAGGGGTAAATTTAGGGGGTGGTAAATAATCAGTGTATGAATTTTCCGGAGCACATGTAACTTAGAATCATAGTATGTGATCCACGTATTTTCTCCATCAAAAGAATGCATGACTAAAGGTGTGTGTAGATTCAGCTTTATCAGATTTTGCATTTTCAGAGAAAAAACTGATGTTGCTATTCTTCATGCCATTCTTTTTACTGAACAAGAAGCCGAGAACCATGTCATTGCCAATAGTTTCTTCAATGCTGAAATATCAAAATCATATCTTGTTACATTGGAGTATCATTTCACCAGAAGCCATTCAAATCTTTTTGCACTTATACCACACTTAATAGTGTCTGTAAATTTGCTTTTGGTCATTTTGTACTTAAAGCCACAGGAACGTTCGTAGTTGTTACATATTCTTTTCCTGCCATTTACAGGTAAGGTCGGTGACCTATGATGTGAAAGTTTGGGAACCGACTGTCTTGGAATTGTTTCAAGCTCTGGGTAATTCTTACTGTAATTCTATCTGGGAGGAGTTGCTTTCACTGCACAGAGACTTGTAAGTTACTTTGTCTCTACTGCAACCAAAGTCTAAATTTAGAGGGTGGTAAAATAGACTTCTACATGAAATTTGTCTATTTTCTAATTTCATCATTCTTATTTTTTTTAGATGCTCTGTGTGGGAACATGTGTGCCATTGGACAGTAGTTATGACAATTAAGATGTGAGAGGCAGAGAGACTTACATTTATATTATATAGGTTCAAGGTGAACACATTAATAGCTTGTGAATCTAGATGCACTTAAGTGTATGTTGACTCATTGATATGCCCCCTTACAGACGTTCTAGAAATTTGATAAGATGCCAATGTTCTCCATGAAAAGTTAATCATAGTTTAACTTTATCATGTCCAGAAAACCATAGTATACATCTGGGTTCAACAAAGTACATATTATATTTGTATTTTTCTATATTCTTTCTTTAAGACACCATTGCGTTTCTCATTCTTTATTAAATCATCAAGTTTCAAGTAATGCTATATTTTTTTTTTAACCAAAAGAGAGAAGATATTGGAGGTATAATAAAGGATAAATACCATAACAGCCGGAAAGAAGAATTATGTAACTGGTGCTCTAAATTATTATATGTCATGTCTTGCAATTTCTCAAGGTGATCTCTTTCTGATTTTCAGTTTAATGTATGTAGAATAGCCACAAATCGGGTGTTACAAATCAATACTGAATAAAACCAAAAATCATTGATCAATTATCTTTTTCATGTGATTGCTTCTATGGAATTGGTCGATTTTTTCGTTTCTTGCTATTTGTGGTTTTATGAAGGGAATATTAGTCATTCCCGAGTTGTTGAATGAAATTATTAAATATAGGAAAATGGAGTTTGAAGGCCCATCAGTTACCAAACCAATCCCCGAGGATACATTTCATCAAAAGGAGATGTACATTCAAGCAAAGGTATATTTTTGGAACAAGTTCAGCTCGTATCATCTTTACAGAACACTACTTCTCTAAGAGTGATGCATATTTTTTGTGACTTAAGAAATGTAAATCTAGGAAACTGATGGACATATGTATGTTTCCCTAATTTCATTATGGACAGGAAAACTTTCTGACACCTGGGTTGTATTCGTTAGTTTGGAATTTGTCAAAATGATAAATATGAATAAGCCAACAATATTGGAAATGCTTTCTTTGGATTTAAATTATCTCATATCTTGTTTTCTCCATCCTCTTGCATTGTTTTTAACTTGAAATTGTCGAAGTTTGAACCTACTACTTGCCGGAATGCAGTATGTTCGAAAGCTGCTTGTAAATAAAGAAACCACAAGACCTGGGGATTTGTCTGCTTCCACCATCTGGGAGGCAGTTAGAAGCAACAATCTGCAGGAAGTATATCGTATCACTATAGCATCAGATGTGAATATAGTCAACACAACCTATGAAGGCATGGTTGCAGGCAGTTCGTACCATGACAAAGTGGAATCACAAAAAAGCTGTCATCCTTCTGAAATGAAAGAGTCTGATCCAGCAACATGTGAGAGGATCAAGTCTTCCAGTGATCCAGGAAACTGTCTTGATGGCTGTTCTTTATTGCATTTGGCATGCCTAGGTGAAAGTTTGGTTATGCTGGAGCTGTTGTTGCAGTTAGGTGCCGATATAAATAAGTGTGATCTTCATGGCAGAACTCCTCTGCAACATTGCATCTTGAGAGGAAAGAATGAGATGGCAAAGTTTTTGCTAAGAAGGTAAGTCTTATTTTGGTTCAAGGCATTTTTGGAAAACATTCAGAAATCAATGTGTTGTCATGTAGTTTACCAAGTGAGATTTTATTTTAGTTTAGTATCTTACAAGTTGTATTTCTGCAAAAGTGATCTCTTGAAATATTAAAGATAGATGTTGGTTCTGATGATTCAACGTATTTGATTTTTATGATGTTTAGTTTTCTCCCATCCCATTTTCAGTTTTTTACTTCTTTGTATGCTTGCTTGCTTCTCTTCTAACAATGCTACAAATGTTACTCAGAGGTGCACGAGCATCTATAAAGGATGCTGGTGGCTTAACTGCTCTAGAAAGGGCTATGGAGATGGGGGCAATAACTGATGAGAAGCTCTTCATCTTGCTTGCCGAGAGTGAGTGAATCAGAAGAGTGTGAATATGGTAAGTTTATTTAACACTACATACTCTTACATGGTATGTGTCCTTTTAGTGAAATTGAATAAAACTCTAACGGCATGATTGGTATGATGGAATGGAATTGGGTGGGAATGGAATGAACTCAACAATGAAATGATGATGGGAAATGAATGGTATAAAATACTATTCTTGTGATTGGTATCACAAAGGAATAGGAAATAAATGAAATAATCATTATGATTATATTTCATAGTTGATAACTATAAATAAAATGTATAAATATTAAATAAATCTTTATTTGACCAAATTATCTTCCATTATAATTTTATTTAATATTCATAATCAATATATCACTCAAATTTAAAATATTTGGCATATTTAAATTTAAAAATAATTCTTTTTACATAAAATTAATCGTTGTACAAATATTAAGGTATATTATATTTATATTTTTTATTTTTTTAATTATATTATTGATTGACTATTTTTTGTGTTATTTACATATTCTTAATGTAGTTAAATAATAATAATAATAATAATAATAATATATTTATCATTTTTTATTAATTATTCTATATGATTTTATATTATTAAAATTATAATATCTTATTTTATATTATCTAAAAATATATTTTAGTTACAATTTATTTACAATTTTTTTAAATAGCCTATTATCTATACTAATATTCATTTATCTTATTTATATATATTTACATATATATATATATTATTAAAATTATATTAATATTATTTTATTATATTTTTAAGATTGTTATATTTGTTGATTATTTTTATACTATTTATGTATTTAATTTTTTTTTGCTATTTTTTATTAATTTTAAACTATCAATTAATATTTTATATTATTTACACAATTTTATATAATAATTTAATTTTAGAAAGTAAATTTGTGAAAATATAAAATAAATAATGATAATTATCAAGATTAATTAAAAAAATTCTTAAAATCAAGAATACATAATACCATGGGGGTAGGAAGGAATGGTCATTCCCTTATCCATGGTAATAACAATTCCCATGGGAATCACCATTCCTACTTATAAAACATACCAATCAAAGGAAAAGGAATGAAGGCGAGAATGATGATTCCATTCCCACCTCATTCCATCATACCAATCATGCCGTAAATATTTGAAGGTTGCAAAGAATGGTTACGGATTAACTAAACGTATCAAATGAGATCAGATGGTCATAGTTTATATATTATGCAGTTAAATGTGTCAAAAATCTAGGAAGAAATTTGCAGCCAGAGGCCATTTAATCTAGGAAACTTCACCAGGAAGTTCTTATCTGATAAAGAAAGGTTTTTCCTTGAAAATACAACTGGAAGTGTGATAATAATACAGTGAGCAAAGACATGCAATATACTATTGATCTCAATGGTTTGAGTTTACCAGTAGTATCAATCTTGGGTCTAATCTTATATCTTGGAAGATATAATATAGTCTTATAAGTGTATCAAATCGCATGTATTTTATAGTCTTATAATATAGTCTTATCCATTGTCAGTTTTAAAATCGCATGTATTTTATGTCATTTCTTTTTCTTACATTCTTTTTTTCCTTGTCATATCATCTTTTATTGTGGCATGAGGGAAAAGATACTGAAAATCCTCGAATTAGTTTGTCTACATTGTGAGGAAACCTCAATCTGACTGTCCACAAAATCCTGAAGAGATATTAACATGGGAACCTCAATAGAGAGACCTCTAATCTGTAGACATGCCCTCCAAAGCTCAAAATAATCCTAAAAAAAGTAGTAAAATACTAAGATTTATAGGCTTCTAACAGATTACTGATATTGATCAACTCACATAGGTTCTTTGTCCAAACTTTGGTGGTTTTGAAATGTGAACTGTTCAATCTTATTGCTATGAGATTTACTGAAAGAAAATGTACTTCTCCATTTTACAGTTATCTACGTGCATTTGGATGGCCTGAGGCTGAGCTCGCCTACAGATTGAGAATTGAGACGAGACTCTAAATGCATTGCTTGAAGTAAGTCTCTTCAGGACTTGTATCAGTTTTTCCATGAGAACGACTTTCAGTCTCATTCCTCTTGCCAGAAGTAGAGAGGAAAAGAAGGCAATATATAAAGTGTTTATTTATCTAAAAACTTGAATTTGGCCCCCATTGAAATTGAGCATTCTCTTGATCAAACAAATGCATACAAGAGCAGTAACTAACACCTCCAACTTTTGTATAACTCCTCTATCAGTTGTTATAAACAGTGGAATTTTAAGGTATTTATTGGTTTGCTACTTTTGGAGATAAGAGTTGCCACCTAGTTGGATTCACTTGTGAATTTTTTTTTTTTTTTTTTGGTTTATTATTTTGTTGTTGTTGTACGAATTGAAAGAAAGACATGATCTTACTTGTGTGTCTTTTAACTGATGAGAAAGAAAAGCTTTTTGGCCATTAGATTTTTGATCATTTATTTTTCTTTTACCTTTTTTTGCCAGTGTTTAAGCAATAGATAGATATCTTTTATTTTTGGGTGAATTACATCTATCACTCAAGATATTTGGTCAAATTACCGAATAAACACCAACATTTGTGAAAATTACAACCAACCCCTTCAACTATGAAAAACAATAAAAAAAAAATCACCCTACGTTTTGATTTGTTTCTCTGTGTAATTCGATTCGAATTCATTTATCCTATTGATGTCAAATTATATTATATTTTAGATTTTGTTAAGGGTCATGTGCAAAAATGTTGATTGTTGAAGGGGATCAGTTGTAATTTTCACAAATTTTTAGTAATTTGACCAAATATCAATGCTAGTAGATATATTATATATTCACCCTTTATTTTTTGGTGTTGTAGTGTCCACATAAGATTCAACTTGTAATAATAATAAAATTGTCGCAGGTAAAGTAGTCCAGAAAATGATTTTTTTAAAATATAGATGAGTAAAAAATGAATCATGAAAGATGAAAGATTTAGAAAATAAAAAAAATTACGTTAATTGATCTGTCAGTTCTAACATATGACCTGTATCCTTTCTTCTTCTTTTTTTTTTTTTTTTTTTAATTCATTAATATCTATCATCATCATCAATCACCCACCCTTCAAACTCTTAGATATTCCATGTGACATTTTTTTATACCCAACTGGTGGAGAATAAAAGAAGGATGGTCTGGAGGATGAACCTTCAAGGGCTTTTCAGTAATTTTCTCTTTCGTCAAACGTGTCGTGTCTACACCTTTCCCAATCAAACAAATTATTGCGTCTGTATCTCATTAATTTTAGAACACACACAAAATAAATAAATCTTCTCTCTACTTTTGATTCATCACTTTTGTTCTTTTCTTCGAATATCCTCGAATAACATTTGCATTGCATCTCTTCCTATTATTACCTCCAACTCAATATGAATGTAATTTTTTGGCTCGTCCCTCTTAAAACTTGCAAAATTGCTTCTTTTTTTTTTTACCTATCTTTAAAAAAACGTTACTAGACTTTTTTATCGCTTAAAATATTAATGAAAGAAAATCTAGTTGAGTCAAGTAAATACAATGTTTGACCCAAAGCTGGTTAGCCCAATAAATCCAAATTTAACTCGATTACTAATATAAATGGTATAAAAATGGTCGCAATTCACTTAAAAAGCCTCAACTCAATTACTTATATAAATATTAATATATAAATACATGTAGCAACCAAATATATTAAAAGTAAAAATCAGATTATACCAAATCTAGAATTGTACCTCCACAGAACTCAATAATAATTTAAACAAAAAACAGTGACTCTACATAGTAGTAGCATTGTTTAATGTCGCTGTCTGAATATTATTATATAGTCGGAAAAAGAAATTTTAGTAACATAATGACTATAATAATGTGTGGTTTTTTAGGGGAAAAAGTGATGATAAATTGATAATGTCGTTTGGGTGTCGTAATAGGCAATATTAAATCTGTGGTTGGGACTTGGGAGTGGCGGTTTCCAGTATCAGCCCCCTTTTTTGACAAGTGAAACAATTCGACGCTGGGGAGAGAGAGAGAGAGAGAGAGAGAGAGAGAGAGAGAGAGAGAGACTGGAGTTTTGCTTGTTTCAACTTAGCTCTGGTTAGTCTAATGAACTTTTTTTGCTTTCCTTTTCGAATTTCTGTTCACTGTTGTCTTCGCTGTAGTTTGTCTCTCAAGTCTTGTTGCTTCATTTATGATGTGCTTTTTTTAATTGTCGGTTTGAACATCTTTAAGCTTTTATGTATGTTTTCAGTTGTTAGATTCTTCAATTTCTTGCTGCAATTCCTTATTTATTGTTGAATGCTGCATTTCTTTTGTTTTTCTGCACATGGTTATTTTATTTTCCCCTTTTTTGTTGGTATAGAATGAGATGTGGATTTTTATTTATTTATTCTGGTGAAGTTTAATCACATGTTTATTCAATTATTTGAATGTAGTTGGAAATGAAACAAGAATACATTCATAGAGGTTATTTTTTGTTCCATGTTTCTACTGTTATTCGTTTAATATGATGTTTGAGTTTCCTATTTAATCAAATCTGTGTGTTTCTTGGAATAGTTGACATTAATCATGTAGTAAAAATTGTTTGAGTTTGTTGATTGAGAGGATTGAGTTTGTGTTTGTGGATTTAGAAGCAGAGAGATGGCGAGTATAGACACGGAGGGAATCTTGAAGCTGCCATCTGATTCGCGTATCCCAAAGACGAAGATTGTATGCACTTTGGGGCCGGCTTCTAGAACAGTGCCGATGCTGGAGAAGCTCCTACGAGCTGGGATGAACGTTGCTAGATTCAACTTTTCACATGGCTCCCATGAATACCATCAGGAGACTCTAGACAACCTCAAGATTGCTATGCACAACACTCAGATCCTTTGTGCTGTCATGCTTGATACCAAGGTTCCTTTCTTAAAACAGAGATCTTTATAAATGTTTTAGCATTGGAGTTGGATTGAGGCTATATATGCATCATGTTGATATCTCTATGGACCAATTTTATGCCTTGGAATGATTTTGGTGGTGAAAGGGTTTTATTCAAGGTCATTACTTTCTTCGAAACTAGATATTAGGATCATTATATCTTTGATTAGTTTAGTCATCTGAGGGTAATCATCCTTGAAATGGTACATGTACAAGTATATGTTTCTGGATACACAACGGAATTACTTAATATTTCCTATGTGATGTTTATCATGCCCCTCTTTATACAACGGTATGTTTATTTTACTTCTTTATACTTGTGTACCATTTTCTTGAATCTGTAGCTTGATGATCTTGTCACTGTAATTCTAGATCACCGTCGTTTACTTGAAATTCTTGATAATTAAGCTGTTTCTCATGTTTCCTTGAATCTTAATCAGGGACCCGAGATTCGAACTGGTTTTCTGAAGGATGAGAAATCTATTCAACTGAAGGAAGGACAAGAAATCACTATAACCACTGATTACAGCATAAAAGGAGACAAAGAAACGATCTCAATGAGCTACAAAAAACTGCCTGTTGACTTGAAACCTGGAAATGCAATTCTCTGTGCAGATGGTACAATCACATTTTCTGTTTTGTCATGTGACCCAGCTGCTGGAACTGTGAGATGCCGTTGTGAAAACACTGCTATGTTAGGTGAGAGGAAAAACGTCAATCTACCCGGTGTTGTCGTGGATCTTCCCACACTTACAGACAAGGACAAAGAAGATATCCTTGAATGGGGTGTTCCTAATAATATCGACATGATTGCCCTCTCTTTTGTGCGTAAGGGATCTGATCTTGTAAATGTCAGAAAAGTCCTTGGTCCTCATGCTAAACGTATACAGTTAATGTCAAAGGTTTGTACAACTTCTCTTTCATCTTTAAGACTTCGCCTTTAAGAATTGTCAATTGATTTGTTTGTTTGATACTTAAATCTGTATTCAAGGTTGAGAACCAAGAGGGGGTTGTCAACTTCGATGAAATCCTTCGCGAAACCGACTCGTTCATGGTTGCTCGTGGCGATCTCGGAATGGAAATCCCAGTCGAAAAGATATTCCTAGCCCAGAAGATGATGATATACAAGTGTAATCTTGCAGGCAAGCCCGTGGTAACTGCCACGCAGATGCTCGAGTCCATGATCAAGTCCCCTAGGCCAACTCGTGCCGAGGCAACAGACGTGGCCAATGCTGTCCTAGATGGGACCGATTGTGTGATGCTCAGCGGGGAGAGCGCCGCTGGTGCCTACCCGGAACTCGCCGTAAAAATCATGGCTCGTATTTGCATCGAAGCAGAGTCCTCGCTCGATTATGGGGCCATCTTCAAGGCAATGATCAAGTCAACCCCACTCCCAATGAGCCCGCTCGAGTCCCTTGCCTCGTCAGCTGTACGCACCGCAAACAAAGCTCGAGCGAAGCTCATCGTGGTGATGACACGTGGTGGGACCACTGCCAAGTTGGTCGCCAAGTATCGGCCAGCTGTCCCGATCCTATCGGTGGTGGTTCCGATTCTGACAACAGACTCGTTTGATTGGTCGATCAGCGATGAGACCCCAGCCAGGCAGAGCCTGGTTTACAGGGGATTAATTCCCGTTCTTGCAGAAGGATCCGCGAAAGCCACAGATGCTGAATCGACCGAAGTCATTTTGGGAGGCGCATTGAGATTTGCCACCGCTCGAGGCCTTTGCCAGCCTGGTGATGCGGTTGTTGCGCTTCATCGTATTGGAGCTGCATCGGTGATCAAGATTTGTGTTGTCAAATGATTGTGGTGTGTCTGAAATGACTTGATGCATCAGTTGAAGAAGTATCTTTCGTCTTCGTTTCTGTTTTTTCGAATGCTCAAGTTGAACGCCGGCTGCTTTGTGTTCTACTTAAACGGCTCTTTTTTCAAGTGGGAGTCATCATGTTGTTGTATTGTTGTCTTGATTTTGGAGTGTTCATCTGTCTGAATTTCTGAGTTGTAGTTGTGCTTTGTATGTCAACCTTAATAATCCTCTGTATTTCACTTTTGTTGTGTTTGTTCGGCAATTAAATTTCATATCTATTACCTATATAAAAGTGTGGACTTTTATTACAAAATATGAATTGTCGAATATATCTTTATTATAATTAAAACTCTAATATAAAAGTATTATATATAAGATATTTGTATTATTTTGTTCCTTAGTTTAAATTGATTTCCACGTGTGCAACTTATGCGATCTAAAACTAGTTTGTTAAACATGTGGATGGAATTTTTTTTGTTTTGTGTGGTTGTACTTTGACGTACTGCTACGTATGTCTTCAGGTTTAATATATAGATATCTTTAATCTTCTCCAACAATGTACTTATAGTCTTATACTATCAAACTCTCAATGTATTGATTTATTTTGCTTCATTTTTTTTATTTAATTAGCATTTAATCAAAAATAAATAAACAAGTATACATTGATAAATTGGGTGAGACTAAAGACACCCCACCCTTTTACTTAGCAACACCAATTATATAACTTCCAATAGAAAAAAAATATATATATATATCAACATTATCCTTTAGGGAATAAAAAAATAAAAAAATTAAATTCTATCCTCTCTATTCACTTTTTCTATTTTTTTCATCTTTCTTGATTTTTTTTAGGTTTTTTCTTTGAATTAATGATGAATAAAATGTCAGGATAATGATGAATATTTCATAATTAGTTAAATATATGAAAATCATGCGAAAATTGTGAAAAAACATAAAAATCGATTAAAACCCGACTTGCTTCGTTCGACCTTGGTTGGCCAAACACGTAGAAATATGTTCGGCCACCCGGACCGAATATATAGAAGTACGTTCGACCAACAGAACACTCTTTTACTTGTTTGGCCGACGTTCCCGAACAAAACTAGTAGAGTCCTTTTTTAATTTTCTAAAGGATAAAATTAGTATTTTCTATTCATTTTTTTAATTGAAAATCATATAAATTGGGGTTGTACTTAGTAATTCATGAGGTGTCTTTAGTTCCACCCTACTCAATTTTGAAAGATTAATTAAATGATTATTGGAGAGTCATTTAAAAAAAAAAAAAGTAACGCTATTTAGTATGTCCTTTGTATTTTGGCTATTTGATGTATTTTCTAATGTATTGTTGCTTATTTATTTATTTATTATTATTAGAAGTATACAATAGAACATCCTTAAATTAATACTCAATAAATTAATGGTATCTTTAAAATAATAATTTTTTCTGGTCCAACTTGAATCTGATTGTAAATTAATTATTTTGTTTAATTGATAAGATAATAATCTTTCAAAGACCCTTATATAAATCTATGGTCTCATCAACATATATCATAGATTAATAATTTCCTAAAATACAAAGATAACTAGTATAACTTAGTAAAATATGAATTTATTGTTGTTTGCTTTCTATTGAAATTTTAATGAAAATGAATTTCATATCTGACCTTTCTCACGGCGCTCAAAAGCTCTGGTGTAGTGCTCTTGGACCGCAACAAAAAGTTATAAAGGGTTTTTGACACTATTATTGTTTTCTAGTATTTAATACTCATGCATTTTTCTATGTAATTAAATTTAAATTCGCTAAATATAAAATACCTCTTTTAATTAATATATTATTAATTTATCGATTAATTGATACCTCTCTAAAATAATAACATTTTACAGTTCCAACAGTATTACTATTAGTTTATAGAGATTCAACTTTATGTGGTATTAGTGTTTGGGATATTTAATCTATGTATATGTGACATTTTTTTCATTAACATCATTTTAATTGGCAGTATGCATTTTCTAGTTAATTGCATGCATTTGAATTGGTATTCATTTTTTTTATGTTCAGATTTATTTTTTTTATAAAGTAATTGCAATTTGGATATAAATGAAATAAAACCAATAAGAGAATTTTGTAAAATGTGAATGAAAAAAATGGAGTCTGGACACTAATGAAAATGTGTTGGATCAAGAGTAGGCAATAAACGTCTTCATTATCATTGAATTATTGAAGCTATGAGTGTTTTTTGGTCACCAAAAAATGAATGGGGTGATCTTGTAGATTTGAAAATGACAATCTTACAAACAAATCTACTCTTAAATCACCTATATACAAATGGTAAATCTCTATAAAAAAAGTTGATCACTATTTTAAAGATCTATTAACAACACTTTTGAAAAAGTTCTAAAAATTTTACGGATTTTAACAATAACAGAGAAAAAATAGTATATTAATCGAAATGGATATGAATCCAATACAATGATGTGGAAATGGTGCATAGAAATGTGAAAAATGGCAGCCACAAAATGTATTGTTGTTGGTTGTCATTATCATGGCAAAATGTTGCTAAGACTTTGATGAAATAAGAGCATAAAAGAAGTGAGTTTCATCATTTTGCCAAACATGCCAAATCTAGAGTGGACCAAACCAAAAGATAAAAGAAGAAAAGCAACATTAAATGAGTTGGCATTGTTAGGTGGATGCTACTACCAATTGATATCAGCCATTTTTACCATGGAAATTCTTTGACTCAATTATGTAATCAACCTTGATTATGTAATCATTGTTTTTTTAAAATTAATATTTAAAGATTACCAAGTATAAGGGATATTCAAAAATGAGTTAATCAAGGAAAAAATAGAACCAAAATTACAATCATGTAATCATTGTTTCACATCAGTTGGTATTCACATTACTTTTGGACCTTACTTTTTTAAAATGGAAATTGAAAAATGAAAATTAAGAAATTGAGAGTGATGACTTGATATAAAAGAAATAAATTCACAAATATCACAGATTTTGCTAATTATGAAATGAATATAAAAACACAGCAAAACTTTATTTTCAAGAAATTTCCTTCATATTATAAGAGTAGGAGGGGTTTTACTTGTGGTTGGGTAGAGATGTTTTCGAGATAATAATTTTCTGTTTTTGGTGTGTGAATATATATAAACCAAATGATCAGTCCTCTACCTGTCCAGAGAATCTAAATTCTAAAATGCGTGGAAAACTGTGTAGAAATTTAAATGTTAATGATTTTATGTAACGGGGTGGTACATATCGATGACGTGTGATATTCATTAATTTATTGTCTATTTTTGGTTTATACTTTATACACATTGCAAGTCGCATATTATGAAAACTGAGTTTATTATATGAATATTTCTAAGTGAGAGATTGAAAATGTTTGAGCATATTTTTGGATCTTTAAGACGAAAAAAAAAATCATAATAGTAGTTTCTTGGTAATGATGACATCAAGAAGTGCAATATGAGTCATCCTCTAAAGCTAACACTGATATTATGCAAAAGACAACTCACTTTCCTCCTAAGTCCTAACAACAAACATGTGAATATGGTCCCACACACATTATGCACTCATAAAAGAAATTACTAATTCCACTTATATGTAACCAACACTCCAAATGCTAAATATTCCATGTTTAAGTGGTAAAAATTAAAGTTGAATTTGACATTTTTACATACTTTGAATCCATCGTATAAACTTTGAATTTTATGTAATTTATTGTATTGGACAATACTAACTACAAGAGTGGAATCCATAGAAGGGATGTTATGATCATTTTCTACCACAATTAATACAGTACCTTTACTTTTCTACCATATTAGATAAACTTAAATTTTTCAGCCACTGTCCACTAAAATTACGGTTTTACCCTCAAATTAAAAACCTTAATAAGAGAATAAGAGATAGGATATGGCTCACCCCTCAACAAATATTTTAACTATACATATGTGAGTGTAATTTTATTTTAGATTATTTCCCCAAATTATCATAGAAAGATAACAAAATTAAATACCATGGTAGAAAAGTTATTTTATTTGGTTATGTGGTATGAGAGCCAATTTCTCCATCATACTAAACTTATTGAATCAAGCAAATTGTGGATAAATATAAGTCCAGAAAAAGGCATGCATGAAAAGAGGAAAAAAATCAGAAGGCATCTATCTACCAACCTGCAATGAGAGAGAAGAAAGCTAACAAACATAATGTCTTGTCTCTCTCATCTCTATATTTATTTATTCAACTTTCACCACTCCACATCCCAATATTGCTTAGTACTCTACTCTATATATAAGTGAGAGAGTGAAGTCCCATTTGAATAAGGCATATGATAATGGAGGGGTCAATTCTTGCATGGGTAACAACATCTTCTTTGCTACTCATTACAGCTTCTTTTGCTTCATCCCATGATTCTCTTAGACACAATCTTCTTGCCAATGGCCTTGCTTCCACTCCTCCTATGGGGTATATATTATTTTTACCTTCATTTACAATTCTTGTGTGAAATAAATGTAGCATAACATAATGCTTCAATTATTTATTAATCTTTTTCAGGTGGAATAGTTGGAATCATTTCAACTGTATGATTGATGAAAATATAATCAAACAAACTGGTAAATCTTGTTTCATTTGATACTTCAGTTTTATTTTATTTTTTTGGTTAAATTTTGTATGTAAGACATTTTTCATTTTTTGACAATCAAATATCTGTTTTCCAATTTTGGTCATCTATGTTTTAATTTTTTTTTCAAATTTCAGTATTTTTTAGTCAGAATTTTCAAATTTTCAATTTTGTGCACTGAAATTGTAAGACATTGAAATTGAAAAAAATTAAAACATTGAGGACCAAAATTGGAAAACAAATATTTGGTTGTTAAAAAATATGAGGACCAAAATTGAATTATCACTATTTTTTGGTTTTTCTCAATTCTTGAGTTTCTTGGTTTGTCAGCTGATGCTCTGATCTCAACTGGTCTTGCTAAACTAGGATATAACTATGTCAACATAGGTACATTTCCTACTCATGCTATTTTTACTATTATCTTTGATTAGAATATTTCAGAATTATCTAAATGAAAAGCTTATGTAGATGATTGCTGGGCTGAGATTTCTCGTGATGACAAGGTTGGTGTTTCATTGCATTAGGTAGTGATTGTTGGCGATTTTCATCATCTTAATTAATAGGGTTTTCAGGGAAGTTTTGTGCCTAAGAAATCGACATTTCCTTCTGGTATCAAAGCCTTAGCAGACTATGTTCACAGCAAGGGACTTAAGCTGGGAATATACTCAGATGCAGGCCATTACACTTGTAGCAAAAAAATGCCCGGTTCACTCGGGCACGAGGAGATGGATGCTAAAACCTTTGCTTCATGGGTAAATGATCCTTGGTTGGTATCCTTTGTTGTTGATTCTTGGTTGATCAGACAAGGATTCTTGATTTTCTTGCAGGGCATTGATTATCTCAAGTATGATAACTGTAACAACGGTGGAATAAGGCCAACTCTTCGGTAATAATATCCGTTTGTTAGTGAAAGTGATTTCAACTTTTTGGAGTTTGATTCATTGGTTCTGTTCATGTTGTGCAGATATCCTGTGATGACCAGAGCTCTAATGAAAGCCAAGAGGCCTATCTTCTTCTCACTTTGTGAATGGTGATTAGTTTTTTGTTTTTTTTCCAAGGCTTTCATTACATGGCTTAGACAGATTGTGTGGTGTGGCAGGGGAGATATGCACCCTGCCTTGTGGGGTTATACTGTAGGAAATAGCTGGAGAACTACGAACGACATTTCTGATACGTGGGAAAGGTAGAATTAGAATCATGTAATTCTTCAACCTTCTTATTCTTGATGGACCCTTCTGTCATACTATCTATCTCTTTCCTCCAACAGCATGGTTTCTCGAGCAGATCAGAACGAAGTTTATGCAGATTTTGCTAGGCCCGGTGGTTGGAACGGTTAGCTTTTATAGCTTATTTGCTAAACATAGGAGATGTTCGATTGATTCAAGAATGGTTCGTTTGTGTACAGATCCTGATATGCTTGAGATTGGAAATGGAGGAATGACAAAAGACGAATATATAGTTCACTTCAGTATATGGGCAATTTCAAAGGTCTCTGTAATTTAGAACTAGTTTTTAAAAAATGGGGTGTGTTGTTCGATACTTGAGGCTTCGTACGTTGATTTCAGGCTCCTCTTCTCATTGGCTGTGATGTAAGAAACATATCGAAAGACACTATGGAAATCATAGCAAATGAAGAGGTGATCCAAGTCAACCAAGGTAAAAACATTTTCACCTTCTCTTCTCATAATCTAATTTATAATAACCTTTGATATCATTATGACAGATAAATTAGGTGTTCAAGCTAAAAAGGTTAGAATGGAAGGTGATTGGGAGGTATATTCTTCTTACAACCATTGGAATGTGGCATTTGATTATACATTAGATCTTGTCTTAGAATTCTAAACATGATTGTAAGTTTGTTGAAGTAGGTGTGGGCCGGGCCTCTTGAGCATTACAGAATCGCGCTACTTTTGCTAAACCGGGGAGCAACTCCTACGCCTATTACTGCCCATTGGGACGATATTGGAATCGCACCGACTACTTCTGTTGTAGCAAGAGATCTTTGGGAGGTAAGTATAATTTTGCAGTATTTTTTCAATCCCGTATTTTATTTCGTTCAAGTTGGAAATTGGGTTGGGTTTTGGACTCATAATCTATGCCATGAGTTTGATTTTGTTTCTTTTTGGCAGCACAAGACTTTGAAGACAAAATTTACAGGGAATTTGACTGCAACTGTGGGTTCACATGCATGCAAAATGTATTTATTGAAACCAGTTTCTTGAGAGTTTCTTGATTTTGAATGTGAGCTTTTCAACTATTTATGTTGTGGTGGTGGTGGATTTATCAATAAAATGTTGGTGGCTTGTTGAAATTGTGGTATTAATTAACATAGGATATGATTTCTGGTTTCTTGTAATAATAAAGGGGTAATATCGAATTTGGTCAATTAAGTTTGTCCTTATTTTAAATTTGGTAACTGTCATTTTTACTTTATCATAACTAGTCCTCTAAGATTGAATTAGTTTGTTAAAAAAAAAAAATAGTCCTTCAAATATTCATTTAATTTCATCTCGTTGTAAAAGATCTGTTCAAGACAGAAATCGACTAATTTAAGTTTGGAGGGAATTTGAAAAAAAAAAACAAAAAAACACTGATTTTGGTCAAGTTAGGTGTCTACTTGTATTGTTAACATTTTATTCTTTTTTCTTTCTTTCTTTTTGTTTATTTTTCAAATTCCTACATGTTCAAGACTACAACATAAAGAAAAACAAGATAATATTTTCAAATATAAACATGTCTTCAAATAGAAATCTCCACATCGTTGCTTCTTCTCGTCATGAAACTTCGTTTCGGAAAAGACAAATCTGAAGCAAAAGCTTTTTCATAAATGTTTTTTTTTTCTTTTTTTGGTTATATGAGTAAATTTCCTAAATAATTTTAGGTCCAAAGAAAAAAGGTTATAATTTGTGGTCAAAAGTGAACATGTAGGCAAATAAAAAGAGTGGGAGTAGAGATGGCTATAAGGCCATCTCTAATGCCACCGCAAAAGCGGTGGCAAACTCAAAATTTAAGTCCAAATCCTCTTCAATACATCCTTAAATGTTGATTCATCTTGAGTTGCCACCAATCGTTCACAACTCAAATCTTTTTTTTCTTTTTGATTTAATTTTATGTTGTTTATTTATTTGTTTTTATTGATTTATCTTCATTTAATTGTAATATATTTTATCTAGTTATCAATTTACTTTAAATATTATATGTATTACATTATATGATTTTAAATTTATGAAAATTTTAAAAATTCAAAAACATATAAATTAGTTGTATTGTTATATTTTATTAATATTTTTGCAAGTTATAACTAATAGAAATATAACAAGATATCATTAAAAATTTAAAATTAGAGATAAAAATGCTCATTACGAACTTCGGCATCGGCATAAAAAAATCAGAGATGCAAATGCTCATTACAAACTTCAAAATGCATTGATCGAACATCTTTGGGAAAAATATGCTAATTCAGAACATTAATGACAATCATTATGTAATTTATATTTTTCTATCATTATGTAATTTTTTTTCTAAGCATTGCATTATATTATATGACTATGTAATTTTCTTTAGTATTAATATGTATTTGTGATGAATTTATAATATAATTTTAGTATTTTATATCAATTTTCTTTTACAAATTTTTTTAATTTCATTGAAATGTTATATATTTAATTTTTCTATTAACTTAAGTAAACAAATATTTGATCAAATAGAAAATATAAAAGAAAAAACGAAGAATACTTTAAAAGAATATTCCAATTGAGTCCAAATTTAAATTTAATGATTGGAGATAATTATGATATTTGTAGCAAATTTGGTGGCAAATCCAAGTTTTGAGTCTAAATTTGCCTCCAAACCTTGGAGATGCTCTAACTCATATTATTAAAGTTGTAGCATTGTAATTTGTAAATGTAAGTTTCAAATTTTAGTTTATATTAATTTGTTAGACAAATTTGTTATTTAGTGTAATATATCATTTTTATTATTTATATGCAAATTTAAATTTTAGAAAATAGGTTAAATAAAAAAAAATTAAAGGCAAAAGTTGTTTAAAGCAACGGTTCAAATTGAAATCGTGAATAACACGTGTTCAATTTCATTAGGTTTTTCGAACCTCCGTTTCAAAGCCAAAATCGAGGGATTGAGCCATTTGAACTTATCTGTGTGACCATCACCACCCAACCCTTTAAACACATCCAACTTTTAAAAAGAAAAAAACTAAATATGGTTGAAAAGTCTAAACAACCTTTTCTCATTAAATGAAAGATACATTCTTTCATCCTTGTATTTCTCTTTGCAATCTTCTTTTCTTCTTCATATTTATCTATTTTCCAAACACTAACCTCATAAAATCTTGACATTGTAACGAAGAAAAGAAAAAAAATCACAATAGAGCATGAATATATATTTGCAACGAAAAATATAAGTTTTTCATGTTTTTTATTGATTATGTAGTGCTGAATATTTCGTACATAGAAGAAGATGTGAAAATAGATATACAATGAAATAAAAATTAGGAGTAAAAATGAAATAATATAACTCGTAAGTTATTTGGGATCAACTTGGAAAAAATCGAATTCGACTCTAAGATAATTGAGTTGAGCTCTATCTCAAACTATATCTCAGGTTTGAACATATTAATATTCGTCTCGACAAGCTCGCGAGCCTAATCGAGTAGTTTCGAGCATATGTCAAATTACTATTTTTCTCTTGATAGTTTTTATAATTTCATTGTAGACATATTTTTAGAAATTTAGGTTATTTTATAAATGTTATTTAGGTGTCGACTCGAGCTGAAGTCAAGCTTATCAAATTATTTGTCGAGTTGACCTCAAGCATTAACAAAATAAGCTCGACCGAGTTTAAGTCGAGCTCAGGCTGGAGTTTTATAATCTAGCTAGAGCTCGAGTCTAACTGTACTCCACTCCACTCGACTTAACTTGTTTATACCGTTAAGAAAAATGTATCTTTTATTTAATCTGCAGGGTATTTTAGTCTTTTCTCATTATTACTTTTTTTTTTTTTTTTAATAATTATGGGATATGTTAAGACAATTTTGTGAAATAATCCAACACAAATAAAAACTCTGAAATGTGAGTCCTGAGGCCAATATTATAACAAATCCTATTATATGATTCTCAAAACCTAATTTGCAGAAAGAGCAGAAAAGCCATGGAGAGTGTTGTATCTGCTGTAGATCAGCAGAGCATGGTTTCCTCATTCTTGGAAATCGCCGTCGGACAAACCGCCGACACCGCTCGCCGATTTCTCCAGGTAATTTTCCCTCAAATATTTTAATTTCAGATGCCGTGAAGCCTCATTCAATCTGCTCGTTTCTGAGACATGCCTTTTGGTTCTCAATTCCCGAAACCCTAATCTTTCCCAACTCGATTAGTGCCTAGTGGTTTATCCTCTCGATTACTTATATTGAAGACTGTCCCTTTTCATTTTGGTGGATATTATAACTGTATAATAATGATCGTTTTAAGAGCTGAAGTTTAATTACCTCAATTCTTATTAACGATTATCTTTTCACTAATATTAGCCATAATAAAATTATTGGTTTGTGGTGCTATACACAGTCCTGCATTTTTATAATTTGGATATGCCAAGATACGGAATTTGTTACTGAACTTAATTTTGGAATGATATGAAATTGCTGAAAGTTTTTAAATTGTACTATTGTGGAGCATAAGAAAGCTGAATTGCCTGTCTGATGATTTAATAATAATGGCAGTATGCTAAAGTAGATGTCTTTCCATAATAAATTACAGTCTCAAGAGTGCAGCCATTGTGGATGGGGTTTCAGACACTCATCAAAATTTCCAGTTACTTCCTCATGATAATCCAATTCCTATGTTTCTGAAATGTATGATATTGCAGTTTTATAGTGAATAAATAGTAGTTTTTATGCTATTCAATGAATTATATTAAGTAATTTTGATTTCTTCAAGTACCATATATGGACGGTTGGGAAATGATTATCAAATACGTTTTTGTCTATAAAGATGAAATCTTTTCGCAGCATATCATCAGAATGCATTAATAAATTGAATATAAAACCAATGATATGCAAAATGAGGATGTTCATAATAGTTGATGCTTGCTATCTGATATTTATGTGCACTAGGCCCAATGTCTGTACTTTCTTTAGTTTGTGATGAAATGCTTTTTGTAATTTTAAAGATGTGAGGAAGGTTTCTAATTGCCAGGAATTTGATATTATACCTTCCATTTGGTATATTTTTCTTTTGTGTATTTTGTAGTTTTTGTGTGTATTCTTTAGTATTTAGTTAATAGCTGATTGGGTCCCGGTCTTTTCAGTTCTTCCTTTTCTGTATTCCCTGGAGATTAAGTTTTTGCTTAATGCAAAAACTGGCTGTCTGTTACTAATGCATACCGTGTTACTTTATGCATGTATCTCCTGAAGTTTTAAAAAATCAAAACACAATCTGATATTGGCAGTTCAAATTTGCAGTGTTTCAGAAAAAGTTTCTATATAATGAATTTTCAGAAAAAAGCCTCTAAATTTGAAAGAAGACATCGATTGATTTCATAATTTATGCTAAAATTTTGCATGGTTCCACAGAACTAATTTTGGAATTATGTGAATTTATTTGCATTTCTTAATAATGTGGTGTAATTTTTACTATTCAAATTGTTGGTAAATCCTGTGATTGGAAGGGAACTGTTACATTTATAATAGAATAGTTTGAGAGGGTTTTTGCTAATTAGTTTCTTGTTTTAAGAATATTTTTTATTATTTATGATTTGAAAAACACTGATTATATCGCTTGTTGCTTAGTTCTCTGAGATAGATCATCATCTCCAGAAATTAATATAGAAGTTCACATGATCACAGGCGACTAGCTGGAAGCTTGAGGAAGCTATTCAACTTTTTTATATGGGAAATGAAGTCAGGGATGCTGCACCTCCTGTTCATACTCCACCTTTGGAAAATGATTTGCCCTTAGAAAAGGATTTGGGTGGTCAAGATGTCAGACAAGATGATGTAGATGGTGTACGAGCACCTTTACCTGTGAAAAGAGATTTTCTTTATGACAATCAGATGCTCTACAGGTATCGTCTTCCTCTCATGGGGTCTAGTGACGTCTAGTTGGAAAATCATAATTTATGTCTTCTAGTTTTGTAATTGATACAGTAAATTTATCTTTTGCTGAGTTTTATACTTCATTATGTTTGATGTATGCCATTCTATATCAGAGCCTTTTCTTTTTCCTTCCCCCCCTCCCCCCAAACAACACACACAATCTGTTTTATGAATTTGATTTGCTTGTGAACATCGAGCATCATTCATGTTCAAATAGTTTTACTTGAGTTTTAATTAAACTAACTTAACTGCACTAATGATATATGTTAGAAGGGTAATTCTTCTTTATACACGCGATATATTTATTTTTGTACTTAAGCTGAAGCTAGTGATCTCAAACACCTTTTAAAGACAAGATTAATGCATACTGTTTAAGTGACCAGCTCCATTTTTGTACAATGCCTAATTAAGAGAGATGATGGGAGGAACTAATTTGAATTGTCCAAGTGCACAAAGGATTAAGTTTTTTCTTGATCCAAGTGGCCTGCTCTTGAGACAGCCAACTCCTTGAATTTGGCCTGTATATGAGCCTGCTTTTGTTCCTATCGTAGTTGGCGACTTAATTGCTCTTAATTCATTCATAAGCCCTAGAAAGTTGATGGTTTTCTGATATCATCTCTTTTATCTAAAAGGATCTCTTCTGAGGAAGTTTTTTGGATATCTATACCTGTTTTCTCATACTCTAATGTGC
The DNA here is from genome assembly GCA_946896805.1 of Scutellaria galericulata. Classification (NCBI taxonomy): domain Eukaryota; kingdom Viridiplantae; phylum Streptophyta; class Magnoliopsida; order Lamiales; family Lamiaceae; genus Scutellaria; species Scutellaria galericulata. Next base: position 22,600,418 of record OX335784.1, on the reverse strand, counting down.
TTATTGAATATTTTTTGGTGGAGCAATTAATTGTGATCAATTATTTTTGCTTTATTCATCAGAGCTCCAAGAATGGGAGGTTCATCACAAGGAACTCATCCTGTAGTTCCGTTCCGCAACTTTGATGAGGAGTTGAAGCGATCTGGAGTTTGGGAAGCAGACCAAGGTTCATCTTCTTCTATGGCAGATAAAACTCAGGATAATCTTGCCTCTTTATATCGTCCTCCATTTGCTATAATGTACCATGGGCCCTTTGAAAAGGTAATCATATTTTTCAGAAAAATGTTATTCTCTGACTATAAAAGTAATGTTGGATCTCTTAACGGTTGGAGGGGTTGGGTAAGGAATTGACGATCTCTGTATACCACTCTTATTGTAAGCATTGCTGGGCGAATCAATGTTCATTAGCTTTCGACATACATGTCAGCTTGAGTGCACAAAAGGGCTTCCTTTCATTAGTTTTTCACTTGGACTGGAAATGCCACAAATTAATCTTAAGGCTGTAATGTTTAGATATTCGGTATCTTCTAGATGTGTGTTGAAAATAAAAAAACAATAACAAGAGAACCAGAGCAGCAGAGTTGATAAGTAAAAGAAAGCAAAGAAAGGGATGATATCCATCTGCAGTAATTCTGAGTCTCTGACCACTAGTATAACACTCATTCTAAGGTTCAAGAAAGAAAAATCTAAAAAGAGGCTAAAGATAAAAGAGGTCAATGCTGAGTGAAGTTGAAACTCAATAAGGTGAACAGAGAAGATAAAACTAGGTCGAAACAAGATGGTAACATGTTTTTCTATTTTGGTGACATCTTTCACATCAAAAGAACATTTACTGGTTGAATGAATTGGAGAATCCTATTGGTTCTTTTTCTTATACTTGGTGCGCAGAACTTCTTGTATAATTAATATTTTAATTGTGTGATTTGTTATTTCATAGCATGATCTTTGTGTACAGGCAAAAGATAATGCAAAAATGCAGAATAAATGGCTCATTGTGAACATGCAGTCCACCAGGGAATTTAGCTCCCACATGGTATTTGCTTTTATCACTCCTCTCCCTTCGTCTGTACTCTCTCTCCACACACAACATACATTTTCTTCCATAGTGGTTTTATTTTCTCTCCAGACCACATCAGTTATTGCGTACTTCAGATTTTTTTTCCTGAAGCACTTCTTCTCACCGAGCAATAAACTTGAATGATCCCTAGCTCTCTCTCTCAAATTGTATTTGTTGTTTTGAAGCTTAACCGGGACACTTGGGCAAATGAAGCTGTAGCTCAGACTATCAAAACAAACTTTGTCTTCTGGCAGGTCTGTATTATTGTGTTTAAAATGTCAATTTGAATGTCAGTGATTTTTTTATATTTATTTTACTTTGTAATAGGTTCTTTTTTTTTCTTCCTTGTTATTGTGTTTTATCGTGCAAGCGATCGTATAATGGCTAGTTCTTTTCCCCCTGCCAAATTTCCTGGCATTTTTATCTTTTTGGGTGCCAATCATGTCCCTGTTGCCTGATCCTTTTATATTGTCTATGTTTGCATGAGCAGCATAAAAAACTGAAACTGCATTTATATTCCCTAAGTTGTATTGAAAGCAAAAAATGACATTACAGTTATGACTAGAGAATATTTGAAATCTCAATAACATATATACATGCTCTTAAGCACTATCACCCAAGCAATGATGATCACATTCCTTCTACTTTCCTATACTCTATAGAATCAAGAGAGCTACACTGCTGCAATTGATAACAGATTAATTAATGCTTGATCAACCTCATCAGGACATTGATACTTTTTTCTTGTTTACTTTTGACGAGTCTTCTTACATTTCTTGGCATGTTGGGAAGGTGAAACCTAAAAGGACCGTGTATACCAAGAAACTCAAAAATGCCAAAGTCTGATGAGGAAGGCATAGTGGTTTAGACAGTTGACCTTCACTTGACATGCATCCATTTGGTTTTGGCTTTTTCTTTGGCATGAGATGCTGCTGCTCCTGACTTACTCTTCTTGTTAATGCATTTGAGTTCAACTCTATGGTGACACTAGTACTCTTCTCATTATCTAGGCAATTATTGTCGGTTAATTTGCATCATGTGACCAAACATTTCTAAGACTCACTAATGACTTCAGGAGAACACAAAAATCTTCGATGAAAGAGAACATGATTCTGTACTATTCTATGTTCTATTGTGCTTTTATATTTTTGATGTTTATTGCTGGAACTGTGTATGAGTTATAATGATATGTTTCTTCTTTTTCCTTGTTTAATATATCATGAATTATGTTTACTAGATTTTCTTGTTCTTTTGTTAATCTTCTGTTGTTTTATGTGCTCTAGATATATGATGACACGGAAGAGGGGAGCAAAGTTTGTACTTACTACAAACTGGACTCTATTCCAGTCGTCCTGGTTATTGATCCCATAACAGGTCAGAAAATGCGCTTTTGGCGTGGGATGGTTCAACCAGAAAATTTTTTGGAGGTATCTAGCTTTTCATGTGTTTCTCTGTTAACTGTTTTGGAAAATCAGAACCATGTTTACACTCGTAGTAAAAGCTAAGATGATTTTTTTCTGTTGATATATTGTTATTTGAGCCTTCTTACATGCTCTAGGATCTGTTACCGTTCATGGATGGAAGCCCCTCAGATCGTCATGTCAGCCTCTCTCATAAACGTCCTAGAGAAAGTTCACAGGCACCAATTCAACAACGGGTTCAAGGTCTAGTTCTACTACTTTTAGTATGCGGTTGCCACATGCGAATTTCTAATTATTATTCAATTCAAAATGTACAAATATAAAAAAATTATGTCAAATTTTTCCTTAATGCAGGAAAATATTGAAAATTTGTTTGTTTTGGAATAAAAATAGATTTTTAAAAAAATCACGAAACTAACCTACAAGGTTCTCTTCTAAATTATAATGGATCATCTAAACTAAAGTAACCAAGGAAGCATGAGTCTTATTATTTAGAACTCTCTTTCCTCTGTTCAGTTTCTATTTTATTTAGGTGTGTATTGTGAACTCCTAAGAGCTGTCGTGGAAAGTAGTTTCTTTGCTTTTTATAATGGTCTCTTAGAAACCAAATGAGTAATTTCAACATTGAATGTGCATTGTTGGGTTAGGAGTTTGGTTCTCCATTCTGGTTTACTTAAATAATTTCAACAAAGAGTTTGTGGGGAGGGTATTGAGGCCTGACCGGTAGGATGAGGGCATCCTCAGAAAATTAGTTCAAGCATAAAACATAACCCAAAATGAGGTATTAAAAGCGAATGATATGACCATTGAATCCATTTTCTGAGTGTTCCATGATAGTCATATTTTAACCAAAAAATATTTGTATTGTTTATGTGCTCTTATTCATAGAAAAAAATATATATCTGCAGATGATAATAATGAGAAAGAGGAAGATTTGCTAAGAGCGTTGGCTGCCTCAATGGAGAATAATGAGGAGATTCATGGTGGTGACCACAAAGAAGTTGATGACATCAGTGTTGAGGTGAAAGTGAAGAAGCCTGCTTATTTACCTTTGCCTGAAGAACCCAAGGGTGACAGGAATCTGCTTTGCAAGGTTGGAGTGCGTCTCCCTGATGGTCGCAGGATCCAGAGAAACTTCCTTCGCACAGATCCAGTTCAGGTAAATGTGCTTATAACTGCACTTGAATTACTTAACTGTCTGATTCTGTCTTGGATTCTTGATTCTTGTTGTGTATCAAACCATGATCCGTTTTCTTGGGTGATTTTTATGATGTGCATAGTGGTGATTGAGACACCTGTTCTGATATATCCTATGTCGAGAATTAAAGTTGATCAAGATTCATGTTATTGAATCACCATAAAATTATGAACTGAGTACATACATGAACCTATTAGGTGTATCCTGATAATTTTGCATTTCTTCTCATAGAACTTAATTACATCTTCGATTTAATATGATATTGAGAAGGTATTTTCCAAAGTTTATATAGCATGGTTCATAGGCCCATTTTAAGATAGTATCTTTTTGTTAATAATAATTTCTGGAAATCATCTCGCAGCAAGTCTATTTGATATTTTACTGGTGTTTGTGAGTATTTACTATTTGTGGATGTTGTTTCTCTGGTATTCGTCTTTTTCTTGTTGAAGTGACCCCTTGTAATTGTTCATTTGCTACAGTTACTGTGGTCATTCTGCGCTTCTGAGCTAAAAGAAGATGGTGGGCGGCCATTTCGCCTTACCCATGCTATTCCCGGTGCATCTAAGTCTTTGGATTTTGATGACAATTCAACATTTGAGGAGTCTGGTCTTGCCAACTCGATGATTTCTATTACTTGGGAATGAAAACCAGCGAGATAAGTTATATTGGAAACGCTTGAAGAGCTTAGGTTTTGAATGCAAAAATATGTATGAGCCCCTTCGTTTTGCTGTTTTATTTAAGAAGGGCAGATGGAAACAACTCGAGCAACTCGTCAGTCGAACTTGTATATACTCCATGTCAATTGTCAAGCGCATGGAAATGCTGAGAGATGACAACATACCTGTAATTTTGGGTTTTTATTTTGCTTGCTTGATTTGTTCAGTTTCTTGAAGGGACTAACAATCAATCTGTAAATTTATGATATTCCAATGGTTGCTATTCCTTTTTTATATTCCATATATTCTTTTTTTTTTTCTCTATCTTCCTCCATTCGATATTTCGAGTGTTTGTGTGTGCAAGTAAAGCAACAAATTGGTCCGGAAGGGGTTGGAGTTTTGGAGAAATGGGCTATTAATTGTGAATCTTCTTTAACCCATTTTGGGTTAAGGAAGTGGTTTTTTATCCACTAATATGAGAAAATATTTTTTTAAAATACGTTCTATTTTGGACGAAAACATTCTTTGACTTGGACTTAAAAGATTTATATGAAATCATTTTGTCTTTTGTTTAGGGGTATTTAACCTTTTTGATGAAAAATATACTAAAAAAAATGATTTCTTATGTTAGTGGTTAGAAAAAGAGTGGTGGAAACTATGTGTTTGCTGAAAGCAATCCAGAAATATGTGGTTCCACTCTCATCTTTGAGTGAAATAGTTGCTTTTGACTTTAGTGAAATATAAGTCTCTTAATCTTTTTCACGCTCTGATATGTTTTAGGATTTTTATGTGGATATTGTTTTAAGGCCCAACTGTAATAAATAGTCGCTTCTTTTGGGTAAGTATTTATAGAAAATTAAGCCTAATAGTAATATCAGGAACAAGAGAATATGACATATGCATCAAAAGATAATGGGGAGGACTATAAGCACCACCCTAACTTCTAAGAGCACCACACTAATTTAATTTTAAAAAAATTAAATAAATAAATTACAGTTTTACCCTTAGGGTTTTGTATACTACTTTCGTTCGGTCATTATGACCGAACGTACTTTAGGATGTTCGGTCAAGGTGACCGAACGTCTTTCTTTGTGTTCGGCCAATCGGGGCCAAACGAAACTGATCCGGTTCAATCGTTTTTTCCTACGATTTTCACGCAATTTTCACACATTTAACAAATTTGTGAAATGTGTGTCATTATGTTGGCATTATATTCTTCAAAAAATTATAAGATTTAACATTTTAAAAAAATGCAAAAAAATCGATCAAACCGGATCAGTTGATCGATTTTTTTGCCTTTTTTTATGTTAAATATTTTAATTTTTTGAAGAATATAATGCTAACATAATGACGGACATTCCAAAAATTTGTTAAATATGTGAATATCGCATGAAAATCATAAGAAAAAACGTAAAAAAAACGATTGAACCAGATCAGTTTCGTTTGGTCCCGATTGGCCGAACACAAAAAAGGACGTTCGGTCACCTTGACCGAACGAAAGTAGTATACAAAACCCTAAGGGTAAAACTGTAATTTTTTTTTATTAAATTAGTGTGGTGCCCTTAGAAGTTAGGGTGATGTCTTTAGTCCTTCCCAAAGATAATTAGGCTAATATTTTGTATGGGCCAGCAAACATAATTGTAAAGCCCATAAAATCCAGGGTGGAAGTATTCACATCCAACCCGTTTCTTAAACACATCACAATTAAATATATAAAAAGATATAAAAATAAAAAAATTACCTCGTTATATTTCAAGTTTACCCTTTAGAAAAAAAAACATTCACACACAATATAGATTTTGAAACACTTCTCCCTCCCTCTCTCATGTTCATCTCTCTCTCTCTCTCCCTCGTATGATTTCTCATGGTCTTCTGAATTTTTTGGTTGTTAAAAACCTTATATTTGTTGTAAATCCTTGTTTTATGCATTTGTTGTTAGATAAATGTGTGAAAATCGCATGGAAAAAATATTGAACATCAAACAAACTTGAGACCTTCATTCAATCCTTTAGTTGATCAAACATAAATAAGCATGATCGGACATCAAGAGCCAGACACAAAGGTTGGTAGGGTTGAATACTGCTAAGGTTGTTTGATTTTTCCTGATTTAATGGAAGGAATTATGTTTTCTTTTTTAAAACAAGAGGGCATTACAGTCCTTTTCAATCATTAACTTGTCTTTAGCAATCTGAATTGATAAATCGCTTGAGGGAGTCTTATGGGTAAAAAGGATCCTCACGCAAGTTTTTGTGAAATCCCTTTTATTTGTATTTCGAAATGGGTGGGGGTGTGGATAGCCCAACCTAAAACCCAATTCTTGTATCTTGATACCAAACGAAGAATAAAATCATTATAAGTTAATATCGACAAATGTATTTAGGAAAAAGATTCAAAAATGACCCTAATATTTATCTCTAGGTGCAAATATGACCCTAATCTAGATACAAAAATAACCTTGAACTAAATTTTTGTGCAAAAGACACAAAAAGTATCTCTCTCTTTTTTCTTTTCTATTTTAGATTAGATCATTATAAACTCCAACTCATCTTCAGTAATTCAAACTATCACAAGACCATAAAACACTTATTTAGAAAATAAAATAAAACAAGAGCCAAAATTGAGTTTTCACATTATTTTATTCGACCATCGTCGGATGCGTTTATGCAAATAGATGCTCCAAGTATAATACATCCAAATTCCTTATATATATTTTTTTTATCCAAAATACTCCCAGAATGCATGTTCATGTCCTTAGAGGATAGTCATATAAAGATCATTCATTTGAGTTTTAAGGTTAAAGCAATGCCACTGCAAAAACCGATGGCTAAATGTCGTCACCCATTTTATATAAAAAAGAAATGAAAGTAGTTGTCGAAGTTACTAATAATAAGAGAGGTTTAAATAACTTTTCCAAAGGAGCAAGTCACTTTTCAAAAACTAAGAACCTGTAGCACACTGCCTAATAGATGAAACGAATGATTGTTCAAATACCAGAAATCTTCACCAGCTTTTCATATAGAATCCTATCATTCCTGCCTGTGTTGCTCTCCAACAGTGCGCTTTGCACAAGTTCCTGTTTGCGAATAATGTTAATCAGAGTGTGTTTTCATACAATACAGTGTTCAATGCATAGAAAAACTTTATAAAGAAAGTTAAGGAAAAAAAAAAACAAAAGAAACAGAAAAAACGAACCTTGACATCCCGGTGCGTAAGGAACTTCCCTAAGTTGTGAATTATCAACCTCAAATCCTCAACCTGAAAAGTGAACAAAGTGAGCCACATCATTGTGCTCGAGCAAAATCTCATCGACTATGGAGAACAGAAGTCAGCTCACCCTAATGTATCCAACACGATTTCGATCAAAAAACCTGAAAGCCTGCAGCAGTTCTTTGTCACTAGCACCTGAGGTTCCTTTTGTCTCTGATTGCACCTTTACATCCTTATTTTTATTGCTTGGCTCAAGAGAGGTAACTGTCTCTGAAGGTTGCTCTGCAATTAACGGCTTTTCATGTTGCTCAGTTGGAGCAACATCATTAACAGCATCCTCTATCTTTCCCACTTTAGGAATTTCCTGTTTCAACAAAAACCAGGTTACAATTACATTATCACACTCAAATCCAGAATCATACTCTTAGGGCGTGCTTGGTACGCGACTTTACAACTAAGTAATGGAAAGGGAATGAATTGAGAGTGTTTGGTACACACCTTTGATTCCTGCTACAGTTGTTTCAAATCCTAATACTAAGGAATCGGGATTCCTCAGGTTTTCCTAAGGAATGACTTTCATTCCACAATCCTATCTCATTTCCCTCCATTTCTTTATTATCAACCAAACAACACAAATTTAAAGAGAATATTCATTCAATTCCTCACTACTATCATTACCATTCCTTTTCCCATTCCTTGAAACATACCAAGCGGCCCCTTAAGCTTCTAAACAGATTCCATAGCCACAGGTGAGCTTAAGTTTCAATGGATTAAATTTTCATTAATTTCATGGCTTAATAACCCATTTCATCATTCCTTAAACCCAAGACTTTTTTGTTACCCTAGAAAGAAGTTCAGTGTTTTTCTTGTTTTCTTTTAGCAGGCATGTCACAAAAGTAGCAGACAGAAAGAAAATGAACCAAATATGCTCTTGCCTCCTTAGTAGAGTCATGAAGATGGTTTGCATCCTGCATTTCTTCATCTTCCTCGGGTTCTTCCTCAGGTTCTTCCTCAGGTTCTTCCTCGGGATCTTCCTCGGGATCTTCCTCATCAATTGCATCCTCAATCTTAACGTCATCAACCTGTTTAGTAGCATTGGGCTCTTCCTTACTAATGTTGTTGTCCCCTTGGTGAACATCATCATTATTTCCAGTTTTGATTGACTTGATATCATCACCATCCTTGTTGACCTTAGCACGCTTTTTCGATGATGAGCTCTCCTCATTTTCCTTCTTAGAAATTTCTTGTCTTGGTCTCTTGCTTTGATTCCTCTTTGAGACAAATTTAACGCGCAACTTCTACAATAGGGGGGTAAAAAGGAGGCTAAACATGAAAATGAAAAGCATAGAAGTATTAGATCTGATACTCTCAGAATTAGTAGCGCAAGCCAACCTGGAGGAAAGTCAAAAGTCGACAACCCATTTCGTATTGAAGCATCTCATACAAGGATTCCGCAAACAAAGATAACTGCAACCATGGAATTCAAAATATATATCAAATACTAGATATGCAGAAAGAGGAGTGGGAGTTAACAAGAAACTTATTTTCTCCAAACCGAGTCACATATGCCAGAAGGTGGAGAAAATATTGATACAAATTTAAATTTAAATTTAAACAAAGGTACATGAGAATATAAATGCTTAAACAATCAAACCTCAAAGGTTGATTCTTCAAGATCCTTGTTACTGTAATCCAAGAGTGAATCCAAAGACAGTGATACTGACTGAAGCTGTGAGAAAAAGAAATACAATTAGATTTTTTGTTCTGATGTGGAACATTAAGTCAAATGATGCAGAAAATAAAAACAATATAGTATGCATTTTAACCTACTTTTGAATCCTTGCTCCCTTTTGTTTGAAGGAACAACCCAGGATGCCGGGGAGGTTCATCGTTCTTTCTCTTTTCTTTCATCACTTTATTCGCTCTGATTTTAGACTCATTTCTCTCGACACTATTTGTTTTCTCTTTCTCTTCCTTCAGCTTTTGCTTTTCATTAGAAGTAGTTACATTATCAGTTTGAGAAACTTTTTGATTGAGGCTACTGATCTCCGTCACAGACCCAGATAAATGTTTATTGTCGACCTTTTCATCTTCCTTTTTGTCTTGCTTCTCTGAAGAAACAGGTTCTGCTTTTACTTTGAGATCTTTGGAGATGACTTTATTTATCTGGTTTTCATCTCCTTTTTCATTCCCATCCCCCTTAATTTGTTCAGGCTGAGTGATCTTTCTCCCTGGCTTTGTGTCATCTTCAGCCACGTTAGAATCTGATGTCACAACCTTTCTCTTTGGGACCCTTTTGACTATTTTCTTCTTCACAGTAGTCTTGGTGTCGCTCTCTTGGACCACTTCATTAGTCACTGCTTCTAATTTAACCTTAACTTTGTCCTCGGAACTCTCAGGTTCCTTAACCTCAGGTGGTGTGTGTTCATCTTTTTCCAGAACAGATTGCACTGGCTTTTTCACAATCTTCTTCCTTATAAAAGTTTTCATCACAGGCAGATTAGATGATGAATCGTCCTTGTGCCCATCAACTTTGGAAACAATATTCTTCCCTCCTGCATCCACTTTGTCCAGTACATCACTCGGTTGAGCAGCATCCTCAGTAATGTCTTTCTTATTAACTACTTTTTTCTTGACAATCCTTTTAATAATTTTCTTCTTTCCAGGTTTAGCACCAGCGGCCTCCTGGACACTAGAACTTCCCCCTTGATCCTTGTTTACAACATTTTTCTCTTCCTCAGCACTACCAACCACATCTTTAGGTTCAACAGGTTTGTCTTTCTCTTTCCTCTCCTGGGAAACTAGATTCTCCTCACCTTTCAGTTTCTGGGCATCTTTGTCCTTTCTATTATCATCTTCAGCATGTCCTGAAGGCGAAGGTTCTTTCTTTTTCAGCAGCTTAACTTTCAGCGTCCCACCTTTCACTTGGTCGAGTTTCTTCTTATCTTCATAATACAAAGTAAAATAAGTTAATATATGCAGAAGTATCAAAAGGTGTAGTTCCGAAGTCCAGATGTGTTACCTTTTGCAACTTCGTCTTTGTTTCCAGGTTTCTAATATGAAATGCACATAGATAGATCAGTAATTATCACATAAATAAATAAAAGATGTACAGTCTGAGGATAGGGATGAAAGAGAGATAGAGAGAGGAAAAAATAATACTACCTAAAAGCTGCCCTATTTAATATTATTCTATGATGAGCTACAGAATCCACCTTAAAATATTAATTCAACATTTAGATTTTTGACTTTTATCTGCATTTAATAAAAAATGTTTCTTGACCACCTTACTGACACTCCAGTAACAAAATGAACATCTTACTGATATCTGGCAACTTCCAATTTAATGATCTAACCTGATTAAAATTCTCTGATCTATACTAATCCTGAAGGAAATCTAACTCAAAAACAAACCTCTCCAGCAAGGTCCTCAATGTGAACGCTATCTGCAATTCTATATGTTCCTAATCTAAGTTTGACTCTTACTCAAACTGTTGCCTCGAAAACTCCAACACGAGAGGATTTGACAACCTAAGCCTCGGGACATCATCATGCATGTTTAGGTCTTTCAAATGCATCTCTAAACTTCAGGGAAAAGCTTTATAATCCTATACACCTGTATGGGGGGGAGCATATTTGCTTTGCTCTTTATTCCTTCACAAACCACTAACTTGGACGAAGGTTCCAACAGTGGGACATGTAGTCAATACAAAACTAATAAGATATAAAGAAGGGAGGCTGGCTTAGTCAAACAACTTAGGTACTGGAACTAGAATCGATACTGTCATAAAGTATATGGGATTCCCAGAAGAATGTAAGGATTTGGCTGTAAATAAGCTTATGTAGATCATCACAATCTGTGTGCTCTAGCTTACTAAGTTTCCCAGCTATACTCATTCATTTTGTTGTCAATGTATTATTTGGTTCAATTAGTTAGGACTTAGTGAAGCCGCAAACTACAAGGCCCAAAACAGGACACTAGGGACTGATGGGGATAGGGGTGGGGAAGTCTATAGATGAATGCATACCAAGTTGCCAGTCACACCCATGACAAAAAGAATTGGTTCCATTAAGGGGGAAAAACAGACCTCTTTCTTCAAATTCTGCTGGCGCTCTCTTTCAGAAACTGACTTTTTATGGTTAATCCACTGTTCACGCCATGAATCTAGTGAAGGAAGACATTCAGAGAGATCTGGAACATACAGCACAGTTACTTCTTTGTGACTGGAGAGGCCATCTTTTCCAATTCTTTGGTAATGAATCTGCAAATGCCAAGAATACCTAAAGTTATGATCATGCAAAGATGGCCAAACAGTGCAGGTGTTTCAATGTTCCAAGACAGTTATGTACACTGGGAACTTTACTAAAAGCACCAAGATTTTGTAGGAAAACAAGTACATTTCACTTTTGAGAAATAAAGAATGTTGTTATTTGCAAACGAAGTACAAAAAAACTTGCCTTTAACATCCAATGCAACCTCAAAATACCATTCATTATTACAATACCAAATCTGACAAGAACTTAACTACTAGATTTCCTGCTTTCTTCTTCTTAAACTTTCTACTCCAAATCAATCCACTAACATTAGCACCTTGAGGATAATTACTGGGGCCCGGTTCTTAAAAGCTAAATGCAGTTGAACCACTTCTTATTCTGTTTATATAATTTATATTTTCTTTTTCAAAGAGTTATGATCATGAAAGATTCAAAAGTACAACTTCGTAAACAAATGGAAATATAAAATGTCCTTTCAAGCACCCAAAAAAGTATATATATAAAACATTGGTATTAAAAGATAACTAGCAACCTCTAACAAGTCAAACTCAATTACAATCTCAAACTAAGCAAAAATAGCCGATTAAACATCATTATTGACCCCAACAGTTCCAGGCATTGCAACTTAGTATGTAGTTGTACAAGCGAGAAATATTGATCACATCCAAGCTGAGCATGCTAAAGTTGAACTAGAGGGAAAAAGAATCACTTCAAATTGCTGATAAGACAAAAAAGCATTACATGTGAAAGAAGTCAAATTTATCTAATACTTAATAAATTTGGGAAAGGAAAGACCATTACAGTAAGATCCAAATTTGATGAAAAATCAATATAGTCATATTAAGCAGCATTTCACTATCTGCTACATCATTTCTATCATTTCGAAACTCAAGCTTCAAATCAAGTGTTTGATGCAAGGAAAATGAATGCAACAGATCACAGAGTAACTCTGACAATCTAATATTTACATTCCAGAATATTTTACTCTCTAAGAATTTCAAGTCACTTTAGAAATACACATGTTGGTCATATTCTTGGTACGCCAAAAACTAGTGGGTCTTTTATATGCAGAATTCTTTTGTTTATATTAAATATAGATTGAAAATTGCAGACTTCAATTAAAACTGGTATGAATGTTTTAGACACATATAAACTTGAGTAATGTAGATAAGAATTTAATCCAATTGACGATATCTGGAAATGTAAAGTTGAAGGAAAACAAATGGGTGGATGGTGATTTTAATATCATATTGAAGAATAAAATGAGCACGGGAAGAGGGCTTAGTTTGATAGTTGACAGTAGTAGCTGGAATACTTTATAATTTGGAGATCCTCCATGGAATTCAGGCAAACAAAAAAACTTGCTTGTTTTGAAATTGTTATGCTTGTGAGCATGACAGACTGAAAAGGTAGCAAAAAAAGAGTGACGTGTTTATCTGAACCTTCTGTCAGAAAACATTTTTTTTACGGTAATCAAGTAATTTTCACTAAGATGCAAGGGACTTATTAATGTATACATTCATAACACTTTAAACAGTGCATAAACTCACAATAAAACTGAATATACTATTTATTGCATAATCAATAAAACAACAATACAGAATCTTTGCTGGTAACAGAAATAGCTACTAATCCTGTTTTCAGATCTTCTCAAGAAAATATTATTATCAATAATCCCTCCCCCCCACACCCACCCACACAAATCCAAAACAAACTAAAAACACACTACACTATAATCCTGCTTTTCAGAAGGCAAGTAGACCCACATGTTTGACCAAAAAAATAGCTTGCATTATTCAAATAATTTTCAGATACAGTATAATGGATTTATATTTTATATTTTCTTTTTGAGCATCTTATCAAGGGAAACATAGTCAAAGATTCCAATGGGTTTTTCACATATGCATATTGTGTCCAACAAACATTCTGGGTTGGAAAATTTGGGCCAGACACATGATTTTAAAGAAACAAATCAGATAAATGAATAAAAAGATCAATAAACTACCTCAAGAAAACGATTCCAGTTTTGACATGTCTTCAGATCAAGATTCGTCAAATCCTTTGCATGCCTGAATAGAAATCCATTTTCAGCACAGCCAAGAAAAATATTACACCAAGATTCAGAGAAAATACTTCATAAACAAACCTCAGAGCTGTCTGAATTAAACAGGAGTCATCAACAGATGGATCCCCGCCATCAACTGTGTCCCACGGCCCACCAATTACCATCAAAGAGCTATTCTTTTTCAGAACAGCAAATCTAAGCATATTGCAAAGGTGGGGAATGCGATCATCGTAGGGTCTATCAGATGACAGCTCTGCCTGAGCATTTTGGCTAAGACCACTCATCAAAATAATCTGAAAACACAGAAAAATGAAGCAAAAAAATAAGCTCTCACATACATGACGCACAATTAGTTTTCATCAGCAATGACAACTTTTTTAGTAAGAAATAAAAGATTTATGAATATAAGTAATGTACATAGAGGGGACAAGATGCACACACTTTTTCAAAAGCAAAACTAGAGAGTAAATATCATCTCTATTAATATCATTCACAAAGAAGTCCTTTTCTCCAAGTGTGAGACTCACAAAGCGACTCGGGTCTTAAGTCTCTCCCATGATTCCTCCATTGGTTCCTAAATATCTTAATATTCACATATTCTGCTTTAGAAGTGGCATCAAGTAAAATGGTGGTGGTTCCTCATGACAATTCATGTCTTCAGTTTTGATTACTGTGTTCCATGTTTTTTTCATCTCTATACAGATATTTGTATTATAAGAATCCAGTCTTCCAAATGTTGGTCTATAATATGTGCAAGATATTCGTAATTGATCTTATTTATCTGTCGAAGGTGCAACTTTTCTGCCATAAGACTTTCAATGGTAATGTGAAGGCCTGCCGAAACTGATTTTACAAGCTCTTTTCCATTTTTTAAATTGTTAAATATTTCAATAATGGCTGAAAGCACAAGTAGAGGCCAACCAATTTCAGTTCCAATGTGTTGAGACTCCACTATATTGTAGCTGAAGTGAAAATGATCTGAGGAACTCCACTCATATGTCCAGCCTTGGTTTGACATTTAAATTGAAATAAAATAGGGAACAAAGCAATAAATGCACATGCAGACTACAGAAAAATGGAGGATGTTTATTATACCAAACAGATAATTGCAGCTGGAGATGCAAGTTTCATTCAAGTTAGCATTGATTATCATAATGTTTCAGTAATCAGTACACACACTAATCAACATTAAATCTAACCTTGGCATTCCAAATGATAGGAGGACTTTCTTTTGAGATGTCATTAGTCATCTGTGTAGAAGGTAATTCTTTCATCGGCACAACAACCTCCTCTTCAATGTAGTCATGCTCAAAACTGTTCCGTAAGGCATGCAAATGTTATTTTTTAATTACTGAGAATATACATGATGCTTCAGTCAAAATACCATAATGGTGGTAATATCCAACTCTTGCCACAGAGAAGCAATCAAAGAATTGAACCCACAGACTTTAACAAGTTGTTTTAATCTTTGTTGAGCAACGTATTAGAATGTAATGGGCAACATGACAACTCCAAAAAGAGTGATAGATAAACCGACAGAGGAAATATTTACCTTACTGGAGTGTAGAAAGGGAGCTTCATATTTTTCTTGGGCCAATGTACAAGTACCTAAATCCAACCAATCAGTAAAACCCGAACAACTCAACTGATACATTAAAAGAAATCCCGGTGAACAAGCCATACCTTGGAGCATTCAGGAGATATATAGAGCCGGGGATATCGTTTGTCCAATGATAAATAGCCCCTCTCGGCTTCAACAAAGCTGAATGAGAAAACCTACAAAATCGTGAAATCCAATAAGAGAGATGAACATATTTCCAAAATGCATTTCAATGTCATGGATCAAATTTCTAACACATCATCCGGTCCATCGTATCTCAAAAGATAATCAATATCATGAGACGCCTAAACAGTAAAGATCAAGACCCAATCCACAATAGTGCCACAATGGCAGTTGCAGCAACAATGAGATCAATTGTTGTTTAACCATGGGTTGTTGTTACGAATTACAGGAAGTTTGAATAAAGGTTTCAAGATTGCATGCCCCTAATTAGATCAAAATGACCAAGGAAGCCGATAAAAATTATGGACCAAAGATATCAAAAAATAAGCAAGCCGGTGTGAATAAAGGAGGTTGTAGATTGAATGAGTTGCACAAGAAGGGTAATGACTCTAGTCAGAAGAGGTGTAGATAAGATCTCTACTTCTAAAAGTAAAATATGAGAAATACACCAGAATAAGAAAAATAAAGTGATCTGGATTATTGAGCAAAGTTCAGGGAAAAAAAAGCAACCCAGCTAACAATATCCAGCTATCATATCTCTCAATCGACTAGGAAGTTCCAATCGATGGTTCCAATGTGCAGGTCCTTGGTGCAGAATTTAACACTTAATTTTCTTTATAAATGAGTCCAAATTCATACAACAGCTAGGCTGTTGTGTTACTTTACCTTGCAGGAATACTCTCTCCTCTTTTCTTTAACAGGAGAATGAGGCCTTCAGCATTATAAAATACCAAGTTAGGACGGCTGCAAGATAGACAAGTTGCTAAAAAATATAACTGTTACAGGATGCAATGAAACAAGATCCACCTATTCGACACTTCACGACGTGGGGATTCTCGCCGTTGAGATCTGATATCCTTAGTCAGTGAGGGACCTCGACGGTCCCTTGAGACTCTAGGAGGAGTGAGTTCACGCCTCAATTCAAGTCCGCGATTGTGCTCTCGGTCTTTCTCCTTGTCCCTTCGCTCTCTATCTCTTTCACGTTCTCTTTCACGTTCCCTCTCACGTTCCCTTTCGCGCTCCCTTTGGCGTTCTCTTTCTCGCTCCCTTTCCCGTTCTCGTTCTCGTTCACGTTCACGTATGCGTTCCTTCTCCCTTTCTCTATCTTTCTCTCGCTCACGCAGAAAGTCCCTGTCCTTGTCTCTTCGTTCCAGTTCTCGACCATATGTAACCCTGTCGTCTTTCCTATCATCAACTCTCAGATGACTTGCGCGTCCCAACGAACTAGTTAGATAATCAGATTCTAGCGACGAGCGATGAAGCCCCTTTCCTGCTCCATAGTCCCTGCCCGGAGGCAAGCTCACTCCATAGCCAGGATTTGAAGAACTTTGAGCATAAATAAGATCGTCTACAGTTCTTCGTGGAGCCGCTCCCAAAATTGATGCAGTTTGCTGTCCACTATATGACGAGCCACCTACCATTGACAATGTACGAGTTTCTGGGTCAGTTCTCCCGCCAAAGGAGATGGGATCTTGGCCAGGATGACGAACGGTTGCCCTCGCTGCGAGATAATCAGCTTGTCTGGAAGAAATTTGGTTGCTACTCAGTTTTTAGATATTGTATCACTTTATGAAACTGCACACAGTATGCTGTGTGCAAGTCCACTATCAGAATTCCCTCAAAACCATATCCAAAGAAAAAGAATTCCTTAATGGATCAAATTCAATTTTGAGAATTAATAATTGTGACGTGAAAGATGAGAGATGCGGCAACATTTGGCTACTGAAACCAATATCATTCATACATGTTTAAAGGGTGCAATTAATTTAACATACCTAGCTCCTTCGACAGAAGCAGATTGTAGTGCACGAGCATTCAGCACTTGTTCTTGCCTTAGCATTGTTGCTTGTTCCAAGTGATCATACAGCTTAAACAGAGAAATATAAAATAATACAAAATGAGCTAAGATATTGATGCAAATGAAAAATGAAGATGGTTAGATAGACAGATAGAGGTAAAAAAAAAGATGGTAATATATGGCAGCAACACATGCTATTCCTTTCTGGTGGTAGCAAAAGGCATTAAAAAATAAATAAAATAAAATAAGTGAATTGCATTACTCCATACCTGATGTTCATGGCCCAAGGTAACTGGATCCACATATCTACCAACAGCTTCACTTGGCAAATCTGTTCCCAGATATGCACTGTGGCGTTCTGCATATTGGCGTCTTTCAATTGATGGATACTCAGATATCCTATCTGAATATAACTGATCAACCTTTTGACCATAGCCTCGGCTCGTTGATGGCACATAATCAGTGTTGAACTTAGGTGAGTCTGAGATGGATGACCCATAATTACTTCGACCATCTAAAGCAGTTGCAACAGATCCCTTGCCCATTGGAGAGATCTGAAATAAATACAGAAATAGCATCCAATTTTTACCAAAGATCACATAGAACAAGATGGATAATTTATAGCTTTTTAAACCACGTGACCTAAGACAAGTATAAATTAATGCAGGTCCCATAAGGAAGACATCTTTAATTACAAAGTGAGCTTAACCTGACAAACATGGAAAAAAGAGGATAACCAGATTTAATATCCAGAACTTGAAAGAGAAGATTTCAAAAATAGTAAAGGTAGAAATTCTGGCAAAAATCTTAGGGAGCGTCTGGATATAAATTGTTTGTTTCAGTGGAAGATTTGGGAGAAGAATTTGAATTTGAGTCTCCTGCACGGCGGAGTATTCAAGGGGGTACAGGAACACATGCGAGCCCCTGCTAATGGAAATGTCAAATTCAATGAGGATTCAGTTCATCTAACACATACACGCCAAAGCATGTAGTAAATAGAATATGCATCGAAAAGCGTGAATTTGTTTGCCTTGTATTCTGGAGGAAAGAACAGGTTTTGGAGGGAGATAGATAACACAAACAAACATTGCCTTAAGAATTCTAGAAAGTCACAATCACAAGCAACCCAAGAAAAGGTTTGGCTAAGCCTATCTGTAAAGTCTTAGATGGCATTACGTTTTATAAGTTGTTTTTAGAGCTTATGAGAAGTTAGATCTTATTTTTAAGATACATTGTTTGAAGTGTTTGAATAATGAAATAAGAACATAGAACTTTTTTAGTTAGGGCATTTGTAATTAAATGACTTCTAAAGATCTTATTTTAAAAATGAGTTAGTGTTACCTTAATTTTTTTTTAAACATCCAACTTCCAAACACCTTATTTGGTAAGCTTACAGGATCTCTCTTTTGAAAACTGAAAATATGGCGAATGCATCTATCATCATTGATGCATAAATAAAGATACCAATTAGTAGTGATTGAATTCATTAACATAAACATTTGAGGAACCTATAGCTCTCAAACATCTTTCAAGTTGTTTAAAAGAGTTTATAAGCTCTAAATTGATCCCCAATTCCCCATGTAGGATATCATCCCACGAAGATGCTTACAAATATTCAACTGCAACAATTACATTTGCCACAGCTTCAGTTAGGAACAAAATCACGTTATTACTAGAAACCCCAACAATAAAAAGTACATATGTATAATTTTAGCCATATGTATAGGGTTGGTTACAGAAATTGTCTTATAAACAGATGTAAAAAGCAAATCAGATTCATCAGATAAGATGGCCACTATATTTGCAAACTACATATTTCAGAAACTCAGAAGAAAATAACACGGACAGTTTAAAAGAGAGGAAGTAGTCCTCAATATGAAGCATCTCTTAAGTTGAGTGATTTTTTGACAAGAAAGAAATAGTAATCAAATTCATCCAACAACCTAAGACATAACTTAAGTGCATATCAACCTAAATATTTACCAAGCCAGCTTTCAGGTCTTCTCTCTAAATAAAGGAAATTTGACTGCTGAATTCACTTAAGGATGTAGATATAATACAGAAAACAAGATCGTTCAAATTCTGGACTGTAACAAATCCCTAATATTTATCATGCAACATTTCCAATGAACTAGTTAACTAAAATTTAAGAGTTATTTCTCAATGTAAATTTCATTGGAGAATGGAGATACTTCCCAAATACATATTATCTAAAAATATTACCCAGTACAAGAATAACATTGTGATTATCCTTCAGTTATAAAGATCAAAGCAGATTTGTGTAGTACCAAGTCTTCATCATATTAACTAAACGCGCTAGAGTATTAACATCTCTTGCACGTGTTTCCATACTTCGAGGGTATTAGGATTTCCATTCAATGTGAGATTTCTTCTACCCATACATGATTACTCTAGATCATGATTTATATTCCATCAAACACTAGCAGATTACTTCAAATATTCGCATCGACACATTTACAATCACAATTAAAACGTGTGAACATTAAAACGTGCATTTCACACGTGCAGCACATCTGAATTGAATTGACCGTTAACCAAACCAATCTGAGATTCTGAGTCAAGAAGTAAGGCTGCAAACCTGCTGCACAGCCGAGCCATAGACCGAATTGTACTGCCCACCATAATGCGGCTGCGGAGAAGCTGCAACCGCTGGTGCTGATGAAGGGTGACCATGTACATGACCATGAGCCCTGAGTCCACCAAATTCCGATTCTTGAGGGCGCCCTCCTAGAATATTAGCCGCTCCCAACTACAACAGATTAACAACAATATGTACAAATAAATAAACAATAAAATTGATGTACCGTGTGCTGCAATTGTAGTACATTTAGAAAAACACGTAATTCGTACAAAAAAAAAAAACGAGATGCTCTTACGTTTTGAGGGGCGTAAGACGATTGCGATGAGTAGGGTTGCTGTTGGCCATAGGAATTGTTTCCTCTAGAGGAATACATGACGATAAACGACGGATAATTAATTCAAAAGGAGAAAAAACATGCAACAGGCCGAGTAGTTTTCAATTCAAAATTAAAGAGCTGATTGATACAGGGCCGGTGAAATTCTGTGACGGCGGCGGCGGCGGAGAAAAGCGATGTCAAACGACTGCCGAGAATAAAAACGTCACGGATTGAAGATCAAGTAAACTGACACAGCCCTAGTGCTGTTGTATATATTATTTATATTTATATATCTAACCTATATAGCTTAGGTATTTGCAGTTTGCCCCTCTACCATCCTTTGTTATCAATTGATCACCTTATTAGGCCACCCTAATGTTTGGATTTGCAAAAGGTTTTTCTTTTCCCTTTTTTTTTCTTTTTTTGTCCAATAAGTTATGTTTTTTCTTATACTTCATCTGATTCCAATCAAGCGTGGTTTGAGAAGTTAAATCGTAGTTTCAATTATTTATCTTTCTAGAATGTTATATAGTTTTATTTCAAGATTTGATAGAATTTTTTTTTAATTAATTTGATTGTCTTCTCAATATTGGACCTTAAATTCGTTTGTTAGTTGAGTATGTATTTGTCCAATTTTATATTTCATAATCTATAATAAATGATATAAAATGATATTTATTTGGGATTGGAGGATTTAAAATATAAATTTTAACATCAAGTGCACTTTTCTTGACAATGATTTTCGACTTTCTTATTAAATGCTTCATAAGTTTCTTCATTATCGTCGCCGCCATCAATAAAAAAATTCATTAAACTAACAGGTAACAATCGGCTTTTTTAATAGAAAATTGCAGTTTATAAATTGGTTTATTAATCTATGGTGCAAAAATGGAGTGTTAATATATTAGGTGAAGTCGCCACTTTTAAAGGCGACTTCCATTTTTTTTAATAAAATTGATTGTTGTCATTATTAACAAAGACGACTCCCATCAAAATCTACTGCTGCTAGTTGCCATTAGGAGAGGCGACTCCAATAACTATTAAATATATAATTTCACCACCAACTTACCATATTCACGAAGCAACAAACTTACATGTATTTTTTTGTTTTGTTTTATACTTGTATTCATGAGGCAGCCACTTATTAATTTTTTTTTAATTCTTTATAAACCTATTTATAATTTAATTTGCTAAAATTAATTTATAATTATATATTTAAAATCATATAATTATTACTTGATGATTCATTTTATTTGTAAGTTAGTGTTAATTATATCATAATAAAATTAGTATATGGCCGGCCCGTGTATTAGGAGTAAAAAAAATTAAACTTAGTAAAATTAAAAAGTAATGTAAATATTATTTATATTATAAAAAATATAAATAAAACACATGTTCACAAAAGGTAAATGTGCAATTAAGTTAGTGTTATCATAATAAAATTAGTATAGGACCCGTATAATACACGGGAGTAAAAAAAATTAAACTTAGTAAAATTAAAAAGTAATGTAAATATTATTTATATTATGAAAAAATATAAATAAAACACATATTCACAAAAGGCAAATGTGCAATTATACACTTAATGTTGTTGTAAATATGTAAATATACCATTAATCTTTTTTTAAGTGGCAATATACTCTCAACATTTTAATTAAGTTGCAAATTGACCATAATCTTTCTTATATGGATATTCTTTACATATTCTTCAATTATACATTTATCATATATTTGAATTAAATGATTTCAAATCTACCATTTGCTATTTTAGGAAATTTAATTAAAATTAATAAAATAATATTTACTGTAGCAAAATACCATCTTTACTGTATAAAACATTGGATGCCTCATGAATACAAGTATACAACATAATTTGCTGTCTTAATTCATGCCACCAAATAAGTATAAAACAAAATAAGTTTGCTGCCTCATGAATATGGTAAGTAAATTCAATTTTGATGGGAGTCGCCTTTCTTAATGGCGACAACAATCAATTTTATTAAAAAAAAATGGAAAAATATATTAACACTCCATTTTTGCACCATAGATTAATAAAATAATTTATAAACTGCAATTTTCTGTTAAAAAAGCCGTAACAATCATTGGGTCAAATGTCTTGATCTGGCTTCAATACAAGGTTCAAAATCTAGGAAGATTTTAAAGGTGTTCGATGTTTGAGATCTCATAAGGAGAAGTTGTGTTGGACGTCTAAAATTTATCTAACTTTCTATATTCGATGTATGATAGTGAAGAGGTGCTCGCAATTGAAGATGAGACTTAATTTGTGTTTTAAATTATTTTTTAATACATAAAGACTTATTTTAATACATTATAAACATATATATTTAATAAATGTGTTGTTAATAACCTCACCCTTGAATTTTAACCTATAAAAACTTAAATGCACCTATATTGAAGACCAAAACTCTTGCATCATATATACCTTAGAATAATAGAATATATTGATTCACAGTACTGTAGTTCCCAGAGATTTCGGATAAAATTGAATATTTAATTTGTAACAATGATGGTGGATAAAACAATTTAGAAAAAAAAACTTATACGAATATAACATTTATAAAAACTTGAAATGTGTGGGAAATGAGAGGTTTTAGTTTTGGTGTACTTTTATTATTTTATTATTATTATTATTATTATTATTATTATTATTATTATTATTATTATTATTATTATTATTATTATTATTTATCTTTATATTTATCTTTATTATTATATCATTATCATTACACAAAAACTTTTGTGCATATGGTGCACGAATCTAGGGTCCATATACTCGTGTCGATCCAGTCCACCACGCGTTCGCACGCGCCACCAGATCGTGCACAAATTCGCTCAAACATGCTCTTAGGTGTCATACATTTATGTTGTGGTAGTCATACTTTTTAATAGTGTTAGTTATATTTTTTAGTTATGTTAGTCATACCTATAATAATGTTCGATGTACCTTAACATTTTTTTTAGACAGACATATTAATCTTTCATACATTTTACTTATGTTAGTTATACATTTTAGTTATGTTAAATATATCTTTTAATTATGTTAATTGTACATTTATATATTACATAAAGGCATGTCTATGTTGATATAAATGCATAAAGGTAAACACGTACAAATTGTGGCAAAATTAGGTTTTTTTAGAATTAAAAGTATTAAATAAAGGTATGATATTTGGACATAAATATGTGATTGATATAACATAAATATATGACTAACATAACATAAAAGTTAGGACAAAAAAAAGTGTGGAGATCTAAATCGACCCGAACCCGACCCGCGTATATGTCTGCATCAAATGTATAGAAGTGCAACTCTTATCATTATATATATATAGGGCTCGGCTATCCACACCCAAAATTTTCTAAACACACCCCATTTTTTTATATTTGATTTAAAAATTCAAAAAATGACAAAATTCCAATTTTACCCTTGTGAATTAAAAAAAACTGAAAATTTTGTCCATCTTCCCCAACCCGTCTGCCCCTCTCTCTCTCTCTCTCTTCATTCCTCAAACCTTGAATTTGTAAGGGGATAACATATGAAAAATCATTCTATAAGTTAACAAATTATATAATAATCATCTGAAATCGTGTAAAAATAACGAAAAAATAACAACAAATTTGGTACTCGTTCGACTCTGGTTGTTCGAACACAAAGAGGTGTGTTCGACCTTGATTCTTTATGTTCGACCACCAAACATTGAACACACCTCTGTGTGTTCGACCAACCAGAGTCGAACGGTCTCAGATTTGTTGGTATTTTTTCATTCTTTTTACACGATCTCACATGATTATTATATATTTTGTTAACTCATAGAATGGTTTTTCATACATTATCTCCTTACAAATTCAAGGTTTGAGGAATGAAAGAAAGAAAAAAAAAAAAGGGAGAAGCACAAACGGGTTGGGGAAAATGGAAAAAAATTCAATTTTTTTTTTAATTCATAAGGGTAAAATTGAAATTTTGTTATTTTTTTATTTTTTTAAATCATTTTTTTTAAAATGGGGTGTGTTTAGAAGATTTGGGGACGTGGATAGCCGGACCCATATTTATATACACACAAAAGAACATTAACAAAAATAGAAAGATAAGAATTTTCTCGTCCAAAAGCCCCATACTAAATTTAGAATAATTTTTTATAACAAATGATATTTCATGTGTATTAAATCATTAAAATATATGCAATATACAGGCAATCTCATATATTAAGTCAACTGTGAAGATTAATTTTCACTTGATATATTTTGGAAAAACTAAGTAAAATGAAGGTTTTTGTGGCATTATCAATTAAGTTGTATATATTGCTCACCCATCACTATAAACCCATCACTATAAACCCGAAACTAAATCAATCACTTCCAAATAATATGGAACAACTATAGAAGCATATATATTTGTAGGCACCAATCCATGAAATAAGAATTTTTTATTACGAAAAAATATATATTTTTTATATCCACATTATATGTATTTCAATAAAAATTGATTATTGTTTGTAAATTATGGGTTAAAGGGTTCAACAAAGTCAATTCTTAGAATGAAAGATCACTCTTGATCGATCCAATAAATTATTGTGGCTTTCTAAAGAATGGTATATCAAAAAAAATCCTTAAAAATTAACATGCATGAGGCTAAGTTGTTAACACACCATTCGTCGGACATTTCAAGTTGAGTCAACAACAAAGTCCAACTAATGAGAGAGATAAAGTTGAGATGGAAAATATTGCATATTCATCTATAGTTGGAAGTCTCATGTATGTGATGATTCATATGATGCCGAATATCACATATATTGGTTTGGTGAGTCACTTATTATCCAACCTCGAAAATGAACATTAAGAAGATTTGAAATGGATACTTTGATATCTTCATGGAACATCCAACAAACAATTATATTTTAGTAAATGAAAGACCATCTTGAAGAGTTATGTACAAGGCCGAATATCGCTTATGTTGTTGATGTGATAAGTTGCTTCTTATCTAACTCATGAAAGAAACATTGAGAAGTTGTGAAGTGGATACTTCGATATCCTCGTGGAACAACTAACAAATAATTATAATTTGGTGGAGGAATGACTATGTTATAGGGTCACACAAATGCTGACTTGGGTGGTGACATTGGTTCAAGAAAATCAACATCAAGATACTTGACAACTTTCGTAGGGGAGTTGTATCATTGCAATCCAAGCTCCAAAAGTGTGTAGCACTATCTACTACTAAAGTCAAGTATATCGTAACAAGTGAAGTATGCATGCAGGAGATGTTGTGGATGAGGAATTTGCTACTTGAGTTGGACTAAAGGCAAGAAAGGCACGTATTAAATTGTGATAATTAAAGAACAATACAATTTGTCAATAACTCCACATTTCACTCTCATCCAAAACACATCGATGTTTGATATTATTGGATTAAAAAAATTCTACAACTTGAAAATGTTCACACCATAAGAATTGATCAAACATAATGGCAAAAACAATTTTGACCAATAAATTTGAAGATTGCTACAAATGTGTTGGGTTGGTGATTCCCCCAATCAATTCGGAAGAGAGATTTATTTGGTTAATCCTCCATAGTTTGGGAAACCCACATAACTGTTTAGCCAATGACCTAATCTCCAGGTCATTTTTTAGGATTGTTTGGAAGAGTTTTAGATTGAAAAGCTTTTGGTATCCAAGAATTCAGTGTTCCTCTAAAAGAGCTTAAGACTCTAAAAAAGTTAAAAGATAAAACAAGTCACCAAATAGATGGGAGTTTAGTATTGCTCTAGAAGAGCTAAAGCGATAAAACGAGTCACCCTTTTGTAGGTGAGTCATCCACCAAAAATAATTTATTTATCCAAAATATATCGAAAAATCCTTAGATTAGACTAATATATGTATTTGATTTGCTTAATTTCAAATTTTAAATTTAAAAATTCTTATAATTGGAAAACTTTAGCAATGATCAGTCTAAATTGATAGGATTAGGTATAATAGGAACCATAACAGCTAGTCTGTAATTACCTGTCGTAATATAATATAAACCAATTACATATAAATTATTATTTTATTGAATCTAATCGAGATATCCAAGGGATTGTATATGTTGCTTGAGAGATCAAATTTTTTTTATTTTTTAATCGGATCGAGAAGTTTTCAGTTTTTACTTTTGAATTGGATCGAGATATCGAGGGGTTGTATATGTGTCTGCTCAAGCCATTTCTATTTTGAATTGGATCAATATATCGAGGGGTTGTATATGTGTCTGCTCAAACTATTTCTATTTTGAATTGGATCAATATATCGAAGGGTTGTATATATGTCTGGTCCATTATCGACGTCACTCAGCAAGTCTGCACTTGCGTAATCTAATCCACCTGCCCTAACATTCTCAAATTAATCATTGAAATAAAGTTATAAATCGTAGTACTCGTTGCATATAAAAATATTAATTTATACAAACAAAGACATTATATAGTAATATTTATCAAAATATAATTTTTTAGATGTATTACATAACGCACACGAAAGTATTACATGATATCAATAAAATATTATTTGTGAAATACAATCTCCCAAATGAATTTAGAATTTTGAAAGTAAAAGTATTACATGATAAGTGTAAAAATATTATATTAAAGTATTTGTCAAATTATAATTCCTCATAATTACTATCTCACATAAAATAATACCCACTAATAAAATAATACCCAATATAAATAAAAATATTATTTTTAACTTTGTTGATCAGGTGTTGATTGCTTATGACCACTAGCCAAAGACAGTCTTACTCAAAAACTTGCTTTTCTATTAAATGAGTTTGAATGTTACAATTAAGTTATTTATTAAACATATTTTATTTAGCAATGATTATTTACATTATTTATGCGATATGAAACATTAAACTATATGTTTCTATCCCTATTTCTATCATTATACTAAACAAAATTCATTATGTTTTATATTTTTAATGTTCATATCAATATATTAAAAATTTGTTAAAAATAACAAACTTAATATTTAATGGTCATATGTGAGTATTTAGTACAATGAATTTAAGTGATTTAGAAACTTAATTTTTAAATAATCAAAAACTAAATTAGAATAGCAATAATAATATAATACGATCTTAATCATAAACTATATATATATGTGTGTGTGTGTGTGTGTAGAATTATTATAGTGTATGTGGCATAATCATAGTATCCTCGATTTATTTATATAATTTTAAATGTTATTTTAATTTGAAAATTTTAGAAAAAGAAATATGAATAAAACTAAAAATTAGATGGAGTGATTTAAAAGATTAACGAAACTTTCAAACATATAAATTAATGAAATTGAATACTTTTTGCCAAGATCATACACCCCAAGAAATATTAAATACACCCCAACAATTGTGTTTGTATATCTTTTATTTTTCAAAATATTGGGTATGTTTAGTAAGTTTTGGGGTGTATACAAACTATAAAAATTATTTATATGATTTTGATTTTTTTTTTATATAATTGAAAAAAAAAGGTTCTTCTGAATTTAATATTAATATTCTATATATAAAGAAGAAAATTAATAAAAATTAGAAAAATGGTGTCAAAGTTGATGATATGATAACCATAGGTCCATAACGATAATAATTTTCAATTTAATAAATTAAATTTATTATTAAGAAAGAGAAGACAAAGGATCTACCCTTTCAGTTTCTATTGGCAACAACCTGATTTATCAAACATATATCTTATCTTCTATTAAAATTTGTTTGAAAAGTTTTAAAAAAGAGTTTGACTATAAAAAACCGATCCATTACTAATGGTACCTCAATTACTAAACACAATTACATTTAAAATATTTAATATTATCTAATTATTAAATACACACCACACCATTATTTTTTCCTCATAATTATACAAGATATAATTAAATAAATAATAAATAGTAAGAATATTTATATCTTTTCGACATATATTCACTTTTAATTTAATTTCGACACTTTCATTTAAATTTAGAACCCTCTATCTTGCATTCCCAGCTCATATCGCCGATTCAAGGCCGGCCTCTGCCTCCGCCGTCGCCGCCGCCGCCCCGCCGCCACATTAGCCAAGTACTCCTCTGCAACGCCTATACTCAAAGTATTTATACTATTTCAGCAACCCTCGAAAATCTCTACGCACCATGACCACCTGCAATGGCGGCTTTTACACTTGCTGCAGCTCTTCTTATACTTCCATCGATGCTGCAAAACCTCTCTTTCCGAAGCCGTTATCCCTATTTCCCAAACACAGACGCTGCAGCCGTCAATTTCCTTTTACCCATTCGTTATTGAAGGTCTCTTCACCTTGTCGCCCAATTTCAGCCAATGTTAGTAAAAACGATAGTGTTGCGACTAAGAAGGAAGAGGAGATTGAGGAGGAAGAGGAAGTTGAAGAGGATTTGCCGTGGATACAGGAGAAGGCATTGGATTTGGTCGAGTTCACAGGCTCCGTCACACAGGCAATCCCAGGGCCGCGTGTTGGGCGGAGCTCTCTGCCATGGATTCTAGCTCTTCCGTTGGCGTATCTGGGCGTCACTTTTGTTATTGCCTTTGTTAAAACCGTCCGAAAGTTCAATTCCCCTCGGGAGAAACGTCGCCAATTGGTTGGTTTGCTTGCCGTTTTCTTTATCTTTGTACCAAGTTTGATGTTGTTTACTTGAGTTGAATTCCTACATTGTGCATATAAGGAGTATTACTGTTGTGCCTTGTATGTATTGGTGCTATTGGTGATTGTGGAGGGGTTGGGATGTTTGTTATCTTGGATTCTGTTCTGCTATAAAATCACTTCTCCCCTATATCTGATGTCCTTTTCTCTTAATGTGAATCTGCCTTTAAAATGAATGAAAAATGATATTTATACTTAGATTCGAATTAATGTAACTGCTCAGAAAATATCGCGTCACGAGCCCACTAACATGGAGCGGTTACCAGGACCTTAGATCGTGGGTTCATGTGGTATGAAGTATCTCGCCATTTCCTTATCCGAGATGTAATGTTCACGCCGAAGTGGATTTTTCAGTCTAAATGTATCTCGCCTCGTTTGCCTTGAAGTATCGAATAATAATTAAGATCTCGACAATATTTCAACATCTCGGGTGCATGATTATCACCGAGATGTCAAGCTGACTAAATTTCAAGGTTTATAGCCCGAGATTCATTTCGCCAATCTCACTCAATCTCTGCTTCATGCTCCGAGATACTTATCCCGACCATATCAGATTCGATTTTCATACTCCGTGATTGGGAGGATTAGAGAAGCAAATCAGGTGGAAGGAATTTATTCCCTTTCACTTTCTTGGTTTATGTGGGGCAGGATGCTCAAAGGCAGTAGCCGCTATGAAAAGTTCATGGTATGATATAATATGTAAACTCAAATAAGTAATGGTTTTGAAAACTCATTCAAGTGGACTATCCCTCTAGCTTGGTTTTGGTTTCAAGTACATCTTTCTTAAGCTTGAAATGTCTGACTAAAATCCAATTAGTAATTATCTGAGGTAATCTAACTTCATTTGAGATTCAACTTTACTATGAGTGTGGGGCGTGGGTTCTTTGACCAAGTTGCCTTCTACCCCTAGTGTCAAAAGATCTTTATGTTGAATTTGCCTGCATGGTCGACTCTGTATTCTGGAGCCGGCTTAGACTACTCATTGCTACATTTGTCCAAGTTATGAAACTGTATACAAATGTTGCCAGCTAGAAGGTGCTCTTTGCTTATTCAGGCTGCTGCTATTGCCTAATATTTGTTCTTATAGGCACAAGTGAACATGGTATTTTAGTTCGTGATATTACAGCTTCTAGCCCAGCTATGAGAGATACATATTCTACGTGTAATGTTGGAAATCGCCTTCAGCTTGTAATGTGCTGAGTTTCCCCTGTATTTTTTATCAGCAATGTCATGCATTGCTATATATCTATTCAAACAGCTATATGGCGTGTTTCACTTTCCAAGCCATCGTGCTAACCAAGTTTGGACTTTATTATGACTGTGAACAGAAATTTTGTGACTTTGTGAAAATTTATTATTTATGTGTTTAGTTACTTACGAGAGTAGTATATGTCAGGTCAATAAAAATGCTACCCTATGCATATCTCTTGATGAGTTGTTTGAGAAGGGAACGAGTGAAGTAGACCAATCAGCTTTGGAGGGACTGATCCAAAAGGTGAGTATTTAAAGCAGGCATGCCATGACCTTGATTCTGGATGACTTTTACTAAAGCCATCTAAATCTTTCGTGGAAAGAGAGGTGAAGTGGAACTTCATTCTGTTTTCTGTTTCAATTGCTACTTTTATGGTATCATATGCCTATTGTATTTTGGTTTTTATTAGGAAGAAATAGCTAACCACCTCCCTATGTCTTTTTTAAGTTGCCAAAAAAAAAAAAGAGGTTAAAAACCAATTACCTATCCCCAACCCACCCTTACCACACCACCACCACACATGCACAAAGAAAATAAAAAGAGTGCATTAAAACTTGGTATTAGTTAATGCTGCATATTATTATTACCTGGTATTAATTGATACTACATATTATCTCCCTTGCTCTGCTGATTAAAGCATGTGTCATAGTTCAAATTGACATACTGCTGTGAGTGTTTAGCACATTACATTTATATAAACTGCTTGATTGGTTCGCTGTGTTGTATTTCAGACAGGTTTTGACATGGAAGAGATTTTGCGTAAATACATACGTTACGTGTTGAATGAGAAGCCATTTAATCCAGATCTCATTGTGAATTTGATCCACCTCAGGAAAGAAACTAAGTTGGATGATTCACAAGTAGCTGGAATTTTAAATGAGATTTCAAGAAGGATTGTGAAAGATAAAGGTAGCACCAAGTTAACTTGTTGCAACTTGTCCTCTGTCAAACTGTATAAAAACTCTCTTGGTTCTAACCAATGCACTTGTCTAGACAATTTTTGTTCTGCAATTAACCTAAACCCTTTGTACTTGCTTACCATGTAATGCGAATGTGTGGGTTGTTTAGGGGACTTCAGAATTTTGTATACATCCTCTAGCAGTTGTTGTGTGCACAAAATTGGTCTATTTCTGGTCAAACTACACATATGCTGAAGAATGTTTTGGGCAGACCCTTGGAGTTTGTGGTTTTGGGTGATTATTTTTTGGTCGTGCTATTTTTCTCATGCTTTACTGGATAAAATTACTGCTTTTATGCATTTGAAAGAGACTGATCAAAGAAGACCTAGATTTATAGCAAAATTTTGATGTAGAGCAAGTTGATTTACTGGTCTAGAATGTGCGTGTATTTTCAGGTCCAGTGGTGATGGATGTGTCAGGATATTCTGAAAAGGGATTCAAAAGAAAACTTGCCGTGCAAGCTCTTTTTGGAAAGATTTATTATCTGTCTGAGGTAAGGCTCTACTCTACTTGTGGATTCATTTCCTTACATATATAATAAATAAATTAGACGCAATATATTTTTGAGTTGGGTAAGAAAACTAAAATGCAAAACCCATTTTGTGGTGACAAAACCTCTCCCAAGTGGAATGGTTTCAGGGTGGGGCATTACTGGGACCCATGTCCATCTCTTTATGAGGGGAAGGGGGGGGGGGGGGGGGACAGTGATGAGTGTGTTGAGTTCATATACTAAATAATTGTGTTTTGAGAGTCACATTGTGATGTTCATAGAATTAGTTTTTCTTGTAACTTTTTATTGCAACTTGACACATAAAATTATTTGCAACAGCAGTAGAACAACTACAACAAAATAAGCATTAATCCCTCTATATGATTTCGGCTATATGGATCATTATGTCTACCATTGTGCTCAGCCGAACATGTGTTCTCATTTCTATACAATAGTTGCCTATCAAATTCTTCTATTACTTCTATAATGTTTCCAAGTAGCAGTATCAGGTCCTTTAGCTATTGTTCTTGAGAAATGACCCGGTTTGGCCCATTCCTTGAAAGAAGTTTTTACAGGATCCTTATCCCTCCCAGTACTTTAATTAGACTGGATCTATCTGCACCTCCACATCCAGAAAGCTATATGTATCGGAAGAACAAGTTCTCATGTGTGCAGATTAACCCTCATTGGTATATTGGAATCTTGGATAGTTGCCATTTATCATTCCCCCCCTACACATTCATATGTATTTTGTTTGTATAAAACATGGTCAGTTGACCAACGGTAAAAGGTGAGGGCTTGTCTGAAAAAGATAACCACTTTGCTAAGCTGGCACTAGAACTGTTTTGACTTGGATAAAGTGTATGGAAAGCTGGTGGGTCAACATGGGATTTTGGCTAATCACTGTGTATACTTATTATAATTTACTTTTCTGAGGTGATGTGTTGCTATAAGATTTAGCTCAAGTTTATGCCACCAGACTAAATGTGGCATAAACGGTTTAGGATGGTCACTGCATTTGCTAATAAACTTTTTTTGTTTCATTGACTAGCTGCCCGAGTTTTGTTCAAGGGATAGTTCCGTAACTGTCAAAGAAATATTCGGAGTGGCAGAGTAAGTATCATTTCCCAAAAAATTCACAGTTTGTGATTCACAATCAGCGCTAATGATATTAATGCCTCTGTCATGAAATATTTTTCAGTGAAGATGCTGAGAAGCTTAGGCTACATACTGTTTCAGAAGCTGGGGATATGAGTTCACTGGAGAAGATGGTTGATGGTTCTGATGGGGACGAGTCGAGC
The DNA here is from genome assembly GCA_946896805.1 of Scutellaria galericulata. Classification (NCBI taxonomy): domain Eukaryota; kingdom Viridiplantae; phylum Streptophyta; class Magnoliopsida; order Lamiales; family Lamiaceae; genus Scutellaria; species Scutellaria galericulata. Next base: position 22,567,348 of record OX335784.1, on the reverse strand, counting down.
AATGACTCCGAAAAGGCATCGTGATGCTGCATATTGCAGCATTTCAGCTTGAGGGAACTTAGAGGTGGTAATAAAGGTGAAAACTGGAAAGCATGAGAGAAGTAAATTAGAATTCATCTTTCAGTACAAATTTTCTACATTATGTGCTTTGAAAAATTTTGGCTTATTTTGTCTGTTTATTATTTGAAGGTTTTGTGCTGCAAGTGCAAGATCATGGTAGAGTTAAACTACATTGTGTTATTAGCTTATGGTTGTTTCTCTAAATGTCTTACATGGTATTTGAGAAATCATAATTATGTCAATAAAATGTGGTTGAAGTGGTTTAGGAATATTGTATGTTTTAAAATTAGTAAATATTGCAATTATCCTTGATTTATTTACTTAAAAAATCATTTAACTTGTGTTCACATGAAAGAGTAGAAAAGAGTTGTTTATGTTTTACTTTAATAATCCATAATTTAAATGAAGTTTGTTTGTTTTGTGAAGCAACAAAACATGAAAATGAAGGTTTTTCCGAATCGTCGAGATCCAAGCATCTCTTTTATTTCAAATACAACAAATTCTACTTGAAAAGTCAAAATTTGTTTTTTTATTTAAATTCTATAATTCGTTTATGATAGATTTGTGATTAGTTTATAACAAACTTTGGATAATGATATTTGATTAATAAATGGAGACAGAATGAAATATGATGACTTATAGAATGTTGTACTTTTTATCAAGTTGATCTAAAATAAAATATTATATAAAAATCTAGGTTAGAAATATAATTTCTTATCACTTTTTTACAGAGGAAGTATTACAATTAAATATTCATATAAATTTACAAGAACTTGTGGGCTGATTTGCAATTAGTAGGTTCATGTCAAACCAAACCAACTTTTAAATTTAAGAAATAGTGAAACAGAAATAGTGGGGGTGTTTGACTAATAGTATTTGAATAGCTTATAAGTTCTTACATTTTATAAAATATTTTTAAAATTTATAAGTTGTTTAATTTTAATTTAAAAATAATTTATTAAAATATTTGGATAAATAAAATGGTGGAGCTCATAAGATAAAATGTTAGGATGACAATTGTGCATTTTGAATGATCAAGTTTGAAGAAAATTATACAAAATAAGATCTTTTTAGAAGTAAGTTTAAAATTTATTTGGTTTTGGTTGAAAAAACTCATCTTCTCGTTCTTCTTTTATTAAACAAACATCTCAGTACTAAAATCAAGTGTTAACCTATCAATCAAATCACATCATTTGATCAAACAAATATTGAAACAACTCATATCCTACAACTATAACTAAGTCCCTTTAATACAAAATATACACAAACTCAAAAATAAAAAAAGCAGTGGATAATTCCTAAAAAATTCAATATAACTGTTTGAAATGTCACATCTACTTATCTAGTATGATTCATATTAAAACAATTAATTAATTGGATTTATCATTTAAAAAAAAGTTATATATATATATATATATATATATATATCCGCACCCCACAAATTTCTAAACACATCCCATTTTTAAAAGAAATGATTTAAAAAATTCAAAAAATAACAAAATTACAATTTTACCCTTATGCAAAGAAGTATGTTCGACTAGTGGTCGAACACAGAGGGGTGTGTTCGACCAACCAGTCGAACACATTTCTTTGCATAAGTGTAAAATTGTAATTTTATTATTTTTTGAATTTGAAAAAAAAAAAAAGTGTGTTTAGAAATTTGTGGGGGTGCGGATAGCCGAGCCCGAATATATAATTCATTAGATTAGATAGCAACATCACCACGAAATACAATTTCTATAGTACATACGTATAGCTTACTTTATACGTAGAGGCGGTTATGTTTAGCGACGAAGAAAAGAATTTCTGATCTTTCTCACCAAGTTGAAATTATCTCTCAAATTCTCAATAACTTTGGGTTATTGAGAATTTCTTCGGAAGAAATCAAGATCGCACTATCAATGGAGAAGATAAAAGCAGAATTAACGTTGAAGAACGACAATTGGTTGAAATCAATTTTCTCCAAGAAGAGCAATGGTGATACGGATGCCAATGCCGACGCCATAACCTCACCGGAGAAGAATCCCTCTCTTCCTTTTCTCTCACCTCACGCTGACTCCGTCGTCTCTCGTTGCTCCAAGTAATGTATTTCGGCTCATTTCAATCGTGTTCCATTCTACTTGATTATTGCTCTTAGTTTATTTTATTTTTGATATTGATTTTGCAGTTTGCTGTTGGTTACTTTTGTAAGAACTGGATGATTATCCTCATTGATTTTTCTTTATATGATAAGAGTTTGAATAAGAATAATATTGGAATTCCCGTATCATTTTATGATACCGGATTATTGAAGCCATTAAACGAAGAAGGAAATGAGATAGACTTAAAAGACACACGGATATATGTGGTTCTAACTTACATTATGCTTGTACCTAGTATGTACACTTATATATCTTTCAGCTAGAGAAATTGAAAAGAAGGTTCTTTTCATTGTGTTATTCTATAGCTACATTAGGCTTGCTATGTATTGACGAAAATTGTTTTCTTGACAATACACTTAGTTGTACCAGTAGTATAACGTTTGATAAGGAATTTTGTCAATACACGTTGTTGTACCAGTAGTTTAATGTTTGATGAGGATAAACTATAATATGCTATTTTTTAACTTGGTTAGTACTTGGACGTTTTGCTTTATTTTTGTTTTCTGGAATTTCTGTATAAGGGTGAATTCACTTGCGAGTCTCCTTCATCACTTGAAAAATGAATTTTTCAGGCGAGCTGAGTTTTTGTTGCTATGTAGAACTAAAATATAAAATAGCTGTGTATGTTCATTATGTAGTTTAGAACATTTCCTCAAACCTTTTTTTTGCTGAACATGGGAGATGTGTTGTTCTAACTCTGTATGAATTGTTTGTAGGATTATCGGCGTATCACCCAAAGAATTACAGGACCAATTTGACTTCGAGGTCCCTGATAATATTAGGCAACCTCCATTCTATGCTAGGAACTTCCTGGAGTTCTGCTCGTATAAAGCAATACATGTGGCCATCACAAAACCTAATTATTTGAATGACAAGGAGTTTTGCCGTCTAACATTTGACATGATGGTTGCATGGGAGGTTCCTGATGCAGGCAGCAACCTGACAGATAAGGTAAGATGGGATTGATCCTCTTTCTTTCCCAAAAACATGTTTATTCGAAGGTTTAGCTCACATGCTTTTAGTTCTAATATACTACAATATAGACATTGCAAAAGATGATGGAGTTGTGAATCAAATCTCAGCATTCATCTCAAACTCTCTTTCACCTTTTTAAAATTTGACATGTTTTCAATGATATGCGTTTGCAGGAAACTACCTCTTGCAGCAATCAGGATGTGGAGGGCGAGGATGGTTGGTCATTCTTTTATTCCAACTCAACCAAGATGGCTGTTCAGGTGATTTATCACTTAAAAAAGATAACATAGGTTTTGACATGTAGTAATGAATTTCATACTGTACATCTGTCCTTGGTTTTATTTATTTTAAATTTTGTTATGTTGTATGCCAAGTATCATTTATTTCTGACAGTTATCTTGTTGAATTACATAAGGTTGATGACAAGAAAACTGTTGGGCCAGAGGCTTTTGCTCGGCTAGCACCTGCCTGTCCAATCATTGCAGATATAACCACAGTTCACAATCTTTTTGATGTTTTGACAAGTTCGTCAGGTTGTCGACTTCATTTCCTAATATATGACAAGTACCTACGAAGTCTTGAAAAGTATGCACCACTTCCTTCAGCTAATTTCCTATGTTTACCCTCTACTACTTTAGCCTGATTTTTGTTGCGGAACTTGAGTAAAAGCAAATCTCAAATGGTTTTTGGTGTTAGCATGTTATCTCTGAAGATGCATATATTCCCTGCAGAGAGGAATTTATATTTTTCTCCTCTCTCTCTCTCTCTCTCTCTCTCTCAATATTATACATTCAAAATCTTAATGCTTGAAAGAATAAAAAACGATTGTTGCTGCTCTTCTCTTATCTTCATTGTTCAGTTGATGAGGACTTAATTAACACCAAATTATGCCGAAAAGAGCTTGCTTTATTTGCACTCAGATAGGGTTATTTTGCTGCAAAGTTCCTTCAGTTTAAGCAGAACAATATCAATAATTTTCAGTTGGAGGTTTTCTACTTACAGAGTGGCGCTTGCATCTTTCCTTTGAATTTTACTAGGTTTAATGACTAGAATTTGGTAGAAGTGTGAAACTGTAGATGAGAAGGCTTATGCACTCCCTTTTTAATGATGTTGACCCATATCTCCTACTTGTGTAGGGTTGCAAAATTTGTGCAAAATGCTGTGGGACCACAAGTCATTTCCAATCTTTCACTTGCTGAGGATGAAATAATTATAGATGTAGATGGCATTGTTCCTACCCAACCAGTTCTGCAGCATATTGGGATGTCTGCATGGCCAGGTAACCTGTAATTTCTCCTTTCTGGAACTGATTTGGTAGGTCAAAACCAGTGAATCACTTTGCCAACTGTCTTTTTTTTTGTTTTTTTTTTAAATTTCTTTTCTTGAATATCTGGTCTGGATTTCCTCAGGCATTGAAATTCTGTTGTCTCAAATTTTCCATAGTGGCAGTGCTATTGTTAGAATCTTCTGTTCTTTTGCCACCATGTACATCTGAAACCTGAGCGCACTTGCTGAATGCTGATTTTTTTCTTAATGGCTTTGAAAATTATGTAAAAATATTAAATGATTTACAATTTTGATGGTTATTGCTATGGTTTGTGTTGGTATAAATGTATGTTTAGTCTAGTTTCAATCTGTCAAAAGTTGTCATCTTTTACTATCTTATATTGTTTCTCATTTTTGTTTGACCATTTCAGGGCGGTTGACATTGACAAACTATGCTCTTTACTTTGAGTCTGGTGTTGGTTTATATGATAAAGCTGTAAAATATGATTTGGCAACGGAAATGAAACAAGTGATAAAGCCTGAATTAACTGGACCCTTGGGTGCTCGTCTGTTTGATAAAGCTGTTATGTACAAGTCAACATCCATGTAAGTTCTCATGCTAATTTGAAAATGCAATCTGAAAAATATATTTATCTCTTGACTCTAGTCTTATTATAGAGCAGAGCCTGTCTATTTGGAATTTCCTGAATTCAAAGGTTGTTCGAGGAGGGACTATTGGTTGGACATCTGTCTGGAGATTCTCCGTGTCCACAGGTTCATTAGGAAGTATAATTTAAAAGGAAATCAGCAATCTGAAGCGCTTGCTCGAGCAATTCTTGGAATTTTTCGCTATCGTGCTGTTAGAGAAGCATTCCGAGTCTCCTCATCCAATTACAAATCTATGTTGTGTTTTAACTTGGCTGAGAGTCTGCCAGGAGGAGATATGATAATGGAAACCCTATCGAGTCGCTTGACACTCATAAGTCCTAGTGCTGGGCAACAAGATGTATCAAGCCCTCCAAATGCAAATAAGCGGCGTGCATTTCCGGCCGCACTTATGACACTTATTAGGCTCAAAATTGTTTCGCCTAAAGAGGCAGAGTTAAATGGAGAAGCAACATGTCAGGCTGGAGATCTTTGTGTTGGCGAATCAAATCCTTTAGAAACTGTGGTGAAGCAGTTGAAACAAGATACTGGAAGGGCTGAAGCTGCTCAAGCAACTGTTGATCAAGTGAAAGTGGAAGGGATTGATACCAATTTAGCTGTGATGAAGGTTCGTTGGTTATATGCCTTTTCATTTGTCATTTGGGTGTTCCTGATTCTTTTCTCTTCATGCATGTTAAAGCATATGAGTGAACACTTGTATCCTTAACTGGTAGACATAGGGATGAAGTGATGTGGATGATAAATAATAAAAACTGATATCTGACTGCATAGCAGAAGGACATTTCTTCATTCGTCATGCGATCAGATCCATTCCCTCCATTACTGTTTCCAATAATGCTGATCAACTGAGCCATGATTTACTGCCCATTACACTTTTATGTATCAGTCCTCAAATTAATTTAGCTATGTCCCTTCAATCGACTAATGAGTTCATCATTTGTTTTCGTTGAATAGGAAAACTGGTAGTTGAGTTTCTGCTTTATCTCAAAAGTAGGGCTTAAGAGGACTTATTGTCAAAGTCTTACTAAAAGGAATGATTACTTTGAAAGATATATAACTATTTGACATGGAGTATTATGTGTAGAATCCCTGAAAAGATTTTTATCGCAGAGCAATTATTTTAATTTTTCCCTGCATGTAAACCTCCAACGTATGGAAAGTGAGGAACCAATGTTTGCTTCCCCAAAAGTTAAACAAATAAACAAATAAAAGACGATAAAGATGCTCAAACAGTAAAGATTATCTGCATATGTCATTTGTATTTTACTGCTCATGTGTACTTCTACTTTGATGTGCAATATGCATTAATAAGTTTCTATACTGATTGTACTGTGTAACATCAGATCTTATTTCTCTGATGTTGAAAATGCCACCAATAGATGATCACATCAGATAAGTGGCTTACATGATAACACTGATTATTTCATTAAATCTTATTTCTTCTTCTGTTTAGAATGCCACCAATAGATGATCACATCAAATAAGTTACTTATGTCATAACATTGATTATACATCAAATCTTATTTCTTCTCTGTTTAGAATGCCACCAATAAATGATCACATCAGATAATGACTTGTTCTAGTGAAAATTGTGAATAACATTGTAATTTTCTATCGTTGTAAGTTAGTAACTCTACTGTTTTTGTTGTTTTCTTTTCTCTTGATATGTGATTCCTTCTTGTATGTAGGAGTTGCTTTTCCCACTTATCGAAATCCTTAGCCGGCTGCAACGATTGGCTTCATGGGATGATCCTTACAAGTCAGTGATGTTTGTGTTAGTCTTTAGCTATCTGATACTTAGGTAAGAAAATGTTATTATATATGTTTCTCCTACTTTGCTACACTGTAACTTCTTACTTTCTTTTATGACAGTGCTTTTGGCCATATTCATCTACAGATAGGATCAATAAACTACGCATAATCTAATTTGAAATATTTTATATTGGTGTTAACTGTTAAATTAATGTCTCATCAACTTGAAAAGAAGTGTTGGACAAAACATAACAATGATAGGTCACTCATGTGAGTTAAAGACGAAATCAGGATGAGAATGAAGTAGATAGGAAGTACAGAGAAAGAATTACTATGCTGTCCTTCTCAACCAGTGAATTTTGATTTGGTTCTCTTGAGATAAGTAGATGTAATGTAATTCCGATTCATCCCACAAACTGGTCACTTTCTTCAGAATCAGTAAAACTTATCTAAGTTTCAGTTAAAGACTTTTTTTTTTTCAGAGAAAAAGTTTCAGTTAAAGACTTGCATTCATCACAAGTGCAATCTTGTTCTTTTGGGGTTGAATATCCTTGGAAATTAAATTCAAACCCTTAGTTTTAGTGCATGAATCACGTGAGGTCTTACTTTAAGTATCTAAATCTTTAAGTTCATGAAGTCATCAACTCTGCACATTATAACTTTCAGGGACTGGACACCTTATATATTACCATCCATTTTCGTAATTGTGGCATTCTTTATGCTCTGGCGTAAGTGTGGTTGGAAGAAAAGACAACTGGAAGCGTTTAAAATTGTGGCTCCCCCTAGTAAGAATCCACTGGAACAGTTTATAACTTTACAAGACGCTATAACTCAAGTTGAATCTCTCATCCAAACTGGCAACATTGTTCTTCTAAAAACGCGAGCACTTCTTTTTGCTGTTGCACCACAGGTAACTGCCCTTATATGTTCCCTAATATGTGCTACTTGGTGTTATTTCTTGTGTGACTTTTCTCTTCCAAGTGTGGTTGATGAATTGGAAAATCCCTGTTTTATCTTCTCTTGTGGAATTTGTTTAAAAAATCTAAATCCATGGCACCGAAATATTTGGGTGCGTTATGTAGGCCTTTCATTATGTCGGTCTTACTTACATATATATGTGCATTTGTGTTAGAAATTTAGTTTAGTATGACCAATTTTACATTTACAATTTTCAGGCAACAGATAGGCTGATCCTCTTGTTGCTTATAGCGGCCATTGCACTTACTCTTGTGCCGCTGAAATATCTTATGCTATTAGTCTTTGTGGAGTTTTTTACGCAAAACATGCCGTTGAGAAAGGAGAACACTGAAAGAGGGTGGAGACGGATAAGGGAATGGTGGAATAGGATCCCCGCAGCTCCTGTTCAGCTTATTAAGCTCGACGACAAAAAGAGGAAATGACCAAACCTATGTAGGAATATCTTATGTTTTGATTGTGTAAATAATGCCAACTTTTCTGTAGCAGCATTTGTAGACCAAACCCTCTTTCTTTGTTTCATTTTGAGCCTTTTCTTATCTTGCAAATTATCTTCATTTCAGAAGCTAAGCAATAGTTATTTCCACAAAATTTATTTCTTGTTTTGGTTGGGACCAAATTAACCTAGAAGGTAAACTGAAGTTATGTAATATCTATCTCAATTCTGGTTTCATGAATATAAAGTTACACAATCAACAAACCAGATTCATTTTTGCAAATTCATATATGAAGTGGGTAATAAACTAGTCTACAAAATAAATTCTAAGCTTCAAAATTACCAAGAAATATCATTTAACCGAACAATGGTGAAGAATCACAGCAACATATAAGCTTCAATCAACACCAAAAAATGGTGAGAAAAAAAAAGCTGCAATTATGGTAATTTTGAACCGCATACAACAACAGCAATTTAGAGGAGCAACCTATAAAGAATCAACTGCTTTCTCTTTCCTCTTTTTACTGGTGCTCTTCACCTTCAAATCAGCCTCATCACTCTCTCTCTTCTTCTTCTTCTTTTTCCTCCCCTTCACCGGAATTTCCAAATGCTTCGCCTCATCTCCATCGGTTTTCATCTCATCCAGATGATTAACACAGTTCTCCTCATCATTATTTTTGGTTCTACTTCTTCCAGAATCCGTGCCCTTGTCTCCGTCTAAGCTTTCATCTTTACGCAATTTTGCAACGCTTTTCCGATCTGGACTGCCGTCAAAATCTCTTCTGAATTTAGGGCGCTTATCGTGGAAGTGGACCAAGCGGTTGAAGGCGTCGGCGGTGCGCTGCAAGTACATGGAGACGGCGGCGGAGGATCCGTTTTCGACGGCGGCGAAGCGGGATATCAACTTCGCTGCTCTGGATAGATTAATAGGCTTCGTGGACACAACGTTTCCCGAAATCTTTCTCATCTTTTAGGATTTTTTTCTGTGTTGCAATAAAAATTGCAGAGAGAGAGAGGAAAAGCGTTTGATGTAGGCGGAGAGATTCTGAGCAGGGGTTTATGATTTGGGGGTTTTTGCTTTTAATAAGCGTCATTCAAATCGCGATTTTATTTTGACATAAATACGATTATTGTTCGCCACTTATACTTCACTGTTCATCTTTCTTTTTTCCTTTTTTCTTTTTTTTCTTTTTTGACTTTTTTTTTATTTTTTTATTTTGTATTTCAATACCATGATATTGTTGTATATTTGTGATGTTGTTAATATGTGAGAGATTTACAAATGGAAATATAAATATAACTTGAAACAATAAAATCTTGTATATTAATCAAATAATCTTCCCTCCTTCATTATTTTGTATGTTGAAAAATATTACTTTGATTATTTTATATTTATAAATTATTATTTTAGATGTTGATTTTTTTTTAATGAAATGAATAGCTTTAAACAGTGAAAATGTAATTTTTTTTGTACTTAATTTTTGTTCTAAGTACTACTATTTGGATTCCTTTGTGAAGTATTCAACTACATGCAATAAATTATCATCTTTTTTATGAAAGATATTTACTTAAACATTTGTTATAAACAACATTGCTTTACATGTTATAAAGTTTAGTATATCAAGTCACATGTTAAGGTTGAAACGAGTTGCACGAATCATATAATGCTTAGATTGATATGAACCAATACTAATTCAGTAAAAATAAAATTATAAACATTATAAAATAAAGTCCTTGTTGTATTTTGATTTAATATGTAGTCTCAAATAAAGTATTTATATGGTCTTCTTAGAATTATTTGAATAATTTCTGAATTTAATTGATTATTTATATAATGATTTTTAGATTTGATCATAATTTCGAAATCTATTTGAAGATTGTAAATCTTAATTTGTAAATATTGAGATTCTATTTAGTAGTTTTTGGTTTATCTACTGTCCATTTCATTGCAAATATATATAGATATATTATTAGTAATTTTATATTTCTTAAATAATATCAGATAAAAATTTAAGTTACAATTTTGAAATTTTCTAACTCTATTTTAAATTAGAAACTTTAAATGTAATGTCTAAATTTGTATATTCAATGTAGTTATAGTTTTTGGGGGTATTTTATTTAAATTTTTAGTTCAATTTTTATTCAATATATTTTATTACAAAACTTTAAATTATAATTTTAAATCATGTGAATCTGTGATTCAGAAAGGGAAATTTATCAAATATCCTTTAGTTATGTTTTTTGGGTTTAATGCACCAAACCCCCCTATGATATGGAAAATCTGCGTCGCTCCCCCATGTTTTCAAAATTGCACCAAACCCCCCAGTTATATGAAAAAGTCGACGCGTTTTCCCCTAGATCGTGAAAGTTAACAGGAGTGTAGTGTACGCGCCTGTAGTGCGAAATTTATTGGTTTTTTTTTTTTTTTACCAATTTTTAAGTGTTAAATGACTATTTTATCCTTACATTTGTCTATAAAATTGCATCATGCCCCCTTTTCACAATAAAGTTTGTAATTTAATACTATTTTTTTCTTTTTCTTTTTCTTGATTCAAGTTTTGGAATTTTACTTTATTTAATAGAATCCCTCTTTTACTCCAAAATTTCTACTTTATTTAATTTAATTATTTCTATTATTACTATATATATATATTTCAAAATTTTACAACCTTAATTTTAAAATGAATTTATGCTTAAACTAATTTTCATTTGATTAAATTTTTCTTTTAAACTTTGTATACATATAATTTATTTTTTAATTAATTTTAAAACCAATAAAATAAATCTTTGAATAAATAATATAAAAATTAGAATTTAAATTATTTAAAAAATTAAAATTCAAAGATTGATCAAATCTTAAAATCTAACATTTTGTGGGAATTTGAGAACTCAAGATTGCACTTAAACTGGTGGAACTGGTTTTCTTAATATAGATAGTCTTCAAAATCACCGATCGATGTTCGGAAAATATCAGACTAGGTGAGCAAGAAAAATGATTTACAAAAATTCTAAAAATGGTCATAAAAAATGCTCAAGGATTTATATTTAGACACCACAACAGGTTTGCAATTAAGGATCGTATCTACAAAGATGAACTCGAACTTTCAACTACCTTCTCTCGGACATGTCATGAACAAAAACTCAGTAACCTTCCATTTGTTATTCGCATGGTAACATGCAAAGTTATTATTAGTTTATTTGGTAAAATACAACAACTTTGATGAATGAATTGTTGATTATGTCATTTTCAGATATATTACACATCTCATTGAAGTTTACTACTTATATTAAAACTATTATACAATCCATATGATACACGAGATTTATCAAAATAAAAATTTTAAGAAATTAATATAAATATGTAATACATATTGAGTAAGAAATATAATAATTTGGACAGTAATTTAATTTATATAAAGAAATGTCTTTATGGTAACCGATTTTTTTTTAACGAATAATATTTAACAACTTATTAAAGATTCTATGGTCTTTTTTAGCAGAATTTATAATACATATACTTTAACTAAGCATTTATATGTCAATACATTCAATTTCCATGTTATATTTGAAAGTTATAAATGTAGGTCAAAATGGTAATATAATAATAATTAACTGTAATAACAATATATAGCTAAAAAGAAAATATTATGATTAGGATTGGGCAGAAAAATCGTAAATAGAGAATAGGAGGAAAAAATTAATAATAATGACAATAATTTATAAAAATAATAATAATAATAATATTTAAAAACAATAATGTTATTATAAGTAAATTAGGAAAATTATATTCGTGACTAAGCATTTACATGTCAGTACATTCATTTTTCATGTTTGATATGAAAGATGTAAATATAGGTCAAAAATGGTAATATAATAATATTTAATTATAATAAGAATAGTTAAAAAGGAAATATTATGATTATTATTCGACGGAAAACTGGTAAATAGAGAATTAGAAGGAAAATAAAAATTAATAATAATAACAACAATTAAAAAATAAAATAATTATTATTATAAGTGAATTAGAAAATTAGGATAAATTAGATTATGTGACTTGTTATTACATTTTTCCATGTTTGATTTGAAAAATATAGGTAAAAAAATGGTTATATAATAATGATAATTAATTTTAAAAACAATAATTAAAAAGGAAATATTATGATTAGAGTTGGGTGGAAAATTAATAAATAGAGAATTAGGAGGAAAAAAATTAATAATAATAACAACAATTTGATAATATATGTACAATTTAATTTTGAGAAAGTTTTATGGTAAAAAAAAAAAAACACACGCTCTCAACCTCCCTATAAATATAGAAGTTGTCACATACAAAATTCACAAGAAACATTGGAAAATATCAAACACTTATTTCAATAGTAAACATATATCATAAATGGCAAGCACTACCACAACCTTGTTTATTCTCTTGGCCTTCATTTCAGTTTCAGGTTACAATCCTTTTTTTAACTCGTTTTTTTTTTTTTTTAAATTCATTTATCACTCACATTAAATGTTCTGATCCATCGATGATGTTTGAATTGATGTGAATTTTAAAATTATCTCTCTTCATTTTGCATACTTATATTTTTTTAGCAATTTTCAAATCCACTATTAGTTTCAGATCTCTCAATAAAAACATAATCTCCTTAATATTTTAATATAACTGATAATTTATTTTCGCAAAGACTTATGATATTGTCTCACATGAAACTTTACATAGGACAGAACTTCATATATTAATTTTATGTTTCTCTTATAAAAACATACTCATTTCTTTTTCAGGGATCATTGGAGATGACATGGATACAATAGGAGAAGTGAAAAGCCATACATGCACAGCAGGTATTCAGCTGACGTGTACAAGTGATGAGGTGTGCGACAGCGCGTGCCTAGCTGCCTACGTTGGCCGCAATGCACATGGATTTTGTCAGAGAAGCCCTGATGTTCCTGGCCTCTGCTTATGTGGTTATGATTGTTGAAAATTATTTATTTTTTCACATGTTTAATAATATATAGTAATATTATTATTAATAGGCTAATATTCATTGGGATGTATTAGTTAGTACCTTATCCTAAGTTGTACTAGTTGTTGGTGCAATGGAATCGAAATTGCTGAGCTATTATTTTGTTATTCGATGTGACTTTACAACATAAATTAATCGAATCACAAGGTCTAGATTTGATAAAATAAATTTAGAGTTTAACATTTTAAATCATTGATGATCTAATAACTAAACCCTATATATTTGGAATTACAACGAATGAAGATGAACTCAATTTAAACTTTGCTTAAGTTGATAAATACACCTATCCAAAAACACGTGGATGCATTTTGTTTTTAATCGTGTATGTTCGTTTTGTTGTCAATATAATATAACATTTAAAATTGCATTATCAAGTGATGGAAATGAATACTCTCTTCATCTAGGTTTTTCGCACAAATTAAGGAATGTGATGAAAAATCTGATCTACCCCTACTTAAATATAATTGTTGTAGAATTTTTCTCTTTTCTCTTAATAACCATTTTTAACACATTTAATTTGATAGGAATAAACTGAAGTATTTTTGATAAAGTATAAATAAATATATCTTATATCTTACAAATCTTATAATGAAAATTATTTTATGATTTTCTTTTGCTAAATCAATATTTATTTTGAAACAAAATATTTATTATTTTTTATTCATTTAGAAAATATAGGAATTGATTACAACCATGGTTAGCTTTTGAGCATGATGGGTGGACATCTAATGGGTTGGATATAACAAACATCATTAGAATAAAAAAATAAGTGTAATTAGATTAGTATTATTATTTTTTTAAATAAAACTTGAAAATGCAATTCACCTCCAAACATTAGTAAAAAAAATGTATGATTCATGTATCAAAATGATCCTTAGTCAAAGCCAAATACAACCCTATGTTGATTTTATGATTCTCATTTGACTAGATCACTAACGAACAAAAATCATTCTAGGGTTTTGAACAATTTTTGTTCAATTCAAGTTTAAATCAAATAAGAATCATTAAATTTTATAATTTGACTTCGAAAGAGGGTCACTTTGACATATATGAATTATTCATGTTGGCTAATATTTGGATGTGAATTGCATTTTCAAGTTTTTTCCAGCGAATTTTGTTTGGATATGTGTTTGGGGTAGCAACTGAAATTTTTTTAAGAGAATAACTAGTGATTTGAAAACTTTTTTAGTTTTAACACTCAAGAGGAAAAAAAAAATGCAATAGTTCAGGAGTAAATTGAAATTAATCCTAAATTTTAATAACATGTACTTCAATTATACAAATTTATTGCATGTAGAGTAAAATTTAAAATTTATTTGCTTGTCATTCTCAATGTTCGTGGGTTCTTCTCGTGGTTTACTGGTTTACTCTTCGAATTGTGAAATCATGTTTGTGGTTTCTTCTTCGTCATCTTCTTTGTATTTTTTATTTTCGTAGTTTATTTGTGTCATTGAGGTTATTGATTATTCTGATAGTAATGTCATTCATCTTCTCCTTATTTTTCGATTTCCTGAAACTATTTGCAAAAAAATTGATGAAATTCACGAATTTGAATTTTAAAATTATACTCTACAGTATAATGATACAATTTGAATCTATGAATAATACCCAATAAGTAATACATCTAGAAAAACAAGTAATATCATTTAAATAAATAAGTAATACTTTTAAATTAAATAAATAATATTTGTCAATAAAAACAAATAATACATTTAATTTAAACAAGTAATTAATTAAAAGCAGGTCTTCAATGATGAGGCTAACAACTTCTATGTTGTGTTCTGAAGACTTCTTCTAAAACTGTGCATCACATGTATAAAATTGAGAAGTGAAAACTCAACCAAGAAAAGAAGCCTATCAAATTCAATGGTAATGGTTACGTTTTAGGTATTCATTTTCCATGTTAGATTTGAAATATGTAAATATAGGTTAAAAATGGTAATATAATAATAATATTAATTGTAATAACACTAAAAAGGAAATACTATGATTAGGATTGGGCGGAAAATTAGGAAATAGAGAATTCGGAGGAAAATAAAAATTAATAATAATAACAATAGTTAAACTATAAAATAATGATATTAATTATTATAAGTGAATTAGAAAATTAGAAAAATTAAATTCGTGACTAAGCATTTACATGTCAATACATTCATTTTCCATGTTTGATTTGAAAGATGTAATTATAGGTTAAATGGTAATATAATAATAATAATAATAAATTTTAATAACAATAATTAAAAAGGAAATATTATGATTAGGATTGGGCGGAAAATTAGTAAATAGAGAATTAGAAGGAAAAAAATTAATAATAAATAAAAATAATTTGATAATATATGTAGGATTTAATTTTGAGAAAGTTTTATGGTAACAAAATAAACACACAATCTCAACCTCACTATAAATATAGAAGTTGTCACACACAAAATTCACAAGAAACATTGAAAAATATCAAACACTTATTTCAAAATATTTTATCATAAATGGCAAGCACTACCACAACCTTGTTAATTCTCTTGGCCTTCATTTCAGTTTCAGGTTACAATTCTTTTTTTAATTCAATTATCACTCCACAAAATTTCTAATTTATTGATAAGGTGTTTGAATTGATATGAATTTGAAATTATTTCTGTTCATTTTGCACTACTTTTTCAGCAATGAGTGAAATTCAAATTTTCAATAATTTAAAAGGATTTGAAATTTATTATTGTATTCCAACTCTCTCAGTCCAAAAACAACCTTATCAGTGTAATATAATCAGGGACGGATCTGTATTCCCCAGGGTGGGGGCACGTGCCCCACATTTTTTTTGGATTTTTTCACTATTATATATATATATATATATATATATATATATATATATATATCATGTAATTACCTCAATTAAAATAAAAATAATAAGACAATTCCAACATAATTTAATAGAGAATGATCGGGTGTAGCACAATACAATATATAAATATACAATTTATTATTAAAGCAAATAACTTCTCAATATGAATGATATTTTGATTGTATATATTGAAAAAAAAAAGTTTTTGATGGTGTTGATAATGAGTCAATAATGCAAATATTTCCGTCAATGAAAACTCGTAGGTTTCAATTGTAATAGACTTGAATTGTTATGTATTAAAAAATTTCTTCACGTATTTTATATTTTAGTTATTTTGTGTTCCCGCCAATAAAAAAGTCTGGATCCCTGTCTGAATATAATTGATAATTTGTTTTCGCGAAAACTCATATGAGACTGCCTCATATAAAAATTTACGTGAAATCGATATATAATTTTATATAAAATCGATATTATCATATTAAATAAATTGACTCCCTTTATTGATTCATCTAAACTCCATCTTATATAAACTCGTACATTAATCCAGGGATTGTTGGACGAGATATTGAAACAGTAGGAGAAGTGAAAAGCAGTAGATGCACTATAGGTTTGGGGGTGACGTGTACAGACGATGAGGTTTGCAACAACACGTGCCGAGGTACCTATGCTGGGCGCCATGCACGTGGATTTTGTCAAAGAAACCCTAAACTTCCAGGCCTTTGCTTATGTGCTTATGATTGTTAAAATTTGTTAATTAATTCAGATGTTTAATAATAATAGTATTAGTATAAACTAGCTGTGTACCCGCATTGCGCGTCTTGCAATATAATTCAATTACTTTAATATAGTACAATTTTAATTATAACACGCAATATAATTCAATTACTTTAATATAGTACAATTTTAATTATAATCACATAATATATGAGCATCATATATATATATATATATATATATATATATATATATATACACACTGTTGAATAACACTATTTATAATAGTACAATATAAAGCCGTATATGTCTGATTTTATATTTCAATCATTATTGTTTGGAATTTTACGTATATGTCTATTGATCATGGAATAGTTGTCGTATCTATCCTTTGAGGAGAACTTTTTTTATATAATTCTCTAACTTCCAATTCAATTAATTCAATATTTAGAATGTCAAATTACTGATTATGAGACCAAATTCCTTCGCACTATACTTAATTAGCTCATTTCTTTTTTCAATTGTTGGCTTGTTGTGAATTTTCAAAAGTTAATTGTGCTTCTACAGAAGAATCATCCAAAAGTTCTTAGGAAACCCAATAAATACTTGACTTTTATTATCAATTCTTTGAATTTGTAGTCTTTTTTTTTTTTCATTTTTTCAGGGTAATCAAAATGAAAATTCATAAATATACAGACAATTGAGGTATGTACCTTGATTGATATAACTCAAATTTTCATATGGATGAATCCATCCCAACCATAAATTCATAACAATTGATATTGGGAAGGTACAAAAACTTCATCATAGATCAGAGAAGAAAAAGATGAGAACTAAAATTTATAACGACGAAAATTTAGAAGACCATCTCACATATGTGAAAGTGTTTTTGTTTAAACAACCATACACATCTTTACTTATATAATCCAATGGCTTGTAGGGAAAGACTGATTCAAGAGTCTTGGAGAGAAAGACAATCCAATGGCTTGTAGGAGAAGCCTAATTTAAAATCCTTGGAGAAAAAAAAAAAATCTAATGGCTTGTAGGGTAAGTTTGATTCAAGAGGTTTGGAGAGAAAGATAGATTAAAAATTATTGAATCATGAAATATTAAAAGAAAAAAAATATTTACGCAGTCAGCATTATGATGTGACATTTTTTAGCGGGAAAATGACATTTCGGTAAATATTTCCAACTTACTTGCTATTAGTATAGTATAGATGTGATTAAAACAAATCCGATTTAAATATAATTATTGTGAGAGTCTTTTCTCTTTCCTCTTGACAACCTGCTTTAACACATTTTATTTGATAGAAGTAAATTTGGGTATTTTTAGTAGATTATAGGTAAATTTGTCTTGAAATCTTATAACAACACGTAGTTTGCAACTAAGATATTTTAATGCTTAAAAAATATTTATTTTGAAACTAATGAAATATTTTATAATTCTTTATTAATTTGGAAAATATAGGAATCACAACCATGATTAGCTTGTGGGCTTGATGGGTGGACATAACAAACATCCATTAGAATAAAAAAGAAAGTATAATTATAATAATAATAATAATAATTATTATTATTATTATTATTTTCTTGGTAATCATTTCTCCTTTTGGTGGTAGTCATTATTATTAAATCTCATATACGAATTAAATATAGACATTCGCACGTGAACATATGGTTCGACGCAACTTTAGGATGAAAGAGAAAGAAGTTTGCTAATAATGTTAGAAAAGTGGGCTGGTTTTCAAATATATTATAATGAAAATCTAATAATTAATTAGATAACGAATGATCTTTGTGTTGGATTCACAATGCATTCTTCTCATCTGAATTGACATTTAAATTTGAAATGTAGTGTGTATGTGGGCTCCTCCAACTATTTCAATATCAATTGGACAATGATGTTCAAAAATTTTCTAAGTGTATAAAATCCACCATTAATTTTAGACAAAATCACCCACTCTCCCTCTTTCCACCAAAAAGAAGAAAAGAAAAAACCTTAATTTAAACACTTGTTTATGGTTTCAAAGCCAAAATTTAAACATCAAAATTAAGGTAATAGCATAATCATATAATCATATATTTATCAATAAGTAAAAAACAAAAATAAAAAATATATATAAGTAAAAACAAACAAAAAATCTCAGTTGGAGACAGTTTTGAAGACATCATAAACAACTATTGTATTTTGGAAAAAGTAAAGCAAATAGTCTAACATGTCACAATCCATTATATAAAAACACTTTTGTGCACCAGTTGCACAAAATTGCATAGACCTTTATGTTATAAATGTAGTACCTTTATGTTATAAATGTAATACTTTATGCATGTTCATTTTAAAAGGTACGAATATTTGTACATAAAGGTACTACATTTATAACATAAAGGTCTTCCGTGCAACTGGTGCACCAGTTGCACAGAAGTTTTTGCCAATTCAGTAATGAGGTAAAATCATTGGGACATGTCGTTAAATGCATAGATTCAAAAATTCGCAAAATTTCTCTTTAGATTTGGACATGCAAAATAGGGTTCGAAATCGAGCAAAAACATAAGGGAATCGACATAAACAATAAGTTGAAGTGTTGACAAACATTGTTTATGTAAATGTTGTATTTGAGTTAATTGCCCCAAATATAATTTGGTTGGACTTTTATTCTATAGGCTCCACAAGAGGATGTGTCAGCTAAAGTCAACCCAACTACATCGGGTCGGATCCGACTGTCAAGATTGCCCAGCTCTAATTTTGAGTCAAATGCAGATTCTATCAAAAATCTAAAAATTAAAATATTAGTTAACCTAAAATGATGAAGATAAAAAGAATATTAATATAGAATGAGGAAGTGCATTATTTCATGCATCTGCATTTATTGCTTATATATATGTGCAGTATCAATGTTACTGTTTCTCTGCATTTCAAGTGACCCCAAAATAAATGTCTGTGATGTAACACATTAATGCTACCTTAAATCTTTCATGATAAGCTTTTACTACCCTCTTTCAATTTCTTCACTCTTTTCCCATTTTTGGTGAAAAGAAAAAAGTAAAACAAATCAAACTTTTTTCAGAAAGCATAAAGTGTTGATTTTTTTTAAACATGTATAATCCAAGACACCTGCTGTCTTTGACGTGTCACTCCATAGAATTATTATTGGGAAGATCTCTCTCATGAATTATTACAAATATATATACATATATATCAATCTGATTGGTTGCAAAAAATAATGTTACATAAATTTAAAAAAAAAAAGCAAGAACAGAGAGCAAAATGATTAATTGGTGAGAATTGGATCCAATGAAGAATTTGCTAAAAGAAATGGATTGAGTAGTCCGAGGGAAATGGGCATGCATGCCTTCTTTCTTTAATACAAACCACGTATGAGTTTTAACTTTTAACAGCAATGTTAATTGTCTTTTTAAATGGAGAAATAAAGACAGAAGAAGAATAGCCAAAAGTAAATAAATAAACAAAAAGGAATTGTTTTTAGGTCTGCAAACTCTGAGCTAACTTCACGTGATGCTCCAGCCATGTCTCCCTGAGCATGAAGTTCGAGGAAAGCACAAATGCCCACTTATTCTTTCTCCTCGAGAGAGAGAGAGAAAGGGGGTGACCTCCATTAGTGAGTTACCATAAATTTATACTCAAACTCTTGACTCTTGTTGTAGGGTGTTTGTTTTGTCTCTTTGCTTCATTTCCATTTTTTCTTGAAGTGTAGAATATTGGTCAAACCCACCAAAGGGTGTTTGATAGTGACACTAATTGGCGCCTTATTTTACACTACATTGGTCCCAATGATTCACAATCATCTTATGTCACTCTCTCTCCCTGATATGGTGGTGATGATGGTGCTAGATCTGGAGATTCCAGTGATAGTGTTAAAGCTCATGACACAAAGCAATTTCCCTTTTGGATCTTCCATCTTTCAAGATTCTCTAGGTATTCTCTGCTGATCAACAAAATAATGGTACCCTTTTTCTGCCTCAACAATGGGTCTCAATCAAGATTTCCTTTTGAGTTGATTAGTTGTTAGTCAAATTTTGCTTCCAAGATTCCATTTTTTGAGTTCATCAATGGCTATTATTCCTCTGTATAAACCCTGCCCCCCATTCTTGCTCTTCTTGTTGCTATTATCTGCATTTCCTCTAGTGAAATCAGGTGATGCTGAGACTCTTCTCTCTCTAAAAATGTCCATTGATCCATTGGATGTGCTTCAATGGAGGGTAGGTAGTGATGTTTGCAAGTGGGAAGGTGTGAAGGAATGCTTGAATGGTAGGGTTATGAAGCTTGTGGTTGAGAGGTTTAACTTGAGTGGGAAATTGGATAGCAAAAGCCTTAATCAGTTGGATCAACTAAGAGTGCTAAGCTTTAAAGAAAACTCACTTTCTGGTAAAATCCCTCAACTATCTGGCCTTGCAAATCTCAAGTCTCTTTTCCTCAATAACAACAGATTTTCTGGTGAAATCCCAGTTAGTATCTCTCAATTACGCCGTCTAAAAGTCATCGTTTTATCCGGTAACAGATTATCTGGCTATGTTCCTCAATCCTTAGTTGATCTGCATAGATTGTATCTGCTTTATTTACAGGATAATCAATTGGTTGGTGCCATTCCCCCTTTTAGTCAAAACAGTTTGAGATTCTTTAATGTGTCTAATAATCAACTCTCTGGTGAAATCCCAAAAACTGCGCCATTGATTAGATTAAATAGATCTTCTTTCAGTGGTAACATTGATTTATGTGGCCAACAAATTCAAACACCATGTAATGTTAGTCCATCGTATACGATTGCGCCCGACAAGAATTCAGGGCATGGAAAGAGGAACAAGAAACTAATCTTGATAATAGTTTTGAGTGTTGGTGGATTTTCCTTATTATGCATTGCATTTTTACTGTTTATGTGCTTAAGAAAAACGAGTAGGGGAAAGGAGACGAGGGGGAAAGTGGTTGCACGAGGGGGAGACGAGGGGGGTGCTAGTGGTGTTGCTAGTGGTAGTAGGGATGATAATGGTGGAGGTAAACAAGGGAGCTTTTCGTGGGACCAAGGCAGTGAAGGACATGGCAGTTTGTCGTTTCTTGGACCCGGGGATCAGTTGATGAGTTACAGCTTGGAGGATTTGTTGAAAGCTTCAGCTGAGACGTTGGGACGAGGGACTCTTGGAAGCACTTACAAGGCGGTGATGGAATCAGGGTACATTGTTACTGTTAAGAGGCTAAAGGATTCAAGGTATCCGAGAATGGAGGAGTTTAGGAGACACATTGAGATTCTTGGTAGATTACGGCATCCTAATCTGGTTCCACTCAGAGCTTATTTTCAGGCTAAGGAGGAACGGTTGATCGTATATGATTACTTCCCCAACGGAAGTCTCTTCTCTCTCGTACATGGTACGTCATCTTGTTTGCTTCTGTGAATGGTGAATTTCTTTATCTGTTTCTTGCAATGTATGCTTTTGCGTTTTGTCATATGAGTCTATGATGTGTTTGTTTCATAGTTTTTGCTTAACTTTGTTAGCATGATAAAGGAAGAAATGGCGAGATAAGCACAAGAAACCTCTCCCAACCACATCTTGATATCACTGTTTTTTGTGCAATAATTAAGCCCATACTTTATGTACAAGCCTTAATTTCTTCTTGTTGCATGCTAGTACATGTTCGTATTTTATTTGTCTTCTATATTCTCAACAATGTTGTTTCTTGATTGGGAACTTATGAAGTATGATTACTTCTACTCAAACACATCAATCACCGTAACTTTTTTCGCAGGATCAAAATCTTCTGGAGGTTCAAAGCCTCTTCACTGGACATCTTGCCTAAAAATCGCAGAGGACTTGGCTGCTGGGCTGCTTCATATCCATCAAAACCCCAGTTTAACTCATGGCAATCTGAAATCGACCAACGTTCTATTGGGATCTGACTTTGAATCTTGCATAACAGATTATGGGCTAACCCCATTCCGAAATCCAGATTCACCCGAAGAATCCAGTGCTTCTTCCCTCTTCTACAGAGCTCCTGAGTGCCGTGATATACGAAAGCCATTAACTCAACAAGCTGATGTGTACAGCTACGGTGTCCTCTTGCTCGAGCTTCTCACTGGAAAGACTCCTTTCCAAGATCTAGTTCAAGAACACGGCTCCGATATACCTAAATGGGTACGATCAGTTCGTGAGGAGGAGACAACGGAGTCTGGGGATGACCCTTCATCAGGTAATGAAGCATCTGAGGAAAAACTTAATGCCCTTTTGAACATTGCAATGACTTGTGTTTGTGTTGCACCTGAGAATCGTCCGATGATGAAAGACGTGTTGAGGATGATCAGAGAGACAAGAGCAGAAGCCCAAGTGTCGTCGAATAGCAGTGATCATTCTCCGGGAAGATGGTCGGATACGGTGCAAAGCTTGACCCGGGAAGATCATTCAAGCATATGAGTTGTTCTTTGCATATTTGTGTATTCTTTTTGTTTTTCAAATAATTTTTTTTTATGGTTAGATTTTGTTTGGTCATTGATTTGCTCAGAAACTGTTGTTATTTAATGAAGAGATTTTTCATCTTCTTGTGATGGTGTAAAAGAACAGCTACTCAGAGCAGGGAAACCTGAATATATAGCTTCTCTCTTGTTTTGATGTGATGTATTTGTGTGGCAGTAGAATTGCAGTCAGATTACTATGTTGCAAATGACATTTTATTTTGTTTTTCAATACACACATCTCACACATCACACATCAACAAAAGAGAACTGAAAGTTTTTATCTTTTAAGCCTTAAATTGAAAATTAACCCCCTTTTTTTAGGTCCTAAATCAATAAAACTTCATATATAATCAACCAATGGTTGAGAAATTGATGTCCAAATGAAGAAATCTTACATAAGGGTTACCTATTGCAAGACAACTAGTTTATGGATGAAAAGGAATATATATCTACACAAGCATGAAGAAGTTTCAAGTTAAAAGATCACAGAACCAATGAAAGACATTGTCTTAAAATTAAAAAAAAAAAAGTCGACTTTTGCTAGCTATCCTGAAGCCTGGATCAGACAACCAAGAACAACGACACTTAGAAATGAAAGAGTTTATCAAGCTAATGAAGAACGAGCCCTAGCAGCTGCTCTCTCTAATGCTTTCAACCTGTTAGCTTCCATTCGAGCTCTTTGTTCTTCTGACACTTGATTTTGAATAGAATTGCCAGCATTGCTTTCCACTCTCTGGTTCACCACCTCTTCTACTGTAGACATATCAGCAGCAACATCTCCAACGTGCGCAGGCTGAGAAGTTTCCTGCCAGAGAAATGTCGGCTTTAGTCTAGTGTTGATAAAATATCAAGATATAGAATCTTCATAAATGCAGATAATTAAATATTGAACACTTCAAAGAGAATATTGAAAACATTGATTGTGAAGCAAAGCGAACTATTTGGTGTGATGCCTTGAAGAGTGGATGGTGCAATGTTGTATATTTCATATGCTCTTCCCTAGTTCTATAACTTTTTCCTGAAATTTTCAGAAAATATTTCCTGTTGAAATATCACATGGCCAATACAACTTTCTGCATTCCCTTAAACCAACTCACCATCTAATTGACAAACATGATTTTTCGCTAAATTATGGTATGACCATATGAGTAGCAGTTTTCACTCATTTCAGATGGAGTAAACTTGCCAGAAGACTCACGTAGAAAATAATAGCTAATTTTTTTTTCTACCCAAATTGAGAAAGGAAACTTAAGGAAAGAAAGAACTCACTTCTGTGGCTTTTTCCCACATGTCTTGAGGCATGTCTTCCTGAAAATTATTCTCGTCTTCATTTGGCAAAATATTTTCCTGGAAATCAGTTGTTAAAATATTTTCCTGGAAATCAGTTGGCATGTCGAGATCTCCTGGAGTTTCTGAAAAGGCAAAAAATATCAACAAAAAAAACAAACAAGAAAAGATAAGAAAAAATCTGAGGAGAGAAGTAATGTATGCTACAATCAAAATGTCAATGCAATTTGGAACCATGTCGATGACATCAAAAGTTTTTTTTAGACTTGAGTTGAAAGAATAAAGGAAAACTGGGTGTGGCGGAAAAAGGATAGTAAGAGAAGGGAGCAGAACTGTGCATTTCCTTTTCTCTTTTTCCCCATTGACTATCTGTTGGGGATACAAACTTTATCAAGCTGAAGAATGAATGCAAGACAAAACAAGATATGATCTCCAGGTGGTGGCTAGACACAAAGGATTAAAGGAGGCATGTGAATTCTTGATCACATCCTAATGCCAAGGATATAACAAGAAATTCTTCAGCTTAAACATTGAAAGTTATGTTTAACTGAAATAAATATTATGCATGTTCAGTTATTATTCCATTATGTTTCAGTCACAGTAGGACAAGTGCTGCTCCTTTTAGATATTGAAGAGTAGTATTTATTTCTCAGTAAAACTAAAGCCCAGGATGTTAAATTATGTGAGACAGTATTGCAATGTTGGTTGAGCATTTCTTTTCGTTAAAATACTTTTACAAATATGGGCTATTCTTGGTTTGGAAACTATACAAAAAGCAATCAAGCAGTCTCATTTATAGGAAGATAATCAAATTTGAAATACCTGGTTCATCAATGGAGTTTTTTTCAACTTGAGGCTCCTGCAGCTTTGTTGGGTCTATTCCATCGGCAACTTTCTCTTGCAGTTGTCTGAGACAGGCCTACTTAAGAAATGGTGAATAGAAAAGGTTAAGAGCCGTACCATTCAAGGTATGTTGTTTGCTGGTAAAAGAGGTGAACTTATAACTTTGCAAAGATAGTATTATGAAATACAATAAAATAATCAGATCAACTTAATATTACAAAATTTCAGTTTCACATCATGTTTGTTCACAATCTTGAGATAAATTTTAAACATGTTACTTCTAGGACCACTATCATTGGAAACGGCATTCAGACAGGAAAAAACTCTTGATAGGTCATTTATAATGATGCATAGTTCTAATATCAGTTAATATTAATGTCGGACAGCCAGACATCACATGTCACTCACAGACACTTTATGGAAATGTGTCCAATGCTCCGAACAAACTTACATAGAATCATAAGATAGAACACTATGATGATCATCCTAGCAAAAGAGTTGAAGGAAATAAGTTGATAACAATGGAGAAGCAACTTGCTAACTGCTAGGGATGGATCCGAAAAGGTTCCAAAAGAAATCTAGTAAGTTCACATATCAAGAATAATGATCAAGGTAAAGGTTATCATCAGTTTGGTGGCAAACCAAAATATGATGATTTCCACAAAGTAGTTAACTATATGATTTTTGCAGAACTTCACTCTGACATCTACCAAAAAGGGGAAACAGTTCAAGAACACTACTTAACAGTGAACCATTATACTAAGATAATTTAGGTCTATACATCAATTTAGGCAAAATTCCTTCAGCCCACCTTTACTGGATTTTATTCATCCTCCTATTCTTGAGTCTTCAAATAGATGCCACCCCCACCCCTTCCAAAAATGTCCCTATGAAAATCCATACATCCTTATGGCTTATACTAGATGTTTATTCTAACTTTCACAAGGAATTATGATTATGAAACAATCTTTAGGGGCATTACTGCAGCTAAGTGTTGCACTCTAATTGAATGGCCACTCACATTTCTTTCTTCTTCATGAATGGCTTCTTTCAATTATAAATATTTGTGGAGGAAGAAGGATAGTAAATGCAAGAGGCTTCCTAACTTTGAGAAATAATGTTAACCTTGGTTTACAGCATAGACAAGAAAGAGTAACATTCGTTCTCACATTGACACTTTGTTTATCTATGTTTAATAGTGATGTTACATTGATAATCTGCTACAAATGACCATTAATCTGAAATAAAAGTACTATGTTCATGAGAAAGACATTATGTAATGGCAAAGACTGCAATTAAAGCATAGGTCTAGTAGCTTCATTATAAAGCAAAACTGTAGGCTTTAAAATATGCAAGCTAAGACAATATAAATACAAGAAGTACTGCTAGTCTGCTATGAGGCGATCACAGAATGTCAAATACGGATAGCAGACAAGACCATGGTCCTCTTAATATTCTGGTTCTGATATAAACTCTGCTTAATTATAATCACCAGTAGCAAAATCCCAATACTGATTATCGTCAGGGAAACATAATATGCCTGGCATATCTGCCTATGTGGTAATATAAGACAAGCATTTGGTTACACAAACTTTTACCCTAAAGTGAACAAATGCTTTATTAGCTAAGTATCAGACTTCTTTTTCTTTTTTCAAATAACTTGCACCCTCTAGAACTTCTAAGAATGTTCAGGAATATAAAGGAAAACAATTGCGCATGTCCTACAAGTAGAACTCGCCTTTAGACAAACTTCTTCAACAAACATCAAAATTAATATATAGTTCTGAACTGAGAAGGGAGAAAATGCTTGCCTTGACACGCTTTGTAGTACCCACTTGTTCCACCTTTTGTATGAATTGATCAAAGTTGTAATAAGGAAGTAACCGCGAATGCCAGTCAGCATAGAGGCGAAGTAGGTGTTGCAGATCATTAACCTGTATCCAGAAAGGATGATAAAGACTCATAAAAGGTCCATGGTATGGGCTGGCTAGTGCAATTACAATCTCCAAATTTAGAGAATTAAAAAAGTCAACAAACAATATTCCGCCCATTTTTGGTTAAGTTGCATAGACAAACAAAGACGCAGGGAATTGCAGCATTAAAAACCCCCATTAAAAGATCGACTGGAATTCTAGCTCAGGGGATAGAAAATAAATATAGCACATCCTAACATTACTGATTAGAGCCATGAAAGCTTCAGAGATTAGAAATGAACACTGAACATCATTGCCCAATTATAATATAGAGAGGGTGAGGGCGAGTAATTAATTTAGGGATTGACCTCATGGCCACGGCCGCGGCACTTGAAGGCGGCGGGGAAGTAGCGGAGGATGTGACCGATTCCGGCGTCGGAGAGTAGCAGATCCGGAGTGAGCTTGGGCCTGGTTCTTCTCGGCGGCTTCTGCTTCGGCTTCTGGGCAGGGAGAGGTGGTCTGGAACCAGTATTAGTATCGGATTGAAGAGGTGGGTTAGTGTTGGTGGAGGAGGGGTCAGAAGGGCAGTCGCGGGACCAATGGCCGGGGCGGCCGCACTTGTAGCACCCAGTGGGGGCTGCGCCACCACTACTGCCTGCGTTCTTGCCGCTATTCATTGTCTACGCCAATGGTGGCCGGAAACTGGAGGTGTTTACTTATTTAATCCTTTTTTTTTGGCGGGAGGACTTGGAGGGAAAAATAATTTGGGTGGGCCATCCTTTACTTAGCATATCTCAATTAACAAACATTTCAATTAAAAAATCAAAAACTTTGGAAATATCGATTTTACACTCTAGCCTCTTTCCTCCTCTTCTAGTTCTTGGCAAAAAATTGTATGCCCCAGGGGCACGGATCTAAGATCCGTGCCCCCAACCTGACCCGGCGCGTGGGCCGCTTCCATGCGCGCCCACGCGCCCTATTATGGTATGGCCGCGCAAAAATTGATTATATATACTCTTCAGGTATCACACATTTAGTCTTCAAGTATCACACATTTACTCTTCAGGTATCACACATCTACTCTTCAGGTATTATGCAGAAACAGTGTTGTTTTCTTCTCTTTACCCTCTTTTTTTTTTCTTCTTTCTCCTTCTTCTTTTAATCTCTTTTCTTATTGATTTGTTATTCTTCTTCTTATTATTCTTCTTATTCTTCTTGTCTATCTTCTTCTTATTCTTTTATAAATTGCCATGAAATCATTTATGAGGTTTTCCCTTTTTTTATTTATGAATAATTTTAAAACATTGAAAATAAATTATTTCAAACAATATGAAATCATGATTTGTAGAAAATTTGACAAAAAATATGATGAAATCGTGATTTGCAAAATTTTTGAGGAAGAAGATGATAAAACATTTGAAATCTTAAGATTTTCAGTAAATGTATTAGTTGTATGCTCTTAAGGTATCAATTGTTTACTTTTAAGGTATCACACATTTACTCTTAATGTATTAGTGCAGAAATAGTGTTGTTTCTTCTTTTTCCTTTTTCTTTTTTTTTTCTTTTTCTCTACTTCTTCTTAATTTATTTTCTTATTGATTTGTTATTCTTCTAATTTGTTTTGTACATTCTTCTTCTTCTCTATTTTTGTGTTTTTATTCTTCTTATTTACATATTTACTTTTAAGGTATTAGTACTTATAATATAAGACAATTCTTAAGGTATCAATTGTATGTTTATAAGATATCATTTGTATACTCTTAAGGTATCAATTGTATACTTTTAGGTATTACATATTACTTTTAAGGTATTAATGCTTATAGATAAGATATTACATATGCACATTTTAAAGTATTACATGCTTACCTTTGAGGTATTAATGCTTATAGTATAAGATATTAGATATGCACCTTTAAGGTATTACATATTTACCTTTAAGATATTAATGTTTATAGTATAATGTATTAGATATGCACCTTTAAGGTATTACATATTTACCTTGAAGGTATTAATGTTTATAGTATGTATTTGATATGCACATTTAAGGTATTACATATTTACCTTAAAGGTATTACATATTTACATTTAAGGTATTAATGTTTATAGTATAAGGTATTACTAATGTTTATAGTATAAGATATTACATATTTACTCAATGTATTAATTGTTCATTTAATGAAAAATATCACTTGTATACTATTTAGGTATCACTTTGTATACTCTTTAGGTATCACTTTGTAGCAATTAATGAAGAAATTGAGAAGGAAGAGAGAAAAAAAAAAAGATGAAGAAGAAGAAAAACAATGAATTAAAGGGGAAGAAAAAAAAAGGAAAAAAAGAAAAAAAAAAAAAAAAAAAAGGAAGGAACAACGAGAAGTGAGAAGAGAAAAAAGGAAAAAATAATAATAAATAAAAAAATAATGTTGGGGGCACATGCCCCCGGGGCACATGAGTGCTGCCCCTAGTTCTTTGATAATGATAAATGACTAATATTTCACTGATTAGTTAATTATGTGAAAATTATATGAAAAAATCTATCAAGATCGTAATAGATCTGTTCGGCCATTATATCCAAATGTACTGCAAGACCGAAATATAGATCTGTTCGGCCATTATATCCAAATGTACTGCAAGACCGAAATGTAAAAGTATGTTCGGTCATGATGGCCAAACAAAGTTAGTAGAATTTGATTTAAAGGATAAAATTGATGTTTTTATTTTTTTAATTGAAAATGTATAAATTGAGGTGTACTAATTAAATGAAATGGTGGGGACCCAAATAAAATCATTGAATTCTGTATTATAACACTTATTAATATGAATATTATTATTTTTGGTTTGAAGAAATGAATTATGAATTATTTAACTAAATGTGTTATTTTTGTACATTTAAATCTCTTTTTTGGCAATTTAATCGTAACTTTTTGAATTTATTTAATGTTACAATTCGAATTGCAATTCTATTTCCGATGACCAATGTCCACGTATCAGAATCAAACAAAAGTAACACATCAAATGCAACATAATTTTGAGGGAAAAAAAATTGTTACCACATCTTTAAAATTGCAATTCCGAACTATATATATATATATATATATATATATATATATATAATTAGCAAAACAAATCACAACTTTTATATACAGTTACATTATCATTAGAGGTCACATAAACCATATAATTAATTAAAAAAAAAAAGTGCAAGGAGCAAGCTCTAAAGAACATATATTGGAGATTCGACATATGTCGTGGTTATTTAGCCAGACACATAAACTTATATGTGATTATGAGTTGTTGATTGAGAGTTGGAATTATACTGAAATCAAACTAATGGTATAGTGTTGGAAGGATATAAGTAGCAGAAAATGGGTGGTTCTATTGGAATGAAACAAACGCAGCAAAGAAAAAGTATTTAGTATCCACTCAAACTAGTTTTCTATTCTGCAAATTTACATACACAAGAAGCTGCCACCTAACAATATAGCCTCTCACTTCACTGTTTCAAATTCAAGGTGGGAACATTATTATCATCTTTTTTGGGCTAAGATCTGCTCCAGTAAACAATCACAGATTCCAAAAAATGACGTCTCTGGAAAAAACGCCGTCGTGATGGAGATGTACAATGAAGCTGGAAAACCCCTTCCAGCGTCTTACACCTTTACAGCAGATAATCCATACTTACAGAGACCAGATTTGTGTGGCCAAAGTTAAAAAGTTATTCATCAGCATCCCGGCTCCTGTTTCATTGGTATTGAACTTGAAGCACCGAATGTCATAGGCTGGAAAAACAAGCCAAAGTAGAGTGATTGTTATGGCTCAATTCAACGACTCATGAAATGAGGAAATCTTATTAAATATGGTTAAAGGTGAACTTGGGGTGTGTGTTTGTGCGCGCGCGCATATACGTAACACTCTATAATGGCAACCAATTGTGATCATGGGAATCATCTGAAAATAGTTAATCTCGGACCATTTCGAAAGTAGGGGTATGGCCATGATCGAGCAAGAAGTAGGTGAAACTTTCAAAGGGATAGACATCAGAAAGCAGTGACCTTCCTCCCAATCCTATGCTGTATGACAGTTGACAAATACTAGCCAGTCAAATTTTATCAATAAGCCAGAAGTAACTAAGCCTTCTGAAGTCGTAAATACTCCAGAAAAACAAATTGGGATGATGTGCTCAACATGTGATTTAATTGTTCAGCGAGTGAAGTACACATTAACCAATAAATGCTTTAAATTTATCATATAAATCCACGTCTTCTAGGAACCGCCTCAATTATCCATAAAAAGGATTATAGCTTCCTATCAAGACTAGAGAAGTTCATAGTTATTGATCATCCCCAGAAACAGGAAATTCAAAAGGAGACCCAATTAGAACATCAGTTTTGACGAAGGTCACTGGAAGCAGAATTTATGTTATTTAGGGATAAATTTCCTCCAAGATATTTAAGAGAGCTCAGAGCAGGCAGAACCCCTAAAATTTAAGTTGTAAATTAATTCAGAAATAAGAATCTTGGCTACTTTATTAATGTAGGGTACTTCTCTAGGTTTAGGTTATTCTCATGCACTGGAAGTCAGTGGCTACTTTATTAATGTAGGGTACTTCTCTAGGTTTAGGTTTGTCATATCATATCTTTATTCTCATGCATTGGAAGTCAGTTCTTACGCCCCCCCCCCCCCCCCAAAAGCACAGATTTCCCTTGAACTTTACGTAGAAATGGGATTCCTGCCCACCATCATTGGTTTTTTCTGAAGGAAAAAGTACACAACTAAATGTGTTCCTTTGAAGTTAAAGCTATAACTTTAAGTTGATAACAGAGGCGGTCTTCCTTGCAGAAATTAGAGTTAATAGCATGACATGTATGGAGACAACAGGTATACTTTGCCCAAAAAAGGAGCATTCAGATCTCGTTGTAGTTTACCATCCTGCCAAAAGTGGTTTTTGCAGTATTTCATGTTGGTCAGATTAATTTTGTTAGCATTTCTTAAATCACTTTCTAATCAAACTTCAGAAGGTTTATCTAATATATTAATGTTTGCTAACAAGGCTGAGTTGAGACATGCAAATTGCTCTTAGAAGCTACATTAGATCATAAGTCAGAAAAGCAATTCCAATTAGCAGACATCTGAATTCTGAATCAGTGTTGAATTGAATAATGACACTAAAAGGAGACCAAACAGTGACATCGACACGAATCACAACAATTATATAGCACCAAAGTGCAAGAAACAAATTTCCTTTTTCTTTCTCTTGCCCCCAATCCTATACCCCATAGTACTGTATATTACTTGTCCGGATAAAGAAAATCATGAATACCACACCAAAAATTTGACACCCTATGTTAAGTTGTCTAGATGCAAAATTAAGACCAAGCATATGAAAAGCACATCAAGTGTTGTACAATTAGATTATGCTCCAGCATATGGAAATACAGACACAAAGAAACTGCAGTGAAGATAGCAACTCATACATAGGATATAGGACAGCATGCACCATGCAATATGCTACTTTTCATGAGAATGACACACTGCGGCTATCAACAATACTCGAGGGAAACAGCAGGCCATACCTGAGATGAATGCGGGAAAATACTACTGGCAAGTTCCTCATTTAACAGAACAGGAAGAGGTGGCATTTGACTCATAATCCCAGGCGTGTTTCTCATGCTGCAGGCATAAAATGGGTAAAGAAATGCTATACAAAATAACATAGAATAAGTCAAAGTTAATAGAGGAATAAAAACAACATACTCATTCAAAACTGTAGTTAAGTTGTTCCCTGTACGACAAAAGAGATCAATGTTTTCCTCCAACTGATACATGGATGTAACCATTAGGACAGATGTAAAACATCAGCTAGTAAAATAGATACATAAAAAGACTAATCAAATAATACAGAAGAGATTAATCACTTATTCACACTTCATGTACGAAATACAAGCTGAAAGTCTGCCACAATTATCATTTTATTTTGTCATTTATTTATGTTTAGTTAAAAGAAAATAAAGTTTGATGGGTAGTGAACCTAGCAGCAACTTCATCATCACATGATAGCATCCCTTCTGGTGGAACATCTCCTAGGGCAAAGATCCAGCCTGAGGTCATATGATGCTAACAACATATTACTCGAGAAAAAGTGAATCACAATGAGGCACTTTTGTTGTAGTTCAAAAGAATATTGCCACAACTCACAAGTAGAGTTAATTTAATACTCGTGATCAAATAGTTCTACACACTTCTAAAGGTGCTCTTGGCTAAGGGTATGAAGTGACTTTTATAACTGCAGAATTGTTTTCTAAGATGCTTTTAATTAAGAGCCACTATTTGAGTTATATTTGGAGCCTCCAGTTGTTTATGATCAGTTTGAGATTAGTTAAAGGTTTCCTGGCCAGTATCTAAATCCTTTTAAGCTCTACAAATACTTGTAAAGTGTTTGTAATTTAGTGTTAATTTGAAATAGAATCAATATTGTTATGAGAATATTTTCTTCAACCTTAGAGAGTACGTATTCTGCTCTCCTTCCTTATTCTCTCCCCTTTTTTGCCAATTCCTCTTCTTCTTCATCAATAGATCCACCACCTTTTTTCATCATATTATATTATACAGCGTGGCAATGACCACATATTATACCAGTTTCTATATTATTCCAGTACTGTGCCCAACCTAAACAGCACCGACCCAGTCATACATCATACTGCTTCTCTTGGGTCCTCTATCTTGAGTACAAGAAAAAGATATGAGCTAAGAGCAAGGTATTAGAAACTGGTATCAATATGTATTCCAGAGTAGTATTGGTAAAAAAAAAAACTTTGATTTCTATTTGGAAAAACCACATATTTTATAGAAACTAGCTCAAATTCTAAAAAATGACTGTTTATGTTTATGCTGTGAATTAAGCTAATTGCGAATGTGATAAATAATCAGAAAAGATATCTCTAGCAATCAATTCAAAAAAAAAAAAACAAGATGACCTTTTTTTGGGGGTAAATGAATGAAGCAAACATCATAAAAAACTTTATCAAAGAAGCCACATGCATTATTTAAAGAGTCCATCATTCAAAAGCAGATGGAGTCCCAATGATACTAAAATCCCTATAACTGATATCTCTCCTACCTCCATTTTTACAAGGCAGAATGATTAGTTAGATGTTTGCAACCGTCGCTTATGATACTGGAGTCTGGAGATAAGTAGTGTTTCAAATAAGCACAAGTATTCTAGTAGTACACAAAAATTTTAAGTCCATTAATAATAGGTTATTATCTGGTTAATTGTTCAACTAAGAAAGCCCAATGCCATAGGGTCCAAAATAACCTCACCAAAAAAAGATCTTAACCAATTTTTTTATTAAAGTAATCAAAGTACATACATTGGGCTTTTTAGGCCCTTTTTTTTTTTTTTTTGTCAATTTAGCAATGATTTTGTCAAGCAGTGCAATTTTGTCAATTTGTGAAATGGGTGCAAAGCAAGGAACTATGTGTAGGTTCTATCTAGATAATGTGTATTTACTAATTAGGACCGTCAAATACAAATTAACAAAACCATGGCTAAATATGGCAATAGCAAAATCTCGCAAAGTTGGTTTTGTTTGGCAATTAGGCCTAAAATTTATTTCAAGTTTATTACGGCACTTCCTAGTTCTTACCCTATTCTTCCATCTGACTACCACAGATGGATATCCTGCATCGTCCAGTCCCTTGCTACCTTCTACTCTATCATAATTATCTTGATTCATGATTTGATTGAATAATAGAAAGTTCTCCCATAGCTATAACAGGGAAAATAAGTGGTAGACTTACAAGAGAAGGGTGTTTATCACGTCATTCTAAATTTTATTATAGACGATTCCTTGTTTAAAAAAAGTTTACAATGATGCTACACAGGTGACACATAATTCAAATATAAGACAAGAAACAACTCCTAATTCACTTCAGGACATAGATTCCAGCATTACCTTGAGAGCCGAAAGATTTGCAGATATTTGACCAAAAGCATGATTATTTTCTTCCAAAAGATGCCTGGCTGGGAAACTAAGTACTGAAACATATATAGAGAAAATTTGTTATCTAACAATTTATTTATAAAACATAAAACTGAAAAAAAAAATTAGATTTCAGTTTCACAATCAATTATAAGAGTTCAGCCAAATCAAAAGTGCCACTCATCTTTGGGCAGTGTATGCGGACTAATAAAACAGCTAGATAGAAATAAATAAGACCATTCAGGCAAAAGAACACTTATCATGATATCCAATATTTCAACAGAAGTAGAACATAGATGCAAGCACAATCAAGTGACAAATAAATCCCAAAATAGTCATCCTCACTTATAGACAAACTCGGTGATAAATATAAGTCACTCAAGATCACAATATAGAAAGGGACTCAATAAAATTACTCCTAAAGCTATGAAAGAGAAAGAGATTTGGTCAATGCCAGTATTAAATGAGACAAACCTTCTGAAGGCATGTAATCACTCTGATTATGATGGTTTGTAGGCAAAGAATATGTAGGCACGTTCAGTTGTGAAGCTGAAGACATATTATTCTTCAAAGATGTCTCCATCAGTTTATCCTGAGAAAAGGGACAGCCTTCAAAATGCCAGTTTTTCCCAAAAGAATATAAATAATGAATCATGAAGTGCTCATGAAGAG
Source organism: Scutellaria galericulata (assembly GCA_946896805.1). NCBI lineage: Eukaryota > Viridiplantae > Streptophyta > Magnoliopsida > Lamiales > Lamiaceae > Scutellaria > Scutellaria galericulata. Next base: position 22,531,349 of record OX335784.1, on the reverse strand, counting down.
ACAGCCTTGAGTTTTTGTAGACCACTTATCATAGTAAAGGTAAAGAATTATTAGATATTTGACATGAAAAAACAAAGAAATTATAAATTACAGGGAGAAGAGCAAGGTGAAGGTATCTCGCGGCCACAAACCAGTCAATTGAGCAACTTACTGAGATGCCTTTTTGGTATGAGAATAATGTATCATATGTCTTAGAAGAATGTGATTCAGAAGTATACGACACTCGAACATGGTACTGCATCTAAAGAGCAGAAGCTAAAACTTAACTTTTCCAGTTCCAGATAACCAACCAAACGAAGATGCCACATCACATCAGACTGGTAAATTATTAAGCTGCAAAGTTTGTGAACTAGTTCAGCAGTGCTTTGACGTAACGGACGATTATCAAGAGGGATGTGCAAGGTAGGACAGGTCCCGATATATTCACCCATCTTCTTCACTCCTTTCTCTTTTTCTTTTTGTTAGTTTGTTTTGTAGTTGTGTGTGTGTTATGGGTTTGTGGACTGTGGTGTACAGAGAAAGCAATGGAAAAATAAGACTCAAGTCTGATCCAAACAAATACAATGGATTTCAATTCATTAAAACTCAGCAGGCTTATTTTTTAGTTCAAATATATCGTGTGGATTATGAGACTTCTGTAAAACAGCTTGCGACTTTTTCTCTACTTAACTCTCTCACTCAATGATTCCAAATTACTTAGTTTTTTATTAGTAATATAGGAAAAAGATTGACCTATAAATTGTACTGAATTTTGAGGAAAACATCACAAATAGTTAACAGTAATAGACAAGTGAGCAAATTACCTTCCGGTCCTTCACTTTCCTCCCCAAGCTTTGATCCTCCTGTTTCCTTCGTTTTCTCTGTTAAACAACATTACTAATTAGGGAAAACCCTCAAAACAGTGCTACATCCCATGAAGTAACCCAGATATAAGAAAAGGAACTTGATAGGTCAAACGACCATAGTTAAATGATTAAGTTTAATAGCAATCTCCACAAAGACAACAACTTACCATCATCCATCTACACCGCAGAGCAACATCACGGACAGTTTTGTCATGGAGTAAGGCAGCAATCTTAATATACTGCAGAATGTTGGGTTCATTGGCATATCTACAATTTTAAGTCAACCAGATGAAATCAGGATATAAGACACGTGTGGATTTTGGAAGAACCCCAGATATGAGAACAGTCAAGATTATTCCAGAAACAAAATATAGAAAGACAAAAATGATTTGATGAGTAATTACTAATTACACAATCCGAAAAACCAGAAGAACTCGAGTAGTAGCATAACAAGAATCATCAGGTTAAATGGAGGGATTTTGAGGAAGCACGCATGATAACTGATCCCCAGGAAATAGAAAATTGGTGCAATTGATACCAAAGTAGAATGGTGCAGCCAGGAGAATCAACCAAAGATTTCATGTTCAGTGAGGAAAATTTGACTATGATTGCACACATACTATGATTTATTTTAATGGGATTAATTTGGAGTAAATCAGCTTTGAAACTATTGAGGCTGAAGAACAAATTGTACTCAGCATTGCATCTAGAACTAGAAGTTAGCATTGATATGCACGTCAAATAGATTCAAGAATCCAAACCCGAGACATTGATGTTCCATATGAAATATGGAAAAGCATGTAAAACACACATAGTAATCATTACAGAGAACCTAAAAGAAAGTCCAGGATCATATAATGGTAGCATATTGCTTAGTGAATACTGAAAAGTATACAAAAACATGAGCTCAAGCAGATTTGCACGACACCATTCTGGAAATAACACATCCCTCTAGGTTCTGTTCTACTTTCACCAATATCTTATGGCCCCAAGCATGTGGTAGAGATGGTTAACTCAAACTATATCTTTTGTAGGTTTAAAGAACATGGATCGAGGAAACTGATGGATGACATGAAACTAAGAACATCAAGCATGCATCGGCGGTTCTATTTCTTAGTTTGAAAGTGGTTCTTGAATCCTTGATCAAAAACCACATCAAAGTTGTGTTTCCCACCCATTAATCTCTCATAATTAGAAGTTGTGCATTCAAGTAGAAAAAGATATTTCCCTAATTAGGAAGAGAGTACCTACTTTGCGAGACCTTCCTCCAACTTATACTGTTCCTCAACGGACCATTCCACGGCGAGACCCGTATCGTGCTTCAGACCCGGAACCGAATCCAACAAAAGCGACGACGAAGGGCCAACAGAGTTATTCTGCACCGCGGTGGGAGAGAAAATCTGAAGCCCCCCAGGAGAGGCATCACCGGCGCTCAAATTCATGCTTCCCCCGGGGCTATTATAGTAATTGGCCATGGAAATCAGCTCATACCCCCCTGAGCCACTGCTGCTGTTGCTCATCGACCCACCGGGTCTGTACAGTAGACTCTGCTGCGGTTGATGCTGCTGATGAAACCCCGCGTTATACTCACCCGCCATGTGTTGGTCGAATTGCTTGACTCACTGACATAAAAAATTACAGCCCCCCTTTGGTTCTCCGGCCAACATCTGCCACTGGGTGGTTGGGTCTCCTCAATTGCTCACATTACTGAGCGCCGCAATTCCAATTCGAACTCCAAAGCGCCCCACAAGAGAAAGCAAAACCGCACTTCCAAGAGAGAGAGAAAGGAGGATGTGGACAACAGAACAGATTGTTAGTAGAAGAAGGAGAAGAAGAAGCTATGGCTGTTAGCTTTTATAAGTGGAAGAGCCTTTACTCTTTTGCTGTGTAATAATTACATATAATTAAGCGAAGGTGGAAGAATGGATGGATTAATGGATATTTCTCCTCCTTCATCTGTTGCTTAACACTCCCACTTCGATTTCACTGTTCAATCTTTCCCCATATCACTTTTCTTCTACTTTTCTATCATTCTCACTTTAATCTTTTTTTTTTTTTTTTTTTTTGGGAATGAGTAGTCACTTATCAATTTCTAAGTACACCCCTATTTTAATATTTTTCAATTAAAAAAATTAAAATATTAAAACATACCCATATTGTATTTTATCTTTTCTTAAACTCTATCCCCTCTTTAGCTGTATTTCTTTTCATTTTTTGATATTATTTCTCTAATTTTTTTAAGAAATTAAATGCAAAATTGATGACAGACATCTCACGAATTAGTCAAATATATGAAAATTGAATGAAAAAACGTAAAAAAATCGTAGGAAAAAACTAAAAAAATGATCGAATCCGAGCAGTTTCGTTTGGCCCTAGTTGGCCGAACACATAGAAGAGTGTTCGACCACCTTAGCTGAACATGTAGGAGCACGTTCGGCCACCTTGGTCAAATATGAAGAAGTACATTCGGCCATAATGACCGAACGGAACTAATAGAACAAAACCTAAGGGTAAAATTGGTATTATTTATTTTTTAAATTAAAAAGTATATGAATTAGGGTGGGCATAGAAAAGAATGGGGTGCCTTTAATCCCGCCTTCTTTTTTCATGTAAATTTAATATCAACTAGAAAAGGAAAATATTCAAGATATATACAACTAAAAAATATTTATATGTTATATTTGAATGTATCAATTATTGACATGTAAAAATTACATATTCTTCAAATTTGTGATGTGAAATCAATAGTTAGAATATGGCATCATACACACTTTTTTGATAAGATTGAAAACTAATACTAACTCGTAAAAAATTGATACGCTTTGATGAAAAGTTGATAAAGATCAAAAAAGTTTTAAAGATGTATATTTGATTAAAACTGTAGTGATTTGTGAAGAGACACTACAATAACAATTATGTGGATCAACTAACATATTTCGCCAATAACACATGTTATGATCTATATTTGATTACAACATTTGTATGTTTGTTTCTAAAATTCCTGTTGAGTCTTCATCTCTCCCTACTAAATGTCTATAGTTGAATAGTTGTGTTCCAAATTCCAATCATATCAATATTTAACTTAATAAATAAAATAAAGTGAAGATTTATATAGGCATGGTGGCTTTTCTTCAAGAAGAAAAGAAAAGAAAATAGGCATAGTAGGTAGCAAGTAGCAAATGAAAGTCTTGGAATTCATCAACAGCTAATCCATTGGGATTCCCAATAAGCAGCTGACGTCAACATATCGCCATATACCTACATAAATAAATAGCTTTACACAGCAATTCGAATTATAACTTTCAATTCTTCATACTATCTATCAATTCATTATCTTATTCATTAATATACCCATTACAGATATAGAGGTAAGATTAGTGTTTGTGTACACCAAGTGGTGGATACAGAAATTTTCCAAAGAGGTGACACAATTAAAAGTAATATACAAAAATTTAAATTTTCATATAAAATGTAATTTAAAAATGATTTAAAATATTCCGTTTATAATTCTGTTTGAACCAAAAAAATGAATGAAATATCACCTTTGCAGTTGACTCGACGTTTCACCATATTTGAGATAATTGACATTCATTCATTAATCACTCATTCGGTTGCGATGCCGTGTTTTCATGATACTCATCACAAATGAGAAATCCATATATGTTATTTAACAACAAATCGAAATTTTAATGTCAAACTAATAATGCTCAACTCAACAAAACAATTGAAATTTTCAACTTAAGTTTATTATACATCTATTTTTATTTTAGTGGTGAGAACCACCATCTATCTATAATTGTTGATACACTTTAGTTCCACTAGTTTTCATTGTAGCAACAATAAATATGAGAGGAAAGACTCAATTTGGTGGAAAGAGTGGGTGGGAGTTCAAAATAGTTATTTTGAAAATGAGAAAGAGAAGACAATCTGTACAGAGTTACGTTTTTTTTTTAAACATCTCAGGGGCATTTTAGATAATTCATATAAAAAACAAAGGGCCCCTTGCCCAAGTGTGTGTTCGCCACTAAGTGTGTGGATCATGATATCAAATTATAGATATGGAGTTAAGAGTGGTGTTTGTGTACACCAAGTGTATGGATCATGATTCATGCAACTAGGAGCGTATGGGTCGGATCCTATCTGGATCCGCAATCGGATTTTTTTAATTTTATGTAATAACCTTTATGCTAACCAAATATAATATTTATGTTGATCAAATATAACCTTTATATAATGATATTATAACCTTTAAGTGAATAACTTAAAATTTTTAACATAAAAATTCATGTAATATAGCTGAAACTTTTATATTATATTAATACAACATTTATATACAGATTTCATAACATTTAAGTAAAACTACTTAAACTTTTTTCAATATAAATAACATAATTAAAAGTTACGTAACCTTTATGTTATACGAGTACAAACTTTGTGTTATATTAGTATAACATTTATGTACATATATCATAACATTTAAGTAAAACTACTTAAACTTTTTTCAGTATAAATAACATAAAAGTTATGTAACCTTTATGTCATACAAGTATAACTTTTATATACAAATTTCATAACCTTTTAAATGATATTACTTAGACTTTTTTCAATAGAAATAACATAAAAGTTATATAAACAGAGCATAAAAGTTAGGTTTGCTAAACTAAAATGTTAGACCAATATAATTGCGAAATTAGGATTTGGGTGCATGAACGCGCATGTGGGCACATGAGGCTCTCATGGAACACATGAAATGCACCCCGAATTGGATCGATCCAGTTACACTGATTTAATATCCGTACATTTAGTGTATATAAATAATTGTGCAGAGGTAATTGGAATTTGGCATAAAAATATTCTGGGGACGTGAGTGAGGTTTTGATTTCGATCTCAGTTTCTAATTTTCAATATTTTGGATGTTGTTTGTGAAATTTTATTGATGGGTGAAAAAAGAGATTTTGTCGGCCCACTATTCGAATATTTTTGTTAGAAATGATATTTTATTTAAATATTATGTAAATTGTGGTTGAATTAAACGATGATGTTCGAAATTTATTATATTATTTTAGATTGATTTGATTGCAGCGAGTCCAGTTAAATGACAATATTTAAAATATATTGTATTGTATTAAATTGTTTTGATAGAGTTGGGTTCATTGTAATCTTTTATATGAAATTGTTGTATTATATTAGATGATTTGACAACGAATGAACTTATTTTAAATTTTAAATTTAAAAATAACGAAGAATTTGAAAATAAATATACTTGAAAATATGTAGAACAAATATGATTTCAGTGTTTCACAAAGTAAAATATCGAGGAGATGTCTTTTGAAATGAAAAACAAACATCTCGTCATCTTTGGAAAATTATTATTCATTTCTTTTATTTAATTGTTTGAGTTGTGTTATCTAAATTTTAAGAAATCATCATTATGCAACTAACTAATCACTTCTCCAGCCATATTCACGACCACATAATCGACTAATGTGCAGAGAACGCGTTAGGTGGCATTGACTCATTTTAATTTCCCTCAACATATAGCAATTTAATGCATGAGAAAAAACATCAAAGTTGCTAATGTTGTTCTTAGGTTGCCTAAGACACTGTTATATTTGGATTTAAAATTAATCACTTTATTTTGAACTAGATTTTAAATAATATGAGTGGATTTTTGAAAATCATCGCTTCATTTTGAACTAATTTTTAAGTAATATGGGTGTATTTCAAATTCACTTTAACTTGAGTCATTCATTTCAAAATTCCACGTTTCTAATCAGTATATCCAAACATCACAACCTTAGATAAGTTATATAAATTGTGGTCGCCACTGATCAAGCTTCATTTCACTCCCCAATTACCATGACCACTGTGTCTGTCACCGTATATATCCCAAAAAATACACATAAAATTTTATGTCAGACTTGGATTTGTGTCTTGGAGATTCATTATTGCATATACTAAACAACCAAAAGATTTGATGAGATTAGTATATTCAGTGGCTCCATTTGAATAAAGGGGTTTGAAATGCATTGCTTAAAAAATAGTTCAAAATAAAAGTGATTTATTTTAAATTTGTATCATCCAAACACCATCGATATATTTACGACTATAAATTTTAAATTACTCCTCAAATTCTTCCATCCAAATTAATTCAGGTAGCAACACCTGTGTTCATCCAAACCCTAATAAATAGTATTACTTTTTATTCTAACTTCGTTTTAGATCCATTTAAATTTTAAACTAACCAAACCTGCCTCGATTGGGGTTGGATACCTGGAAATACCCCTGAGACAACAGGAGTAAATCTTGGGCCTAGACCCATGCGAACTTTTTTAACATTTAAGTATTAATTTTTGGCCTAGGCCCATAATAACTCGTGGGGGCCCGATAAATGTTTCTCAATTGGATCAGCCTTATCAAACCGGTCTACCCGAACCCGAGAGAGTACTTGCAGAGCTCACACAAAATTAAAAAAAAAAAAAAAAAATGGTCTCCCTTCAAACCTCACTGCCAAAACCCTACTAACCCATATACCCTTCTTCTGAGCAATACTTGAAGAGCTGTTCAACATTTTTGTGGGGTTTTACGATTGCGATGAATGTTCAGAGTTTGATTTCAAACGGAGCCCATGTCTGACCCGTTTTCATGTTTCTTCGGTTTCGCTCTAGCCATGTTAATTATCTTCCGCAGGCTCAAACGCTTTCATTATCATTCTGTAAGCTCATTGCTGTTTAATTCTTCATGTTATTTGATTTCCGGCGATATATTTACCCGGGGCAACCTTTTTTTCTGTTCTCGATGCTCATTTTCGACTTTTAGCAGTTTTGATGGAACTTTTAATCGAGAAACGATAAGAAAAATTGTAAATGAAGAGAGGTGGGATGAAATTCGGGTATTGGGATTCTTTGACTCGGCGTTAGCCCCTGTTTGGGTGTCGAGAATCTTGATTGAGCTAAAACAGTATCCTTTACTAGCTTTGAAATTGTTCAAATGGGCTGAAAAGCAAAATGGGTTTCGGCATACAACAGAGAATTATTGTGTGATTGCTCATATTTTGTTCTGTTCGAGGATGTACAAGGATGCTCACAATGTTCTTAAACAATTGGTTATTTTACATAGAAGTAGTAACAGTGATGCCAAACTCTTTACTTTGTGTAGTGTAGTGGATGTTTTGTGGTTGACGAGGAATGTTTGCGTCCCTGGTTATGGGGTGTTTGATGAGTTATTCAGTGTATTGGTTGAGTTGGAAATGTTGGAGGAAGCTAGGGAGTGTTTTTTGAGGATGAGAAGCTTTAGAGTTATTCCAAAAACAAGGTCTTGTAATATTCTTTTGCATAAGTTTTCAAAGGTGGCAGATGGAGGGTTGGTGAAGAAGTTTTTCGATGATATGGTTGGGGCTGGAATAGCTCCTTCAGTTTTTACTTATAACATCATGATTGGATTGTTGTGTAAAGAAGGGGACTTGAAAGCTGCAATAAGCTTGTTTGCAAGGATGAAGAGCATGGGTGTCTCTCCCGACGTCGTGACTTATAATTCTCTTATAGATGCACATGGAAAACTTGGGGAATTGTGTGAAGCAGTTTGTATATATGAGGAGATGAAAGCAGCAGAGTGTTCTCCTGACATCATAACATACAACACATTGATTAATTGCTTTTGTAAATATGAGAAATTGCCACAGGCATTTAGCTTTCTTAGGGAAATGAGGGAAAGATGTATTAAACCTAATGTTGTAACTTATAGCACATTCATTGATGCTTTTTGTAAAGAAGGAATGTTGCAGCAGGCTATTAAGTTTTTCATCGATATGAGACGAGTAGGTCTGATTCCTAATGAGTTTACTTATACTTCTTTAATTGATACTAATTTTAAGGTGGGTAACATTGATGATGCCCTAAAGTTAGTAAAAGAGATGGTGGAAGCTGCTGTAAAGTTGAACATTGTCACCTACACGGCACTGCTCGATGGTCTATGCGAAGAAGGGAAGATAAAGGAAGCTGAAGAAGTTTATAAAACCATGCTGAAAGATGGGGTGGTACCTAATGAAAAAATGTATACAGCTTTGGTGCATGGGTACCTTAAAGCCAAACTGATTGATGATGCTATGAGGATTGTGGAAAAAATGAGAGTGACTAACATGAAACCCGATCTACTTCTGTATGGAACTTTAATTTGGGGGCTTTGCAACTTTGGAAGGTTCAAAGATGTCAATACACTTTTGGATCAAATGATGGAGAATAATATAGAGGTTAGTGATGTGATATACACAATGCTAATTGATTCCTATTTCAAGGCAGGAAAAAACACAGAGGCACGAGATATGCTCAACAAAATGGAGGAAAGAGGTATGGCTCCAACAAATGTGACATATTCTTCATTGATTAATGGTTTGTGCAGATTGGGATATGTCCAGGAGGCAATTGAATACTTTAGTAATATGAAAAGTAATGGGTTGCAACCAAATGTTGTTGTTTATACATCACTAATCCACGGTCTTTGTAAAAACAAACGCATTGATGATGCTAGAGAGCTGTTTCTAGAAATGCTTGAAAAGGGCTTGATTCTAGATAAAATTGTTTATACATCTTTGATTGATGGAACCATGAAGGAGGGAAATATTCAGGAAGGGTTGGATCTTTTAAAGAGAATGATTGAAGATGGTTTGGAGCTTGATCTTCATGCCTACACGTGTTTAATTTCTGGGCTTTTAAGATGTGGTCATCTTCAGCAAGCAAGGGATTTGCTTAATGAAATGATTGAGAAAGGAGTTCAGCCTGATGAAGTTGTTTATTGTTGTCTCGTTCGTAAGTACCACGAAGTTGGCAACAGGGAAGAAGCTAATGCCTTACTAAATGAAATGATGGAAAGAGGTTTGGCTCCTGTAAAAAGTGAGCTGCTAAACAAAACTTAAGAACCTGAGTTGGGATAAACTTGTGATTGTTCTGATACATTGAACAACCACTCTATATTGAAGCATGTGAATTCGAGACAAGACATGCGATGTTTGGTTATCCTCATATGGCCTGAACTTCCAGCTTGCAGTGAGTGGTAAGCATTCAATGCTTTGAATCCACTTTGACTCACTTATAAACCCACTGTTCAATTATAACGACTCATTTTGGACTTAAGTGAGCACTTATATATGAAACTGGCCTGTAAATTGAAGTTCTCCTCTTCTATTTAATTTTTGAACACATTGTTGGAAATCATATTGACCATTTGCATATAAGATAAACCCTTTCCTGCAGGGCATTTGCTTCATTTGTCGATTGTTTATTTACTCATCTGTAGATAAAAGAGCAGAGTATTACTAAATACTTCAATTTGTATTTGCCTACAGAGATGTGGCGTTTGCGTCCACATTCACTCTCCTGCCTTGTGCAGCGCTTATGAGCTGTTGGAGATGGGTGAAGATGGTTGTCCAACATTTACATGCTGCAGGAGATGCAAAAGGACCTGCAAGTATGTTTCTGAGACAAGAATGCCATAGTACTTTGGCATTGTTCGACTAAGATAGTAGTCTTATATTTTGAGACTTCCATAAGTTGGTAAGTGATGATGTTTATCTTTGAATAGTAGAGATACAACTAAACTATCCTTTTCTTCATAAAAGTTGACTTTTTCAATGTGGGAAAATATGTCATTTGCTGCACAGGCAATGAAAAATTATACAATCTATTGTTGATATATGTATTCTCTCTTTGCCTATAGATCACATCAATAAAGAAAAATGACCAGTGTGCCCAGTACCCTGAAACGCTGCTGCACGGTCATCTTACATGCTCAAACAATATAATGGATGGCAACAAACGACATTGAAGCAACCAGGCAAGTGGTTCAAGTCCAAATAACTGATGGATGAATTTTAATTGAATCAATCCAGATTTGCATTGGTCTTTCACCCAATATCCACCAGTGTGACTGTTATTTTTTTTTTTTATGAATTTATGTTTTTGTTCATAAATTCTTCATTTTAAAAATGTGGTTAAAATATTTAGATTTTCCAAACTGCATCTATCTGAAACTACTTTTCCTTTTCCTTTTTTTATTAGGGATTTTTTTTTTTTATAAAATCAAACTTTCATTTCTGCTATAGCTTCTTGACTCGGATGATTTTGTCTTTTCCAGTCTTTAGGTTCATTTAATTAAGATGTTAAACCTAGTTTTCTTTTTAACTTTTGTGCTATTAAGTTGTACACCCTGTGTGTATCACTAACTTCGCACTACAGCCATCACTTATCTTCATGTTTTTGGTCATCCCTGTTTAATTTCAACAGTTTGCTTTCTGAGTTGTTATGCTGTTTCTAAGAGTTGAAGACATTGAGAAAACACGTTGATAATTGAATGGCCTCAAAGGATTAATGGCTATCGGTCACTGAATCAAGAAGAATGTACAAAGGGAGGCAAATGGACAGAGAAAAACCATTTTCTGGCAGCATACATTCTTATCACTTGTAAATATATTTGTATCATGACAGTGTATATACGCTATTCAGTAGGTAAAGACTACCGATATATAAATAAGTTTTTATTACTAGAAAATGGTCGTACGATGTAATTCTATTAGACTTGATTTCAAGCAGCTCAACTATGAGTTCAATATTTCGTGCTTTGTTTGCATTTTTGTTGTGCTAGCTTCTGGCTTAGTCACAGTGATTTGTGACTTTTAATAAAGGGATAATTTTGTCAATTCACATGATTTGTGATGAAAAAATAATGAATAAATTTCATAACAGGAATCAGGGTTATTATCTCATTTAAAAAATATACTCACATCCATTTGACTTTGATAATCATCATGTATATATCACCACTCAACAACGAATTTTTTTTATTATTTTCATTATAATTACATATTTTTTGCTTACACAAATAAATATAATTGATTTTTTATTTTACAATCTAAAAATTGATTAATTAATCTCCAAAAAATAATTTTATTAGTTAAATAAAATAAATTATCATTTTAATTGAATATGTATTTTTATAAACATAATATTATTTAAATTATATAATATGACCACAATATAATTGAAGTGATACATGTATAATTTAAATAAAATGAATTTAAAATGCAAAAACAAACAATTAGAATTTGAAATTGAAATTGGAAAAAAAAGAACTAATAAAGAAGTTTTCCCTCTCTCCTCTTTCTCTTCGGGGTCCTCTCTCTACTCGCACACTTTTGATGTTTTTGGGTGCTCTAATGTATGTAGATAGCATAATCTTGATGGTACATTTATACTAAACTAATTAGCCCAAAACTCATTTAGCTCGAAACACTAATGAGAAATATGATTATTTACACTAAATTAGGACAAACTTGTTTAACATCTTTAGAAGTTACTAAACCCTAAGCATAAGGATCCAAAAGCATAGCTCAAAATATACCAAACTTAAAAAAAAAATCATCAAAATATCAAGGGGATGTGAATATCAACAGGGTCCAATATATACACACTACTGAGAAATATAATTATTTACACTCAAATATGAAGGCAAGAGAAGACTATCAACCAACACTAATCTTTTACCTACATAGGACCAAACATCGATCATAATTGCCATCAAAATCGAGATTATGATAGTTGTTCACAATCGTAGATTACCTGATATTGCTCTGGTGTAGAATGTGTTTAGAACCCCAACCTTGCTCTTTTCCACTCTCAATCATACTCTGTAATACTCTCAAGAACTCATCTGCTTCTTCTGGGCATCTGAATTCTAAATTCGTTTGGAGAAAAGGGAGTGGAGTGTGAGAGTTGCTCCACAGCTTTCCCTTTGCTCCATCGTTTCCTCTTTTCTGCTGCTGAAGGTTCTGTCTGAACGATGTATCCGAACCACTTCCCACGATGTGCACCACCTCATCATCATGGTCAGCAAGAATCACACTATCCATTCCGATTTCGGACTGTATCACCCACTTTGGATCTGCAGGAACCCCTTCAAAATCGGGTTGATCAAAGTCTACTAAACTTGGGCAACTAACAATTAAGATGAGATTTTCGGAGATCAACACAAATAGACCGCGTTGCTTAAGTGCTTTGCACATGACTAATGTCTCATCCCTCAGCTTCACATCGGTTTGAGTGAGTATGTATGTTCCTATTGCTTCATCCCAAGAGTAAGGCCTAAGGGGAGATTCTGTACTTAAAGGCCTGGGTAAACGGACCCTATAACACCGGTAACCCATCTGGTGGATCCTACTCCGGTTTCTGATACTCTGTGCAGTTTTTCCGGTGACCTCAAGTATACTGGCTGCTGGTCTTGCCACAAGTCCAGTAACACCCACAGCAATACCTGAAAGTAGGCCTGGTAGGCCATGTTTTTCAGCCCCTTTGATTGGTGATTGGAGTACACCAGTAAGCCCCTACGCAAAAAGAAAAGCTTTACTAAACTGTGAATGAAGGAATCACTGAGCAAAATAGAATACCGAGGGTCTTGGAAAATCCAAAATATACTTGAAAGTATCTTCCTTGGAATGTGTTCTACATATTCTCAATCCAGCTAGAAGTATAATTGGATTTGAAATTATGAAAGAGGGAAATGACTCGGTAATGTAGCTATTTCATTGGGGTAGGGGTGGGTGGGTAGATAATCAACCCTTTTTAATATTCACGTGGTGATCACCCAAAAAAAAAAAAGCACCTCCAGGAACTCGTTTATCACTCCTTTACTCTGTGAAGACATTCCTTTGTGTTTCCTTTCTATCATTGTTGCAGTTTGATCGTCAAATGTAAATGCTACAATACCCTGCAAGATGAGATCACGTTCAAATTGAGCTAAGACTTAGATAAATATGTTACCAAGTCTATCTAGAAAACCAAGTACCTTATGAGCAACTCTGCTGAATTGACTAGTAGCATCACTTATTGCATAAACTGTATTGCTGAGAAGACTAGTTGTACCTTGTGCCATGCCAGTAATAAGTCCAGCTGGACTCTAGAAAAGTGATTTTTGGGTTAAATATGATTGTTCTCTTTTTCTGAAAACCAAAGGGAAATCAATTAATGGGTAGTTACCTGGAAAACACTCCACATGGGAAGGGAAAAAAAATCTTTGATGCCAAGACCTAAACTCCTAGCAAATCCCACAGGATTTCCTATTACACCGGCGGAACCAAAAACCTGCACAACAGTTATGTCCCCAGTGAAAATTGATAGTCATGAAGAACAACTAACTATAGCTAGAGACAAAAAAAAGTAACAGAAGACAAAACTTTTGAGGTTAAAAAGCGACAAACTTTCACAATAATCTAGAAAACTAGCAAGAACTTCCTTTCGTGGATGTATCTTTCCCTTTTCTCATTTGTTTTTTCCTTCTTCTATTTCCTTTTATTTCCCAGGTGCTTTATTTGGGAAGGATCTATTGCTGAGATTGAGATTGAGATTTTCAGAGATGTAAATTGGGCTGGATTAATTGTCAACCGTTGGTCAACTTCAGGGTACTACACTTATGTCGGGGAAATTTACAAGCATAGCCAAAAATCCTGTTCACCATGATAGTACAAAACATGTGAAGCTTGATGTCACTTTATCAAGGAGAAGATAGAATCAGGAATATTATCTTTGGTTCATACTTCAAGTTGCCAACAGACTGCAGATATTTTTACCAAGGTAATACCTAGAAATATTTCCAAGCTAGGCTTAATTAACATTTACAACCTAGTTTGAGGGGGTATGGGATTCCATTTATGAACTGGGTAAGTCGAAAATTATGAATGAGTCCATAACTTAAGGGATTCTGATTTATGATTCCCGTTACTAAGCTAAGTGGGTTTTTGGGAGGGTTTTCTCTGTTTCTGATTTTTTAGGAGATTGGTCTTTATTTTCTGTTTATATTGTTTCTGATTGAGTTTTCTTAATCGCAGAAGTTCTAAAAGGTGAATATCCATCTACAAATAGAAATGAATCAGTTAAGGCAAGGAAATGACGATAGTAGAAAAGCAGAGCATATAAATAGCACTTCGTTCTTGACAAAAAATAAAGAAACAGAATCTCTAGAGTACAACATTGACAATTAGCAGCAAGTTCCATTTTCTCAAGCTAGAGTCGCAAATAATAATTGTCACCCAATTGAAGTATGTAATAGAGTTGTAACTTACAATATGTTGCATATTAAATAATTGTTGTCGTCACCTTTAAATATATGTTTTTTTGCGTGTGAAATTTTTAGTAAATTATTAAATTTAGGTTTCTTTCAATGGTTCCAGAATGATTATTTCTCAATAGTTCTCTGGTTTCTGTCAAACCTGGATTTTTCAGTACCAACAAAACTAAACGACAGAATATGAATATAAAGTAGGCATATTTTGTCTGAATTAAGTGCTAAGTATAAAAAGACACTAAAGCATGCTGGGAAAAGGAGTGTAAATCTAAATGCACCATCAATAAAGTAATCAAGCAGTTACCTTGTACATCTCATGTAGAAATTGCCGCATGTAATGGCTAACGAGGATCTCTTCAATGGTTTCCCAGCTAGCTATCTGGTGCGAAAGAATGAGCTCTTTGAAATGAATCTTTGCACCCTCGACATCAGCCAGTGCCATAAGACCTCTCTGCAAAAATTAATATCATATATCTATGGAAATAGAAAAGATGGGCAAGAAAATTGATATAGACGTGTTTATTAAATAAAACCAGAATCACAATATGTTTATTTGTTATGTTTGCGTTGTCACTTGAAACACAGGGCAACAAGTTAAATAATCCACAGAATGTAGAAATTATTCTTTACCATCCTACAATGCTCCACTTACATGAATAAGAGATTCTCCGGATGTAAGGACTCCATTCCTAAGGATCCATGGACTGCTAGAAAAGCTGCCAGAAGATAACTGTGAGAAACATGGGGATTATAAGAAGGCATGGTGGCTAGGAACTAGCTATCCGCTAACCTCAATGTCAGTTTAATTGGCCCCATATCAAACAGTTCAACATATATCTTCTTCTCCTTTCGCGCAGCAAGATGAATTTGCTGCCAAGGAGCTCCAATAGGGACCATGAGCGGCAGAAAACAGCTTGTTTTGTCATCTTCACTGAGCAGAGTAGTACCAGTACGATAGACATGTTTCCCATCGAACCTTGCAGAATACGAAGCATTTTTAGAGGTTTCCCTTGTAAGTTCTGAGTCAGGAAACAACAGATTCTGTGTAGAATCCATAGATTGAAAAACTCTGTTCTGTAATCTTGAAGATGCAGTTTTGCCAAATTCAAACAATCTCAATACAATTTCTTGCTCAATCTCAAGATAAAAATCTGCCATTCTGCAAAAGAAGGAAATTCATCAAGAGGAGATATGGCCCTATAAAGTAAAAAAAAAGTAATCATTAGAAATATCACAAACCTTAGGCTAATAGATTCAAATGAAACCAGTGAAGGATCAGTATTTCTCCACTTGGCAACACCCAAGGAGAAAGCTGGCTCATGCAAATTTGAGGAGGAAGCTGGATTCATACTTCCACTGATGAGCTTCGTGCTACTATCTTTAAGCTTTATCTGGTTTACAATATTGCCCTTGTTTCCACGGTTGAAGGACAAAATTACAGGATATGGTGTTGTATGCAATTGGTTATCGATTTGCAACAATCCAATTTGAAGGGAGAATTGTTGTTGATCCAAACTTTGTACGAAGTTAAGCTTTGTGTTCTTAGCACATGCAAAGAGTAACTCCTAACAGAGAGAGAGAGAGAGAGAGAGAGTTATTGGTATGTAACTGGAGAATGAAAAAACCTAAAAAAAAGGAAAAGGAATTACTTTCCCCTATATGATACCTCAGGATGAGAATTCATTAAAGAGACTCCAAGAAAGGGAATGTCAAGGGAGAACCTTTCCTTGTAATTAACAAAAGATTCATACTTCTGGGTTCGTTTTCCATTATCTTTCAACTGAGGAACATGAAGCCTCTTCAAATCACTTAAAACATGGTAACTTGAATCGATAATACTGAGAACCTGAAGAAAATCATGCAATTAAATCCTGAAGCAAAAGTAGTATTTTGATTGCAAAACTTGAGACACACACCTTAATTGCTCCTTCAGAATGGACTGAAATGAGCAACTTTCTTTCAGGCTTCTGGAAAGAAAATTTGAAGGCACAAACATCAGTTATACCATAGTTGCATGCATTAACACAAAAGATATGCAAAACATGCGGAAGAAGATTGAAGATAATGCACATTATGGAACTCTGCAGTCACGTATGACACTGACTGTAATGTCCTGGCCCACGTTATGGAGGCTGTAGAGAAACAAGGACATTGTGTGCTGACTGCTGACTTTGAACAAATCAAAATTCTCTCCCACAATCTATATCACATCTATCAACCCCCAACAGGACCCTGGACTGTTCCCAACATGCATTTAATTGGGCCTCTTGCACCGAGTAATTATACTAAACCTCTAAACTATTCAAGTTTTTGCACTTTACCCACCAAACTTTTTTCTCTGCACATAACCCATAAACTATGTAAATTGTGTACTTTGCCTTTTCAACTCCCAAGTGGAATCAAGTACTCTCACGTAGAACCCAAGTGGAATCAAGTACTCTTAATGTAGGTGTGGCAACCCCAATCAACCAGATTCAGAAAAATATATAAATGGATTAGCTTCCTCTGCTTTCATGCTACTACCATCAAGGAAAATCCATGTGTAAACCATAAATCTTAAATGTCTCTTATTAACAGAGCCCTGTCATTTTAGGTCAACTACTTTAGATTTACCACTGATATTACTCTATATGTTTCTGGTTGGTTCATCAAGAAGCTAATTTATATGTTCTCACTGTACCTCCTTTATTGCGCAGAACTAATCCCTCTGGGTTCGCATCATTTAGCATTAGCTAGTATTCATCATGTTATTCAAATGCAAAAAAGCATTTCCCTTGTTGTAGGTATTCTGTCAACTATGAGAAAGCCACATGCAGAAGCAATCCGCTAAATCAATATATGCACATCTCCCAGTGTCTAAGTGATATACATCACATTCAAAATTCACATACATGTGAATAATTATGATTTACGAAAATCAAAATTATTTCACTGAAGGATTCGATAAATTGGCAGCGTATGGTTAGTCGGTTACACATTGGCCAAAGACCAAAAAGCTAGCATAGATATCTTAACAAGATTTTTCCATGAAAATATTCATAAAATGAGTTTAAAATTTTGCACAAATTTCAACTTTTAGATTCATTTGATTGCATACATAAAAGATCATCAACAAAATCACATTAGAATAAGTACAACAAAAACTGAAGGATCCATTTTAACATCATGGGAGGAAAGGTAACAAATAAATTAAAGTTGAAATCTTAGAGAGGGATAGCCATGTTTGTAATGAGAGGGGAAAGATTAAAGCACACAAGAATAATACCTCCAATGTTTCAGGAAGGTACACAATTGAATGAGATGATACATCATCAATAGCGTATGATCCTAAAATGCGCTCGCCTGGCACCTGACAGAATATAAAGCTGAGTCTTATCCCCAAAAAATAGCCAGTTAGTTCTGATCAAAATTAACATACCTCAACAGTGAGACGATGAGGATAGCAAGGTTCATCCCAAGCATAAGGGGAAGATGTATAAGGGTGAATCACTGTTTCAAAAGATTCACATTTCGGCTGGTAAATCCGCAACCTCTAAATATTGTCAAAGAGATAGTGTTAATTAGTAAAGATAACAAAAGGACAGGGATAATGCTTCATAAACATCATGATTCGCAATATGATAGATACAGGAAGGGGGTTAAGTTGCCCAACCTTTTATTTCAGCAAACAGCCGATAAGTCAAAAACAATTCACAGCAAACAATAGTATTATCAACAAGGATAGTTTGTTCAGTTATTTTCAAATGACTTTGTTAAATGTTTTTCTGACACTCAGTAAAAGTGGAGTGCATGGAGATTTCGAGGAAAGAAAGCGACAAGGACAAGCATATTCCATCCTCAAATTTAATCCAGATAAAAAATGGTTGCACCCAGTTCAGGAAACTTGAAAACTTGATAAGAATGAGTCATGAGCCTACATAATATGTTCTATCATTTCACGATTTCTTAGTGAGCAATATTAGTTGAGGTTGGAATTAATATCTAGTTTTAGCTTTGACTGTTCTATTACAGGTATAGTGTGGACATTTTGTCCTCTCTGTGTGCTGTCAATTCTTTTTTATTTTGTTTAAATAAGAACTAAACATTTTGTTCATTGTTATGGGATGATTACAACTTGTGGATAAGAAACACAAGGGGTGTGTTTGCTTTTGATGTGTTTAAAAAAAAAAGTTATTAGAAATATGTTTCAACATAATATTCCTTATGTTCCTCATTTTCTCCATGCATATATTATTGACAATGCACAATTAAAGAATCAACTAACCTCCCTTGAATGGTTGTCAATTCTATATGGCATAAAGCCGGTATCATCATCAGACAAAAGAATCAAGTTTGTCCCAGAGTTTCCACTAGTGCTTCCTACAATCTTTTCTTCTCCAACAGATACATCAGCACTACGCACTTCAACACGCATCATGCTCACACCAGTAGTCATATAGTTACGCACTTTAAGCTGAGTGTCACCTAACTGCTCAGGTAAGAAGCACCCAGACCACTCCCATCCGGGTTCGTTAATACGAACAGAAAGCAGTAAGTCCCTGAAGATGAGAGGTTAAATATTAGTTACAATATTACAGGACTAGCAATGAGTAATGAGATGCTCAACATAAATCAGCCTGCACCATAATACATATATCCTAGGCCTGAATATAAAAAATAGAGAATAAAATGGAGTTGCGATACTGAGAACATCTTGAAAAAAACTCATTCACAATGTAAAATCTTTTGCAATTTTATAGAGAACAGGTTTATGTACAAAGGCTCAAGTTTACTGGTCACTAAATTAGGATTGCCAAAATGGATGTGAAATGTAATTATTTGCTCAAATAGCATGGAAGTAAGGTGGTAAACCTTTTTGTATCCATCCATTCGATATAGGAATGTTGTCCAGCTCCCAAAAGAAAAGAAAAGTCAGTTCCCTTCTGCTTATAACATAAACTCTTGGTGCATGCATTAGCAATCACATATCTGTGAAAAGAAAAAATGGTCTAAAAGTGAATAAAGTGCTAACCACATGTAACTAAACCATTATGATAAAAAGAAAATACCTCGGTTGGAAAGTGATAATTTTTGTCCTTGCCGAAAAAGGTGCAGCCATAGCAGAAACAGATAACATATACCCAGATACCATGGATGGTTGAGGAACAATAACGCTGGTTGAACCAGTTGGTGGAACTAGTGAAAAAGGGGCTGACCATGAATGCTTTGGGAAATTTTCTACAGCAGAAGGCAGGTACCTACGTAGTTTCACCATAACTTCCCCAGAATATGAATGGGGATCAGGAGAAAACAAGCAAGCAGTGACCTTTCTACTACCACTTTCAGCAAGATCGGGCGGATTTAGATTTGCTTCACTGGTAGAACCTGGGGAGGGGGGGGGGGGGTGTAATAGATAAACCACCAGAATAAATAGCTTTTCAAAAATATGTAACATGGTTTCCTGAGCACGTGAGGTGTAAAACAAGAAAAATCACCTGTACCTGGTATAGTCTGATCAGAACAGATAAGATGAAGACCATCTTTCTTTTCAACAAGTACCTTCTTCTCGTCCAAATTGTAGCATGAAGGAATGATGCAGCTATATCCTTTCATTTCATTGGCTGAGCTAGTGAGAGCTAGAGGGAATCCAGTACAATTATACAACAAAAACGGAATAGATATAAATATTTCACGAGCTCCAGAGACAGCATCCATCACCTTCTCCATTGTAACATATAATGGTCCTATATCATTTCAAGGAAGCTAAATTTTAATTAATTTATAAACATAAACTGCTCAACTCATAAAAGCTGTAATTACAATAATGACATACCATCTGACAACTCAGAATCAAATCTAACTATTTCAGATACTGAGAATCTAGTTCCACTGAATTTGGCTTTTTCAGTAAATGACTCAGCACGCGGATACTTCAGAGTTGAAGGCCTAAATCCACGTATTTGGAATGTTATTGAAAAGTCATGTGAAGAATCAATATGATACAAAGAAGTTTCAACCTGAAAATCAACTGAAGAACATTAAATTCATGAATATAGATAAGCAAAGACAACAATGAATAAAACAATACTAATATTGATCTCAAGCTGGCGATCTGGATAGACCTCTGAAAGATCGGCAGTGCGCATGACACCAGCATCTTCTAATGTCACAGACATTGACTTCATGAGATAATTCTTGAACACTAACGGACTAGTTAACACCACTTGATATAATAATCGACTTCTTGGCATCTCCAAATTGTTGGAGGATTGGCCATATAAATTCTGGGATTGGTTACCACTATCAACATCAATTGTGGAACACACTCTTTTAACTCTGCCCACTGGAGACAGACACTGATCATTGACAGACATGCAACAGCGAAATGCATCACTGTTTGGGCGAGTAGGATAGCAAACAAAGGACCGCAAGAAACCAATTCTGACGTCTTGAGAGATGATACTTGAGATATTATAAGCTTCACTCCATAGGTATGTATCACCAAGAGGACGCCATCTGATGCAGCCTGATTCAGCCAAGTGAAGAGGCAGAGGAAACTCTTGGCCAGGATATATTGGGCCTAAAATCTAAACATGAGATGTTAGTAGCCTAAAACAAGCACATGACCCTCCAATTCCTCATATGAGAGAGAAATTAGGAACCAACAAAAGTTAGACAGATTACCTTTGGAGCCACACCAAATGGAATATCAAATCGTACTTCAAGCAACACAGAGGTTGAGTTAAGAATGACAACCTGAAAACAACAAGTTTCTAAGAGCCCAGAACCAAAAATCATATTTTAATAGTCAAGAAATTAGACATACTGTTGAGTATAAGCGCATCAACTTTGTAAACCGCTGAACAGACACATCAATCACTACAGGAATAGCAAACCCTCTGCTTGCATCCATGCTACCATTTCCCTCAGCTTTATTATTAATAGAATTTGTATCACTATTAACATGCGATGATTTTGAAAATTCAACTTCAAAGTATCTGCGACCAACAAGATCCATTGAAATGGGAGCAGAAGGTACAGGGGCACCCTCCAGTTGAAAAGTAACATATTGATGTGCTGCCTCAAGCAATTGTTTATCGTTGAGTCTGTCAGAAGACTGCACTGGTCTATAGCGGAAAAGTAGCTCCTCAGGTGATTCATTGATATAAATAAGAGTAGAAGAACCAGGTTGTAAGACACCTTTTGATGGAGACACATCCAAATCATCGGCTACAAGTTTCCGTTGGCAGACATAAATTAAAGGCAGAGTAGTTAAGTTTTGCAGCACGTACGGAGCATATCTTCTTGTTCCTGCACTTCTAGTTATCAGAGAATTTGAAAGTTCTGGGTTTTCTGTCATTTCCATAAGACTCCATGCGTCCTTGACCATCTCAATTGCCCTCGAGAAGACCTTTTTTTCAGCAACTTTGAGAACATTAGTGCTACATAATTATAGGCAAAGATACCATTATGAAAGGGGTACACACACATGTGAGAGAGAGAGAGAGAGAGAGAGAGAGAGAGAGAGGACATAGAAACCTACATTTGGGTTTTCTATGGATTTTATATTAATTCTATATATGTATGTGTGTGTGAGAGTCTGACATTGGGTTGCATATCAATTTCCTATATATATATATATTATTTATTTATTTATTTATATTATTGAATAAAGATGGCCAAAAGCCAAAGTCAGGCCTCATAATCAGGAAAGCATTTACTAGTAAGCTTTGCAGTTAACCTAGTTAGCATGATACATCCCATATGACGAACCAATACCACAGGGGAACTTGGTGTATCCATCAATATGAAGGTGTCATTAAACTTCATCTAAAAGAAAAGATAGAAAGGATATACCTCTATAATAGATTCATTAAGATTCAAATTGAGATGTGTCTTAGATTCAAGGTCGATGTCTGTCATGATAGTGCCACTAAAGAGAGCCCTCTCATCCTGCTTGCGACTCATGCTCAACTGAAATTTCCAAGGCTCTAGAAAAGGCTCCCACAAGACCTAAAATATAGTGATGAAAAACACCGTAAGTTATTAAAAACCAGGAAATAATATAAGAGCATTATATTTCCTACCTTGTCAATGTTATAGTAGTTCACTTGAAGGTCACATCCAACTGCTCCTTCAATTTCATCCTCACTCACACTCAATGAAAAGATTGAATTTCTCACAAGAAACTCAAGCAATGGTCCATTAGAAGTCTGCTACACATCCAGGAAAAAGTAGAAAAAAAACAATGAAAACTCAGAAATTACACCAATTGGTTGCTGAGTTGTATGAAAAGAATGACACAAAACTTATCATTGAATACCAAGCGGATGTAAATATGAATTTCATGAAAGGATGCAACCTAGATTTGTTACCAAAAAAAAAAAAAAAACTCTGTAAGGAATTTTGATCAATTCAAGAATACTCTTCATGGTGAAACGATTAAATATTATAAGCATCACATTTAAGTCTAAAAACTTCTAGAAACTAAAGGCTTATAGATCTCCAAGAAATCACTTAAGCGGTTACTCAATAAAAGTGTAATCAATGATAAGGAGATCTTATTTGTCTCTTCATACAACTAATGTAACAAATACTCTAATTTCCTAAAGTAACTTTTTCTCAAGTAGAGACTGTCTTGTCCGATAGACACACCATTCTCTTCACATGGCTATGCCTAACCATTATGCCAATGGTTTTCAAATTTGATCAATTACAGCAAAATAACTTTTGCCACTTATCTTGAAAGCAACATAACTCTCACATCTATGTCCCTTTGCCAAAAAAAAAAGAACATTCAGATTAAACCAAGAAAAATGGAACAGAAAGCTTTAGATACAGACTGGGCAGGACCGGAAGTTTCTTTTCAGTTGAATGGCTGATGTTATTCTAAACGGGAGACAAGCAGCACAATAATTAATTTCCTTAAGAAAAATTGTCATTGTCTAATGAGCCTCTTCAGCGAATGTCTTTTTTTTTTTTAATCGTGTTATCTCGAGTCAGAGGGTTCTGAGGATAACATGATTTTGTGAAACAACTAACAAATAACTTCTGTTCTCATTATATTTTCCCCCAAAACATAATCTTCAACTCTGATATTAAAAATAAAGGAAAACAAAGAAAGAAAAGGTAATTGTGCAGTAGCTCGTTGTATCTCTTTTCAGTCAATTATGTGTACATACCAAAGTTTCTACAGTATAAGGATCAAATAATATGAGTAACTGAAAGTAGTCTCTATCTCTAAATGATGGTTAATGAAAAGAGAAACGTATGCTTTACATGAAAGAAAAAGCCATGAGGGATTTACCTTCCAATCAGTTAAAAGAAGAGAAAATCTCCTTAGTTGCACTTTTAAGTCCATTTTCTTGATATTAAATTGAGAAGACATTTCTTCTGATTTTTTGAACCATGTAAAGTAAAAGAGGTATAGAATGTGATTTCCAAGAGATAAATCCAGACTGTCGGAACGAACCAACAAATTCATGCACACTTTCTCAGTCTGATATTCAAAGATCTCAGCCTCTAGGTAGATTTTAGATAACTGAAATAGAGGCCAAGTTTGTGCTGTCTCCCCAATAAATAGCTTCAGCGCTCCATTCAAATTCTCAGAACTGATTGACAATTTCACACTTTTTCCATCAGTAACCATTTCACTGTTTCTACTTTGTAGGCTAATGGAAAGAAAACAGTTCTGATCACCATTTGGAATGCAACAACACCCACCAGAAGGCAACTCATGGATATGGGGCCTTCCAAATGTGTTATATGCATCTCTGCTGACAAGTGCAGGAATATGAACAGCCAGGCCAACATGTTCTAATGTTAAAGTGGAAAAACCAGCGGCGTGAGTTATCTTTTCCGTTGCAACATGATTTGGGCTATCAGCTGCAGTGCTAGTCATATCTTGTGCCAATGCATCTGAGTTGAGCACAGAGAATTTCTCGCAAAATGAACTTAGTAGATCAATAACCTCATTCCAGTCAAGCAAATGTAGCCAGACATCCAAACAAGGAAAAGACAAATCTACCCGGTTTTCACCATGATCCGATACAGCAAGAATCATATCAAGTGCAGACAAGTCTGAGCCAGGAGAAGCAAATTCAGCAAGCACAACAGAGTTAAGTAATGAAAACAGTGCCAGAGAAGAGAAAGAGAAGTCAAAACAGTGAGGTTTGTCATTCATCAAAGATAAAGAACAGACAAACTGCATCTCAGCTTCTGCCATGATCTCAGAACAAGTTGAATCTCTTCTCAACCGATGCAATCTTAATGATAATGACCTCACACAGAATCTCATCTCACTGAATGTTACATTTGAGGTTTTAGGAAGAAGGGCAACATATTCTGTCATTTGTTTCTTTGCCTGAAGAAAATGTAGAACATCAGAACTAAAAAGTTTAGATTCTTCATCCACCATAGAAAACTGATCGATGACATAACCCAGTGCATTGAATCCAGAGATTGCACATACTTCTGTAAATTAACAAAAAAAGAATAAACAAAAGAGCAATAGAGACAATATGCATAAGAATCAAATTCAATTGAAGATATTAATTCCTCATACCTTCAACGTCAAACTGGCAGTCATTGACCATAGCCATAATACAAACAGGATAAGATGCAGCTAAATCAGTCTCCAAATCACAGGGTATTCTCACCCACACATCTGCACTAAGCGATGAAACCAAGATATGATTTTGGCATCTATTCAATGGATTGACAATATCCTTTTCCAACAATAATAGATATAGAGATAGGTCACATCCAGAGAAGTCTAAACACTGATTTCTATCAGAAAAATTTCCAGCACTAATGCAGCATGCAGAAGGAATATTTTTTGCTATGGACCTCCGATCATGGTTTTCGGAGTAAGCAACAGACAACTGTTTAATGTTAACCTTAAGGAACTCAGAGCAGTCACTGTTGGCAGGTGTAATTATGTTAGAATCAACTATCTCAAAACTAAACGTCATAGCGCAGAAGTCCTGAACATTCATGATGTCAGTAGGCTGTTCTCCTGCATAAGGATTCCAATCCGGTAACGAGAAGTAACCAATAAACATGGCCAGGAACTCTGAAGGCAACATGCAGGAAACTCGTTCTATATAAAAACGCATTTCAAGTAGTGAATTCCGTGGGCCAGCGTTCCTTTTCTTCAGATGCAGGTTCAAAACAGGAGGAAGAGTTGAAGATAAGGACCCCCAGAGGAACTCATTAATTATTTGAGACCACCATGGTGAAGAAAGGACTACTCCTTCAGTAGAACAAACTATGTTCAAACAGTCTGCAGAGGTGGTTAGTAATGATTTTGCCAAGGGCACCACAACTGTTCCAATGATGCTTGAAGAATCATGAAAATGCACCGTGACACTGCTAAGATTCAAATTGACAAGAACCGAATCCCTATCAATAGAAGTTTGTACCAAAGAATCAGCATCAAAGTTACAATTCGCAGGTGGATTGGCATGCATATTTGTTCTCTCCATAAGTCTAAATTTTGAGCATCTGATTTTCTGGTCTCTTAAGTAGAGAGTTTTACTGAATTTAAGCCTCATATCATGAACACTATTATCGAGGCTGCAAACAGACCTGCCATTCTCAAATTTAGTGAAAGGGAAGTGATCTGATGGAATGCCTGCTGATTCATAGAAATCAATTTCATTGGAATGACTGCACTGTTGAAGTCCTAAACCATCTGATGAGTTCTCATCTTTCACATCTTGTTTCCTTCGTTCAATATCAGACTCTCCATAGAGTGCTATTTTATTTAAGAATCCAACCAACTGACCAGCAATAAATGGATAACAATGAATGTCCAGATCACCAGCACATACTGTGTATTTCTGAAGAGACCATTGAGTATTTCTGAGAGCTTCAAAATGCAGAAAAATGCCCCCAACAGCTATTGAACTTCCGTCATCCAAATGTTCATTTTCACCATCAACATCGACACTTATGTTATGCTGTCCTACAGATTCAGAGTCCAACCTACTTCTGCTTGAGCAGAGGACATGGCTTCCCATATCATTTTTTGTGGAACTAGCAGTGATCCGAAATGCTTGCATTGAGACCCAGCAGTCAGGAAAATCTCTTTGATCATACCTACAGTCAAGTTGACCCATCCATTAAATTATTATAAGAGAAAACGCTTAAAACATGATGCACCGGAATTCAAACACTTCCTACTTATTTACCAATACTCTATCAAATGACCACCTCATTTGAAAGCTTAAGTAGCTAGAGAGAGCATCATCTTAACATTTATCTCAATGTTTTCAACACAAACTAAGGGATACCTACATGAAGTAAGCAAGTTGAAAGATTAGAAGCACTGCTGCTGATTGATGAATTTTACTGCATGACCAAGCATACCATCATAACCAAAAAAAAAAAAATCAACTCACATATTAAGTAAAATAAAAAGCCAAGCACCATAAAATCAACCACAGGCAGTATGACTATGCAAGCCTACCATTAACTTCAATGTATTATGCAAATAAAACTAGAGGAACAAAAGTAGCATACCAAACGACCAGCTTCTGACACTTGAGGTTCAGTACACATTCATCAGCTACATTATCTTCAAGATTAACTAGCAAATAAACTTCTTCGAAACTGGCATCAATAGAGAACCAAGTAATCTCAGAGATCTTCAAGCCGTTTGACTTAAGTTCAATTGAAGATGTGGATTCTTGAGGAAGAAGCATATTAAACTGTGAAACTAATCCCATAATTTCCTCATAAATGGAAGCAGAGAAGTGAACAGCAAGCGATGGCACCTGTACATGAACCTAATAAACAAAACAAATAAGCAATCAAGATGTAAAAGGGGAAAGAGAAAAAGTTAAAACAAACAACTATGAGATAATGTCTCCAACATTTAATAATCTATGTTATCTCGGCTTCTTTCATCTATCAATAGCCCCTTTGACCACAGCTTCTTGATATGTTGAGTACTTTACCAGGGCAAATAGATTAGGCAAAGGTCCAAGTTTAATTCCCAACAATAATCACTGGTAATAATTCCCCAAGAAGAAGAAAATAAGAAAACAACGAAAAAGAGGTGCCCACAAGAGAATAACTTAAATACATCAATCATCCCAGCATATTAAGATGTAAAAAAGGATGTATTATGGTTCCATGACATCTATTTTTTCATCAAATTCCTTAATGCCTATGAGTAAAGCTTGCATATCTCACATAGTTTTTAGAGGCAAGAGGCGCACGGAGACACAAGGGGTGCCCTGGCGCCAGAGGCGCGAGGAGTGCACCTCTTGAACATGGGCGCAAAAAGCAGAAAAATAATTAAAAAATACAAATCATGTAGAAAACATCACAATAACTAATATAAATTTCAAACAACACACTTAAAGTTCAAACTTCACAAGGTTAAGTTTTTTGAATTTATTCGTTCACAAAGATCTTCTATATTCCTAGCTTACCAAGAGATTACATCAACATTTCCAAAATAATAATCTAATTGCGTTGAATGCATGTGTCAAAAAACAACTAAATGTCTGCCCCTCTTCAAAGAGAAAACTAAACCATTTGGTGATGCATAATATTACTCCCCAAAAAGATCAAGGCTGAATGGAACATTATGATCGAGAACCTCAACTGAAGGAACAACATACAATCATGGCTATATACTCCAAAGGGATTTATTCAATTTTACCACATACCTCGAATTGTTTGAGGACTGGTTCATCGGGTAAAATACAGGACACCAAGCTTGCAGAAGCGCTAAATTTCTCAAAGAGAGGGACATTTGCAAAAGAAGTCGTCATCAGTTTAATCTGCAAAACATTTCATTTTACTTAGTCGATCCATCTTAAAGAAACCAATTTGGGAAAGTTAGACCCACAAACCTGTGTATTTTTAATCTGGATTTCAAAGTGATCATACAGATCCTGAAGCTGAAACCCAACTTCAGAATCTCCAGTGGAATCAGAACCAAATCCTACATAACCGCTCAGAAGGTGAGACCTATCTCCCATATGAGCAGCGGAAGTCTCCATCTCAGATTTGGATGTAAAGAAAATAGATGTTATCTCAAGAACCTGCCAAAGTAAATTTACTAAGAATGAGTAAATAGTGTAATAAGATTGCTTATACGTTAACTACTCAAGTGTGCCACAACTAAAGAAATAAAAACTTATTGACCAACACAGGGATTAAAACATAGTTACGTTAGAGAACTAAAGCTAGACTAGATGTGCCATACAATAACTTTTCAAACATTTGGGATGCACAAAAAATCACCGGATGAAGGAAAATCCAGTTTAAATAATTAGTATACATCTCCCATATTATGTTCTGTGCTGAGCTGGGTCATATAGAAATAGTGTCGAGCTTAGTCAAGGAAATTTAAATAAGAAGTCAACTCAGACAAACCCAAAAGCTGTTAAATTGTCAACTTTTTCAATAATAAAGAAATTGAATCAATTCTCTTTTGATAGAACACGACCAGGGCTTTCCTGAAAGAACCGGCAATAAAAGAGAAGTCGAATATTATAGCCATCTGCATGTGTTTAATGAATGCAATTCTTCTTCTATTATACAATACACTTCAAATTGCATTCTACTCAAAAATCAGTAAAGTACAAATATCTCCTCTTTGAATCGTTTTTTATCAATAAAAGTGCTAAAAATGGATTCTATCTAATTTTTTACCTCTCCCAAATACTGAATCTTTTTATTTTTCTCAAATTCAAATGTGTAATACAGGTATTATCTAATCCATATTATTTTTGCTTAGCTATTGTATACAAAACCCTATGACCTTAATCAGTCTGAGTGACAGAATTCTGTTTCTAGGACTGTAGTATCAACTCCTTTCCATTTTGATCTGTTGCAATTTTGAATCTAAGTAGAAAATTCTCATTATTTCATAGTTCATACAAATTTCATATATTTCATTTCAAATATGGAGTTGGTAAAATTTCATATAATTCAGTAAACAGAATCACGATTCCAACAGTGCTAGATCATTGATCTAATTCACGAAGAATGTGCCTAATAATATAATGAATATGGGATTTTTTAATCTTTGCTTCCATAGAAAATATTTGAATAGTTTTAGTTTTAGTCTCCTGATTTTGTTTCTGAGATGTTGACTGCAAAGGCAATATCTAAAGAGGAATCAAAGACTGCAGTAGAAAAGAAACTAGAGACACCGATGGTAAAGTTCCAGAAATGGGCTGAAGCAGCAATGGACGAAATAAGGTTAAAGTTGCCAGCCAAGATGGTGCAGCAAACGGCTTAGCAAAGGACAAGAGTAAGTTATCAACAAAATAATCCAGCAGCAGAGGCTGATAATGAGAAGAAACCAAACTTGATGAATAGT
Source organism: Scutellaria galericulata (assembly GCA_946896805.1). Classification (NCBI taxonomy): domain Eukaryota; kingdom Viridiplantae; phylum Streptophyta; class Magnoliopsida; order Lamiales; family Lamiaceae; genus Scutellaria; species Scutellaria galericulata. Next base: position 22,501,073 of record OX335784.1, on the reverse strand, counting down.
CATACCAATTAGAAAAGGACCACACCTGCAAGGAAAGGACACAAATGGACAAAGATAACTAGGAGACATGTCAAGGAAGAACACAAAAGGACAAGCAGTAAAGTGCTAGCAATCACTTATTGCCTTGTAAAAGGATACTGAAAACACAGAGCTCCTTTCATTCAAAGTTGAAATGATTTAGCTGTGCAAAATATTTTTAAAGGCACAACAGAAATTGTTGATTAAAAATTATAGCAAAGTTGGTATCTTTAATGTGTGTTGAAGTTAATGGAAAAAGTTGCAAAGAAAACACCTACATGGACCAGTGGAGTTCATGAAAACTCAGCAAGTCTATGCTATTGATGAAATAGCTTCACCATAATAAATTCATTCGAGTAGCCCAAGTCAATTTGAGGTTCCATTATGATCCTCTAGTTCATAGTTGCCCATGCAGAAGAACAACATCAACTAGAAAACAGATCAACGATCAACTTCTAGTGAAAATGAAATTAGTGGCACCCAATATAGGGCTTGATGAAAGTAGGTTTGGCAGTGGAGTAGAGAATCCCTATTCCCCATGGGGATTCACCTCGAAAAAGGTCGGAGATTCCCCGAAATTTGTACTCGTTGGGATGGGGATGGGGGATTTCTTTCCCCGATTGGCGGAGTGGGGTGGGGCGGGGACAGGGATCATATTCCCAGCCTCGTTCTCCGTGGGGACTCTATATATTTTATAACATTTATAATATTTAAATATTTTATGATTAAATTGCTTTACTTACACTATGAACAGACCTGTTTAAGCTTCATCACAAAAAAAGAAAAAAGAAATATACTTAACTAAAATTATATAAATACAAATTCGAGGCCGGAATCCCCACAGGGACGGGGTATTTTCCCACAGATGGGGATGGGGATTGTCCCCCCACCCCATGTGAAGCCTAGGTGAAAGCACATAACAAAAATTACACCTACCCTAGTCAGCAGCAAGTAAACATGAAGAAATAAGGATAGATCAGCTTCCAGCTGGCAGGTACAGAGAGAGAGATAACTCAATTGTTTTCTCCCTTTTTCATGATTAGAGTTGGGAAGGAAGGTTTGACGGATAAATTGATTACTTGAAATTGCACCCACAATACGTCAAAATTTATAAGTAATAAATATTGCAAAGAAGTACTGCATCCACGTGCTTGATTAAAGAAAAAAGGGGAGACATTCATCATGGATCACCCCAAACATAAGAAGCAAGCAAGCATAAATAATTTGCATACCTGCAATAACAAAAGGATAAAAAGTACGTACTGTATTATGAGCTCCAAAATTTTCATTTCCTCGTGGTATATTAATGACGATATTGAAAAAATTAATATCCCACATGATCTTCTTACGACTCGATAAAACATATCTGCAACAAAAATTAAGTGTCATGGTAAAATTAAGCTCAAGAAGCACATAACAACAAGAAACATGTCAGAAATATATGCCAATATAATGTGAACCATAAGTAGAGCCATTAAACACCCCAAAGATATGTAACATACTCAAATTTTGATAGAATCCTTGAGTTAAGATCATTAATGCCATTAAGAGACAACAGGATCTGCAAGAACAATAAAGTAAATTTGTGAAGATATTGTTTCAATAAAAAGGTATGTAGCTATAAATAGAGCATCTGTATTTACTTCAATTTCCCTGTAAAACAAAGGATTAAACATGCTGTTGCCAGCAGTGAAACAAAATCCAGAAGATCCAAACAGATAGTATAAGGGAATTGCAACTAGTGCTGGAACTTTAACCAGATAGTGTATGCAAATGGCGTTATGTTAAGAGCATTTCCTTGCAGTGAAAACTATTTACAATTAGTTGAACAAAATATAGAACAAGTGTTCACTGGGCTGTCTCGGACCTTACAATATATTAATTCATCTCCAAAATCATTAGAGATACATGTGCAGAATATTTAGAAAAGAGTGCCTCTAAAGAGGCAGAGACAATTATAGGAAGGCCACGTAAATATGACATTTTGAAATAGGAAGGTGAAGAAGATGATGATAAAGTTCATGGTAGTGCAACCTTATAACAGGACCTATGTGAAAAAACACTCAAAGACAGCAGTTCAGGAGCATATCTCTGGGAAAACCAAAAACATGTAATTTGTTAAAATACAAGGGCACAAAGAAGAAATGTAACCCATGAGATTTCCATCAAACTGAGCAATCAAAAAATGCTAAACAAACTATCTAAAGATGGGGATCCAGGATATCATAATCAGAACCAAATATGCAATATTACCCTCTGCTGTTGAAAGCTCAGGTGGTTCAGAACATGAAAGAAATCAAAAATATTCTTCATAAACTCTGGATCACAAAACAGTTCTGTTGGATCAAGTGTCACCTGAATACAAAAGCTGCAAGTCATCAACCCCAAGAAAACTCAGGCAAATAGCAGATTACAGAAGCAATAAAATTTGATTTTGAATTGATTAAAGTGCTCGAGAGCTGAGGAACATCAGAAACCTTCACAGATGAATTAACATCACAACTTGAAGGCAAGAGATCCACTTTGATGTCTAGAGAGGGCTGCTGTTTTTCAAGAACATTACCCTCCAAATTGACCTGCAAAGAATCAAGCTTCAATATTGTACATAATTCAAGCACTTCAATCTGAGATGACGAACAGTAGGACTTCCTAGAGCACCAACTCTCAAATGGAAATCCAACACATGCATCTATAAAAGTTCAGGAGATTAAAAGGACAGATTCACAAACAGTATCACTGAACTGCCAATACACATTAGTTATAGAGACTGCAGTCCTTTATCATCCCAGATTTAAATGGACTGCCCAGATTCATGTACACATTATTTAAACATGTCTTCTATTTCCAGACTTTCTATGCAGATGCAGTTACTGGTAGTTCGCAGCAAGTGAATTCGCATATAGCAGGCAGGTATTATTAATGGCTGACTTAAGCATCCTAATGAAATTGAGAAGAGAACAGAATATTGTTAATCAGGAACACCAAGAAGATAAAAGAAGCTTCATGAACTAAAGACCCCAACAGGTAATAAGCCCACAAAAATAAGTTCATGAATTCAGTATTCTTACTACGCCATTGATGCCACCAAACATCTGTAAACTCCTCTGAATTACATTTATGTTTAGCGAAATCTAAACTACCGTATGAATCAAAAGAGCACTTAAACCACAGTTGATGCAGGGAACTAAAATCATACAAACCTTTTTTGTGAAGAAAACAACTTGGCTGTTAAATGGATTAAGCATCTGAGCTGAGTTGACAGAGGCAATAATAATAGCAGATTTCTCTCTGAGCTTACCCTCGATGCTAATCCCATTGAGGGTCAAATCAGCTATATCCCGTGCCAACTCCCTAAAATATATACCAGATTATCAGCTAGCATATTATATTTGATGAGTAGCAATACAAAAATCAATCATCTCCAAATATATATACAACAGAGTCAGGGCATTGGAAGACGAGGACCGCAAAGACCATAATATCATCAATATACATGATCACCAAGTTTCTTAACTGTCCTGTCAATCTAAAATTAATGATCCATAGTTTTTTATAGGAAACTGGAAAGATATTTTATAAAATATTCATATATAGCACCTGATCCTTCGCACTTAAAAACTAAGGTGAAGTTTAAAAACGTGAATGAGAGAAAAGATGGTAGTATTCTAGGACTGAGGTTCAAACTAAAATGTCAATTGTGGTTAAAAAGTATGAATCATTTATGAGGAGGCAAGGTTCTATGTAAGAGTGGTATCTTCCCGCAATATATAATACTAAAAGTACAAGAGCACACCACAAAACTCCAGTAAGAAGCTTCCTCACTTTCAAAGCTTAAGTTCTCCTAAATAAACCCTGTACATAACACTCACCCATGAATTTAATTATTCAGTAAACCAGTTATGGGAATTCTCTAAGCACTCCAGGACCAAGTATTATGTATGTGCTTGAACTTGCATCTTGCACATGCAACTTTAGAAACATAAAAATAGCCTAGTTACAATCTAACCAGAAAATTTTCCTAATAGGAGAAGAAGATGACAGAAATGTGAGGATGTGGCAAACAAATTATCATGCAAAATATTAGGATCTTCTGCAACTTTGAACCACAACTATGAATTTTCAAAAACAAAGATAATAACCTTAACATTTACAGTAATAAACAAACACCAAACACATTCTGCACACTTCCAACTTTTAACTCCACCAGAATTGTTTTTTTACTTTTTTTTTATATGAAAAAACAAATTTTATTAATAAAAATAGGTGAACAAAGCAAGGATTGAGGGACAATGCGTCCAAGGATCCCCAAAAAAGGCAGGAACTGAAAAGAAAGACTACCAAATATAACTCCAACAAAGATAAGGACTGTTTTGTTAATGAAGCCTCCAACATTTGAAAGAAACAAATCAACAATGAATTGTGGTAGGAGCCAAACCAGTACATTAAGTACCTTATTCCAAAAACAGAGGGAAAAAGGGACCGTTCAGAAAAAGGATGATTCAAGTCCTCAGACAATTAGTATCCTTTAAACTCCAATGTGACCACAAACACCAAAATTGTAGTTTCTGGAGCAATGTATTACCTAGAGGTGACAATTCTTGACACAATATGGTGGCACAACATGACACATAACAAGAATCACTGAGATATATGATACAATATCAAACACGACGATAATACATGACACAAGGCACCACACAGAAAACACGACTTTTCAGATATTGCTAAAATTATACTTCTTTTACGTTTATAACGAAAGACAATCGATAACACACAATAGCACGGCACAAACACAATAGAAATACAAGAATTGCTGACCGTAATATTACCCAGGAAACTTCACAAAAGAACTTGAGAAATTTAGCAATTATTCTAGTTCAATGTCAACTATTTAAAAATGCAGTTTGTATTGAAAAAAAAATGCACTTTTTGACTTTTTTTTTTGTTGGTGATAAGAAACAGAAACTTTATTAATAAAAAGTGCAGTATTGTGGCATCCCTCTTAAAAACATACAAGAAATACAACTAAAGGACACAACTCCAATTTCTAAAAATATCCAAAATAGCATAACCATTGAAAACTTATGATTAGACACCAACCAAACAACCCTAAATATAACTTATCCCACACCTCTAAAGATTCATCTCAATCTAATTTCGTAAAATATCATCACCAGATCATTAGAAATAAATCACACTTACATGCTCCGAAGCTTGGAATGAATTTCAGAAATGTTGATCTTTATTGAAGAAAAGTAAACTTCATCAATCATAGCAGAATCCCCAACCATTGCAGGAGCAGGATGGAATTTTGTTGCTTCATATATATCCTACAGAAAAAGATTCCAAATTCCAGCAGTATTAAGCATGTATAAAACCCCATCTATTTTACAAACCTCGAGTATTGTTGAGAAAATCCTATTAGACAATGGATATGTATACCTTGATAACATCATCCGAAATGACACCGGAAAATTGATTGGAATCATCTGTTCCTCCAGCTCCAAGCATCCCATAAGATAGCCAATTCAACCATCCACGCTTGCTAGGAGGACGATCATCTTCAACTGACTTGTCCATGTTTCCAACATTGTTCCCATATCTTGATAATGGGTTTACCAAGAAATCCTACAAATTAAAGCCATGATTGTATGGATGTATACTCAAATCACAAGTAGGTTTGATTCATCTCTCCAGGTTCCTATTCAGATGGTATTACCTCTAGTTCATGTTCTGCAACAGCTCTGTAATCCAAAATGTCATCTATATCGGTTTCTTTCTCTATTTCTTCCAACTCACGTTGAACATTTTCTTCTACCACCTGGTGGTGTGATTATATTGAACAGCAACGATGAGGACAATGAGCACAGAACAGAAAGAGCAAACAAGGATCAGAAAGCATCAGCATTCTTCAGTAATACCTTTTTTTTTTGATAAGAAACAATAAATTTTATTGCACTTAAAAGAGGGATGAGATATCCCTCTTCTGGTACATGAGAAAAAGGTAGAGAAAGATATTTTGGCTACATTGCAATGCCCCAATTCCTAGCTAGATCAGATATAGAAAAGACTTTAAACAAACTATGGCTAGACAACAACAGGGCTACTCTATATTTGACCCTCTCCCAAACTTCCTCTAAAGTCTCCTCACTCTCCTCATAGATTCTCCGATTCCTTTCTAACCAAGTGGACCATAGAACCACTGCTACTATAATTTTCCAAAGTATTTTGCTCCTTTTATTAAGTAAACCTCCCATATTGATTTGTAATACCTCATTCATAAAAAAGAATATTATCCTCCAGAGAGAATGGAAGAAGCAACACAAACATATTTCAAGTACCATCTTTGGGCAGTCAAGAGAGTTTGGTACTAAGCTGCTTTTATTTGTCATGTTCTTATTGCATCGTCTACCTTTCCACATAATACCACCAATGAATCATGTATAGGATTTTACATTGCTTGTTTAACCATTTAGGAATTAGCATGTTTAAAAGTTAAGTGCAACAAATCAGTCACTGAAATGTTAGTCATGAAGAGAATCTAAGTAATATTATTACATTTAGTTGGAAGTGAAAGCTGGTCACCATCCATTGGCATACGAGAGAAAACATGCCAATAGAATATCAGCATAAATGGGAAAAGATCCTACCATACTTAAATGTGAGATTCTACACTTTTTTTTTTCACTTCTTTAGGTGACAAATATAGATGTTAAATGGAAATGACCAAACTGGGTATGTTGTATTGAAATTTTAGAGAAAAGTTAGATCATAATTATCAAGTTATTGATATAAGATGGAAGTATGTTACTAACAAGGATGAACACATCTTGATAATGACCAAACTGGGATTAAGTTTTCATCTAACAAACAATGCATCATTACCACTATATTCATGAATAATTACAGCTCAGCAATACAAGATAGGCACATCTAAGCCATACATAGCCATATCCTGTTAAGTTTCTATAAGGTACAAATAATAACTTTGTCTATTAAGCTTTGGACCGATTTTCTAATATTGATAATTGTATTTGGGAAATTTATGCATCACATATAATAACAAGAAATTTATAGTAGTAACTTATCATCACATAAGATGAAACAATAAAATATATATATTCATAATTGTATTCATATGAACCTAACCTTTTGTTTTCCTTCAAAACAATACAAGAGAAAAAAAATCCCTTAATCAATTACTCCAAGATCTAATTAACTTTTTTGCTAATTTTGACATGGAGTTTTAATGATACTGTTTCTTTTATTCTCATTCTCTCTTCCCAATAATTTCTTCAGAAAATCTTGAAAATAGCTTCAGAAGTATGGTTTGTGAGTATGTATATGTATAGTTGACTACAGGTATCTCACCTGATCATGTCTGAGGCATTTCAGCTTGGCCTTATACAAGTGTACATACTTCCGGCGAGAGTTTCTGTCATTCAAACAAAAAGAAATTCAACACATACATTTCAACATGAGGACATAAATGAGAACTCATAGCATATAAATTTTTCTAACATTCTTAATCTGTGCATTCCACATGCAACAGACCACATTAGCTCACACAAAGTAATTTAACTATTTAATGGGATTTTTTATTACAAATAAATCGATTCCCATTAGCCTTTCTCATCTAAGCTTTCTTATTTTCAATAGATACCAATGTGGTGTTTTACCAAAAAGTCTCTCTTTTTTTTCTGATAAGCAGCAAAACAAAATTTTACCAAGAAATGAGGTATAAGGGATGAGTCATCCCTCTTAAAAACATACAAAGGACACAACTAAAAGACCTTTTTTTTTTAGAAAGAAACAGAAATTTTATTAACATAAAGAAAAAGGAGGGATGAGAAACCAGCAAAATAAGACAAATACCAACTCCGACCACATCATAGCAGACCTGTACCAAAATCCAAGCCCTTACAAAACTAAATCTCAATCCCTCATAAGATCTGAGAAATATATTCCTCTAAAGGAACTATGACTCGACCACCAAAAACTGACCCTAAACTTCAACCTACCCCAAATATTCTCTAGGGACTCGTGTATATCCTCGAAAATCTTCTTGTTCCTCTATAGCCAAATAGACCAACAAACAGCTAGCACCATAATTCTCCTAAGCATTTCACACCTCTTACAGATAGAACCCTAAATTAGCTTTGATATACTTCCACTACTGATTGGGGAAGGACCCACAAGAAGCCCAACTTTTATATCACTCTGCACCATAAGCCATAAGCGATGAGATAAAGAACAATGGACGAACAAGTGATTAGACTCCTCAGATTAACATCTCTACAAGACACCCATTAGAGGATAGAAAGCTATTCGGAAACCGTTGTTGTATCACGTCACAGATGGGCAACTTTCCGTGTCTATTAGCCACATAAGCACCTGGTCTTTCTTAGGAACCGGAATCTTCCATACATGAAGGCACCAACGAAAAGGAAAATAGTTCAAGTTGGGGAAGAAAGAAGCAAAGCAATATTTGCACGAGAAGACCCCAGACGAATCAGCACAAATCCTACGATCCGATCCAACCTCACTCAAACTAGTACCCTCTAGACGAGAAAGAAGCTATTCCATTTCACCAACTTCCCTATCCCGGAGAAATCTTTGAAAGTGAAAATCCCAAGAAGGGAAAAGAGAACTAGGAAAATCCGAGGAAATAAATGACACAATAGGCTTGTGAAGATTAGACAGTCTATATAGAGAGGGAAAATAGAGCAAAAAAAAGACCTACCCAACCAGACGTCCTCCCAAAACCTGACCTATCACCCCTATGGACTTGAACCTTGGTAGACCGCACGAAATCCGGATAGACACGGGAGATAAACTTCCAAGGGCCACAAAATGTGCTTCTCACAAAAAAACCAGCATCCAATCTATTCTTTGCAGACCATACTTACTTTAATCACTTTATGCCACAAAGCATTCTCTTCTCATGAAAACGCCATCACCACTTCCCCAAAAGAGCCTCATTCTGCGAAAATGATGTTTCCAATGCCTAAACCCCAAGCCCCCCCAAAAAAAAAAATCAGGCGAACCACCACCCACAAATTAAGATGCAAATGAGTATCTCCATCTGCCCCGTCCCACAAGAATTTCCTCATTTCCTCCCCACTAAGCTTGCAACCCCACTTGGAATTCTGAAAAGTGATAGAAAATAGATAGGAAGCACACCAAGGACCGATTCAATTAGAGTGACTCTCCTACCCTTAGAAAGAAAAGCCTTTTTCCAACCCACAAGTCTCCACGAGATTTTAGACAACAGCGGATCCTAGAAAGACGGTTGGAGAGGGTTGCCCCCAAAGGAACCCTAAGGTAAGACATCAGCCATTCGCCCACCCCACAGCCCACAAAAGACCAAACTCTAATTTATAACAATGTCCTACAAAGGATAACCCTAGAAATCTTTATGATTGGACACCCACCAAGAAACCTTAAACTTAACCTTAACCGTACGTCCTATCAAGGATTTATCACGATCTTCAAAAGATTCTATTGTTCCTTTCTAACCACAAGGACCAATGGCAGCCACCATGATTATATGACTTAAGGACAGAACACACATTCACCTATATGCACACATATCCATATGAATATACATTTGTTTTTTCCATTAAATCGTATGCTGACAACAAAGAGTAATAACCAATTAAGGATAAAATATAAGTTTCAGGAAAAAAAATTCAGCAGATCACTATGTTTTTTTGTTATAGCAATTTACTCAGTCCATTCCATCATAGTTCCTGCAGCTCTATAACTGCTTGACCTTTATCCCCCAAATTCCTCAAGTTGCATGTTTGTAGCATCAATTCCTCATGTCATTAAAGATTTTTTACTAGTCGAATTGTTAAAAATCAATTGTCAGCATTAGTATTAAAAATGATATGATTATCTACAACTTAAATGCATCCAATAAGAAAATCAACACAACCAAAGGGTTGAAAGAGAACAAACAGAACATTATGAGTCAAGACCAGAGGAAATTTGAAAAATCACACAGACGACCAGAGAACAATTAAATAACAAATACTGAAACTGTAGTCTTTGATGCCAAAGTCACATACAGTAGTCAACACTCAACAAGATTAAAATGATGTTTGCAAAGGTAAACTTACAGCCTCTCTCCAAAGTATTTCCAGGATGTTTTTCTCAACCTCCTCCGAACATCAGAAAGAACAGACTCTTGAGCATAGTGCCACCATGCTTTTTGCCATCCCCTGAGCTTTTTCTCTAAAGGGCTCCACCAAGGACGATAAGGCCCATAACTACAGCAGAGAAAAGAATAAAGGAAATCAGAGCTCTTCAAATTCAACAGATCACCAACACTCATCATGCCAAGTACAGATAACAAAATAACATGATCAATAGAAAAAGGGAGGAACATGTTAGAGACATAAGAAAAGAATAGTACACCCTATCCAAATAAGAGGATATTTGAGAAGCGCAGTGAGTTGTCAGAGTTTTTGGTTATCATGTCATAAGAGCTTCAAGGCTATTCACACAACGGATTTAATTAGGAGTTGGGCTTATGCCTTATAATTGCTTTGTATATGAGAATAGGGGACTTCTCATCCCTTGAACTCTCTTTTAATTTATTAACAAATATATGTTTCTTATCAAAGAAAAAAAAAACAGCTGTCATCCTACCATGGCTTCTTCACAGAAAAAGGGTTGAATTCTAGAGAAAATGGGTTTAAAATCCTCCAAGAACCATATGAGATATCCCACAAAACATCAATTAGAAGGCCAAACTACCCCAAACCGAAAGGTTAACATACGGAGGATGGCAGAATGAAGGTGGCAGCAGCATAATTCCATGAATATAAATGGTGTTGTTCACAACAGAGAGGAAGTGTGGTTGCTGGAGGAAAAAGAGATTCGAAATCGAGTGAAAAAGGATAGTTATAAGTTCTCGATAGTATTGACCGAATCATGTTCCTTCCATAGAAAAATACTCATCTAAACTTACAATATGGAGTGTCAAACGAACACAATGTTGCATAGAAATTGAATTAAAATAGGGAAGACCCTACACTTAATTTTGCCCATCATCTCTAAAAGGCAAACTATGACAAAAGTAGTGAAGAAACTCCTTATCATAAGCAATGCTCAAAAGAAAAATCCATGAGCAGGTGAAACATTTTAAAAAGCTTCAAAGTGATATGGTTTCCCCAATATATAATGGCACAGGACGAGTAGTTTTCTCAGAATTTTAAAAACCGACAAACTAATCAGTTTTCCTTCTCATCTTTTATATTCCTCACAAAGAGCACTCTTGGGATTTTATGCCTACAATCTCTGACTGATAATCTCTTCTCGGGAAAAGCTCAAAAAATCAAATAGTGTGAAACTTTTTTTCCACCCGGCCAATCTCTTGGACACTTTTGATAACACAGGTTCCCAAAATGACATTTTCAACTGATTGCCTTCTAGGGGGAACCCAAGGTATTTTATGGGCACTCTGAAAAAACAACCACTATATTTAAAAAAACTGTTTTTTTGTTCCCCAACTTGATGCAACTAATAATTTTTACCGGCAAATGCTGATTTTCTAAGTTACCTAGGGTGGAAAAGTATATTTCAACATGGCAATTACTTGATTCAGCCCAAATTAATGGATGTTGATTTGCTACCTTAAATGATTTTGGCTCGATCAGAATTAGCCAGTAAATTAGCGAATAAAGGAGGTTAGTTACCAAAAATTTTACTTTTTGCTAACAAAACAAGCGTAAAAAAGTTTTTCTAAAGTTAGAGGACCAAAAAAAAAAATTTAAACATAGGGGAAGTAAAAAAAATCTGAGAACCAAAAACTAAATAAGCCCGACTAAAAAGTTCTCTTGTTTTTTTAAAGAGAGAAAATATTTTATTCATTAATAATTCTGGGTCATTAAGAAATAATAAATGTGTTCAGCTGAGGAACAGTTTTATAGTTTTCTTGACGATCTACATCACAATTTTCATTAGATCAATGGTCATGAGTTGGCCAGATCTCCTCTACCAAGCCAGAGGAGCCAATTCGAAAGTTCTCCATGAAGGGCAGAGACAAAAGACTACCATCAGCAGCATCAGAAGCATCAAAACAGTGCATTAAAAGAAAAAAGAAATGTTATTTTCATTTGCATATTAAGCTTTATGCCTCATTAGTGACTTGGGGAAAGAGAAAAGGCGAACTAAAGCACTTTAAAAGTTATTTTCCATTAGTCAATCTGATAAATTTCAAATCAATGCCAATATAGTTCTACTCTCAGAAGTACAGAACGAAATGCATGTTCGATAATCTTGTCTAAGGCTGAACTCCTATAGCAATATCTCTGACATTGAACAGTACAGATGCTAGTTACAGAATTGAATTACAAGTTGTACATTTGGTTCCCCTTAAACTAAAGTAAATACTTCTACAATTTTCACATTTTGACGCAATCCAAGGAATAAGCCTAATTATTCCTCCTCTAATAGGACCAAGATTAGCTTTGCATATATCCTTGAAGTTATCAAGATTTCAGAAGGGAAATGGATGACTCACATTTAATAAGTATGGGTGCATGGGTGGGATTTTTAGACCAGATGCCCAAACTAAATCATTTCTGGCATAGGTTTAATTCAACATTTAAATGAAGTTTGATGTTCGTATAATCTAGATTCCATCCCCTTAAGGCAAGGGAGTCATCTGAGTACAGATATAGGCACTTTCAGGAGTCTCTCTCAACAATATACATGGGACTTACAGAGACTCTGAAAGTAAAAGAACACAGACATAGGAGTACTTGCCTAATGAGGAATGCAATCAATTTACCATGAATTGTTCCGAACTTCAGATATGTAGCAGAAATAGCCAAAGAGAGACAAAAAAAAAAAAAAGGATGTGATACAAGTCAGTTCAAACTGTTCTCAAGCTCATCCTACAACTTTCGATATCATACAAAAACATTGTAGCTGCTATGACAACAGTTCTCATTTCCAGTTTCACAAAAAAAAACCATGGTACGTAAGCCTCTAGGCTCTAACATATGAATTTTTGAGAAAAATGATAGCATTACAGCAAACTTACTTTTCTCTCAATCGAGATAAAGATGTATAATCGACAAGAGACAAGATCTGCTGTAGCTGAAACTCATCCATTGAGGTAGCCTAAAAATGCACACAACCAAATAATATCATCAATGAAATTCATATATAAAGATGAGAAGAAGTTATAAGCAAAAAGTTCCAGCAGGCATTGAATATACCACGCAAGCCAACTCAACATTGAGAGTATACTGTGGAGTATCATTTAATAGTTTTCCTGATCTGTTTACCTGCATGAAATTGCTGAAAGCTGAGTAAATGAAATATTGATGCTACATATCAATTAAATGATATGATAAAGAAACAGCCTATCAGACCTAAATTAGGAACAAAGCAAAAACATTCAGGTAGATAAATTTCATATGTCGCACATCATCATCATGTATATGAATCAGGTTAAGATCAAACCCTAATAAACAGATAGTGGACAATTAAATGTACAGATTGATGAGTAATAACATAACAAGAGATCATAATGGCAACAATAAATTGTTCAATGTCTAACCATTTTGTAAGAAAACAGAAAGTTCATTCTCTACCTTTTCCATGTTCAATTTTAATTATAAACATTTAAATTTCATGTAGGCCAGCAATAAATGAGCTCTCAGTATTAGTACTTAAAGCATCCAGGCATAGCTAGCGCAAACAACCTTGGGTTCAACAAGCAAAATGATACCACAAACACTTTCAACATAAAATTGTCCACTAACAGGGCTGGTTAGCACACAAGTTTATGTTCATAAAGAGCAAAGTTTTGATAAATTGGACAATCTAAGAATATCACTGGCATCAAAACAATACAATTTAAAGATGTAAAACATAACATAGTAAACAATAGCCTTTAATATGATAGAGGGGGACAGACATGCTCACCGACAGGGACACTGAAACATCTAAAGGAGCTAGTATAGAGGAACACTTGTCTTCTTCAAGTCCTTCCTTCCCCATATTATTGGAACTGAAGCCATTCTCCATCATTGATTCATCAGTCCTTTTAAAGGTATCACAATAAAGTTCTAAACCCTGGACTTCAATCAATTTGTTAACTTGACCCCCTCTAATTTTTGCAGATGAAGATCTGAAAGAAAACACAATATCCACAATCAAAAAAGGAATAAAAATAAAATCAAACAAATATAAAAGTTGTCAACTTTCAGCAAGGATCTAAAAGAAATCGAACGCCAATTCAATGGGAATGAGCATTATGCCCTACTTAAGTTGTACCTAAAAAATAGATTTGCTTATTGATACTAGAATGAATTTCACTCATTTAGGTGGGAAAAAAATTGCAATCACCAAGTAAACCATGTTAACTTGAAGACCATGGATATAAAAACTGAAAAACATTAACAGCAACTAAAGTAACATGCCTGACCAGTAACATGTACGAAGCTTGGTGAAATATTTCGAAACAGAATGTCAACTTTTAAAACACCTCACACCAGTGAGAAAATGTAGTAAAGATACACACACAGTACTAGATATGGAATGGGAAAATACAGATAAGACAACAAGTGAACTTAATTTGTCTGAAAAATATAAAATCCACGATAATGCTAATTTAAACTAGCAAAATTCTGGCTTTCATTACAGGTTACACATTTGGTTGAACCCAACATAAACTAAAATCTATACTAACATAACAGCAGAAAAGTTGGAAAAATTTACACAAATATCACTTTCCCACTAAAAAATGTCATGTCATAAAAAAAGTATTACGAAAATGGAAAATAAAACTTTCTTAGCAAGCTATTTATGTACTAGTAAAAAAAAACATTGCTAAGTCATTTTATGACTCAAATATAAAGTGAAAATAACAGTGGCAAAAGTAATTAGTTTCATAGTTATTATTTTTATTGGTAATTTTTTTATCTTTTATTTTTTATGGGAAGACATAAAAATAATTTTTTGATTTTTAAATAAATAATTTTTATTTACTACTTTTTTATATTTATTTAAATAATATTTCAAATTTTAGTTTTTTATTTCAATATTTTAATTCTTCTTTATTATTTTTATTAATAATTCTTCTATTACAAACTATAATATTTTTTAGATTTGTATGTTGTTCATATTTCAAATTTGTGACATATATGGAATTTTGAATAAATTTTTATTAATATAAATACTAAAAGTATTATATATTTATAATTAAAATAATATACTACATTATGTTCTCAAAACTAAGCCATGCATTGCAAGGGGGTACTACTAGTTTTGATTTGAAAGAAAGTTCGATCAACCAAAACCATAAACCAAGAAACCAACCAAATTAATAGGAATTGATTTAGTTATGTTTCGGTTTGGTTAATGTGATACTAACTTTTAAGCAAAAGAAAAAAAATATTGTTCAGTCAAAATTTAACTGATAAAATTGTTAATGTATTTTAATTTATTACTTCATAGTTTTTGTGGAAAAAAAAATTAGAGCCAGATTTCAGTTTGGTGAATTAATCAAATTATGAGCACCCTAGTTTTCATCTTTACCTTTATGTTTGTTATATTCGTTATAGCTTAACATCTATGGTGATAGCTCTCAGAAATTTCTTGTCTTTGTAGTTGATCTTAGACAATGACAATTTTTTCATCAACCATCTTAAAGGACCTTGTCATCCAAAAGTTCCAAACATAAAATGTTGCGTTATGACCATAAACCACAATAGTAATAATTGAGACTCAAACAAGTATTACACTCAGCCCCAAATTAATGAAGTAAAAGCATGAAAGTCCCATTAAGAAAGGCTTGAAATGCAAAATAAACAAACTAAGAAAAAAAAAAAGGCAGGAGAAAGGATACCCGATGGCAGTTTGTCTCATAATTGTCAAACTTGAAAACTTTACACCAAATACAATTTCTTCCTGAAAACATCAATTCAAATAACAAAGAATACCATTACAAGTTCTTGAATAAGTGCCAAGAAAATATAATAGAAAAGAGTTTTAAAATATATATACATCTTAAGAATTAGTAAGAAGTATTTCACCGCAAAGACCTTATACAAACACTCATTTCAAAAAGAGTTGATATATCAATTAGAAAATGACAATAATTATATTTTATAAGAAACAAGGGATTTTACTCATTAAAAACAGGGGAGCGAGAGATGGAGGCATTAGAAAATAGCAACAAATAATCCGTTTCTCTTTTATTTTAATTTATTTGATAAGAACCAAAAAACAATTAAAATTTCTTTTACGCAGGGATGAGGTGTCCCTAACTATGGAAAAAATTGTATCCGAAGTACATTATTTAAACTCACTAAGCACTGGATAAATAATCCCCTGAAACATTTATGTCCTGGAATCCACCATGTAACCCTAAGCTTAATTTCCCACACTTCATCCATGCAACCCTAAGCTTAAAAAACTCTCGTATTCTTTTCCAACCAAAGAGACCAACATAAGGCTTTCCCTACAAGATCTTCGCTTTTTTTTTTTTACAGATGAAGATCCCCAAATTTAACAGAAAACATTCCTTAATAGATTGGGGCAGCCCAATATAAGTTCAACTCCTATAATATCCTGTTCCATAATGAAAGAGAAAAACAACAGTGCAAGGCACACCCCAATTAGGAGATAACAAAACATGTGGAAAACGTATTTGAACCATATCACAGGTTAGAACTCTACCCAAAATCACCAACCATAAAAACCTTTCTAGGAATAGAAACTTTCCATACAACTTTGTAAAAAGGAAAAGGGGTATAAATATATTTTGGGAAAAAGAACAAGAAAAAAGACTTGCATAAGAAAACACCACTGGATTCTAAGCCCCCAGACTCTAGTATCATCCACATCAGTGGAAAGCCTAACATTCGCTAGTAACTTTAATAGGGAGCACAATTCAAGAATTTCATTTTCTCTAAGATTCCGAAATAAGTGGAAATCCCAAGAGATTGAAGACGCACAAGACATGTTGGAACTCGAAGGCACAAAGAAAGATATGGTTTACTATAGAGGAGCGATTTACGAAAAAGAGAAGGTAAATGATCACAAACAGACCCAATTATCTTTCCAAAACCTCCCTGTGTTACCTATCCCAATCTTGACTTTTACCAAATTCACTAAGTTTGGGTGTAGACATAAATTTCCATTGGCTTCTAAAGGCGGTTCTCAATGATAGACCCACGTCCCAACCATTCTCTTGAACCCATTCTTGCTCATTATGACTCGGGCCCATAAAGAATTTTTTTCTTTATGATATCTCCACCACCATTTTCCCAATATTGTCTTGTTCCTCAACACCAAACGGTCAATGCCCAGGCTACATACCTCCTTAGGTTTAGCAACTGATTCCCAGGAAACCAAGTGAAGATGATTATCCCTATTGTATCCTTCCCAAAGGACATTTCTCATCTTTTTCCATAATATTTGCAACTCTTATAGGAATACAAAAAAGGGATAACAAAAATGCTGGAACAACTCAAGTATAGCTTGAATCAAGGTTAACCGACCACCTTTGGATAGAAAACTTTTTCTTCCACCCTCCGAACTTCTTGCAGATTTTTTAAATAACTGGTTCACAAAATTGACGTTTTCTCCTCTCTTCAATCTACTTCAAGATTCCCCAAGAAGCAAGAGTTGTCCAGGACCAACCAAGAACGGCCAGACCGGTACAAGGTTTTGGCGTGAAGGTTGTATATATATAAGTACTTGAAGTACTTCTCGATCTGAAAGACTATACTGGCTGTAAATTGTCAAATGCACCTCTAGTGTTGTGGTGTCTGTCTAAAAACAAGAGCCTGTCAAGCATATAACAAGGGAGTTCATGGATCCACTCTACAACTAGAAATGTTTCCATTGATCCCCATCAAATCATTACCAAAGAGTGAAATGCTTGAGAGGCTGATTCTTGTGAGGAATTCAATATGTTTATTCATATATATTTTCCAGTAAAAAATGCGGTGTCATGAAAAATATTCAATAGTACAAAACAATAGCCATCCGTGAATAAACAGCAAATATCATAAATTTATATGCAAGAAATCATACCGTTGCACTCAGTGTATCACGATAGAGGACGTGAACATTTCTGATGGATACTTGGATGCTGTCAAGAATCTTGGAGAGAAAACAAGACAGATGGAGAGATATGAGAGGTAGAATAATACTTTGTAAATGCACGACCAAAAAAAAAAGATTGAAAAAATAAAACAATCAAGAGAAAACTTGTATTTTATTTCTGATCAAATGCCCTAGGAAAATGCCAAAAATGTCATTGCTTGTTGTTCAGTCAACTCTTGGAAGTGATGGTTGCAAACGGAAAGGTTGACACCAACAATTAAAATCTACTAATACCAGAGTGTTGAAGGGGAGGAGGTTAAATTCGCATCAAGCAAGGTAAACTCAAAAGGTGGAAAAGGTAAACTCCAATTGCTACAAAGTGCAACGACGGCTTTTTTCTCCATATATGAAAAAAGAGGTTAAATCTGCAGAAAATACCTCAAACTTCATGCTTTTTTTTTTTATAAATTAAGCCTTTAAGATATCGCTATCTATTGAAACCATCAATCTTCTATCATTAGTACACTATCTATAAGGATATTCACATGTAGCATGCAATGCACCTTAAATTATGACTAGTCAAAATAAAGAATCCAAATTAAATAACCTTGCAAGTTTTGTCCAGAATTTGAATTTAAGCAATCATCTACCTTAAAGATATTGAATTTACTCTCATTACTTCAATCAAAAATATTTCAGCAAAAGTTAATCTAATCTAATTTACAGTGGGAAACTATTCAATAGCTAGAAGGTTATGAATTTTACCTTAGCAGTGATGTATGAAATAAAAGACTTTCCAGTCTGATTGTCTGCAATAAAAAATTCATTTGCGAGAATCAATTTAAACCAAAAACAAGAAGTGAAGTAAAACTATTTTGTGTCTGAACAAAATGAAAAATCAACCCAGCATAGAGTATAAGGAGATCCGAACAAGCAAACAACACAAGATAAGAAGGAAAATATTAGTGTTTAAGCAATGTTATTTGGTGCATTCAGTTCCAAAGGGATGGAATTTTACCTACTCAACCATGTAATTTGTGTACACCAACTTAACAATTAGTTGGATTTTTAGAGCAAAGGGCTACCAAACACCAACCAGCAAAACTCAAATTATATGTTATTCTTATTATGAAGATTTATGAAACGAAAGGTAGGGTATCCTGAAAACAATGAACACATGGTTCAAATATAAAGAAAGATCACTAAACTGCAATTTTGATGATGACTGGCGAGTCATGACTCTTGAGACGAACCAAAATTAGAGGAAATATAGTACAAAATGTACATTTTTGCATATTTTAAGTCTGTTGTTACTGGTTATAATTCAAAACATGGTGATGACAGGTAATGGTGGTTGATGACTTTTGATGAGAAAAGCAAATTTCATTCAGTCATTAAAAGTTGTTAATTCTCTGCATACTACAATTCCTATTAACAACAAGACTTTCAACACAAATATCGTAACAAAGATGATGTCTGGTTCAGTAAATATTTATAATGACACTGAAAGTGAAAGTCAAAATGCTTACCACACACACGTCTCGATAATTTTGCAAGTTCTGCTGCAGCAAGTTTGGCCTTCTTGCTTGCATATTCTCTTCTTTTAACTGCATCCATGCACCACTGCCCAAAAGAAAAAGAAAAAAAAGCTATCAAATTTTCATCATTCAAAGGGTTGAGGAAAGTTCCAGCAGTTCCCCCAACTATATCCTCCCTTTACCACATCATGCTGGTTTATAGAAGATCACAGAGCTCAGCAGTAGGTGGGATCCTTCTATGTTACTTTCCAACTTCTAATTAGCCTAAAAGTTTAAGAGCAGTCCAAGCCACACCTATCTTGCTGAAATGGCCAATCTACCACTTTCAAGCACTATATTTAAATATTCGTCGAGCATATTTTAGGGGCTTTATCCTTCTTTGGTCGAATATTTTATTGTTTTGTCTGGTTTAATAATCCTGATAAAGAGCAAAAACTGTCAGATACCTAAAAGAGGGTTGCTACTTCCTACCTCTTGCTTTACTCATTTAGGGGATGCTTTGTGAGAGGAATGAGTGGGGAATTGGGGAAGGAATGAAAGTTGGTAGTTGGTGTTGGGTAATCATTCCCCTATTTTGGTCCCCCACTTTAGGGGAATGAATGATTCTTCTCTCAAATGGGAGTTATGAAACCCTATTCCCACACCTTAATGGGAGGTACTTATAGTAACCTAATCAAACTCAATCAAAGGCCATTAAAGTAGTAATAATAAGACGCTGGAAAATAAAGTCACCCTAATGCAAGACTCACCAGGCGTAGAGTCGCATATTATTTATAATATTCCACATCCTCAGATTTTTATGTCACCAATCTTGGAACAGAATTACCTCTTTGTCATCTCGCTGAGAGACAGAAATATACACTTCCTCTAAAATGATTATGATGGGGTCCCACCCAAGTTTCTTCCATGGAATTTTGATGCTTAACTTCCCAACCCGCCCTACAAAAGCAACCACATAGAGATCTTGTCACAAGATAGAGTATAAACAAAAGAATTTTTTTTGTTGCACCAACAAACAGAAGCAAATAACAACTACAGCAATCTAAGTGTTCAAGAGTCCATAAGCTAGAGCATGTCAATTGGGAATGCATTAATTTGTGACTGGATATCTTTAAACTTGTCGGTGCAATTACTCATACAGCATAGAAGTATCTTTATTTTCTTAATCATAATTTACCAATCATTAACTCAGACAGCAAATTCATTTAGTCATGGTCTTTATGTTGTCCATTCTGCCATCACCATTCACCAACCAAATTACTCACCATTCACGGTCTTCAAGAATCAATACCATCTTGATAATTTTTTGAGGATTTAGAACAACTTCATCATATGCTTCAGTAACGATTTTGTCTGCTGGTTGGGTTTTATATCCTTGGATATTATGAGAATTATTTCATGCTTGGATGATACTTTCTCACTTGTGGGGGGTTTAAGTTTTGGAGTCTTCTGCTTATAATATTAGTTTCAAGGTTTTTTTTTTTCCAGGCATAAAGATGTATTATATTCATGAATTTACTTTATATTCCACTGTGACATATTAGCCTCCCATAAATTGATAAGGATAAATCACAGAAGTTATATTAGCCTCTTACAGATTTTTTTTTTCTATAATTTTATACTTATAATTATACTCCAGCAATTTTCTCTACTGTTTTTCATTATCTAGAACCGTAACCTGACTTTTTTCCTGAAACCCAGCCTTCTATTTCTTTATTACTTTTCCAATAATTCAACCCCAAAATTCTCTCTGTGCATTGTAGGTGAATATTGCCATACTCGTCTTGCATTACCATCAATTTCCATTCTCAAAGTTTGAGGAAATTAAACATTCATCGCGGCAAACAGAAATCAGATAAAGAATTTTATACAATCGATATATTATCGATTGTCTAGAACACATCAATTAGGTAGCTCCAGACTGCGATTTAACATGTAATTACTAGCAATAAAAGTTAGCTGTGTCGCCACATGTTTAAGAGTGCAATCCAAGATGTCTTGTTACCAATGCATATTTAAATATTGTTTTTGTGATTTCAGAAACATCAATAAATAAATAAAAGCGTCTGAAAAGTGAGAAGTTTGTATGAAGTTCTAAGGCATCTCAATTCCTACCTATCCTACTAGTTGTCACTGACTATACCATCTAACAATTATTATGAATCAGCTAAACCCCTCCTGGTCAGAACATTCATTGTCAGAAACATCAGAGTGATAGAGCCCAAACTACAGGATTTTTTTAAGTTTTTATAGGAAGCAAAATTATATTAATGAAAGAACATTACAAAGGGATGAGGTGTCCCCAACTAAGGAAAAACTATATAAAGTACATGATTTAGATCTCAATGAGCATATGATACAATTAATCCCCTAAAACCACGCTCCAGTAGTTTAAAAATATGCCATTGACTAGACTAGAGGGTTAAGAGTAAGTTTTCGATCTAAGAATAACTCAAGAAAATGAATGAGGTATAGCAACCAAAAAGATATCCAGTGTACTTAAATACACATGCCAATCATTGCTAAGAGAACATCAAAGCAGCTTAATGTTCAATATACAAAACTAGGTATTACTTCATTACCCAACACATCCCACACATCCCAGGAAAAAAGTGCAAGCTAGAAGCATACAAGGAAATGAGAAATGTACCAAAATATGCATCTGGAATCCTTATTTTATGACCTCAAAACCAGCTCTCTCGCCTAAGTTGGATCCTAATATCTGATTTTCATTTTTTTAATTTAATTTTTAGTTCAGTCAAAGCTATAAGCAACAGACTTTGCAAAGCATAAATCAGGATAGTAACATGTCAAGTTCATTCAAGTCTCCTTTAGCTTATCATTCTACATGACAATGCAATAAAGGATATCTAGAAAGTGGTTTTCAGTAACTGAGATGGTTGAATGTCAATTTTCAAATTCGTGACAAAAATGCCTAAAAACATATGATTTCTGATTTAAATTGACAGACTCAAATGATGTTGTTATAACCCAATTAAAAATCTACCTTGTTTGAAGGCAAATGGCAGCCGGAGGTAGTCAAAGGCTTCAAGAATCAGCTCCACATTCTCCAATAATACTTCCTCTGTGAAGAAAAAAAAATTAAAAAAATTATAGAAACTTCCATTCTGTTTTAAGCTGACAAGTACTCAACATCACGCAGTGTTAATAATAATTTACATGATTGCTCAAATAATTGCAACAAAAGAATACCATTCCAAAGGGTGATCTTGAGCTGCTCTTTTTGGATGTCTTTGATGTATTGACCCAAATATCCCAATATCAACTGTCTCACCAATCCCTCAAACATCCTTTCAATATCTCCTTCTCTTTTCGTTTCTTCTCAGTTCAATGCCTACGGCTGAACAGCAAAACACCAATTATTAGGTCATAACTTAACAAAACCATTGAAACATGGCTGGAATTAACCTGCGCGGGAGAATCAACATAGCTAAAAGAAAACCATTGAAAAATGAAAGGAGTTCAGACGTGGGCTTCAATGTTGTGTTCTCTCTTAAACAAAAAACAAAAACAAAAAAGAAAGAAATAGTGGTTAGCTTTCAGAACCTACCAAAACCGTCTTCCTCAACATAACTGCAGGCCTCGGAAAACTAACCCTAAATTACGGCCGAGTCAGAGGTTTGGGTTTACGTAATGCTGAAATAAACCGACTTATCGAAATTTAGAGCCAAGAATATATAAATTCAACTGATTCAATGCAAAACCCCTCCTCCGCGAATTTTGAAGTCGTCAAATTCTATAAACGGTGACCCTTTGCGTTATCACCTACGGCAGCGAGGGGCTCTACTGTTGGTATGGCTTTGAAAAGGTGGATTGATCGAGCGTGCAGAAATGGAGTGTCTGGTGCGAGTTTCCGGGGGTTTTCGGGCTGGAAGGCGATTGAATCAATGGCGACAGATTGATGCAGAGAAGAGGTGTTTGGTAAGAGCAGTAGAAGTTGAGGAGATCGAGGGAGAAGACGATGATGAAAATGCTTTGTTTCTTGGGTTCTAACTTCTAAGTATAATTAAAATTAAAATTGGCTGCGCTTCATCTCATCTCACTATGCATAAAAAGGTAAGTAGTAAGATTATGAAATATTTAATATTTAATAAGTGAATGTTTTCGGAAAAAAATAGATAAAAAATCGAAATTTTCATTATATTATATAATGTGGTGTTGAATTATCTCAAAACAAATCTAAATATTTATGATATTATTATACGTAGCCATAGGAATCAGGAAATTTGGTATGTTTGTTTGGAAACTCATGAGTTAGGATTTGAAATTTCAAATTTTTAATTTTTGTTTGTTAGGAGATTTAAATTAGGATTATAAAATCCACTCAAATGCTATTTTATTTAAAGAAAACATAATAATTAACCCTACACTCTAACCTATTAATACACAAATTTCAATACATATTTAAATTTCTACTATTACAATCATCCAACAATCACTATTACATCAACTAATAATATAATATTACACGTACTAACTTTTCTCGCATTGATTTGACATCTACAGTAATAATCCTACCCTATAAAGTCTCATAACAAACACAGATTTTAATTATTCACCTTTATTTACAAATCACAGGATTTCAAAGTCGAATTTCCTCAATCCTACATAATCTTCAAACAAACATACCGCTGGATTTATTGACTTTGGGGGGACTAAATTACTGTAAAACGAATATTTTAAGACTAAAAAAAAAAATCAATACAATAAATATAGGTAACTAAAATTTAAAAAAAAAAAAAAAAAATGGGGGCTTACAAAAGGCTGCGGCCCTGATAGCAACCCTACAATAAATTTTATTAAACATTAAATATTGTTATTTAATTTCAATTTTAAGAATGAACAGTTCTAAACCATAATATGTAAGGTTTTACTGTGAAAATGAATAATTAAAAATAATAATAAAATAAGTTTGGATGGAAAAACGTTGGTTGTGGTAGAATCATGTATCCCAATAAATGTATTAATTTTTTTAAAATAAATCAAATGATGAAAAAAATATTGAAGGTTAGCATCAACTTAACGACATTCCATTAATCATGTTGTGGAAGAGTTTGGTATTTGATTATTGCAAAATTGACAGTGGATAGTTTTGGATCCAAATAAGCGTGGTTGTATTGTGAAATTAATAATTTAAAAACAATAATCTAATGAGTGGATGGAAAAACATTGGTTGTGGTTGTTAGGCCTTCTCCAACGCAGACGCAGATGAGCAACGCAAACAGAGAATTTGAGTTTTGACAACTCCAACCCAGCCGTAATTGTCAACCCAGCCGTAATTGTTAACTCAAATTTGTTACTTACTGTTCATAACTCAAACTTTTTTTTTAATTTTCTTTTATAATAATTTTCACTCATTTGATATTAATACACATATACTATATAATATTTTACTATGTAGATGCGTATTAGACGAACTTTGAGATATCTTCATCGAATATTTTTGAAAAATAGTGTAATTATTAAATATAAGCACGAATTAATAATAATAGAAATATAATTGGAATATCATACAATATTTAATACAAATTACAATGAAAGTTACTAAAACACATAAGCATTACAATATGTTAAATTTAAACTAATATTACACATCATGCTAAATTTACTAGAACAAAAACATAAACGAAATGCATTTAAACTCCATATATAATATGGAATGTTAGTGATAATCATTATATAATTTATATTTTTCTGTCATTATGTAATTTATTTGCATTGTATTGTATGACTAGATCTTTTCATTAATATATTAATATGTATTTGTGATGAATTTTATAATATAAGTTTGGTATTTTTTAATAAGATTTATAGTTTATAAATATTTATTTATAATTTAAATCAATTAAGTTCATTTTTTTATGAGCTTAATACACAAATATTTGATATTAAAGAAAATTCAAAAACAAATTAAAAGTATATAGAATATTCCAATTTGAGTTTGAAGGGTTGGAGATGGTGGCAAATTTGGTGGCAAAAATAAGATTTGAGTCCAAATTTGAGTTTGTGGGTTGGAGATGGCCTAAGAGCGTCTCATTTTTTTCAAATCTTGTCAGGGGTATTGCTCATCTTGCACATTATGTTATCCAATGAGAAGAATACAACACGGGGTATTATCTAGCAGATGGTATATACCCCAGATGGTCGACTCTTGTGCAAAGTATTCGTGATCCACATGGTCCAAAGAAAAGACATCTTGCAACCATGCAAGAAGCTTGCAGAAAAGATGTGGAACGTGCATTTGGAGTTCTTCAGAGTCAATTTGCAATTGTAGCAAATCCTGCTCGTTTTTTGGATGACAAATGATTTGCACGACATAATCACTGCATGCATTATAATGCATAATATGATAATCGAGGATGAACGGGATCTCAGTGCTCCGATTGTAGAAACGAGTGATGTGGCAACTCCAGAGGTAGAAATGATAAGTAAAGAAAACTCTACATTTCAAGATTTTCTTCGTCGGCATAGAGAAATCAGAGATGCAGATGCTCATTACAAACTTCGAAATGCATTGATCGAACATCTTTGGGAAAAATGGTCTAATTCGAAATGTTAGTGATAATCATTATATAATTTATATTTTTATGTCATTATGTAATTTATTTGCATTGTATTGTATGACTAGATCTTTTCATTAGTATATTAATATGTATTTGTGATAAATTTTATAATATAAGTTTGGTATTTTTAATAAGATTTATAGTTTATAAATATTTATTTATAATTGAAATCAATTAAGTTAATTTTTTTTATGAGCTTAATACACAAATATTTAATATTAAAGAAAATTCAAAAAAAATTAAAAATATAGAGAATATCCCAATTTGAGTTTGAAGGGTTGGAGATTGTGGCAAATTTGATGGCAAAAACAGGATTTGAGTTCAAGAGTTGGAGATGGCCTTAGAGCTGGAAATTTGAGTTTGGTCTGTAGCTAACGCAAACAATCCCTAAATAAGGAGGGGTTGGGCCATGGATATAGTGACACTAGAAAATAAGGCATTTAGGCCCAGCCCAACGGGCTTGATGGGCTCGAGTGGCCCGTTTGCCCAACTTTTATTTTTTAATATTACAAAGGCGAGTCTAATATTCCATTAAATTATTAAGCAATAAGAGTAGTCTTGTGTGAAACCGTCTCACGGATCTAATTTCGTGAGACGGGTCAACCCGACCCGGTCAAAGGTCAATGCCAAAAAGTCAACGATCAAAGTCAATAAGTCAACGATCAAGGTCAAAAAGTCAATGGTCAATTGTCAACGGTCAACGTCGATTAATGGTCGGTCAATACCGTTGACTTAAAAGTATTACATGATATACATAAAAGTATTACCTCATATACATGAAAGTATTACATGATGCTTTTATAGTTATTATGTGATATTTTCAAAAAGTATTATATGATATACATAAAACTATTACATGATATATACAAAAGTATTACATGATATACATAAAACTATTACATAATGATATTTTCAAAAAGTATGACATGATATACATAAAAGTATCACATCATATTTTATTCTCATAATATAATACTTGTATGTGT
The DNA here is from genome assembly GCA_946896805.1 of Scutellaria galericulata. NCBI lineage: Eukaryota > Viridiplantae > Streptophyta > Magnoliopsida > Lamiales > Lamiaceae > Scutellaria > Scutellaria galericulata. Next base: position 22,473,869 of record OX335784.1, on the reverse strand, counting down.
ACTATGTAATACTTTTATGTATATCATGTGATACTTCATAATGTAATACTTTTATGTGTACTATGTAATACTTTTATGGGGTAAAAAATGATTTCCCATCCCAACTATGCCCGATTTTACATTTTCTGGTAAAAACTTTAAAATATTGCACCGTACATACTGAACTTTGCACAATTTACAATTTACAGTATTTCGATCATTTTTTCCGGCCAACACACACATGTGCTCGGCACATGATTTCATTAAGGACATTTATGTCTTTTTAAAGTTTATACCAGAAAGTGTAAAATCGGGCATAGTTCAGATGAGAAATCATTTTTTACCCTTTATTTATTATACATTATATATATATATATATTGAATTAGGTTAAATATATGTAATGTGTACTACATGATTTATTTGAAAGGGAATAAATGAATTAATATACTAATATATGATATTCATAAAGATATTCTGGCTTGTAAAAACTATAAAAATGTAATATATTTGGACCCAAATCTTAACTCGCAAGTTTGGTTTCCCAATTCTGAGCTCACATTGGGTGGCCTAACTAATGTTCGATGAGTTTTCTAATGTTGATCTATTTTATAAAATTATATTCAATCAGCGATTCATAACATTTATTTTGTCCAAATTCATCACATATTCTACGAATTCATATTGAATATAATAAGTTTAAAATAAACACAACATACAAATAATAAACAAAAAAAATACATATTATATGAATTCATAGTGATCAATATAATAAGTTTGAAATAAACACAAAATACAAACAATAAACAAAAAAAAAAGTATTTTCCCAATTCATATAATATGTTTTTTTTATTATTTGTATTTTGTGTTTATTTCAAACTTATTATATTCAATATGAATTCATAGAATATGAGATGAATTTGGACAAAATAAATGAATTGAATCGCTGATTGAATATAATTTTATAAAATGGATCAACATTAGAAAACTCATCGAACACTAGTTAGGCGGTGAGCTCAGAATTGGGAAACCAAACTTGCGAGTTAAGAGTTGGGCTCAAATATATCACTCCCTCCGTCCCGCTCAGATTTGCACACTTTCTGTGTTCGTCCGTCCCATTCAGATTTGCACACTCAAAAAATGGCAAATAAAATTTACAAAATTACCCTTTACTATTCAACTTTAACACTACAAAAACAACTTTTTCTTGAGTTCTGTGCCAAAAAACAGTTTTTTCTTAACCTCCGTGCCCGTCCCTACGTGCAAATTTGAGTGGGACGGAGGGAGTACATTTTTATAGTTTTTACAAGCCAGAATATCGTTATGAATATCATATATTAGTATATTAATTCATTTATTCCCTTTCAAATAAATCATGTAGTACACATTACATAATATTTAACCTAATTCAAAAAAAAATATAAAATGTATAATAAATAAAAGGGTAAAAAACGATTTCCCATCCGAACTATGCCCGATTTTACACTTTTTGGTATAAACTTTAAAAAGACATAAATGTCCTTAATGAAATCATGTGCCGAACACGTGTGTGTTGGCCGGAAAAAATGATCGGAATACCGTAGATTGTAAATTGTGCAAAGTTCAGTTAGTACGGTGCAACATTTTAAAGTTTTTACCAAAAAATGTAAAATCGGGCATAGTTGGGATGATAAATCGTTTTTTACCCTACTTTTATGTATATCATGTGATACTTCATAATGTAATACTTTTATATATATCATGTGATACTTTCAAAAAGTATTACATGATACATATAAAAATATTACGTGGTGATATTTTGAAAAAGTATTACATGATATACATAAAAGTATTACATAATTTTTATGTTCAACCCGACTCGATCCGTCTCACAAAATGAGATCCGTGAGACGGTCTCACCTAAGACTTTGTCAAGCAATAAAACCAATTAGATGATGAATGATTGTGACTTTGAAATTTTGTGATTAATTGATTTTGAATAATTGTTAGGTAATTATTTACATTATGATATTATATAGTATGGTGGCTTGTTTATTTATTTATTTTGTCTCACAATTTAGTTTATTATCATTTTTTACTCAAAAAATAAAATTAGGGATTTTGAACAATTTGGCTATAATTATGTAGGTGCACGAGAGGATGACTCATCTAAATTCCAAGCTTTGATGGTGGTAATGTCATTTAACTTAACAATTGTTATTTCATAGAATCTCACTGCACAATATGATGTGTTTTGTAAAAAATGTGGTGCAAGTAATGTGCCCTATCACGAACCATATAACAATGTTTTGCAATTTCTCAATTCCTCTCATTCTCTCATCTCTCTTGTTAAACTTGCATTCTATCTTAGAACAACAGTCGACAAATCATCTAAAAGTATTTCAATAATCAAGCACTAATTAAGGTATGTAGTATGGCAACCAGTTTTATTTTTCAACATTTATAGTCATTAAAATGTTTTCTTTTTTTATCTATAAAATACTATAGAGCGAGGCTAGTAATGAACACATATTCGTCATGAAGTAATCAAATGATTGTAAAAATATTTTTCTAAATTAAACACTTATAAAATCATTTTGCGCTTCAAATTAAACATCATCAACATTAGTAATATTTGATTACTCTAGGTTGAAGTTCAATAATTTGTGGACGTACAATCTTTTTATTCATTTGTTTAATGTTTTGTTAACATCGATAAGTTTAATCTTTTTTCTGAACATAAATCAAACTTTATTTTTGCTTGAACCATTTCTATCTCATCCATTCATTTATTAACATCTCATTTCTCAATAATACACACCACTTACTATGTGTGTATCTCTCTCTTCTTTTAAAGACTTAAAACACCCATAATCTACATATTACATACAACATTACAAATAATGATAATAAATAATATATAAAAATCCGCATCCCGATCCATAATTCTCTGTCTAACACCTTTTTTTCCAAATCTAGTAAACACTTGACCACATAAACTAACTCGATGAGAAAATCAAAATTTCTCCGTATTTTGTTTTATTTTGAGTGATTTTTTTGTGCATAAAAACGAGAGTGCTTCACACACTATTCATGTTTGATAACGGCCATTGAATAATGTTAATAATTGTTGGTAAATGACAAATGAATGATGTTAGCATCGGTTGGCAGACATGACCACCAAACGTTATAGATAATGTTCGACTAAAGTTGACAAAATATTTTCAATATACAAATCTTGGTTGACACATCAATGTAGTGTTTAGTGGTTATTCCGAACATTATTAATTAGCATCGTCCGACCAACCAAGGTCGAACGGTGGTGAAATAATACCATAATTTTACTCGTCTCACATGATAAATTACATTTTCAATCTCCATCAAGATATCGTAGTCAATTGTTGATTTCTTTTGTTATTGAAAATTAATTTTAAATGTTCGAATTAATTAGAATTTGGTAGAATTGAGAAAGAAATAAAAAAAATGCTTGTACCATTCAAATATAAAGGAAGTAGGATTGAAACACGAGTGTATGTGTTTTAATTTTCACCATTTATATGTAAGAATATTTTTGCCAATTTACAAGACATTATTTTGATATAAATATCTTGATGAGTGTATAAATAAGCCTACATATTTTTTTTTCTTTTCGTGCATTTTAATTGATGGGTAAAATTAGTAGAAAATGGTGCGTCTAACTATTAAATGAACTATATATATATATATATATATATATATATATATATATATATAAAAGCAATTAAATGAACTCATAGCAAAAAACTGATATATATATATATTTTTTCTGTGTGTTTTTGAGTTGATGGGTAAAACTAGTAGAAAATAGACTATAGCAATTAAATGAAAAAAAAAAAGGGTATTAAATGAACTTATAGCATGAACTTGATTTTTGTTTTTTGTTTTTGAGTTGATGGGTAAAATTAGTAGAAAAAATCGTGTCTCACAATTAAATGAACTTTATAAAAAAGAAAGCAATTAAATGAACTTATAGCAAAAACTTGACTTTTTTTTTTGTGTATTTGAGTTGACGAGTAATATTAGTAGAAAATTGTGCGTTAACAAAAAAAAAAAAACAATTAATTAAATGAACTTTATAAAAAAAAAATAAAATAAAATCACTTGTAGCAAAAAATTGACTTTATTTTTAAAAAAAATTTAAATGTTTTTTGTGTGTTTTTTAGTTGATGGGTAAAATTAGTAGAAAATAGTGTGTTCACCAATTAAACAAACATTATCCCAAAAAAAAAAAAAAAAAAAACCAATTAAATGAAGTTATAGCAAAAAAAAATGAAAAGAAAGGGGAATAAAAAAGAAGCACACGAGGAGGAGTAACGTGGAGGAAGGCGACAGATCAGAGAGGTATGAGCAGACTCCGCCATTTGCCACATCACATTTTCTCAATATCAACGACCACAACAAGACCTGCACCTTCTACTATTTCTTCACTCCATCTCCACTGCAATCTCTTCAATTCCTCCTCTTCTTCTTCTTCTTCTTCTTCTTCTTCTTCCACATTGCAGCGGCGAAGTTCGAGCATCGGAGCTTCCTTGTTATCATCACCAATGGAACCACCGAGGCCGAAGAAAGTGAAGCACGAGATGGAGATGTTTGGCGACGTCCGAGTGGATAATTACTACTGGCTTCGCGATGATTCTCGATCCGACCCTCAAGTTTTGGCTCATCTCCGTGACGAGAATGCTTATACCGATTATGTCATGTCTGGTCTGTTCCATTCCATTCTCTCTCTGAGTTGGCTAATTGATTGGGGTTTTGGTTTGTGAGGATGGGTTTTTGATGCTGGGTTTTTCTGTCCGGGTAATTGATTATTTAAATTCGCTAATTAGTTAGGTTTTTGGCTTAGGAGAAGGGAAAAATGGATCCTTGATTTTGATTGGGGTGTTGTATATCTTTTGATTCCTTCATTTATTTTCTTGTATGTACTTAGTATATATACTATTTGCAAGGAATTGAGGAACTATTATATGTAAAAACACAACTACATATACAACATAGAGTTCATGATAAAGTAACAAAATTGGTTAACTACATTTTAAGTTGTGAATATGCGAGGTTCTATATACTATTTACATACTGAACTATTCTTGATCTTTTTGGTACCATAGATAGTGAATGCATGCATCATATCTGCACTTGTTTATTAGATCTTCAGGGATTAATGTTGTTTTAAACCAAAAAAATGTGCCAAGCTGTCTGATAACACAGATGCTCATTGAAGGGCACTTGGAAAATTATATTTATGTTGGAATCTTGAAAATGGCTCTTGTTTGGATTATCTGCCTCAAGATAATTCTGTATACATGCAATGTGTTTATAAGTGCCAGTTTCTGCTTATTCATTCAGGAACCAAAAAGTTAGAAGGTCAGATTTATAGTGAGATAAGAGGCCGTTTGAAAGAAGATGACATATCAGCACCCTTACGAAGAGGACCTTACTACTATTACAAAAGAAACTTGGAGGGTAAAGAATATGCTCAACATTGCCGCCGCCTTGTGCCTAATATTAGCGCACAGGCTACTGTTTATGACATCATGCCAACTGGACCTGATGCCCCTGTGGAGCAGATTCTTCTAGATGAAAATGTCAAAGCTCAGGAACATGTGTTCTACCACATTGGTGCTTTCAAAGCAAGATCACATTCTCTTCTATCTTTCTTTGTTTTTTTTCTCTTTTAATTTATAATTATTTAGAGCTCTTGCCCCTCTAAGGCAACTTCGTTCTTTTCAATTTAATTGTCCCACCTTTTATTTTTTTCAGTATTATTAATTGGTGTCGTCTTTCTATCCAGACTAGTCCAAACAATAAGTTGGTAGCTTACGCAGAGGACACTAAAGGAGATGAAATCTATACGGTTTATGTCATGGATGCTGTGTCGCAAACACCAGTAGGTAAACCTTTGGTTGGAGTTACCACAGACCTTGAATGGGCAGGCGATGATGCTTTAGTTTACACCACTAGAGATGAGATCCTCCGACCTGACAAGGTACAGATGTTGAATTGAAATATATAATGAGTGATTTCATGAGTGCGTAACGGAAATCATGTGATCTTCCTTTTGTCAATAAGAACAAACTGAATGACTCTTTACAAATAGAATAAACCGAATTCTTTCTGCCTGCTACTCACAAGGGAGGAAATGCTGTTGGATAATGGCTATGGAGAGATGTGCAATGGGAGATTTTATTTAGTTTTCTTCTGCCTTGAAGAATTTGTGTTCCTTATCAAAGAGAAGGCATATGGTATTTCAGGATTTTCTTGGGAATCCCTTTTGTTGTATGAAGAATTACTTCTTTTGTTCTCTTGGAAGCAGGAGATTGGAATGATCTCGTTTTCTTAATGAATAACCTTGTCAGTTATTGTTCTCGGTTGTTCTATCTGTTGGAAAAAAAATCTGCTCACTACTTCTTGTATTTCCCCCCTTTTGGTACATAATTTCCTGAACTATTTGAACCTTTTTGCAGGTATGGTTACATAAGCTGGGGACGGAACAAAATTTTGATCGTTGCCTTTATCATGAAAAGGATGACATGTTTTCTGTTGATATTGCTGCTTCTGAGAGCAAGAAGTTTCTGTTTGTTGAATCTGAGAGCAAAACTACAAAATTCCTTTTTTACCTCAACATCTCTAAGCCTGAAGATGGGCTAATTGTTTTGACTCCAAGATTGGATGGCATTGACACATCAGCAAGTCATCGTGGAAATCATTTTTTCATCAAAAGAAGAAGCGATGAGTGTTATAATTCTGAATTGATTGCATGCCCGGTAGATAATACATCAGCTATCACAGTTCTCCTTCCTCATCAACCAAGGTAAAAATGCAAGTAGCCAATAAACTAATCTGATTATAAATGAGGACATTTTCATTTTATTTTGGAACTACTTTCTCAACCACTGAGCTAAGGATGTCCCTTTTTGCTATAATTATGTTAGATTGAATTCACCTTTGACATATACATAATAGGAGCAATGATTTGTCCTTGGATATATAGCACAACATTTTCATCAATTCTTAATTGCAGTATGTATTAATCAATGAAACTTGGTTGTGGATAGTATCTTCTTCAATGCTTCAAATCCTATTACAACAAGGATTGTCCTTTAGAAAATGAGTTGGAAATATGTTCATGGAAATTTAATCTAATATAACTACACATATCCTGCCTTAAGGTTTACCTGATGGTAACATATTCTTTTTGACAGGTTGGCATTTTTCTGTTCATTATTGTCATTTGCATGTATTTGTTTATTTATTATTTCTGTTTTAAACCTCTTGTATTGAAATGGAAACTGAAGTAAATTTGTGTGAATTCCGAGAGCCTGGATCGTATCTTCTTGTACTGTCCTTTTTCTCATTCATTATGGAACAGGACATTACAGGAGCTGAATTTATATCGACTGCCCCTCAGTCCATTAAGGAAGGTTTTCTGTTAAATTTGGGGATTTGCATTAGTAAAAAATCTTAGATCCTATGGATTATGGTCCAAGCTTTATTGTGGTACCTTTGGTAGGAAGGTAGGAAAATGAGTAGGAAGGTAGGAAAGTAATAAAGGAGTTTTTGAAAATTTCGAGGAATCTCTAGATGAAGTGTGGGAAAAATTTAAGCTTAGGGCTGCTTGGTGGATATCATGACATATATGTTTTAGGGGATTATTTGTATTAGATGATTATTGAGATCTAAATAATGTACTTTAGATATCCTTAGTTGGGGACACCTTATCCCTTTGTAATCTTCTTTTATTAATAATTTTTTTGTTTCCTATCAATAAAAATAATAAAAAAAGAAAAGAAAAACAGAACCTAAATAAAGAAAAGACGTAATAAAGTGCAAATCACTGAATCTTAATTATACGAGAATGTTCCTCAGGTAATATTTTTAACCCTTGGTCTTCCCTATTGGGAATGTTGGCTACTAAAGGCTATATGCATAATTGATCTGTTTAGCTAAAACTCTTCCATTTGAACTAAAATTTTCAAGAAATTGAAATGCATATCCTTGCTATTGTTAAATTTTTATTTCTCTGTGGATAAAGTCTTGTGAGCAACTCGTCTCCATTCGTTAGAGTTCTGATGATACATTAAGTTGACATGTTTTATTACTTCCACCAGTGTGAATATTCAGGATGTGCAACTATTTAGTGAACATCTTGTGGTTTATGAGCGTGAAAATGGTTTGCCCAAGATAACAACATATCGCCTTCCAGCTGTTGGAGAGCCTCTTGACAGACTTCAAGGAGGTCGAACTGTAGATTTTGTTGATCCTATATATTCAGTGGATCCTTCAGAGTCGCAGTTTTCTTCTAGTATTTTGAGATTCCATTATAGCTCGATGAAGACACCTAATTCTGTGTACGATTATGATATGGACTCTGGGATTTCAGTTCTCAAGAAGATTGATGTGGTGAGTTAAAACTTAGCTATTAGTTCCAGGGTTGGATTTCCTTCTGCATGTCTATACTTTGGTTTCATAGTGCACTTGTTTCCCTTTGTATGCACACTTTATTTGATTTTGTGTTGACTTGATTCATCTTTCATTGTTTCTGAACAAAGTAACTAGCCTGTGCTGTGTATATCAATGTTCTCGATCTTTATAGTTACTGGTTTCATCCGTGGATTAACTAAGAAAAGTTAAGCAAATGTTATTTTTTGACATTACTGTGGTAATTTTATACACATTATCATAGTTATTGAATATTTTTTAAACTGTGTGAAAAAATCTTAGCAGATAAATTAAAACAGATTTGAGTATTTAATAACTATGCTTATGTGTATAAAATGTTCATAATAATCCTTTTTTTTTTAGTACTAAAAGATGTGAATGAGCAAAATTAGGAAGAAATTATCAAGGCTTTTGTCTGTGCTGATATCTGTGCTTTTTTGTTTTTTTCCTGTGTATTGTTCAAATTATGATAAATTGTTGTTTACAATAGAGGGCATAAATGACCTGAATAATATATCTTTAGTTAGATCAAGGGTATCTATTTTATTAGCGATGATATGATATTAATTATTATAATAAAAAATTGATTTTAAAATTATCAGAATAATAATAAAAAATTAAGTTGTTAAATTAACGGTATTATCTTCTATACTTGTTACATAGTTAAAGTTTTATACTAAGAGTTGCTGGTAAAAATTGTACTCAGTACATATGGGTCCTCTACAAGGTTGTAGGAAAAACACTCAAATTTTTCCATATGATCGGGTAGTTATGTTAAATCTTTTGCTCTCTTGGTGGTGCATCAGAATGTAAAACTAGAGAACTGATGAGATAATTCGATAGCCTAAGGGAATAGGGAAATATTTTGAACGCAACTAGCAGAGAAGGATCTGCCTCTTTGGATTATAGCTGATAGACATTGGATCATAAATGGTTGTGCATACAAGATTCATTCTTTACTTGTTATCTTACTCTTGCTTAAAAAGAATTTATCGTACTTTTGAAATAAAAAAATAGTAAAATCTAATAGGTCCAGTTGCTATTTGCTTACATTTTCAGGTCTTGGGAGGCTTTGATTCTGCTAATTACATAACTGAAAGACAGTGGGCCACTGCTGCTGATGGCACTCAAGTACCAATTTCAATTGTATATAGAAAAGATCTAGTGAAGCTTGATGGGTCAGATCCATTACTTCTTTATGGTTATGGTTCCTATGAGGTAATACATTACTTCATTGATTAAGTTTTTGTGAATTGACTCCACCAGGCAATTAGTTGCTTACAGTGGCTTAATACCATTTCTTATTGAATTTATATATATATTTTTTGGGTCCGGCTATCCGCATCCCCTAATCTTCTAAACACACCCCATTTTTTTTAATATTTGAATTAAAAAAATAAAAAATTATTTAAATTCCAAAATTACCCTTAAATTTAAAAAATTTGAAAAACAAACCCTACCCATTCCCCTTCCCTCCTGTTTGCAGTCCCTTCCCCCTCTTTTTCTTTAATTTTTCCAAAGTATAATGACAATAATATAGCAATATTATGATAATCATTTGATAAATCAACTAAATACGTAAAAATCGTGTGAAAATCAAGAATAAATTGTGTAAAAACAGGAAAAAAAAAAAAAAAAAAATCAAACTTGAGTGTTGTTCGATCCTGGTTAGTCGAACACACAGAGATGTGTTCGGCCACTAAGAATCGAACATGTTATAATGTGTTCGATGCCTGGTGGTCGAACACACATAAAATCAAACCCAAGTGCTGCCGTTCGACCCTGGTGGGTCGAACACACAGAGGTGTGTTCGGCCACCCGACGTCGAACATGATATAGTGTGTTCGATGCCTAGTGGCCGAACACACCTTTGTGTGTTCGACTAACCAGAATCGAACGAAACCCTCAAATTTGATTTTTTTTTTTTTTTCATTTTTTAAATGATTTATATATATTTTATTAATCCTTAAACTGAGTTTTCATCATATTTTCGTGTTATTGTTCCATTATTCCGGATAGAAAGTTAGTGAAATGAAAAAAAAAAAAAATCAAGAGAGAGGAGGACGGTGGGAGGGAAAAAGGGGGAGGGGAGTGGTTTTTTTTATTTTTAATTCAAGGGTAATTTTGGAATTTAAATAATTTTTTATTTTTTAAATTCAAATATTAAAAAAATGGGGTGTGTTTAGAAGATTATGGGGTGCGGATAGCCGCGCCCATTTTTTTTTCCTGCATGTTCTAACATCCACGAATAGTGATTCATGTGGTCGAAATTGTTGAAATTATCAACTGTCATATTCTGGATGGCAATATCCTTAATGGCTCATATTACTTGTCTTCTAACTGCTCATGTTCCAAACAGGTATGTATAGATCCATATTTCAAGGCATCAAGGCTGTCTTTGTTAGACAGGGGTTTCATATTTGCAGTTGCCCATGTTCGTGGTGGTGGTGAAATGGGAAGACCATGGTATGAAAATGGAAAGCTGCTCAAGAAAAAGAATACATTCACAGATTTCATTGATTGTGCTGAATATTTAATAGAAAAAAAGTATTGTTCCAAGGAAAAACTTTGCATTGACGGAAGAAGTGCTGGTGGTTTGCTAATTGGTGCTGTTATTAACATGCGGCCTGATTTATTCAAAGCTGCTATGGCTGGAGTGCCTTTTGTTGATTCCCTCACTACCATGCTTGATCCAACTATTCCCCTTACAACATCAGAGTGGGAGGTGAGTTTGCTTTTCCTGGTTGGCAATTTTTCTGAATATAGTTGTTACTTAATTGTTTCTTTGATTGACCCTGAAAATTCAATAGCCCTCAGTTCATCATCATCTGTCAATGACAGCCATCTACCTAATTGGTTTTACACAAATATTGTCTAGGATGAATGCTATAATCAAATGTTCTATTAGTAGAATGAAAATGGCCAGATAAGGACCTGCACCCATATTGAATGGCGATTCCGTTTGCTTTTCATCACCAGCTAAAGAACTTTCCAGAAGACCCATGTAACAAATAACCCACAAAACTTTCCCTGGACTACATTCGTTTTAGCATAATTTAAATTTGCACCCCATCTAATTTCTCAGAGGTCAAAAATCCATGTTCTACATGAATTAGGATGCGGCTGTAAGCCATTCATTCTGTATCAGCAAATGGAAGAGAATGCTTAAGCTATTCTTCCAGAAGTGGCTAAACAAACTGAAGCGATGCTTCCCTTAAGCTCTGAAAGCAAAATTTGGTAGAGACTATCTGAGATTAAGATGTTGGTATAGTTCTTGATGAGAAAAGCTGTAAGGAATAAACTGAAAAGAAAAATGTAATTAAAATGCATTTATTCTAATAAGCTGTTAAAGTTTAGGCACTTGTAAAAGTTTTATCTCTATAACCAAAGCGTGGATTCTCGTGTAATTTATTTGATGTAATTATTATGTAATCAAAATATATTGTTTTAGTCTCATCAGGTGAATCCAGATATCCTATGGATCAAATCTGGAGATAAATCATAACATTTCTCTAACAGAATATAAGTTGCAATTAAAGCATGTACACTCGTGTTTATTACATTTGTAACTGCAGGAATGGGGTGATCCTCGCAAAGAAGAGTTTTACTTCTACATGAAGTCGTATTCCCCAGTTGATAACGTGAGTTTCAAGTTAGATGCTTTTTAATGTTTCCATATTGTTGTAAGAATTATTATTCAACACGTTAATTATCAGTTCATTGAGTGCTAATATTTTACACTATATCTGTAGAATTAACTCACTCTTTTTACAGATCAAAGCTCAAAATTATCCAGCTATTCTTGTGACTGCTGGATTAAATGGTTAGTGTCAAATCAATTGTTAATACTTGTTTGTATCTATGCCATAGGGATAGAAAGAATGAGATTTCTTAAGCTAGCATACTAAACTTGAAAATCGTCATTCTATGTTAGCATCACTTCGATCCCTTAATAGAAAAGTTTGAAATATGCTATGCACCTGATTTTGTTTCTCTGTCTATTTGAAAGATTTTTATTTAAGAAAGTTCAGGAATCCTAGTTGTTTCTCATAGAGAAGGCATTTTATGAACTTCCTCATATACAAATAAAGGTTTCTTTCAATCATAATTGTTAGATGCCTCTTAAACATGAGGCGCGAAAATCCAAAAATATGTAAACAATCTAAAAAAATGAAAAATGTGTATACTTTGCAAAAATTGATACTCTAAATTGTTGAAACCATATTTAAATGTCAAGAAGAAAAACAAGTATTTGTTCATCTTAAAATGAAGTTCTGACCATTCTTTGATTATCCTCAAGAAAAAAAAGTTTTTTAAAACCTTAAAAGGGATCTTAAAAATGTGTTTGGGGTTGGACCGTGGCCTGTGAACAAGAGGTGTGCCTGAGGCGCTGAAAGGCGTCCATGAACCTCCCTGCCTCTTGCTTGTGGAGGTGCTTCAGCCTGTGCCCTCTGTGCTCACACCTCTAACAACTATGCTTTGGATACTTGTGATTCAATTATATTATTAATATTGCCTTTAATGTTGAATTAGCCAACGTCAGACCTGGTATTTTTGAAATTCACATTTCATTTACTTCATTAAAATGTTCCATGTATCTCTTCTTGTTCCGTCAGTCACCAACACAAAGGACCATGGATGGACCTTTTGCTTTTTTATGAAGTCAAGATCTATTTCATTTAGGCATAATCTGAGCATATTTTGTTTGACAGATACACGGGTGCTGTACTCAGAGCCAGCTAAATTTGTTGCAAAGTTGAGAGATCTGAAGACTGATGATAATCTATTACTCTTTAAATGTGAACTTGGTGCCGGGCATTTTTCAAAGTCAGGAAGGTGATGATATTATGTCATGCATAATTTGCTTCTTTCTCAGCCATTCACATTGTACTGCCTAATTTTCTGCATTGAGCTGAGCCTGGCCAAGAATACATATCAAAGGCATTATTTGTTCAATATCCAAATTATAGTTACATAACTCATTAGCTCATATCTTATGGCATTTGCACACCACTATGTCGAAGCTGTTTTGCATTCCAATTTTGTTGGTGTAATGTTTTGGTTTTGCTTTACTTCTGTAGGTTCCAGAAGCTGGAGGAAGAAGCCTTGATTATTACCTTTATTCTCAAGGCCCTAGACTTGGTTCCTGATCTGCCTTAGATTATATTGAAGCTAATACCAAACTAGCTGGTAGTCAAGACTCTTCTGGATTTTTTATTTTTATTTTTGGAGAGTTTCCTGTCTTTTTTATTTATCTTTTCATGAATTTGAACATTTTTTTTTGTTGGTTGATCTTCAGTAGAGAACATAACATGTTTCTCCGAGCATATAATTTATGTTACACCCAACAGATTCCGTTGGGTGCACTACAAAAATGCGGCGATATACCGACAGATCGTTTCTGATTTCCGACAGTTTTGTCGAGAAACTCATATAATTTTTTTTCAAAATTTCGATGGAAATTTCGTTGGTATTAGCGACGGAAAAATTTTCTGCCGGTTAATTAGCTTTACCGATAGATTTGTCGATGGAAATTCCGTTGCTAAAGTATTGACTAAAATTTCTGGTCAGTAATAATTAATTAAAATTTATAAAAATTATTTTCTATATTTTTCGCAATGTTATTGATGGAATATAATTTGTCAGTAATTATCGATGGAATTTCCATCGATAATATAAAAAAAATCGCTAAATTACTGAAGGAATATAATCGGTCGGTAATATTTTGATGAATTTTTTTCAATAATCTAAAATTAATGACTGTTATATTGTAATAATAATAATAATAGCATGTCATTTGTATAATATGGTTATATTATAATAATTACCTATGTGATGTATGTATGTATATATTGTATTATATATATATAATTAATCGACGTTTGTCTAGTGATATTAATATATAATTTATTGTTTAAATGGTTAGCGGTGATTAGTAATATTGTTATTGATCAACAAGATATATATAATTTTATTATTTATATTGTTCAAACGATTATACATATTTATTTTTTATTTTCGAATATATTTGTCAAAATTTTCAAAACTGTTGATGTCTAGTCGTGATTTGATTGTTGTGCCAGATGTTTCGACTCAATTTTGAAAATTCCGATGAAAAATGATTAAAATTGGAAAAAATTAGAACATAGAAGACTTAAATTGAAAAATAAATACTTCGTTGTAAAAAAATAAAAAGATTTTTGATCAAAATTGAAATAATCCTAAAATATTAAATTTTGACATAAAAGATACATTAAAGCAATGTTGAAAATTCTGACAAAAAAAGATTAAAATTGAAAAAAATTACTAGAATATAAAGGATTAAAATTAAAAAAATAAAACATAATCGTCGAAAAATGAAAAGATTTTTGACCAAAATTGAAATAATCCAAAAAATTTAAATTAATATGACATAAAATATACAATAACATAACTAAAACATACTCCCTCCGTCCCAGCTGAACTTGTCAACTCATAAATGACAAATTTTTTTTTACATTAATATCCCTATATTTTAACATTATTACAAAATGTCATCCAAAAATGTATAGGATTTGACTTGAGTCAACTGCATTTTCTTAACCTTCGTGTCCGATCAACGTAGACAAGTTGAGGCGAGACGGAAGGAGTATAACATATTTATGAGAATACTAAAACAAATAACATATTTATCTAAATATAAACACACAGTATAAGAGTGTGAATGTAGACGTCGGAATGCATGAGGATAACATCAAAATCACCTTCCAGTATCCTCATATAAATAAGATAAAAACTTCTGTAAATCAGTTGCACCACACCTTTATATTATAAATATAGTACTTTTATGTTATAAATGTAACACTTTTATGCATGTTTATTTTAAAAGATATAAATATTTGTATATAAAGATACTACATTTATAATATAAAAATCTTTCATACAACTCTTTGCATCAGTCCCACGATAGTGTTACTCTATAAATAATTGTGTTTAGACAAAATCGGAAAATTTTGATTTAGGGGGAAAACAGAAAAAAACAGTACTGAAGCTTATCCAACGTAGCATAGACTCCTACTTCTTCACGTTTCTCTCTCTACATTATCCTCACCACCTTCTTCCTGTACTCACCAGCCATGGCATTGGCACCTTCTTCAAATTCTCTCAAACTCTCTCACAATCACGATCACAATCAAAGCCTCGAACAACTGCTCGAATCAGCGCGTCCCTTCCTGCGCGGCGAGCTCCACACCGTCGATGAGAACCTGCCCCCTCTCGTGGCGGTGCTCCAGGCCGCCGGCGCCGGCGAGTGCTGGCACAAGCACGGCAGCTTTCTCGACCACCTCATCGGCGTCTACCGTATTCTCAAAATATGGAAGGCTCCAGACGCCGTTTGCCTCTGCGGCCTCTTCCACTCTGCTTACTCCAACTCCTACGTCAACCTCGCCATTTTCCCCCCTTCTCCCACCGGCCGCGACACCGTTCGCCGCCACGTCGGCCCCGCCGCAGAGCGGTTGATTCACCTCTTCTGTGTCGTTCCCCGGCAGCCGCTCATCCATGACCTCCTCCTATTCAAGTACACAGACGCCGAGCTCATCGACCACCTCCGATCATCGGAAATCGCTCTTAGCAAAATCAGGGGAGGAGAAGAAGTCGGAGAAGACGAGAGCTGGAGAGTGAAACTCCGATCGGTTTGTCCGGCGGAGGGGATCAACGTGAAGCACATCAAAACAGGGGAAGATCTGCTGGTTTCAAGGAGGCTTGTCGCCACTTTCCTTCTCACGACAATGGCGGATTTCAGTGACCAGCTATTCAGCTTTCAGGACGTCTTGTTCGAGAACTCCGGCGGCCGCCTCGATTTCTCCGGCAACAACACTCTGACATCACTGTGGCCCGGCGACGGCAAGCCGGGGATGTGGATGAACTCCGTATCACGAATGGGTGCAATATACAGCTTGATAGTGAGAGAAGAAGAGATATACAGATCAGAATGTGAGAGAAAGAATGGAACGGTGGTGGCGACAGGTAGAGATGAAGAGCTGGAGCTAGTAATTCCTCCGGTGTTCGATTGGTGCACGAAAATCGTCGATTCGAGAGATCAGATAGAAGCGGCGGATCTGTACTGGGAAGCAGTGTGCAAGGCGGCGGAGATGGGGGTGGAGAGGGCGGCGGAGGCGCTGCTGAGAAGCATCGAGAAGAATCCGTACGTGGGAGAGGGTTATGTGGTGTTGGCGCAGATATATATGGGGAAAGGTGAGTATGAGGCGGCGGCGGAGGCGGCGGAGAGAGGGCTGAGGAGGGTGGTGGAGTGGGGGACTCCATGGGATAAGAGGATGACGTGGCATGGATGGGTTGCATGGTGCAGAGTCTTGCTTCTCAAGGCTAAGGAGAAATCATGGCCCAATGATCCTTGGGGCATTCTTAATTTGGGCCTTGTTACATAACCAAGGCCCAATAATCCTTGGGCTATTCTCAATTTGGGCCTTGTTACCTAATTGTACTGCTGTTTTCAACTCATATGGTTAATGTATGCCATCATGTCAAAAAAATGTTGATGTATGTTGGAAATTAATAAACTATGTCTTTTTTTTTTTTTGCCTGCATGTATGGATATCTTCTTTTTACCTCCTCCATCCCAGGAAGATTATGAAAAGATTTAATTGCATATATTTGAAAATTGCCAAGTTATTCAATTTTTTTGAATTTTAGGAAAAAAAAAAGACTGTCTTTTAACTCTTGTAATGCAAATGAATTGGTGTCCGGAAAAGGTGTCACATCAAATGCTACATTAGATGCAATGTATTTTTCTTTTTTTTTAAGTCAAATAGAAAAAAAATTCAAAAATTATAATTTAATTCTGATTTTTTTTTTAAATTAACAAAAAGAAGTTACAACTTTTATTATTATTATAGATCAAATCACAATTTTATTTTTCGACGATCTGACTCCATATATTAGACTAAATAGCTTTGTTGTGTTAGACTAAATAGTTATGTTAACTCTCATGAGACACTTAATATAATTTATCGATCCTCATATATAATAAAATTGTTTAATTTAAATTACCTGAAACGACGTCATTTTGATGCAAACATAAAATATATTTTTAGAAGTTATGTGGGGAGAACGGTGAAGACGTGAGTGTTTTGTGAGATAGAGTTTGCCCAATTCATTTCATTTTTCACATTATTAATAAGTCAAACACATCATCTACATTATAATCATTTAAATAGACCTCCATCTCACAATGTTAATTCCTTAAAACAATCTCATAAGATAGTAATTACAACATGAAAAATTCTTTTTAAGATCTCATATCCGTTGAGAACTTGAAGCAAAAGGGAAGAAGCCTAAATCGTTCAATTTCAAATAGAAAAAAGTAACATAGTTTTTTCCCTTGATTGGTCGCCCTCCATTCAAAAGTTGAACTACTAAGAAATTACAAAATATTGGATTTAAATTACATCAAAGTATTTATATGCATCACATAATCACCGGATATTAAATAATGACACTTAATAACTAATTATTAATTAATTATCGACACACCTTTTTTTTTTTTTCAACATAAAATATTTGTCTTAATTCATAGGGAGGGGACTAAGTCTATACTCAAAATGTGGACAAAATTTTACCCGTCAGTTAAGGTGAATCTGTAGACTCTATAAATTATTCCAAAAAGTTAGCATAAATCAAGATTTGAGGAGTTGGAATTTGTGGACCATATTATTAGTAATACAAATTAATTATTAAAGAGAAGTTGGATTTTGTAAAAAAAGTAGGGTTTCAAGAATTTGAATCTACTGCGCTCTAATCTATTCACTATCACTATCACAACGGTAACCCTCTCCAATTTAATAACACATTATTAATTCAAGATTCATTAATGCATATGTTATTCTCTATGGTTTCTTTTGTTATTTATTATCTTATAACTCATCATCATCATCATCAAAGCCCATTTTTCACTACCCACTTGTCATAAATCTAGCACCAATAGTTACACATTCCTCATGATACTAGCTAGATCAATATTATTATGATCAATTGTCACAAGTAATATAACCAACATTTTTCACTATAAAGAGGGTCCAAATCTTACAACAAACCACATCATTCATCTCAGATATTTCCACCATCTTATTCCATGAATCAATGCTCTCTCCTCAATTCTTGACATTTACTATTACCATCTGATTGAATCTCACATCTGAAAATGCAGTTTCCAATGTGGATTCTCAGCATATTAGTGATCACAACATTGTTCTTGAGTCTATCTTCATCCCAATCATGTTCACAAGCTGACAGATCAGCTCTCCTTGGCCTGAAAGCCACCATCTCCAAAGACACGACGGGCATCCTGTCGACATGGACAGGTGGCGATTGCTGCAATGGGGGCTGGGAAGGCGTCGAGTGCACGACCAAAGGAAGAGTGAAGAGGTTGATCCTAGAAAGGCCATCATCATCACAAGATGCTTTCATGAAGGGCTTTCTCTCACCTTCTCTCAGCAATTTGAATTTCTTGGAGGTATTGGTGATTAGTGGGATGAAACAAATCTATGGATTAATCCCACATAGTTTCTCCAATCTCACTCACTTAACTCAGCTTGTTCTTGATCATAATTCCTTGCATGGAAACATCCCATCAAGCTTAGGCCTATTGACAAATCTGCAAACACTCTCATTGAGTGGGAATCATTTGATAGGTAAAATTCCTCCATGTTTAGGAAATTTAAGAAACCTGATGCACATGAATCTAGCCAAGAATTCTTTAACAGGTGAAATTCCTACAGCTTTTAGCACCTTAAAAAGCCTAGAGATTCTTGATCTCAGTTTCAACTCACTCTCTGATTCTATTCCTGAATTTCTTGGACACCTTACAAATCTGACATATCTTGTTCTAACAAGCAACAACTTTTTGGGTTCGATTCCAATTTCTTTGTTCAATCTGATCAAGCTTTCTGAGCTTTCAATTGATCAGAACCAACTGAGTGGAAGAATCCCCACTCAAGTTGGGAATTTGAAATCTCTTTATGTGTTGAGATTGAGCTCTAACAAGCTCATAGGTGAAATCCCAGATAGTATTTCTCATTTGCAGATGTTATGGAATCTTAATCTATCTAGAAATCTTCTTACCAATCCATTTCCCAGCACTGCATTTGCCAAGGGCCTTCCTAGTCTGTTATCCATAGATCTTTCTTACAATCGTCTCGTTTTACGAGCAATCCCTGATTGGATCAAGAACAGACAGCTGTCTAATGTTCATCTAGCAGGATGTAAGCTCAGAGGATCACTGCCAAACTTCACAAGGCCTAACATGTTAACCACATTAGATCTATCCAACAACTATTTCAGAGAAGGGATTTCGAGTTTCTTGGCAAACATGACAAGTTTGCAGAGTGTAAAGATCTCAAACAATCTACTCACAGCTCATATCTCCTCAATCACACTCCCAAACCAGATTTCCACTCTTGATCTCCACTCAAACCGTCTCCATGGCTCTCTCTCGAAGATACTGGCCAATGAGACGAGCAAGTTCTTGGAGGTTATCGATGTGTCCAACAATCAAATATCTGGAAGCATTCCTGATTTCAGCAAAGGCATGAACATAAGAGTGCTCAACTTAGCAAGCAACATGATTTCAGGCCACATTCCAAATTCAGTTTCAAACCTGGCGAATCTGGAAAGGCTCGACATTTCAAGAAACCACATAACAGGAGGAATCCCTACGAGCATTGGAATGTTGCTGAAGCTGCAATGGCTGGACCTGTCAATCAACAAGCTAACAGGGAAAATCCCAGATAGCTTGCTGGAAATAGAGGCATTAAGGCATGCAAGCTTTAGGGCGAATCGATTGTGTGGAGAGATCCCACAGGGAAGGCCTTACAATGTATTTCCTGCTGTTGCTTATGCTCACAATATGTGTTTATGTGGGAAACCATTGCCACCTTGTAGGGGTAACCAAATAAGAAGGAGAAGTCAGTAGAATGCTGACTCTATACATGCTTCTATATTCACTTTTGCTATGTACTTCAGTTACACATTCTTACATAGTTTTAGCTTCTATAATACTTCACCGCATCTTGATCTAAATGACAAAGAAATCTAACTCAACTGGTTCAAGAATCTTAATGGCTTTAAGAATCGAACAACCTTTTCACCAAGAGTAATAATCTACTGGAGCAAAAAACACAGAAAGAATGCAGACCGATTTGCAAAACCTGTGAAAAACCTTTACATCATTAAGCAACCACTCTCTACGAGTTCACTATATATAACAGTTACGGAGCAAAGATAAATTTAAAGCTGTTTGCTATCTTCTATTTTTATGGTCTAAAATATTTAAGAGTAACTTTTTATGGAACGATGTCTATGGATCGAGCAAACCAACATATAACAAAATAATTGCAAATTACGTGAAACTAAACTTTACTTTAATCTAAACATTTCAAACCGTTGCTTTTGGACACCAGCAGTGATAATATATGCCTCTTCTATGCTGATGTTCACCTATAAAGTCGCAAAATGGCTCTACAATAACAAGATATTCGATCTCAGGTGCCTTTACATCCATACAATTCAAGCTATTACAAAACTAAATACGTACAGGATGACCAAAATTCACTCTCAACAGCACTGCTTCTTAGCGCTGATGGTATGAAGTGTTTGATAACTTGAGCATCCAAAAAAAAAAAAAAAAAATCTCCATTCAGTGTCCGTTTTCAAAAAAGGCGGTCATGTTCAGAATGGTTCCAACCAAATCTGCAATAAACAAGATTTGTAAGTTAAATGACGCTCATCATGCTGCAGAAAGGACATCTCAGGTTGTCTGTGTATAATACTTGAACTATGAAGTAAGTGCTAATTAATATCAGCAAACACAATCACTTCCTTTTTCTGGAACATAATGCATAGAGTTTGAGCAAGCTGAATCTGCCAAAATAAGGGATGAATATATTCAGCTCATTTTTTTAATGTCTGGTGGAACTTTAAAATATTATAACTAATACTAAGGCTGCTTCTAATTGGAAAGACACTGAACTGACTATAGTAATGACTCAAGGAGCGTTTGAGCAGAGAGATAAAAACGGATCCTGAAAGGTTATAGTAATCTACAGATTTGGAAACTGCTGACGAGTGAGTCAAGTTCTTAATAAGATTGAGGCAACTGTGAGACATCATTCATATCTTATTCCACTATTAACAATTGTGGACATTTTCTAGTCCAGTTGCATATTTTAGATGTAGATTTCACCCACTTATAGCACCTAAGCCAATCCAATCAACTCAGCAAAATATGGTCTCTAGTGTTAGTGTTTGAAAGAGAAATATTGCAAATTAAGTTATCAGCAGCAAATATTGAGAATTAACTCTTATTTAACGTAGTGTCTGTTAGAAAGACACCCATCACCACATCGAATATGCACTTTGTGCCAGTATCAGTAGTGGTTAATTAGCTTAAGATTTAACCATGTATCTCTCAGATTTTGTTAAGCTAACTTTTCCCTGATGCCATTAGCTGCTAACACTATTTTTGCAAAACAAAATGGCGACAAAGTGTGATTGCAAAATTTCAAATTGGTACTCCAAAATGACATTGGTTGACAAAGTTAGGTCAATTCAATGCGCTTGCCATGGGAAAAGTAGAAATAAAAAAGATTATTGGAAAATATAATGACAAGAAGGCAATATCTTAATCTTGTGAAGTATCAATTTTGTATTATAATGGACAAGAAGGCAAACTTGGTACCCACAATGACATTTAAGGTGCTGTATTTAATAAAAAAATAAAGAGATTATGGATTACCTGGATGTATAGACATCATCAAGGATCATTCATGAAAAGCTATCTAGGCTGATTTACATGACAACAAGATCTTCTTTTCTGCCAAAACTAACTTCTCACTCAGACGTGATTCATGATGCATAAATTCAACGAACAAGTCTTTTAACTGCCTTGCTCTCTTGTAAGATTCAGTTCCTAAAAGTACTACTTCTAGTTCATCAGTTTTTATATGTTTAATTTCATCCTGCATGGAAACAAGTTAGGATGTCAGCACAATTTGGAAAGACATGTAATAGGAAGGTCAGGTGGTGAGTGCAAGTAAATATATGCATGCACACCTCTGCTTGTCATAATCTAATGCAAAATTTAACTTTCAGACCACAGGTTCATCACAGTAAAACAATTAAAATAGGCATAGAGTCTACTTTTTAATCCCCCATTTATATGTGTGTAAAGTGACAAAATGGGAATCTACTCATTGCATTCCCACAAATTGTTCTAGAACCAACAAAAGATACCAGACTTACCAGGGCAATGGGAATTAAGTTCCATATATTTGTTCCAAATGCTCCTGCCGATGCTTTTTCTGTAATGATCCATGGCCTGCATGAATATATAATTAATGACTGCTGAGTTACCATAAGAAAAGAAAAACCTCTACATCCAAGTAGTAAAAAGCTCGCATTATATGTTTCAAGTGAGAAGCCTGAGTAAGCATATTAGTGGATCAGTTGTAAAGCCAGAGAAACTAAACATTGGATGTGGTGCTTGGGAAAGATTATATGACAGGAAAAAATAGAGAAACAAATCAACACAATCCACAAAATCAGATTGCTACTTAAGATCAAGATTCTGTTGCTTGGACATGAAAACTGATCAAAGATTTGAAGATTTACATGATCATCATCAACTGGAAGTTTAGAACTACATACTAACGGCTACTGAGTGAATTAAAAATAGTAAAAATGAACCTTTTGGAATAAGTTGAGATCAGGATTCAAATTATATATACCAAATTATATTGCTGAGAAGACTTTTTCCCTAAAGAATACCTTCCCCTTGAAGACACAACCAAGTGGTTAGGATTGTCCAAGAAGTCATATATAATCCGAGCCCTTTTTGGACAATTCACCATGACAGCTCCTCTTGCAAATGGGTCCGACAGAAGTCTTGGAAAAACAAGTGCTAGTGGCAGAATGGAAGTTTGCTTGTAAATGAAGCTCTTGATTGATAAAGGGGTTATGTCTTTCTCCAAGTTACTTATCAGTATTAAAAAGTGATCATCAGCAATAGCAAAACGATCAATACCACAATGTTTCGGTCCCATATCTTCATCTAGACTCGCCCATTGGGTATTATTGATATTCCTTCCTGGATCTGCCATATAAATAGAAACAACATATAGATGAAGTCAAGAAGATAAAAAAGAAAAGATGTAACCAAATTAAGAAATAGCCTTCCTAAAAGAAATTCTTTCTCTTTATGTATCATGGAACTTCTCATAATAAGATTACAGCATATCTTGCTAATGCACCTAAACTGCAACAGCACAAGAATCTTCTTAACTAAAATATACGAAGTAAATTTTCATGACTAGATTCCTACGGCTTTAGATGGTACATGGCATTAAAACAAGATCAAACCTTCACACATTTGACTTTTGCTCATCATGCTAGTATCCATCTCCTGCAAATAGGTTATACAATCAAATCACAGAAATACAAAGATAATGAAAAACAGTGGCATTTAGAATCAACACCAAGTCTTACTGGGAGTTTAGTTTGAGATGATTCTAGATTCTTTCCAACAGACATCTCAGAAGATGTGATCGATTTGGAAGATCTGATCTTTTCTTTGGCCATTGTTGCAAAAGATGTGATTCTATTATCAATTTGAGTAGCAGGGTCCGCAATGCATATACTAGAGATGTTAGCAGAAGTTAAAGTACCACGGCCGCGACCATGCTGCCAGGATAGCAAGAAGATACACGAACACTCCTCTTCCTCACCAGCAAATGTATGTGCCTGGTTGTCCACCTACCAAACACAGGATGAAGCACCATGAACAGTATTAAAAAAACAAAGAAGGAGAAATTAAACCAACTTAAAAGATCAATAAGATATTTGCTTAGCATCACCTATTTCATAAGAAACTCAGAACCTAGAGTCATAGTATGCCTTGAAATATTTTATCACAATTCAGAAAATTTGATACAGAGAAGTTTTACAAGCATGCTTGAGATCCAATTCAGAGAAATTAAAATAAAAAAAAGACAATTACAGAAAGAAGTGCAGGCAGCAGGCTTTGCATCTATGAACGTTGCAAGAAGCCAATCATCATAACTTGAAGCCTTTTACGTTTTGAGAAGCGAATTATGTTGAGACCTCAATCAAAAACTCACTCCTCAACTGAAAATTTTGAGTTTTGAAAAAAGGTTTTAAAACATAAGCCGAAATAATCTATTCCAAAACTTCTTAACGTAATACTCTCTCTGCTGCAAGGAAAAGGATTCTTCAATTTCTTCTTTTGACTGTCCATGTGTGCATATTTTGTTACTAGAAATCAACAATAATTAATTTGTATGCCAACTATGCCACTCTATTAAATGCAAATAATTACTTGAGAAATGCCGACTTAGAACTTAAGTGCCATAACTAGCATTTTGTGTTTCATGTTAATCTGGTATACAACAAGGACAAAGCATTACCAACATACAGTTTTGAAGCTTGTATATTTTCAAATTTATACAACTAATAATTTCTATATAGGACAAATTTGGTAGAAAATATACAGAAATCAACTTCTAATTTCTAGTACACTCATCCTAGCACTGTTTTTCAAACAAAACAATAAAATCACACGGCAAAAGTTCACTTTGTTAGAAATCCACAACAAAGAAACTATCCAGAGTATAAAGCTTAACCTCTAAACATAGCAGATTGGTTATTCAGTTTTGGTTCCAAATGAGCTCACAAATTCTCTACCTACACTTTCAGGTTTTGTGAGGTAAAATACACCCAATGAACTATCCACTATTTACAAAAACACACATCCTAGCACGGTTTTCAAACAATAAAATTACGCTTAAAATAACATAATACGGAAATGAAGAGAGAAAAATAGTAGCTCACCGCTTCAATAACGGCATCATAAAATCTCAGATCATCGTCAAGGGTTCCGTGGGCGGCGCAGACGGTGGTTCCGACGGAGAGCTCCCCGCACTGATGATCCTGCAACAGACGCGAAACAGGTCGGAATCGCGCCACGAGCTCGTCGACTTGCGACTCCGTCTCGAAATCACCGGAAGATAGAACGATCTCGTAAACCTCCGACGAGCTCAGGTATTTGATCGTCAGTGTTTGGGCGTCAGAGTTGAGCACAACGTAGACGCTGTACCAGGCATCATCCTCGCCGGCTCTATAATCTAAATCGTACAGAGACATCAACTCCTCCTCAGATGATTTTGCACTCGCCATAATATGCATGTATGCGTAGAGAGAGAGAGAGAGCGCGTGAAGTAGCTCAGGAAGAATGTGTGAGGAGATGGATCGGCGAATTTTGAAAGTAAAAAAAAAAGTCTATTTAACGTTGGGCGGACTAAAGGCACCCGTCATTTTCCAAGGACATCTCATTTTTTATTTAAAAAAAAAAAAAAATTTATTTTTAGGGTTTGTGTAATTACTTTCGTTCGGTCATTATGACCGAACATACTTCACAGTGTTTGGTTAAGGTGACCGCATATTCGTCTATGTGTTCGGCCAGGATGGTCGAATACTTTTTTATGTGTTCGGCCAATCGAGACCGAACGAAACTGCTCCGGTTCAATCGTTTGTTTACGTTTTTTCCTACGATTTTCACACATTTAACAAATTTGTGGAATGTTCGTCATTATGTTGGCATTATATTTTTTAAAAAATTAAAAGATTTAACATAAAAAAAGAACGCAAAAAAATCGATCAAACCGACATAATTTTTTGTGATCGGGTTTGATCGATTTTTTTGGGTTCTTTTTTTTTTATGTTAAATTTTTTAATTTTTTGAAGAATGTAATGCCAACATAATGACAAACATTCCACAAATTTGTTAAATGTGTGAAAATTGTAGGAAAAAACGTAAAAAAATAATTGAACCGGAACAGTTTCGTTCTGTTTCGGTTGACCAAACACATAGAAGGACGTTCGGTCATCTTGACCGAACACCGTGAAGTACGTTCGGTAATTATCGAATGGAAGTAGTTGCACAAACTTTAAGGGTAAAATTGAATTTTTTTTTTAATGCCCTTGGAAAATGATGGGTGCCTTTAGTCCCACCCTTATATAGATTTAACATTTTATATAGATATAATTGTGTGAGATATTATCAAGTTATCAACCATTCAAATTCATGTTTACAGTTTATATCTATATTAATATATAAGTAGAAAATTGACAAAATTTATTGAAATGATACTTTTCCACTCAAAAATATCTTTATCATTAATATTTCTTCCCCCTTTGGTATAATTATGACACAATACTTCGTTTCCCCACATGTAATACTTGTTTCATCCCAAAATAAATGTCATTTTAGCAAAAAAATAAAAATATATCTTATAATAAAAATCATTTTAGAATCGCAAGATATATTTACCAATAATTGATATTTATTACATGTTAATGATTTATTTAATATTACAAAATACAAGTATATAAAATAAGATATATATGTAAAAATAGTTATGTAAATTCAAAAAAAAAATAATCATATACTCTGTTTTGATCTAAGCATTTATATTATTTTATCAAAAATTAAAATTTATCACGTGTTATGTGACAAAAGGATTAATTAACACTAATCTCTCATTTAGTTTTTTTTTTTTTTTTTTCATTTTAATATCTAGATTTTTATTTTATAATATAACTGAAGTTTGATGCATTATTATCGAAACTAATAGATATAATAAATATATATTCAATACACCTGTAGGTAGCATCTCATTAGCTCAATTTTCTTTCATTAAGTTGTTTTTGGATTAAAATATTTAATTTGAAAGGAGAATTGAGGAATGAATTCTAAACGGTTCCATACTAATTGAATTTCAAAATCTTATCAAAATCACACACTATAATTCGTTAAATGGAAGTTAAAATTCGAACTCGATCATAAAAAAAACAAATCCAATTATCATCAATGCATTTTTTTAATATGATTTTGAAAAGTATAACTGAAGTTCATCAATTAAACACAACTTTATAGTTCTCATGATTAGTAAAATGTGAAATAAAAAAGAGGATATTTAAGTCCAATTAAACTCTAATATTTGGAAGATTAAAAAAAAAATTAAAGAATTGGATTGAAGGAATAACGTATAGTTAATTTTTTTCGACTATTTGCCCTCACAAGATTGTCAAATCGGAATTTAAGAATATTTTTATTCTATGAATTACAAAGAAAAAAATATTCATGCTTGTGCATTGGACAAAAATAGTCTGAAATTTCAGACGAGAAAATATAATAAATCAATAATAAAATGTAATAATATAGTTTTAGTAAAAAAAAGATTTGAAATGGAAATGTATAACTTACTTTACTTTTATCATAAAAATAATCCTTCAGTAGTTTACCAAAAAAAGAAAAACTTTTTTCCAGTGGCAGTGGAAAGAATATCTGTAAAGGAAAAGAAAAGGACAAAAGCAAGAAAAGAGGCCTAAAAGTAAATAAGAACATGGATGAAAATTTCGGGAAATTTCGCCGAAATTTCGCCGAAATTTCACTGAAATTCACTTACTGAAATAATAATACACAAAAAAAAAATTTCGTCAAAATTTCGTCAAAATTTCGGGGAATTTCGGAGAAATTTCGATTTCGGTAAGAATGTGGTGTTTCGGAGAAATTTCGGTTAGTTTCGGTTTCGACGATTTTTATTTTTTTTTTTGATTTTTTTTAAATTTTTTCCTTTTTTTTTTTATGAATTTATTGCATAATTATTACAATTGGTTGTGTTTGTTTTTAAAGTGGATGATATATTTACATTGAAGATGTGGATTTGGACCCTTTTTAAGTTAAATTTTTTAAAATTTAAAATTTAAAATTTTTATTAATTGTGGCATGGCCGCATGAGAAATTATTGCTCTTTTTTAAAAGATAAATATTACAAATTATTGCTGCAGATCACATATTTTCGTGATGCGAGAAAATGATTCAGTGATCGTGCTGCTATTGCATCACGAAATACAATGATACCATGTAACTCTTCTTATCGATTGTATTAATTATTTCTAATTATTGATTTTTCATATATAAAAAAATTATGTGTTTGACATTTATTAATGTTTGGCAGCTGAGTGGTGGGTTATGTATGGTCAATCATCGCCTACACTTAGAAAATTGGTCATACGAATACTGTCACAAACAACGTCGTCTTCCGCCTGTGAAAGAAATTGGAGTACATTTACACTGATACATACTAAGCAGCGAAATCGACTTGCATATCCAAGACTTGAGAAACTTGTCTTTTGCTACTACAACATGCAGTTAAGATTACGAGATATGGAAGCTGAAAATGACAAGGTTGCTGAGCTAGACTATCTTGATATAGTTGATGTAGCTGCTGAATTTGGTGATGAGGAAGAAGATCCATTGTTCCAATGGATTCGGCCTGCCCACATGGACGACGCTGAAGGAAATCCCAATCCACAAGTAGCATCAGCAGCTCGTGAATGTGGCATGGATGTGGATCAGATAATGGAAGAACATGTTGGTGCTAATACTGGTGGTTCAGGATCTTATGTGGATACTTCGACAGATAGTGGAAGTAATGTTGGTGGAAATGAAGAAAATAATGATCGTGAAGATCAAGTGCATTTAAGTCCATTTACCTGTGAGCATGATTTCACACATGCAACACAAGATTCTGACCATGGAAGTAGAGTAGGGGGTGCAGAGATTGGTGCTATTGGAAAGAATTACGGAAAAAGACATGATTGGAACTGGAATCAAGATGAGAGCTCAAACACTGATATGGAATCACTTTCTATGAGTTTTGACTCAATGAATATGAGCATTGATCCTTACGATGCATATCAACCGTCATATTCTCACGGCAGACACAGCACTTCACAGTTTGATTGGACTAATCAAAATACATCTCAGTACCCACTACCTGAAATGTCACATGGAGGTTCAAACATGCATCAACCTAATCTACCAAATTGGGTCAATCCACTTTATGAGGTTTATGAAAGTACAGTTGGAAGAAATAGAGAAACCTATCAATGTTATCTTCATGATTACCTTGACAATTGGTGTAATATTTTAAGTTGGTATCAATATTGTTTGAATCAAGATGGTATGCCATCTTATTCATTTGAACCTCATAGGAGTTCAAACTATTATTAGTCCATGTATTAATTTTGTACAAAATTTGTCATATTATCATAACAAACAATGTTTATATAATAGTTTATCTCTATATTTGTTGTAAACATATCATTTTATTTGGAATTTCAGTTCAATATATGTATTAATGTTAGTTATAATATCCTGTAAACTACTAGATATATTTTTCAATTTTTTTTACAAAGTTTCCATATTTTTTTTAAAAATGTCCGAAATTTCCACCGAAATCGAAATTTCCATCGAAATTTCCGTAAAATCAAGGTACCGAAACTTTTACCGAAACCGAAATTTTCATCCTTGAATAAGAATAAATGGGGGTGAAGGACGATAATACCCATGCCCCTACGTCTCCTGAGCTCCTCACTACCCTTATAATTTAATTTAATTTCTTTTTATGAGTAACAAATAAAATAGGTTAAAGTAGTGTTTGTATGCACAAAGTGTATAGATCATGATTCATGTAATTGGGCGCGTGGCATCCAAGTTTTTTATTTTATTTTAATTTATGACATAACCTTTATGTTTACTGAATATAACCTTTATGTTTATCGAAAATAACATTTATTTACAAATATCATAACCTTTATTTAGACTTTTTTCAGTATAAAAAACATAATTAAAAGTTATGTAACATTTATGTTAACCGAGTATAACGTTTATGTTATATTAATATAACCTTCACATACATATATCATAACATTTAAGTGATATTACTTAAATTTTTTTCATTATAAAAATTCATTTAGTATGGCTTAACATTTATGTTATAATAATTTAACACTTATGTTATATTAGTATAACATTTATGTACAAATATTATAATATTTATGTACTTAAAGAATAACGTAAAGTTATATTATTATAACGAAAATGTTAAATTATTATGTATAAATGTTATATTATTACAACATAAGGTTTTGAAAGATTTTAAAAGATATTATAATTATGTTATACACTGCAAAAGGTTATGCGAACATAACTAAAAGATTAGGTTCCACAAACAAAAAGGTTAGGTTCGGCAAACTAAAATGTTAGACCAATATAAGTCGAAAATTAATAGAGTTTGAGTTAGGGTTTGGGCGCGTGAGTGCACATGAAATGTACCCTCAAATCAGGTCGACCCGATTGCACGGATCTAGAATCCGTACACCTGTTGGAAAAACATTTGTGTAGTCCAAATATGTCGACTCTATCCCTGTGAAATAAGAAAGGGACGCTATAACAAACTAAATCAGATTATTGATATCTAAATTTTTTTAGTGAAACTTTGTTTCAGAAATTAATATCTACGAGACAGTTTTATAAAAGAATTTCTCATTGCGATAAAATCATGTTTTCTGATGGTTGGTTCCATCATCTATGAAAATCTTCCTCGTAAAAAAAAATCACTGAAAATACATATGCTTCAAGTAATCCTCAATATTGATCAAACAGTTTATTAATTGTTTTAAATAATGAAAAATAAAAAACTATGAAAATGGTGAGCAAGCTAAATATTATTGTTATAATGGGTACAGGCTCATCATTATGTGTAGCAAAAAAATAAAATAACTATGAAAATGGTAGATACCCCATATGTTTTTGACTTAAATCATCATATATTTTAATTGCATTTTTAAATAAGGTGTGATCTTTTGTTGCTGAAATATCAAATACTCGGTATTGCAGGAGTATTAATGATAATTCTCTTGTATATATACATTTTACAGTGTACACACATGTTTCAGTTTTTTCATAAAAAATGATTGAGTTCGTTATGAAGGAGTATTGTATATTGAACCATCATTCATTTTAGGGTGATTCTATACACATCTCATAACTTACTAAACACACCCCAAACATTGTGTTTTTATATTTTTTATTATATTTTTATACCTTTCATTTTCATATAAATGAGGTGTGTTTGAAAAGTTATGGAGTGTGTATAAAATCACCGTTCATTTTATCCAACAATTTCTCGAAACTCGTAACTATTACGAAGTGATGATAATTTTCATTTTGTCATCAAACCAAATAAATGCTTAATTTAATGAGTCTTGTCAATTCTTATCCCAACAAATAAACCAAGTCATAGTGAATGTAGTATGAATAATAAACAGAGGAGAATCCTATTACATAAAGTCTCCATCATAGAGCAATGATAAAAAGAAGAAATCCCAAAGGTAGAACATAGAATTAAATCTCACATGAATATATACATATAAAGTCATAGACTATAAGAGTCAATGTGATGAGGGGGGTATGGTGAAGATGAAGACAAATTGATTGCGTATATGGAAAGGTAAGGGCTTTATATGCACCAAGTTTATCACATGTTTCAAGAACACAACCAAATCTCACATGAAATATAGTTAAGGTGTGAAGAGTAACAAATTTCAACATCCCAAAATGATAAAATGTTCACAGTAGGCAATTTTTAATATGTTTATCGGTAATGTATAATGATCTTATCTTTTAAAATTATGAAAATAAAATTAATAGATATACTAGATATCTGATATATTGGTAATTGACACATTAATTTGTCCACGATGAATATGGTAACAAGATTGTTTCAACATGTCTATAAACAAAAATACTAGATGAAATGTAATACAAAATTCAGTACAAAGAACAATGTAAAAAAAAAAAAAACTCTCCTTAATCTTGTCCTTCTCTAACTCCACTTGATCAATAACTCTACATGATACTGAGATGAAAAGTGTAGTAGAAAGTGATCCAACACCTCAATACCAAAAAAATATGCTCTAAAACTTTATTTTGTTTTTCTTCTCTTTTCCACATTTCTCTGCGGTTGCTGCAATATGGAATGATAGAACTAAGAAAAGTATGTTTTAGAACTTATTCTATTTTTCTTGCTGCAATATGAATGTTAGAACTGAGATTTATAAATGATTACCACTTTGTCAAAGTCTTTTATTTGTTAATTGTCATAATGAGAAAATATTCTTGATATTTATCAACTGTCATGATGAAAAAACATTTTTGAAAGTGGTGACTTGCTTTCTTCTTGATGGAACAGAATGTGAAAAGTCTTTTTTTTTTTTTTTCTCCTCAATCCACTCGACTTTGGAAAGATTTCTACATGTTTCTCCATCAATTTTGTAAAACTTAAACTTGTTTTCTTCTTTGCTTGATCATGAAAGAACCGTGTATTGTTGTTTGATGGAAAATCACAACTTAAAACGGTTTGGGCAGTGTTCTCTTCAATGCAAATATTGAAATGATTAGAGAAAATCAAAGATATCAATTATGTAATTTTAATAATAATAAAAAAATTAAAGAGAAAATCAAGAAAATATTTGATTATGAAAGTATTAAAAAATACTAGATAAATATGAAGTTTTTTCCAAATCAAACTCTTTCCATATCAAAATAAATTTTGGATATTATCAAAAATAACATAACAATCCAATATTTCTGTTCAAAAGCAATATACTGTGATTAGCATGATTTTTGAATTTGTAAAACATACACAATATAAAAATAAATAAAATTAAACTGAAAATTTGGAAACTTCTTCCCCAAAGATATTATAACGATCTTTTGTCACACCTTGTACAACATCTTAACCTATGCAAAAAACAACCATAAATGCCAACATATACTGGTACCAACAACTTAAGGTATTACTTAAATGTATTAAAATTTGGATCGGGTATCCCCTGATATCCCGAGGGGCACACCAACCCTTCTCAAATATTTAAGAGAAACTTTTCTAGGAACAATGTCTGTGGATCGAACAAACCAACATGCAACAAAATAATGGCGAATTGCATGAAACTAAACTTTCATTTTTGATTCATAAAACTAAACCTTACTTCAATCTAAACATTTTCAAACTGTTGCTTTTGGACACCAGCAATGATAATATGTGCATCTTTTATGCTGACGCAAAATGGCTCTACGATAACAAGATATTGGACCTCAGACATCCACAAAATTCAAGCTATTACAAAACTACAAAAGAAGAGTAGTGGTATAGCAGGATCATATATACAGGATGACCAAAATTCACTCTCAACGTCACTGCTTCTAAGCGCTGATGATATGAACTATGAAGTGTTCAATAAAAAAAAATCTCCATTCAGTGTGTTTACAAAAAGGACGGTCATGTTCAGAAGGGTTCCGAGCAAATCTGCAATCAACAAGTCTTGTAAGTTAAATGACGCTCATCATGCTGCAGAAACATCTCAGGTTATCTGTGTATACTTCAACTATGATGTAAGTGCTAATTAATATCACCAAACACAGCCATTTTCATTTTCTGGAACATAATGCATAGAAATTGAGCAAGCTGAATCAGCCAAAATAAGGAGATGAATGTATTCAGCTAATTTTTCCAATGCCTGATGGAACTTTCAAATATTATAACTAATACTAAGGCTACTTCTAATTGGAAAGACACTGAACTGAGTATAGTAATGATTCAAGGAGGGTTGAGCAGAGAGATAAAAGCAGATCCTGAAAGGTTATAGTAATTTACAGATTTGGAAACTGTGAGTCAAGTTCATAATAGGATTGTAGCAACTGTTGAGAAATCAACAGATAACTAATAAATGAGAGAAATTGAGACATCAACAGATAAAATAAATAACAAAAGTCACAGAAAATTGATGCTCAAAACATGAGAATTAAAACCCCTAAAACAATTTATGAAAACACATGTATGGAAAAGAGATCAAGAAAAAGGGTTTGATTCGAATTTTCATTCCATTTTTTCTTGATTTGAGCTTAAATTGAGTGAGAACTAAAAAATTAAGTTGGTGCTTTGGTTCAAAAAGAATTAATTTGACGTAGGTTTTGTGCATTTTGGTTAAGTTTTGAAGGAAATCCGATTTTTAGCTTGAGGGCAGTCATGAAGTTTTTTAGTGACTATGGTGGCGGTTCTTTAATGGTATTGGTGTATTTTTTACCATGATTTTCTGAAAAACGAAAGGAAAAATGATGTTCGTTTGAATTTAACTTAAAATATGAGGATTGAGACGAAATTTAGCGTTTTGAGGATTTTTCGGTAGCGGTGGTGTGGCCGGCCGCCGACAAGCTGATGGTTAAAGGAGGAAGATGTAGAAAAAATAAATGATAAATTAATTAATTAAAAGACAAGAATATCCTAAAAATAAGCACCTACAAGGAAATATTCCACCGCGGCGGTTTATTGGTACCATTTGCAAAGATTGGTGGTTGTATAGTAAAATTTCAAAGTTCAAATAACTTAGTGCAAAAAGGGTCATAGTCTAGCATGATTTTTGTAATTTACTCAAATTTCAAATTGGAACCTCAAAACAACGAGTTAGCCTCCTATGCAACTAGTGCATAGTGCAATCGGGTCGGTCCGGATCCGTATGTTTTTTTTTTTATACATGTATTGACTTTTATGTTATATTAGTGTAATTTTTATGTTATATTAGTATGACCTTTATATACAAATATCTTAACCTATGTAATACTTTAACTTTAAAAAAAAAATTCAGCACAATTTGTGCATATATACATTAATGTGATATTATTCATACCTTTATATGATATTACTTATATCTTTATGTGATATTACTAATACATTTATATGATATTACTCATACATTTATGTCATATCATGTATACCTTTATATCAACTTAGTCATACTTTTATATAATATATGAAGATACAACTAACATACTAAAATGTATGATTAGACAACTAAAATGTATGACTAACATAATCAAAAGGTGTAAAAAATATTACATGTTTACGTAATATAATGCAAAAGTATAAATGTCATAATATAGACATGCATATTATAATTAAAAGGTATACATATTTTTCTAAAAAATGCAGAAAATAAACCAGGTGTGTGAACAACCTCTTTAGGGCGTGTTGGAACACATACCGATATGTGGGAGCACGTGTCGGATCGATCCAAATTACATGGATCTAAATCCATGCAATTGGTGCATACGAGTTTTTGTGCAAAACGACATTAGTTGACAAAGTTAGGTCAATTCAATGCTCTTGTCGTGGTAAAAATAGAAATGAAAAAAAATATATTGGAAAAAATATAATGACATGGCAATATCTTAATCTTGTGAAATATCAATTTTGTATTGGGGTTAAGTGCAAAAATCAACCTAAAGTATGACTGTTTTTTCAATTTACAACATAAATATTTTTTTTATTCGATTGCAACCCACAGTTTAGAAGTTTTTCAAAATGCAACCTAAACTTTTTTTGGTCGAAATGCATTTTATAAAGATAAATTTGTCATTTCAATAGGTTTAAAATTGAAAAAATAAGTCGTACTTTTGGTAGCAAATTGAAAATGATCATAGATCAGGTTGTTTTTATCCTTCTAGAAGTCATACAAATCACGTGATGCGCATTAAAAATTGCCGAAAAAAAATTTAAGATTGCACTTTAAAAATCTCTTAAACGTCAAGTTACAATCGAATAAAAAAAAATTAGGTTGTAAATTGAAAAAAGGATCATACTTTTAGTTGATTTTTACATTTAATCCTTTGTATTATAATGGACAAAGAAGGCAAACTTACGATGACATTTTATGTGCTATATTTAATAAAAAAAATTGAGAGGTTATGGATTACCTGGATGTATAGATCATTCATGAAAAGCTATTTAAGTTGATATACATGTCAGCAGGATCTTCTTTTCTTCCAAAACTAACTTCTCGCATAGACGTGATTCATGATGCATAAATTCAACGAACAAGTCTTTTAACTGCCTTGCTCTCTTGTAAGATTCAGTTCCTAAAAGTACTACTTCTAGTTCATCAGTTTTTATATGTTCAATTTCA
Source organism: Scutellaria galericulata (assembly GCA_946896805.1). Taxonomy (NCBI): domain Eukaryota; kingdom Viridiplantae; phylum Streptophyta; class Magnoliopsida; order Lamiales; family Lamiaceae; genus Scutellaria; species Scutellaria galericulata. The sequence goes on along the minus strand of OX335784.1, from coordinate 22,437,505 downwards.
TCCTGCATGGAAACAAGTTAGGATGTCAATACAATTTGGAAAGAGATATAATAGGAAGGCCAGGTGGTGAGTGCATGTAAATATATGTATGCATGCACACCCACAAATTGTTCTATAGAACCAACAAAAGATACCAGGGCAATGGGAAGTAAGTTCCATATATTTGTTCCAAATGCTCTTGCCGATGCTTTTTCTGTGATAATCCATGGCCTGCATGAATATATTTCTATGACTTCTGAGTTACCATTAAGAAAAGAAAAAACTCTACATCCAAGTAGTAAAAAACTTGCATGATATGTTTCAAAAAAGAAGCCTGAGTAAGCATGTTAGTGGATCAGCTGAAACGCCAGAGAAACTAAACCATGTGGTGCTTGGAAAGATTATATGACCGGGAAAAAATAGAGAAACAAATCGACACAATCCACAAAATCAGATTGCTACTTGAGATCAAGATTCTGTTGCTTGGACATGAAAACTGATCAAAGATTTGGAGTTACACAATCATCATCATCAACTGGAAGTTTAGAACTACATACTAACGGCTACTGAATGAATTAAAAATAGTAAAATGAACCTTTTTGGAATAAGTTGAGATCAAGATACAAATTATATATACCAAATTATATCGCTAAGGAGACTTTTTCCCTAAAGAATACCTTCCCCTTGAAGACACAACCAAGTGATTAGGATTGTCCAAGAAGTCATATATAATCTGAGCCCTTTTTGGACAGTCCACCATGACGGCTCCTCTTACAAACGGGTCCGACAGAAGTCTTGGAAAAACAAGTGCGAGTGGCAAAATGGAAGTTTGCTTGTAAATGAAGCTCTTGATTGATGAAGGGGTTATGTCTTTCTCCAAGTTACTTAGCAGTATTAAGAAATGATCATCAGAAATAGCAAAACGATCAATACCACAATGTTTCGGTCCCATATCTTCATCTTGACTTATCCATTGGGTATTATTGATACTCCTTCCTGGATCTGCCATATAAATAGAAACAACACACATGAAGATTAAAAAGAAAAAAATGTGACCAAATTAAGAAATAGCCTTCCTAAATGAAATTCTCTCTCTTTATGTATCATGGAACTTCTCATAATAAGATTACAGCATATCTTGCTAACGCACCTAAACTTCAACAGCACAAGAATCTTCTTAACTAAAATATTACAAAGTGAAATTTCATGACTTCCTGCAGCTTTAGATAGTACATGACATTAAAACAAGATCAAACCTTCACACATTAGACTTTTGCTCATCATGCTAGTATCCATCTCCTGCAGGTAGGTTATACAATCAAATCCCAGAAATACAAAGATAATGAAAAACAGTGGCATTTAGGATTCAACACTAAATCTTACTAGGAGTTTAGTTTGAGATGATTGTAGATTGTTTCCAACAGACATATCAGAAACTGAGATCGATATGGAAGATCTGATCTTTTCCTTGGCCATTGTTGCAAAAGATGTGATTCTATTATCAATTTGAGTAGCAGGATTCGAAATGCATATACTTGCGATGTTAGCAGAGGTTAAAGTATCACGGCCACGACCATGCTGCCAGGATAGCAAGAAGATACACAAACACTCCTCTTCTTCACCAGAAAATGAATGTACCTGACGATCCACCTACCAAATACAGGATAAGCAACATGAATCATATTAAAAAAACAAAGAAAGAGAAATTAAACCAGCTTAAAAGATCAATAAGATCTTTGCTTAGCATCACCTATTTCATAAGAAACTCAGAACCTAGAGTCTTAGTATGCCTTGAAATATTTTACCACAATTAAGGAATATTGGATACAGAGAAGTTTTAAAAGCATGCTTGAGATCCAATTCAGAGAAATTAAAATACAAAAAAAAAAAAAAAACAATTATAGAAAGAAGTGCAGGCAGCAGGTTTTGCATCTATGAACGTTGCAAGAAGCCAATCATCATAACTTAAAGCCTTTAATATCTTGAGAGTCGAATGATGTTGGACCTCAACCAAAAACTCACTCCTTAACTGAAAAACTTGAGTTTGAAAAAAGGTTTTAAAACATAAGCTGAAATAATCTATTCCAAAACTTCTCAAAAGTAATAATACTCTCTGTGCAAGGAAAAGGATTCTTCAATTTCTTCTTTTGACTGTCCAAGTGTGCATATTTTGTTTCTAGAAATCAACAATAACTAATTCGTGTGCCAACTATGCCACTCTATTAAATGCAAATAATTACTTAAGATATGCCAGCTTAAAACTTAAGTGCCATAACTAGCATTTTGTGTTTCATGTCACGACAAGGACAAAGCATTACCAACATACAGTTTTGAAGCTCACATGATTTTTAAATTTATACAACTAATAATTTCTATACAGGACAAATTTGGTAAAAAAATACACAAAAATCAACTTCTAATTTTGGTGGAATTGCTGATATTGAAGTTTCACCCAAAAGAACAGAGTTGTATTAGAAAATGTTATATTTCATCTTAAACTATAATTTGCTAAACCTTAATAAGTTATATAACATAATACCACAGAAAATATGCGTGTATTTCAACCAGAGGCAACCAGATCATACGCACCTTTGTTAGTTCTTCAAAGAAAAGTTTTACCTTAAACATCTGAAATATGATGCAGAAAGACATTATCACTAACTTGGTGATCAAACTACTCAACTACCATATGCAACATTATGAAGTTGGTATGTGGTGGCCTGTGCCAGGCTACAACCCTACAACTTGGAGCCGTGAAAATTCACGCGGAAAATTATCATATAACTTCAAATGAAAGGAACAAGCATGGGAAATGCCAATATTATACTACTTTGTTAGAAATCCACAACAGAGAAACTATCCAGAGCATAAAGTTTACTCTCTAAACATAGCAGATCAGTAATTCAGCTCTGGTTCCAAATCAGCACACAAATTCTCTGTCTACACTTTCAGGTTTTGTGAGGTTAAAATACACCCAATCTACTATCCGCTATTTACAAAAACACATATCCTAATACGGTTTTCAAACAATAAAATTACGCTTAAAATAACATAATACGAACTCACCGCTTCAATAACGGCATCGTAAAACCTCAGATCATTGTCGAGGGTTCCGTGCGCGGCGCAGACGGTGGTTCCGACGGAGAGCTCCCCGCACTGATGATCCTGAATCTGACGCGAAACAGGTCGGAATCGCGCCACGAGCTCGTCGACTTGCGACTCCGTCTCGAAATCGCCGGAAGATAGAACGATTTCGTAAACCACCGGCGAGCAGAGGTATTTGATCGTCAGTGTTTGGGCGTCGGAGTCGAGCACCACGTAGACGCTGTACCAGGCATCGTCCTCGCCGGCTCTGTACTCCAAATCGTACAGAGATATCAACTCCGATGATGATGATTTCGCACTCACCATCAGCACATCTGACACTGTGGATGCTGCTCCACGATGAATATGCACGTATGCGTATATGTAGAGAGAGAGAGAGAGAGAATATGCACGTATGCGTATATGTAGAGAGAGAAAGAGAGGAAAGAGAAGGAGGGAGAGAGGGAGGGAGAGAGAAGAATTGAGAGGATCGGCGGTATTTTGAAAGTAAATTAAGCCTTCATAAAAGTGTCTGATGACTATATTACCCTGTTGAAATTCATTTTTATAATTCATATCCTTATCTATATTTATATTCATATAAAAAGGAAACTTGGCAAAATTTACTGTAATCACACTTTACCGCTCAAAAATGTTTTTATCATTAATATTTTTTTTCCTTTTTAATGTAGTTGTAACACAAGACTTTGTTTCCTCGTAATGATATGTAATTGAAGTGTTATCTAATAAATCATTGCTAAAGAATACTCAAAATTAGTTCAAAAATCATAAATCACATGAATTGACTGATGGGATCCCATTTTTTAATGGCCCAATCTGAAAATAAGCAATGCAAAATTTCATATTTTTTATTTAAAAATTGTTGGTTTGCTGTGCTAAATGACATGTGATGGACTTGATCACTTTTTTTGGCATGTTCTATGGCATATTAGAAAATGTTAAATTGTTTTTTTCCCTAAAATAGGAGATCCTAGTTGTATTTTATAATAGAATGAAGATTAACTCCATTATGAGACCATCTCACGGATTTTTATTGCATTGTGTAAGACGGGTCAACCTACAACTCAACAATTCACATATTGTTTGTGGGGTGATGGGACTCCGTCTTACGGTAACTATCTGTGAAACCGTCTCACATAAGTTTTTACCTAGAATGATTGATATTAATCTTTTCCCCCAACAATTAATGGGTGTGGCACAGTGTTTGATTTTAGCCATTTTATTTATATGTTTTTAATCTCATATTTTATTTTACTTTCACAAAATGAAAACACAATCTACAATATTGTTGATTATAACTTAGATTAAAAAAAAAAAAGAAGAAGAAAATTGGTCTCAAAAATAACACACGCTCATTAAAATTTCCAGGGAAATTTTTAACTCTGTCAACGGAAATAGAAAGAATATTTCATCATAACAAAAATCAAATGAATACATTTTAAAAAATTTATGAAAATCACTAATAACCTGGATGCTAAGTAAGAAACAATATGTATGTTTAATAAAATTAAAAAAGTAATTTAAAGTAAATGTTAAAAAAATACTTTATAAAATTATAATTACGAAAACTAAATAAATAGTTAAAGAAAATTTAATATATACTAAGTAATACTTTAACATGTATCAAATAATATTTTCTAATATAAAAAATGATATTTTAACACACACAGACTAATATTTCAGCCTATGACAAGTGATACTTTATATTAAGTGATATCTTTATATATATACGAAATAAAGTGATATCCTAACATATGTAACAAATGATACTTTTAACATATATACAACTGGATGGGTTTTAATAGGGTGTTACATTAAGTCATTAACATATATAAATATAATCAGGGATATTATATGATATATTTATGTGATCTTTTAAAATAAAACAAGTAATGTTTCATCATACAAATCAGGTATGATTTTAAAACGATATGATGCTTTAATATGTATAACATGAATTTTAGCATACAACAATCAATATTTATATGAAATGATATTTTAACATACAATTGGAATGTGATTTTTCTTCAATATATTGATCACAGTTCCACATTGACCTGCATTAACCAACTCATTTAGCTGCAATACCCAACCCATTCAACAAAATAAAATTTATGAAATTATCTCATATAATAATTTTTCATATTATAACTGAAAATTGATCTATGAGGATTGGGCATCATTTTAATTGACTTGTAAGTCAGGTAATTTTGATTTATAACTGAAGTTTGATGTATTATTATCGAAACTATTAGATATGTGATTTTTTGCATAAATCCATAATAAATATATATTCATCATGACTATGAGGCATCTCATCAGTTCAATTCTCTTTCATTAACTTGTTTTTGGATTAAAATATTTAAATTGAAAGGAGAATTGAGGAATGAATTCTAAATGGTTCCATATTATTTGAATTTCTAAATTTCATCAAACTCGCACTATAATTTATTGGAACTTGAAATTCGAACTTGATCATAAAACAAACAAATCCAATTTACATCAATGCATTTCTTATTATGATTTTGAAATTTATAACTTAATTGATCATCAGTTAAGCACAAATTTATAATCCTCATGATTATGACAAAGTAGTAAAATGTGAAATAAAAAAATAATGGATATTAAGTTCAACGTCAAAACTCTAATATTTGGAAGATTAAAAAAAAATGAATTGGATTGGTGGGAATAAATTATAGTTAATTTTTTCGACTATTTGCCCACACAAGATTCTCAAATGGGGATTTAAGAATATTTTTATTTTTATGAATTACAAAAGGAAAAAAAAATTCATGCTTGTGCATGGGACAAAAATTGTCGAAAAATTGTTCATCAAGCATTCTTCAGATGAGAAAATATAATAAATCAATGAATAAAATGTAATAACAGGGTTTTAGAGTAAAAAAGAAAAAGGATTTGAAATGAAGATGTATATTTTAATTAAATATAAGAGTAACACTTCCGTACAATTGGTGCACAGAGTTGCACGGAAGACATTTATGTTATAAATGTAGTACCTTTATGTACAAATATTTGTAACTTTTAAAATGAACATGCATAGAGGTGTTACATTTATAACATAAATGTACTACATTTATAACATAAATGTGCGGATTGCACGGTGCAACTGGTACACAGAAGTTTTTGCCTAAATATAATACTTTAATAGTTTACCAAAAAAAAAAAGAAAAACCTTTTCGAGTGGCAGTGGAAAGAATAAGTGCAGAAGAAAAGAAAAGGACAAAAGCAAGAAAAGAAAATTGGGCCCAAAAATATAAATTGGGGGGGGGGGGGGTGAAAGGACGATTATACCCGGGCCCCTACCTTCTTACAATTAAATTTCTCTAAATGAGTATCGAAGAAAATAGGTACAAAGATGTTGGGTTATTATTATTTTTTTTAACAAAATATAGTGTAGAAGAGGATATTTAATAAAATAATTGAACAAGTCATCACCATCGGTGGCGACATCAACTAATTGAATTATTTTTTTAATACTAGTCACCACTACCGATGGCGATCATCATAAAATTTAATACATTTAATGACCGATGGCGAACAAGTATATTTCGATAATATTTAATTTGCTACACTTTAATTCGTGTATTTTAAATATGTAAGTGCTGGTTATATTTATCGGATAAATATTATTATTCAACAATTCATTTTATTTGTAAGTTAATCTGAATTACTATATCATATATGGTTAGGGTTGTTATAATTAAAATTATGATTTAATATATCATATATGATATAATAATTAAAATTAATTTACAAACAAAGTGAATTATCGAATAATAATATTTATCCGATAATATAACTAACACTTACATACTCAAAATACAAGAATTAAGTTGTAGCAAATCAAATATTATCGAAATATATTTGTTCGTCATTTATCATTAAATACATTAAATTTTATGATGGTTGCCACCATTTGTGGTGGCCAGTATTAAAAAGTAATTAAATTAATTGTGTCACCACCGGTGGTGGCATGTATTAAAAAATAATTAAATAATGAAATGCGTCATAAATCGCCGTTGCCGGTGGCGACTTCACCTATTTTATTAAACTTCCCCTTTTACACTGTATTTTGTTGACTTTATAATTAATTTAAAATAGATTATTTATATTTATATTTTCTAAATAAGGCTTCATTTCACAATATCATATTACAATACCTCATTGTGATAAAAATCATGTTTTTCAATAGTTGGTTTTTCCACCATCTATGACTCTTTCAGTGGGATGGATGAATCTATTTTACAGTTTCTCATTCCCTTTCATTTGCTCTGCTTCTACCAAGGTTACACTTGTTTAGAAAATGAGTTTATTGTATGCCTCATTTGTAGATAAACGACCAATAAGACTCTCTTTATCCCCACTAAAATGATATGATCTTGAAAAAACAGATTTAAGAGCTAAACCCCCTACCCATATATCCTCCCAAAATTTAATGCCCATCCCATTCCAACTCCCCCAAAATCACTTACCACCATTTCGTTGTTAGGTAATTATTAATCAAGTATTTCATGAGAGATTATGTTATTTAACTAGAGTAATGCACTAGATATGTAATATAAAATAAACCACAATCAAATATTATTATATATATGCTTAATATAAAATAATATTTCTTATGAATTTGGACACGGATCATGCCATGTGTGTCTTATATCTTGAGCTCCTAAAACATCAATTATCTTGAATTTTTGTTTTTGGTTTTGGTTTTTTTTGCTAAAACCTCAAATATTAGGTAGTAGGTGTATTAATTACCGTACTCATATATATATATATATATATATATATATATATATATATATATAATTTTTAATTATTTCATAAAAAATGATTAAGTTTTTTACGGAATAGTGTAAATGAATTATCATTCATTTTATTCAACATTTTTTCGAAACTCATACTTATCACGAATGGATGATAATTTTCACTTTTTCATCAAACCAAATAAATGCATAATTAGACGGGTCTTGTCAATTCTTATTCAACAAATAGAACAAGTAAATGTAGTATGAATAATTACACTAAATCACAACTCAAACCTTCAAAGGAGAATCCAATTACATAAAGTCTCCATCATACAACAATGATAAAAAGAAGAAATCCCAAAGGTAAAACATACAATAAAATCTCACATGAATATATAGATAAAGTAATTAAGGTGATATGGTGAAGATGAAGACAAATTGATTGCATATATGGAAAGGTAAAAGTGAGAGAAAAGTATAAGGCTTTTATGCACCAAATCTATCACATGTTTCAAGAACACAACCAAATCTCACATGTAATAAAGTTAAGGTTTGAATAGTAACGCATTCCAACATGTCTATACACCTACTCATCCATAGGGATTTGCTATACTTAGATTTGGTTCCAACTTTGCTCTTTAAAGCTGCCTTCCCATTTAGGGTTTTTGATCATTTCTTGGACATTTGATCTTGTTGGAATCATCTATCACATTTCTAATATGTAATAATTAATTATTGATCTCATTGGATATACATGCATTTAATAATTGTATTGGAATAGGAGTTGAAACATTTATAAAGTGGAATAAAAGATATTAGGTGCATGTTTAATTATATTTAAACCTTTAGTGGCTTTTTTCATAAATGGAAGCAAGACATAATAAATGTGATGTTAGCTAGAGATTAAGATTGAGAAGAGTGGAAATTAATTGAAGTACAAATCCCAATTCCAAGCAAACAAGAGAATGAAAATAAATGGAGTGTTTGGTTACACACCTACACTTCACCATCTCATGTATCTATGCATATAAAATCAAGAAAAAGAAAATGATTATAGAAAAAAGGGTTAAAGAAAAGGGTAAGAAGAATAGCAGTATGGAGAAAGACAGGACAGAAAGGAGCATCATGCCTCTCTCTCTCTCTCTCTCACACACACACACACAACACAGAGTGTACGTACCAAAAAAAGGGAAGAGAGACGCTGCCACTGTGCCACTGCTCTCTCTCTCTCTACACACCACTCACTCATTATATACATACACAACCTACTTTCTTCTCTTATCATCCAAAACACATAGAGATCAGCATTGTAGAGAGAGGTGGATGAGAAATGAAGAAAAAGGGAGTAGAAGTAGTGGTTGTTTACTGTGATACAAATGGTGCATATGTTAATGGCAAGAGAATGTTGAAGATGTTTGTGTGGAGACTCAGAGCTGAGATCGTCAACAAGAACAAGAAGAAGATTAAAAACAGCTTCTGCTATGATCCTTTGAGCTATGCTCTCAACTTTGATGATGGCAATTTTGGCTTTTTTTGCTCTTAGCTCTATTCCCTATTATTCTCTTGCTTCATTTTTGCCTTCACTGATCAAGAGCATTAGATTTTAGTCATGGTTTTTCTTTTTTTCCCATTTTCAGAAATTTGCATTTTATGCAGTTGCTATGTCCAGCAAGTATGTATGGATGTAATTACTAATTATTCTTGAAATATATATTATTAGAATTTTACTTTAATGTTCTTTTGCATTTCTTATGGAAATAGCAAAATTTCAGTATGATATTCATATTATTCTTCAGTAGCTATTAGCATATTTATTTCATATGGTGAGAAAAAGGGTAACTACGTGTAGAAAGACAGATTGTCCTGGAAATAGCAAAGTCACATTGATTTTCTTTTTGGGTAATAATAGTACAGTGATATTTTTAATTTAGTCTTACTAAAGCTGTTTGTTTGGTTTAATTCTTGGCCAAGTATTAGTATTGGAGGCATTCTTTAATGCTAAGGTCAAATAAATTAAGTGAATTCCCACAAATAAAATGTGACCCGCGATACGGTCTCATTCAAATTTTAATCGACTATGCTTTCATTGATTTCTATATCAAATTACAAACACTAATTTTGAGGATAATAGACATTTGATTGAAAATTACAATATAAACCTGAAAATTAGTTAAATAAATCTAAAATTTTGCAGAATAAATATCTGAAGATTATTTAATAAAATACAAAAATAAACAAATAAATCTAAAATTATTTAATAAATCTAACCAAGTCTTGGATTCATATAAATAATAATAATAATATTTATTTACTACATTTGTCAAATGGGTGAATTCCAATTCACCCCTTTAGATTTACATTGAATATCACTTTGCCCCTTGTACCCTTGATTACATTATTTATTTACTCTATGTACCCCAACTCTTTGTATCACTTTACCCAATTTAGGTATTCACTTATCTTTGTGTATTTTTTGAAACTCATATTTGACACCCCATATAAAGGGATCTCTGATATAATAAACTAACCGTTTCTTATTCTTTTTAATACCAGAATATACTCAACAATAATAAAAAAAATAAAAAATAATAATAAAAAAACATGAACATGTTTCTTAGTTGATTTAAACAAAAAATATGGCGACTAGAGCGAGCTAAAAATAGAGGGTGAATAGTGAAAACAATAATTTGGCAGAGAATCTAATCATCAAATTGCTTTCTACTCAATCAGCTCAATCAAACAAATGTCTATTTCACATATCAGGTTACAATCAGTGGTCTACTGTATAAATTAGTAAACAAGAATGTAAGAATAGCAAGAGACCATTTAATCAAATGTAATGCCTCAAAAACTGTCTAAAATGTATTCACCACAAAATTGTCACAAACCTATAATCCCAATCACAAAATGCAGAAACTATGCTACATAATCAAGATTTCAAGAAAACAACAAAATGAATAAAGGAACTTGGCTTGCACCTTATGAAGTTTTCGTATGATCGACATCTTAATTGCCTGCGTCCCCATTCAAGTATATACAGCATCGAGCCATAGGGGAAGTGAGTGAATGTCTTGTTAGTTGTTACCATATCCAGCAAACTTGTGTCGGTTCCTCCAGATTGTAAGGAGAAAATGATGGAGCGTGTTTTGGTGCGAATACGAGCTTCCTACCTCTAGTTTGAGCATCTAACGGAATTCATCGTGTAATCCATAATCACCATCTTCATCCTCATTAAATACAGCACTATAGAAAACATATGGACTCTCAATCATCTCCTTTAAACTCAGACGTCCATCCTTGTCTGCATCAGCCTACAAAATTCAAATTGAATCTTTAAGCATTGTCCTACCAATTGCATTTCAACAGCATGCCGTGTTGACACAAATGGTTACAGATCTACAAGACTCGTCCGAAAGTGACTAGAATACTAAATTAAAGATTGCAGCCTGCAGAATCATCAGCTACAAGACTCCATTTTAGATTTCATACATTACTAAGAAACTTGGACATGGAATACCCAGACAGATCATATTTAAATCTATTGAACAAAGGCTCTAAGACATGCTTGATTACAGACTATTTTCTGCTGCAGAAGATCTTTAATTCAGCTTTCTTTAAGCTGCAAGAAATTCCAAAATGTTCTTTAAGTTCTAGTCCATTTGAATGTATTGTTTTCTGAATCACAACTACGGAATTTAGAAATTGAGATAAAGATAATTGTTAACTAAAAGTGTTTTTCATTGTACGTGTGATTATCTGTTTGATGTATTTGTGGGGCTTGAAGGACAGTGGCTGGGGATTGGGGAAGTAAGGATTGGGGACAATGTGCTATATCATTGCAAAATGTTAATGTTGGTGGGGAAGCGGTGGAGAGATGTTTTAGAAGTAAATACCCTTAAAGCAACCATTTCAATAGTTTCTGACAACCTCAAATAATTGAGAAGATAGATCTTCTAGATTCAGATTTTGCAAGAAAGAAGAGAATATAACATCTTAAATGCTTATATTTTATGTTACCTCCATATACTCATACCATGATAAGGTTAAAACAATAGGGACATGGTGAGACCATGAAATTACATGCAATGCGTGTCGAGGTTTTTAAAGGACATTCTAATCTCACATGCATGCAGGACCATTACAATTAATAGAAGCCTAATAATCATTTTTTCCGAGGAAAAACAATCTTACTTGTAATAAATTCTGTGAGCTGTTGATGTCATCCACACTCTACAAAGGTAAAATAACAGGCATAGAGAAAACCCAACTTCATCTTTATTTCCTTAATCTTATTCTCCTCCTTAGTAAAGTAGCTAAATCAAAACATAAACTTAGAAAAGTATCAGAGCCCCCAGGAGGCCAAGACCAATAATGTCATCCTTGCAAGTACAACAGTCACGACAAAACCCCAAAATTGCACTATATAGGCACTCAGACAGCAAAACGATAAGTTATGCACTATGTTAGCACTCAAAGCACAAATTCAAGTATGATTAACCACCTGAAATGCATCCTGATGGCATCATCCATCATATATAGCGTCCATATAGTATATATATGTTAATGTTTTGTATAATACCCTTCCTCAAAATCAACTCATCAAGGTAATGGGCGCAGTAGAACACATTATCAATTAGATAAATCTCCACTGACTGAACTCATTGAACAAAAACAACAAAAGTCATTCAGATACAGGCACTAAATACCTGATTCATTATGTGCTCAGTCTGCTGTTTAGCATAGTAATGCTCTGATGGGTGAAGCTTTCCAACGATGGGTAGTAATTCCGTGTCAGACAAATATCTACAACAGAAGTAAATAAGTATAAGTTACCATTCACAAAAGCATATAAAAAAATAAATCAATCAACTCAGATAGAAATGTCCAGCTGATTACCCATCATCATTTTTGTCAAGCTGGGCAAACAACATTTTAGCTGGGGTCTCTTGTGAATCATCAGTTTCATTTAAAGAATTTTGTCTCAATTCATCATAATTTCTGATCAGGTCAAAGAGCCCGTGGAAGAACTCTTTGAAGTCGACTTTGCCATCTCTGTCACTATCTCTTTCCCTGAAACACACAGACGACAATAAAAACACATATAAGTTTAAAAAAGTAAGCAGCATGGAAAAAAAAGGTCTTCATTCAGTCAGATATGAAGATAACGGCAAAGTATCATGAGACAATGAAAGAGAACATCATGATTTCAATTATATGCTCACCCAGATATGGCAGTTGATAGTCTACTTATTACCAATCTCAGCTGAATCAAAAACCATTTATTATCAGGTAACATCGGTGTTAAATGTGAGGTGTTTGGACTATGTACGATTTTGGAACTCTCGAATTCCAGCCTTGTTTGTACTAAGATCCTTATTCTAAAACTCTTAATTCTCTCAAAAACCATTTGATGGGTCCTGCCTATCATTTTCATATAAATATGATGTGTGTGTGCATAACATTTATATATCACAACCATCAATAATCCAATCTTCTAAAAAATTACAGCACCACACACTTGGTGGGTCCCACCTGACACACACACACACACACACACACACACATATATATATATATATATTCATATTTATATCATCCAATCAAGTATAAAAATGCAACACCCACCTTTTCAGACATGATTTGACATTTATAGTAAAAGTTCTCTCCGTAATCCTAAAACAAATAATGATTCTTACTATTCACCAATACTCTCAAATTGAAAACTTGAAATTCTACAAAAAAACAAGACTACACACAACCTTAATGATCTTAATTCTGTATTTTCTGCCTGCTTTTATTCGGTGCTTCATGCTTGAACTAATGTCTCAAATTTCCTTGATTAGATATATTAATATTGGAAAGCCACCAATGAACAGATAGATATGTATAACAATCCCTCCACTGAATATACATGAAAGGCATAACTTGATAACATTAAGAACCAAGTTTTGTAGCAATTTTTCTGTTTAGGTAGGATAGAAAGATGAACAGTTGCAGGTAACTACAACTTCAGTCACATATTCCAAGATAGAACAGTACAAGTTCTATCTACAGATATGCAAACTGTTTTTTAACCACATAGGTATATATGCATCAGTTAATAAGATCTATCAAAATATCTGTCAACAATAATCAATCTTTGAACAGTGGAATAAAATGGGATAATGTTACTACAGGAAATTTATCAGCAATGCAAGAATACAAACTTCAACTTAAATTAAGAAGATAACAACTCAAAACAAATGGAACAACCAAAACCAGTTTGCACAACATAAAAACCAGGTGGAGGGATGTATCATGCAGTGGAACCATGGTATCCCATTATTAAAGTTGGAACATAAAAAAACCATTAATTTCTATAATTATGTTAAAATAGTACTAGAGAACAGTCATTCAATTTAGCAATGAATGTTTTGATCAATATCTTAAGGCAATAGACATCATTCCTGGCTATTGAACAAGCAAATTTGACACTAGGTGGGCAAAAGGGAGGGGAAAATCATGAGAACCCAATTAGAAAGTATCATGACCTGATGGAGAAGGAATAAAAAATGCATTTAGGAAGCTATAAAAAAATTGAGGAAAAAGGAGCATCAAGGGAGCTAAATATTACAATTGCATTCAGCAATTTGGATTATAAAATGGTCAGAGCACCTTATTTCTTCCTTGCACAGCCAGAGAAGCAGCTTCTCATTGTTGGTATCAGCTGGATGAAGGAAGCTATAAGATCAAAAGGAAAAAGATTAGAGTCGGCAGTTAATGATAAACACCTAACATTGAAAAACACAGTGCGAAAAAAGATCTAATTCATTTCCTTCAGAAAGATAAATTTTGTAGTTGATCAAAAACTCACTCATTGAACTCCGTATTATTCAAAAGACCATCATTATCTGCATCAGATGCATTAAAATGCTCCTCGTTCCACCAGCCCATATCGTATCCAAATGAATTGTTATCTGGAAAAAGTCATTGTCAAGAAGCATACTTATAGTACACACAAGTCTCATTTTCAAAGTCAACGTCAATATATAGTGATCAAAGCTGAAAACTATCAGACACTATGATGAGGGAAAGTAGTATAAGAACAACAAAAGAAAAGGAGAACCAAGTGATTCAAGTAAATGGAAATAAAGGGTGCTTCCAGATATTCCATATCCGACAAAAGTCATATATACGCCAGATATTCTATAATAGATAAACGTCGTGCATATGTAATCATCATGAAACCTACATATTCTACTCATTTTCAACTTCACCATGCAAAAATGGTTAGTTCTAATTCAATACATCTCATATGAACTTGAAGTTATCATTATTTTGGAAAGTAGTTTATAAGAGATTCAAAAAGGTCAATACTGAGATTATCCAATATTATCTTGAATCTGGGTGGCCAAGAAACTGCGGGTAATAAGGTGGAGAAAAATGTCTATTTCATGACCAAAAGCAAAAGGACCCATAATAAGTCCATTGAGGTTCCTAGATCAACATCATGGGTTTCTCCAGCATACATTGAAAAAGAAGGAAATTGATGAATTCAGCAGTATTGAAAATTTGAGCCATGTAATGGCAGCATCAACTCTATTGCAATGTTTAGCTTCCACGAAACCTATAAGGTCAACCCGGTTGGGCAGTTCAAACAAAAGGAAAAAAAAAAAAAAAAAAATATATATATATATATATATATATATATATATGTGTGTGTGTGTGTGTGTGTGTGTGGTTGAAGATGGTGTGTCATCCTCATTTGTCAATATTAAGCCAATTGATTAACCAAAACGAATGTCCCACTGGAGCAAACTGATAAAATTATAAATCATCAAAATAGAAAACTGGTAGAATCATAAGTTTTGTGAAGAGCAAAAGCAGATTGATCAAACTAAATCACAACTTTAGTACTTTTCATATTCAAATATATGTCTCATAACTCGAAAGAGTGTTGCAAGATGAACCTTTAAAGTTTAAACAATGTAATCTCCGTATTAACAACTCTCTCGAGTTATTGACATTCATATCCTCTACAAGGAACCCCTAATTTGAAGAGACACTAAATTCTCAACCATGAAATGCAAACAAAACAGATAAGAAATCCTAAATTCAAGAAATACAAAAGTGAAGCCCAATTTGCCATTAAAAACTACAAGGTTGAAAGCACCACAATCTACAAGCTCACAAGTATATGATACAATCACAAGAAATATACAGTATAATCAATCTTAAGAAGAGAAAAATCACCTGAGTTTCTAACCCAGCTAGGAGGCTCATACTCATCAAAAGAGACAAAACCATCTTTATTTCTGTCATGCGTTTCCATCTCCCTCCGACTCCTATGCATTGCCTCCCTCTTCGTCTGCAGCAAGGTCCACTGAGTCAACTCGGCCTCGCTCACATACCCATCCCTAGGGTCGACATCAATCTTGGGGAACAAAACCACCAGCCTGTCAGTCACATTGAACCGCGCCTCATTGTTCAAGTAATCCTCGGCGTCCATGAAATCCTCCCACTCGGGCTGCGACTCGTGACCCGGCGCCGACAGAGTCGACTCGGGCTGGGAATCGGGGCGGTGAGTCTGTAAGTAGTGTTGCTCCCATTTTTTGTCCTCGCGCCTGAGCTCGATGTCGGCGACGAGGGGATCGAAGGCGGCGGGGCGGTCGTGGTGGCTGAGAGGGTTTGCCGGAGGAGAGAAGGAGAAGGTGGAGCGGATTTTGAGGCGGCGGTGGCGGTGGCGATGGGCGTGGGGCTTATCGTTGTTGGAGGAGCGAGAGACGAGGAGTAGGAGGGCTATGGCTACAGTAATGTAGATGATGACAGACGTTTTGCCCATCTCCTCATCACACGAAGAGAATCAACTTCAGAAATACATTGATACCGTTGATGTGTCTGCAACTCACCATACAGGTGAGGAAAATGGCTGCGCCAAGTGAATATGAGGTGTGGATTGGATGTTTTCTCTCTCTAGGCAGAGAAGAGAGAGAGAGCAGATCTCTGGTTGAAGAAGAAGATTGCAGTGCAAGAAAAGCAGAAGCAAATCAAGCTGTAAGAATTTGGAAGAAGTTTGGAATCATCACTTTACAATTTGGTTTTAATTCTTCAATATTTGATTTGATTACTCTTTTGGGAAGGACTGTTGCGCTACCATTTCTAAGGGCACCAACTAGATTTTAAAAAAAAAAAATTACAATTTTATTTTTAGAGTTGTTGAATTAGTTTCGTTCGGTCAGGATGATTGAACGAACTTCACGGTGTTCGGTCAAGATGACCGAACGTCCTTCTATGTGTTCGGTCGTGATGGCCGAACATAAGAGTGTTCGGCCAACCGAGCTGAACGAAACTGATTTGATTTAATGGTTTTTTGCTACGATTTTCACGCATTTAACAAATTTATGGAATGTTCATCATTATGTTGACATTACAATCTTAAAAAAATTAAAATATTTAATATAAAAAAAATCAATCAAACCCGATCGCAAAAAAAAAAATTTAATATAAAAAAAAAGAACACAAAAAAATCGATCAAACCCGATCGCAAAAAACGCAACCCGTCACCCGTCGTGCGTATTTTTTAATGTTAAATCTTTTAATTTTTTTAAGAATGTAATGCTAACATAATGACGAACATTCTACACATTTGTTAAATGTGTGAAAATCGTAGCAAAAAACGTAAAAAAACGATTGAATTGATCAATTTCGTTCGGCCCCGGTTGGCCGAACACATAGAAGGACGTTCGGTCATCTTGACCAAACGAAACTAGTTCAACTACCCTATGGGTAAAATTGGATTTTTTTTTTTAAATCTAATTCTTTAGAAATCTGGTTGGTGTCTTTGGTCATTCTCTACTCTTTTTTCTCCAACTCTTTGCAGATTGACAAGTATGAGCGAAATTCCAATTCTACCCTTCAATCTTGTCTGTCCATACAACTATGTTCATTAGGTTTAACTTAGGGTCTATTTTGGATTGTTGGATTTGAGAAGATATTTGAAATTCTTAATTGTTTGTTTGGATATATGTAAATTTTGGGTATTAGAGTCAATTAGATTTCTTTTTTGATAAAAACAAGATTTATTCATGAGTTAAGAGCAAACAATATCAAGACGTGCCCCGATATAATTTGGTGGTTCCGCCCAAATAATCGAGTTAGCATAGGAACGTACTGCTTGTGCAATAACGTGAGCAACATTGTTAGTTTGACTCTTAACAAAGCATATATATGCTTGAGGAAAAGTTGAAAGAAGATATTTACAATAAAAAATAATATTCCCAAACTCAGTATCCATCTTTTGTTAACTTTTCATTGCATCCGCAACCTTCTTAGCATCCATTGCAAAAATCACTTGCATGAAACCCAAACTTTTAACCTAAGATAGGGCTTCCTTGAGTCCTACTCCTTTAATACCCAAAATTGTTCCCAGTGGCATGAACATATAAACTATTTAAATAATTGGCAAAAGTTAGAACATCGATCACCTAAGTTAGTAAAACCGAATCCAAATAATTTACACATACCTTCAAATTAAAGTTACACAATCAAGAATTTAACAAAAATTCACTCAATGCATACACAAATTCATATAATTAATTAAAATTACCAAATTTAAAATAAATTACACATAACTTAAAATTGAGTGTCCAACAAGAAGAGTGAGAGTTTGATGGTGGAGATATTTCAAATACAATTGCTATCAAAAAAAAAAAAGTATAATAGAGGTTAAATTTTCTTTAACTTAAAAGAATAGGATACCAAAACAAAAATTATAGAAAAGCAACATGCAAACTTGAACCTACAAATTGAACAATGTAACAAAAAATTACCTCACCAACTTGAAGAGCAAGAGAGAAGAGAAACCAATGAGATGAGCAAGAGAGTATGAGAGTAAAGGGAAGAAGATGAGCAAAAGCAAGAACAAGAGCAATAATTCACTTCCTACCTACCAATTCACTTGCCAGCCACCAAAATTTACTGCATATATGTGACTATTGAATGACTTATGTGAATTCGACTGAAAAATTACTGCACGATTCTTGTTTATGCAACTTTTAATTAAAAGAAACACAAAAGTTGCATTTGTTGGTTACGGCTGTTGTGGCAGAATGGTGATGTCAGAAGTCGTTGCTACTGTGCTCTACTTTTGTCAAAATAAAAATAAATAAAAAATTTACATAAAGTCGTTAGGCTTATATGCGACTTTGTGAAAAAAAGAAAAAGAAAAAAAAAACAGAAGTACGGGGCTATGTATGAGTTGGCAAAATTGTGCCCAATGTCTGCAATTTTGCCTACTTTTATAACCATTCCATCAAAGCCGCACTTTATTAAAACAAGTTTAATTTTGCAATTTTTATTTAAGTTAACCGGTACCAAAACAATGATTTGAAAAAGTTGTCAAGAACCATGTAACAGTGATATAAAAGCTAATACATTGACCTCAAGAAAATAAACGTGTTCATTTATTCAATCTGTTTTTTTTTTCCTCTCTAATTTTCACCACATGTTGGTGCCTACACCTTATTGGAAAAATGTGATTTAATCCATTAATTAAATTTTGTTTGAACACTCATTTTATTTATAACCAATAATATACTTCAATCTCATTCTTCAAATGGACAATTTAACTTTGTGGTTTATGTGAGGTTTGAAATTGTTATTTTGACGGAACTATTGTCATATATCATCGAAAAACAATATGAATAATAATTGTGATTTTTTTAATTAAAAAAGTCGAGATTAAATTGAAATCTTTTAAAATGTGTCATATTTTGACAATATGACATCTGACATGATGGCTACATGACACTTTCGCCAAATAAGTGGATTTCAATTGTCGAAAATAAAATTGCAACAATTAAATTTAAATCGTGGATACGGGATACCTAATTCAGGACGCACTTTTCTGAAATTCAAACACAAACAGCTAGATAAAGTTATAAATTCTTATCAAGGTTGATACCTAAATGCACAGATTGTTCACAAAATTAAATTGATTGCACCAACTAGAGCTTAATCGCATAGACAAAATCCTAGTAGGGTCTTGGCTCTATCTTATGCAAGTGTATACTATTAAATGATTTTACAAAACATGTGATGATGTCTTATTTGTGTATGAATTTTCTTATTCACTACTTATCGGACTACTAAAATTAAATCCACAACCAATATTTGCGTGAAATATAGATAAACAAACAAAATCAACCATTTTATTTCTCGAAATAAAAAACTGAGCTGATAACAAACGTCAAGCATTTATTTTGTCAAACTAAAGAATTAGGATACTTAAAAAAAAAAATTCAATCTGAAATATGTATATATTTCTAAATATATATATATATAAATATATATATATATATATATATATATATATATATAAAAGAAATAGAAAAAGTACAAGAAAAAACCGAACAGAAACGTTCACCAAGAAAGGAAACCCCATTTGGCGGAGCATTCAATCTGCTGAAACTCTCCACTTCACTCCTCTCTCTCTCGTTTTCATCGACGCCCATTTTTCTTCAAATCTCCCCCACCCCACCCACTCCCTCTACATTTCCTCTGTAGAAGAAGAAGAAGTGAGAGAAGAACCAACGCTGAATTCTTCTTCATCAGGATTGGATTTTTCGCATTTTTCTTAGGTAATGTATATGTGCTCTTGAGTTAACACCGCATTGATTGATCCTTTTCTCTAATTCTTCGCAATGATTTTATCTTATGCTCTTCGTTTGTTTGTTTCAGGCGGATTACCTGATTGGTTTGATCTGAAATGGATTCTGCGGCCATGACATTTTGCAGTAAATCTATCTGCTCACGTCCTGTAAGGATTCTGCTTCATATGTTTCTCTTTACCCTTTATTATCGCGTGAAGCGAATTTTCTGACTCTCCGTTTGTTTTATGCATGTTGAGAGATATGGATATGTTTTTATGTGTGATGTACTTATTCAATTTAAAAGGACCTTTTGCTAATGTTGAAATATAAGCTGCTTTTGTTTCTATTTGATGATTTACCTGATCTTCTTATTTGTTGTGTTTAATCTATTTGTATCTATGAACGATCAATAAACTTACACATAACTTTTAGTTATTAGATGATGCTTAGGTTTGTCGCCTTTCATGTTGTAAGGAGAACCTCTGCTGCTTTTTCTTTTTTTGTCTCATCATTTGTTACATGAAAATTTTCTTCACCATGTGTAGTTTGTTATTTCAGGGCATTCAAAAGAATTAGTGAATAGCTGTGCTGAGTGAATTCCATGGCTAAGATGATTAAAAAGCCTAATGTTTTGGGTTTCAGTGAGGAGCCAATTTCATTGAAGTAAATTGAAGTTTTAGAAAAAGTCTTGACCTTCTGTCATTTGTTTGATGCAAGATCAACCTTGTCATTATGCATATCTGCTTTGTGTTATGGAGCATGTATTTCTTTCTTTCCTTCTGTTTATCAGAAGTGACATCTTTTGCTTAATAAGTTCATATATTTGCAAGTTCTCTTTTATATTGACGTTGTACCATCATCAAACTGGTGCTTACTTTCTTACTGATTTCTAATTATCTTCATTTTGACCTTTCAATTTTTGAGATTTTGTATAGCATGTGCGTCTACCATAATGATAGTTTTTCTCCGTTTATTATGTGCAAGTGCAACACATCCTTTGTTATTTCATCAATCTAAATTGATTTAATACATAGTTTGTCCTGGAATTAAAATTTATGTTGTACTACCTTTGGAAGGGTTTATTCATGGAGAGCACACCAGGAATTAGGAGCTCCCAGTGTAGCTTCATGCTAGGAAGTAGAGTTAACTTCCCTCGACAGAGGGTTCAGGCTTCTCGAGTTGGTAATAAATCTGGAAAACGTGGTGGAGCCTTTGCTGCCACATGTGCTGATGATAAAATTCTGGTGGCTAACAGAGGGGAGATTGCTGTTCGTGTCATCCGGACTGCCCATGAAATGGGTATCCCTTGCGTAGCTGTTTACTCAACAATAGATAAAGATGCTCTTCATGTGAAACTTGCTGATGAGTCTGTTTGCATTGGAGAAGCACCAAGCAATCAATCGTAAGGCATCAAGATTTTTCGTTCATCTTAAAACATTCGTATGATTCCCTCATATGTTTTCTAAACACAATCTCCATATCTTATTGTATAAATTCATTTTTTATTTTAAAGGTACTTGGTGATTCCTAATGTCTTAGCTGCTGCCATCAGCCGTGGTTGTACTATGCTGCATCCTGGATATGGATTCCTTTCTGAGAATGCTGTATTTGTTGATATGTGCCGAGAGCATGGAATCAACTTTATTGGACCAAATGTAAGCATTTTAGATCACAATATCTATACAAAGTCGATGGCATACTGCCTTTCCTTTGAACTTGGGAAAGTTGTCTTTTTCCAGCTAAGTCTACCACTCCTGTAGTAACAATGTTGGCACTATTTGTGATCAGATAAATTCAATAGTATCATGTACTTCTATTTTCAGATAAGCTATCTTAGAGTTTAGGATGTGTTTATAACTGAGCTAAAATGCAATGACACCTTGAGGTTCACCAACACCAGCAGAATAATCCTCAATCAGACAAACTCTGTGTCCTGCCCATGTCTGGCATCCCAGTAATTCTGCCACCAGTGATTCGTCTATCAGTTGAATAATACATGTATGCTAATGCATTATCAAACCACCAAGAGTTCAGGGTACCCACCAAAATAAAAAATAACATAAAAGAGAAAACAACACAGACACATGCAGACTTTCTCCCTTACAAATCTGGTAGATCTAGTCATTAATTAAGATTTCTGAGTGGTACTGCGCATGAACTTATGTCCATATTCTGGTGGTAGAGGGTGGATATAGGGCCCTTCAGATAGGAGCATTCCGTTGGTAATTTCGAGATGTCTGGAATTGATGATGGAGATAAGCAGGAATTGCTGTTGTGTGTATGGGTCAGAGATGTAAGATGTTGGTTCTTGATGTTTCGATTGCCACTCTAGCAGATTATGACTGCTTCCCTAGGATCCTTAATTTATTCATTTTGGATGTTTCTTAAATACTCTCAGGAATCAGGATACATATTGTCCACTCTGGCATAAAAGGTTATTCCTGCCAAACTAGAACAGTGAATTTGACAAAAGTAGTATGTTGCTGCCTGATATCGTTACTCTCTTTCAAATAAAATATGGTTCTCTCAAATTATGTGTTTCAAAGTATAACATTCTGAAGTTCCTGAACACGTTGAAGATATTGACTATAAAACTTGAATTGCAGCCTGACAGCATTCAAGTGATGGGTGACAAATCAACTGCTCGAGATACAATGAAGAAGGCTGGAGTTCCAACTGTCCCTGGAAGTGATGGATTACTACAGGTACTGCATTTTGCAAAGATTGATGATTCATGAACTTATCCTGGTAAATCCAATACTGGATCTGATTTCTGATGTTCATCTTTGTTTTTCTATTTATCAAATGGTCTTGTGATTGCAGAGTACTGAAGAAGCAGTGAGACTTGCTGATGGGATTGGTTTTCCTGTCATGATCAAGGTAAGTCTAATACATATCCATATGTATGAGATTGCTCTATAGCTCTTCTATTATCTTCTTTGTTTTTTTTTGACCTTACACTTTGCTCATCTCCTTTTTTTTTTTGTTTTCCTCAAGAGTTCTCAATTATGCATTTGATAGTGTGACATGGATTTGCATTTAAATAAAGTTGCCTCAAACATATCATTGTATATTTTTATGGGAAATTCCATAGAAAAAGATGTGCTAACTAAAGCTTCTTCTGAAGGCAACAGCAGGTGGTGGAGGACGTGGAATGCGTCTTGCCAAAGAGCGTGATGAGTTTGTGAAGTTGTTGCAGGTACTCCACTTTAACCTCAATTTCCTTTTTTACTAATTTTTTGTTATATACTCTATCGATGATATATTATTTCTCTATCACCTGCTGCGACAAATTATCCCAATAAATTAGAAACTATTTGGTAAGCATTTTTTTCTTTTGTGAAAATGCTTCTTTTTCCACATGAGATGTATTGCCAGATGCCTCGCATACTCTACTTGTTTAAGTCAAATATTGAAGAATTGAGTTTCTGGTTTATCTGATGTGATTGACTATTTGATGCTGTTCGAACCATGTCTTTTCTTCTGTTCCTTTCTCAATAACTGTTATACTATTTTTGATTTATAATATTAAACACTTATATTTTTCAAAAAATTTACCTTTATTAGATTTATTTATTCACTTATTGTTTATTGAACTCTGTGTCATACTGGAGTATAATTTTTGTGATATAAGCAGCATAGCTTTTTGCCCCCATCAACATGGTCTCTCTTGAAATCTTCCAATATTTTTGTAAATTCTTTGTCATGAAGTTCATGACAAAGTGCGTGCCTCTTTTCAACAGCAAGCTAAGTCTGAGGCTGGAGCTGCATTTGGTAATGATGGTGTTTACCTGGAGAAATATATCCAGAATCCAAGGCATATTGAGTTTCAGGTACAATTATAAGTTATAATATTAAACATTCGGTTTAACCAAAAAGACTTAATTGAATATATGGTGATTATATGATAAATCATAACCGAATTGATATTGTTCATGCGAGGAATTACACTACAAAAATCTGTTTCTGAAGTCCTTGGAATGTTATTTAGATTTTACTTCCGGAAAATGCATTTATGTTATACCGTTTCTTATCCTTAAAAAAAAAAGTTAAAGATTTTATCCTGAGACATCTTTGGTCCTTGCAAACTGTCTCAGTTCTGAAGTTCCGGACTGACTATATAAGTTGTCATTTTACAACATAGATGGGAATACATGTAAAAACTTCTCTCTTTTCCAATACCTGCCCCATTATATCTTTTCAAGATCAATAATTACCATATGTATATCTTGATTTTTCTCATTATAATGCACACAATCTTCTTATTAAATGTATATCTTTCAATCTAGACCAAACTGGTATGAAACCAAATTGGTTATCTAAGTATTAGTCTCTCTCAACCTTGTTTCTATTGGCTTTTCCCACAATGACACTTTATTTTTATACCTCTATAATTTGCACAATTTTGAATGTCCTCATTTTTATATAAATGTATTGATACTTTTTTTCTCCATTGATCAGACATTTTCTTAAGTTTTTTATAATAACAATAAATAGATTAGTAATCCATGTAATCCCAACTTGTCCAAGCCACTTCCATGCGCCAATTGGTATATCATCAGGGCCAATGTCCTTAGTACTTGGTTAATTTGCATTATTAGGTAGAATCAGTATTCTAACTTTGCATTATTAGGTAGAATCAGTATTCTAACTATGAAAATCTATAGGGACAAACTTGTAGATTGATTTTAATTTTCAAGTTATTGATGTGAGGTGGATCCTTACTTATAGATTTAATTATTTTTCAAGTTATTGATGTGAGGTGGATCCAGAAAGGAGGAGGCATGTTCTTCTTGCTTGTATAAACACTGAAGACATCTCCTTTCTATTTATAGTTTCTCTGGTGTTGGTTTTAAATCTGGAGCTTGCCTTGTTGGCATAGTTGTGGTGTTACCGTCTTTATGAGCTATATTTGGTTTCCATTTTTTCAAAATTGTCAGCTAGACCTTATGCTACTTTGCAGGTTTTGGCTGATAAATTTGGCAACGTTGTGCACTTTGGGGAGCGTGATTGTAGTATTCAGGTAATATAACTTTTGCCATGATTCAAACATTTGGAGCTAAACTTCATTGTGCAAAAAAAGCATCAAGCTAAGGCAAACAGACAAAGGCTTTTTTTTTGTTAAAGTTTCTACCTAAACACCATATTCATACTTGACTTCTTTGGTCTTCCTTTTTATCATAATCATATATTTTTCTTTCTGATCATCTTAGAGACATATTTCAATGAATGAGATATGGTTTCTTCAACTTAAGTTCGGTCGAGAGGTTGCGTATAGCTTACTGAAAGGGTGATTGTTGATTCTTTTTAACAGAGGAGAAACCAGAAATTATTAGAAGAAGCACCTTCTCCTGCATTGACACCAGAGCTCCGTAAAGCCATGGGTGATGCAGCTGTTGCAGCAGCAGCATCCATAGGTTACATAGGTGTTGGTACGGTTGAGTTCCTTTTGGATGAAAGGGGTTCGTTTTACTTCATGGAGATGAATACTAGGATCCAGGTGAAAATATCGAGACCAAACTACTAGATAATCTACGTTCATCCTTGGCATTCTCAAGTAATTTCTATCTTTTGCATGATGTTAGGTGGAGCATCCAGTAACTGAAATGATATCATCTGTCGACCTAATTGAGGAACAGATCCGCGTTGCTCGGGGCGAGAAACTTCGTTACTCACAGGTAATTTATCAAGATGTTTCAGACACTCTGAATGTGCAGTCTGTCATGGTATTAACTTTTTTCTTTGTCTATAGAGTGATATTGTGCTTAGAGGACATTCAATTGAATGCCGTATTAATGCAGAAGATGCATTCAAGAATTTCAGACCTGGACCAGGTATCTTCAATCGTGTGCATGCTTTTACATGAGGAAATTATTAGTTATACTATTAATATAATAAAATGATTTGATTAGGAAAAATCAATTTATTTGTTGGTTGTGTCTAGCTCTCTAATTCCACCACGTTACTTGAACAGGGAGAATAACTACCTATTTACCCTCTGGAGGTCCATTTGTGCGAATGGATAGCCATGTTTATCCAGGTTATGTGGTTCCGCCAAGCTATGACTCCCTTCTTGGAAAGGTTAGCCAATTTTGTTTGTCCTATGCATTGCAAATACTACTATTGACAAAGTTCTCCAGTCAAATGAAGAAGATTAACATGTGCTTGTTTTGTGTGTGTGCATTGTATATGCTCGAGCATTCTTAAAGTTTTTCACTTTATCGAATATTTAACTAAATTAGTTGTTCTAGTTCAATGTGTTTTTGTTAGAATGTGCATTTATATATTATAATGTTCGATATGATCTTGTATATGATCATTTTTTTTTTGTCAGATTGTGAGTGTTATTTTCTACATGTCCTAATATGTATGTTAAAATGAATTTTAGCTTATTGTCTGGGCTCCAACAAGGGACAGGGCAATCGAACGCATGAAGAGGGCTCTTAATGACACCATAATTACAGGTAAACAGAGTAATAGATTGCTAATACTAAACTCTGCAATTTTAATCTAACCTTCCAAACAAAGCTCCTTACAAAAACAATTTTCTTGGTGTTCAGGGGTTCCAACTACGATCGAATACCATAAGCTTATCCTTGAAGTTGAGGTACTCATCTGCAATAGTAACTTGGGACTTGTTTTTTTTTTTTTTCATATTGAACTTTAATTTGCATTGTAATGCTGCAGGACTTCAAGGCCGGAAAGGTGGACACTGCATTTATTCCAAAACACGAAGAAGAGCTTGCTGCAGTAAGTATTTTTTCTCTTTCCGAACTATCCATTCTATTTCATACATAGAACACTATTCCATAAAAGCTGTAGCCATCGTAAGACAACCACCCCATCTTAGGACAAGATCACAAAGATCCATCCAGATACGTACAAAATACGAGACTTTGAGGCCCAAATTTCCCGTGTTATGTGGGAGTAGGAAACGTCCAACTTTGCATTGTTGACCACATACTAATTTCCTTGTTTCTGGTGATGTTTTGGTTCATGCTTTATGGGCATTGATTAATTGATTATTACTTGCAGCCACTGACAGCTGAATCGACAAGCACTAAAAAAGAGCTGGTTAGCGTGTCTGCGTAAGGTATTTACAGTTGGTCTTCCATGTCAGCATACGAAGATCTGTCTTTGGATCAGTTCCTGATGTGGAAGTTTATTTGCTTCATTTCTGCTCATTTTTCATATGCATTAATAGTTTTCCCTTTTTATTCATCTTTTTTTTTTTTTTTCCTCTCTTTCAAATGAGCTCCACACTTGTTAATTTACGTACAGCCTTTTAGTAGATAATTCAACATTAGCAGATCATGAATAAAGTTTTTCATTCTGTGTTTCTCTGTTATTGAATTTCCCCACTATAAGATCAGTTTGGCACATTTTACACCAGTTGCAAAATCTATCGACTATCGTCCAAGTACAAATATACACATTGTAATGTGTTTATTTTGTGTGCAACCGAACAATAGATGCCACACATTGTAGTGTAGATCGTATCATATTACCATCTTCTTTCATTTTCATGATCACAAAAGATTATATGCGATAGTCTCTCAGATAGTTACGAGCCTCATTACCCACAAACAACATTTGAATTGTAGGATATGGATTATGGGTTGACTCGTTTTACGTAATTAAATTTGTGAGACGATATAATTTTGGTGAAATGGTATAAGCCTTTTTCAGTATTGATTATTAAAAAATACACAATTTTTTTATTTTTAAATGTTTGAGACAACAGTACAACTCATGTCACCACCTCAGGGGAAACACTTCATAGGAATTTCTTATACAAATTAAAAACCTAGAACTTTATTCTTATTAAATGAATAATTGGATGAAGAGAACTAGGTTAAAACATAGCCAGTTCACTCATTGAACTGTATAAAACAAGGTTGTATAATTTGAAAGGGTGATGTAATTTAAACTATTTGAGTGTGTTTATTTATAAAAAAGATCTCTTACATACACGAAAATTAATGTGAAATCGCCTCTAAATATATTTTGTAAGAAGGGACACCTACCTACATTCACTGATTTTCACAAATTAATCTCTATTTTATCGATTATGAATTGTGGATTGATAGTGATCTCTATTTTATTGGTTATAAATTGTGGATTGATAGTGATCTCTATTTTATCGGTTATGAACTGTGGGTTGATTTGTCTCATGAAATTCGATCTGTTAGACGGCCTTACATCTGCCCAAAACAATTATTTTCTTCTAATTTTTTGAGTACATTTATTTCGTTAATTTGTCCATTCATTGAAGGAGTAACACTTCCGTGCAACTCTATGCAACTGGTGCATAGAGTTGCACGGAAGACTTTTATGTTATAAATGTAGTACCTTTATGTACAAATATTTATACCTTTTAAAATGAACATGCATAAAGGTGTTACATTTATAACATAAAGGTACTACATTTATAATATAAAGGTGCGGATTGCACGGTGCACCAGTTGCATAGAAGTTTTTGCCTCATTGAAGTGGTATGCAATCAAGATTCGATTGAAAAGACGAAATTTAAGAGTAAAAAATATATAAAAGAAAAAAGTGAAATTGATAAAATCTGTCCTTGTTAACTCTTTTATTTATATTAAGGTTAATTACATAAAAAAAACATGAACTTAAGGTGTAGTTTCAATTGTAACATGAACTTTTGACTATAACATCATAAATGTTCAATTTAACTCATGTTTCCATTTGAAACATGTTTGAACTTTTCGGGCTCTAATTGCTGACATGGAGCCCGAAATGTATAAATCAATTCAATCATCAATCTAGGTGAAATTTAAAATAAATTAAAAAAAAAGGAAAATACCATTTTTTTCAACAGCTGATATAAGAAAAAAAAAACAATTTACTGCTAGTTAGATCGTTGTTTAGCGTAAATTCATAGAATGGGGCATTAGGGCGGGCTTGTTGCTTGCAGCAGCCGGTGAGAGGAGAGAGGGGGGAGGAGGCGGCAGTGAGAGGGGAGGGGGCGGCGAGGTGGAGAGGGAAGAAGGCAGCAGTGCCTTTCTTTACTGTTGTGTTGTTGTTTAACGGTAAAAAAAATATGGGGTTGTTTTTCAAGTGGCCGCGACGAGAGGGGAGGGCGAAGCGGTGGCAGCGAGAGGGATGGGGAAGACAAGACCACGTTTCTTTTCCTTTTCTTTTGATTTTCTATTCCTTTTATCCTTTTGTTTTAATTTTCTATTCATTCTCTATTTTATTTTTCATGTTTCTTTTTCTTGTTAAAAAACCGTTGCTTAGGTTATTTATTAGGGATTTTTTTATAAAACATTATATGTAGATAATAATTTATATTTAAATATTCACCTAAGCAATTAATTTATATATTTCGGGCTCATTGGAGCCCGAAAAGGTCAAACATGTCTCAATTGAAACATATATTAAATTGAGGGTTTCTGATGTTATAGTTAAAAGTTCATGTTGCAATTGAAACTACACCCTAAATTCATGTTTTTTTTAATGTAATTAACCCTTTATATTATCATCATTGTACCCCCAACACTTGGAGCATTATATAGAGAACGAAACTACTTTACACATACCTAAATTAAACATAATTAGAATACAAAACATTGAATTTGGCCCGACATCTAGAACAGACCAGTGTCATACTTTAGTGTAATGTCACTCACACTTGCATCAAATATTTGGAACTATTTACCTTTCAAAAACAGGGGTATTAAATAGGCTTAATTGAAAGGGGAAAAAAAATCCTTTTCAAAATTATCAATTGTGAGAGAAAATAATTTCTTACATCAAATATGATATTTTAGGGCATCGTACGTACCTTATTTTGTAGTTAGTGCCCCTGTACTTCTGATTTTCTGTGTCTCTCTGTACAAATGAAAATAAGGGGGTAAAAGAAAGAATCAAAACACGAGTAAATTTAAAAAGTGAAGGAACAAAAGGACAGAATATTAATATTAAAATAAATGAGTCAAATAGTAAAGATGAAAGTACATAGAGATAAATATATGTTTTCCTTTGGACAAAAAATAAACAAAGAGTATCCAAAACTCAAGGTTATTTCTGATTTTGGTTTCTGTGGGTCATAGGAAATCCAAATTTTCTAAAACCTTGAGTTGTAAAATACTCAAGTATAGATGATGTATGTTTATATTGGTATTCTACATGCTATGATTTGTATATAGATCTCATATTAATTCTAAAGGGGGCAAATATGCTCTCAAATCTTAAAGGGGCAAATATGTTATTTCTGTTGAGTAATACTTTATTTGTGATAATATAATTGGATCGTACTTCAAAATCAGATCTAACAATCTCGAGTGATTGGTTTTGTTATCCTAGAAGTTATAATTAGGTCTAGCAAATTCGAGATGCCATACTTGTTAATTCTAAATTAGTCAAACGTACGTTTGAAATTGAGCTTAAAAATATGAACACACTCATAAAATTAAGTTGAATGAGTCTTATGTGAAACCGTCTTACAAATCTAACTATGTAAGACATGTCAACCTATAACATACATTTCACAATTTACTAATTAATGAAAATGAATTTTATTTATGAATAATAAACTTCCGTAATACAGTATCTATCCGTGGTTTAATACAAGTGTTTGTGAAATAAGTAAATGGAATATTGGAATGAAAAAAAGAGACATGGGTAGTGGATAGTGTCAGGCATTAATGATGAGTGTTAGATTGAGGGGTTTTGATTAGCCACTTCCCACTTGAGGGGGGTGGGGTAGGGGTCCTTTTCCATTTTTTCTGAATTAAAATGAAAATCACCCATATTATCTGTCACACTCACTCTCTCCAACTAGTTTTTAATATGGGCTATGTGTTTGCTAATTCATGGGCGGTTTGATTTTTTAGGATGATCAATCAATATCAATTCTCATCCCATAATTTCCTTCTTCTTTTTTTTTTTTGTTTTTTTATTGATCATATGAGTTTAAAGAAATTGAGATTTTATCAAATGCAAACCCTAAAATATAAGTTTAACTATCAATGTAATTATTAATGATAAAATTGTTAACATTCTCTTCTACTAATGTGACATATTCTATTACAGTAGTTGACGTGAGTGACAAATGAATGTCAATTGAAAAATAAGAATTATAATTAGGATATGTTCCCTCCAATTAGTTGACATGACTCATAAATGAGTGCCAGTTGAAAAAAAAATCTGTAATTAGAGTACGAAATTTTATATTTTCGTTTTATTAGCTAGATCATGTATCTGGTATTTGAAAAAATGTCTAACTAAATGCAAAATTTACTGTTATTATTAGTTTTTGTTTAATTTTAATAATATTTTATATCAATTAATTTCTTACATATTATGTATGTGGATAGTTACATGTATTATTATAGACTGATATTTAAAAAAATTAAAATTATTTATCATGGTGCAAGTAAATAACCAATTTTTTTGGTCCCAATTCCCACATTGCCACAGTGCCACTCTCCACTCTCTCTTTATGATTTTATCAATGTTTGGCACAGAAAAACCATAATTAATTACTCTGTTTTTTTCTTTTTTCTTTTTTTCCAGTCAGTGTGAGGGCTAGGCCGGCTACATATGTGAAGATTAAAAAAAAAAAAAAACATATGTGAAGAATATCATATAAAATAAAAGTATATATCTTTTATTCGATCACATTTATTATACATAATTTTATATTTTAATTTATCATTTGATAATTCATTCCAAATAAAATAAAAACTTGTAACCCCTAAAATTACAAAAAAAATAAAATTGAGAGGTTATTATGTTGGAGGATTGTTACCCTACTCATTGTAGGTATATTAATATATATCCATAAATTTTATAAAATCATTAATTTCATATCATAATATTTAAAGAGATTGAAATTTTACACATTTAATAGTGAATATATTATATGTTCAGGATGGGTAAAAAACAATAATTTATTCTCTGTTGAGTGTTGAGGTGGCAAAATAGTTATATGAATAAGATGCTTATTAATTATGATGACTTAAAAAATACATAAATGGTGGTTAAATGCTCATTAATTTATGGGTCAAATATTGAATTATAATAGGTAGCATCTGAAGCCTCTATATATAGAGAGAGATGATGAGTCTTAGACAATGAGACAATACATGATTGTAGAAAAGAATGTGATAAAAAGATGAGATTCACTAATTAATTCCAACATTTTGCTTTCATTCCTATTTTCTCTTTTGCCCCTATCTCATTTGCAATCATTTAATTTCTCGAAAGTTAATTTCAATTTTCTTGTAAAAGCTTTATTATGCCAAACTGTAATTATAGGTTTGGTCGATATATACTAAGAAAAAAATATGTCTGTTAATTGTGTATATATATATATATATATATATATGTTTGTGTGTGTGTAGATTTCGATTGAACAAAATGATTTTGAGTTGTTATAAACTTATAATCATTTCACCTACTTCCCAATAGATATAATAATAAAACATAAATTTCCTAACATATAATAAAATATATGTAATATTGATGTTGGTATAAAATATAAATTAATTTTATCCAACTTGCTGATCAATCACACAACTCTACGTCATGCTAGACAACCTCTCATCATTAAATATTTTAACTTCATTAATATTTTATAATAAAATAGTTGTCCCATTATTAGGGCACCCACGGATTTTTAGCACACTATTTTAGTGTGGGGCCCACATGCTAACACACTAATTAAAACATTTACTTTTTTAAAACACGCATCTACGTCAATTTAACACAAATCTACATCAATTTTATCTCAAACACAATCATTACATGTGGATCCCATTATTTTATTTTGAAAAAAAACATTTTTTATTGGTTGCAAATTAGATCACATTAATTACAATCATTAGCCAATCATTAAAAAAGGGGGTAAGAATGCATTTTTAAAGTTTAACACACACTAACTAAACAAAAACACACACTTAAAAACACACCTACATTAATTAATACACCTTTTATTTTAATTAAAAACACACCAAAATAAATTAATGTGGTTGCTCTAACATATATGTTATGTACATTTTTAATCATGACATGATGTACATTAGTATTCTCCATACTAGTCAGATATGAAATGACATATATATAAAACTCACACATATATTATGCTAATTACATAAATAAACATAGCAACACATTCTATATATCATTTGAAAAAAAATAAATACAAAATGATATAGATAATACAAGGACAACATATTTCATCTACTAAAATCATAAAATTTTGTTAAACATTATATAATACGTACATCACACACTATGTCACACTTCATTCAACAAAATTATGTAAAATTTATTAAACATTCAATGGTATAATATATATATATATATATATATATATATATATATATATATATATATATATATATATATATATATATCATCCCACGCAATATCCCATACTTAGGAAAGCAATTTACTACTTAACCCTATTCTTCATTAAAAAAAGCAAACCATAGTTTTGTCTTATGATTACCAAAGTATACCAACTTTATCATTGTTAATTTGTAATCATCTTTGGTGAACTGTGGTTGCAAGGTAAAAATCAGTGAAAAGGTTATAATCTTTTCTAGAGTGTGGTACTTTTGGCAGATTGTATGTTCCTTTTCTTGTGAGTTAGAAATAATTGAATTGGAATCTCTCCCATATTCACTACATCACCTAATGCAAATATGCTTATTGGGTTTTTCTAAATTTGCTTAATTTAATCAGTTTACTCTCTCTCTCTCTCTCTCTCTCTCTCTCTCTCTCTCAAAGAGTATTGGACTGTAAAAGTAGGGTATAATTGAACTTTGTTGTGGTGGGCCAATGCTGTAAAAAGAGCAGCTCTCAAAAAGATGGGTGCTTGGCTATTGGAAATTTGTAGGGATGAGTGATGGCAATTTGAATGCTGTTTTTATCCATTTTAGAATTCTGGGGGCTTTCTTGTTTGGTACCAAAGTGGTCTTTTTCTCACACACACACACTCACACTCACACTCAGCCCTAATTACTATCATATTGAATACACCGCTCACCAATTTACAATCTTTTTTCTTTAATTTTTTTGGCCCCCATCTTTTTCTGTTCCTCAATGCTCTCTATTAATTGCATTTCTTTTAATGTTGGGTTTTTATGATTTTCAGATATTTCTCATGCTCTAACCACTATTGCCTTTTTCTCATCAATAGGGTCACCACATTTCACTAAAGTCCAGTTCTTGAATTCTGAGACCCTAATCACCCTTCAGCTCATCATCACCACTCCACCCACGCACCCCTGTTTCTTGGTAACAATACTTTTTGCAGTTTGAATCTTGCTTTTCTTATAATTTAATTCAGATCCCAGATTTCAAGATTACATTTTGATTGGGTGTAAGCTTCCTTTCTACCAATCTTTCTCAAGATTAGTTAGTATAATAGACAGTTGAATCTTGATATAGAATTAGAACTAGTTTAGATGCCTGCTGTAGAATCCAGTAGCTGTTTGTGGAGCAGGGAGCAGGATAAGCAATTTGAGAAAGCCATAGCTGATTATCCAGAGGATTGTTCAGATAGATGGGAGAAAATAGCAGCTGATGTTCCTGGGAAATCAGTGGAAGATGTTAGGCTTCACTATGAAGTCTTGGTTGATGATGTGAACAGGATAGAATCTGGCTTTGTACAAGTGCCTTGTTATAACTCTTATTCAGATGGCTCTACTAGCCTTGTTGGTGATGATGCTATTGCTACTAAAAAAGCTGGCTATTTGAACGCTGAATCGAATCACGGAGGCAAGTCCTCTAGGTCCGATCAAGAACGCCGTAAAGGGATTGCTTGGACTGAGGATGAACACAGGTGAATGCTTCTTCAAATTATTCATTATCTCCTTTCTTCTAAAATCTTGGATTTATTCCATAGTTTCTCTTATCAACTAAAAATCAATGAAAAGGCTAAATCTTTATCTAGGTTTAGCATAGAATAAGTTTAATTGGTTTTAAAACACTTTTTCCATTTCCCAATTTGAATTATAGTGATCGTTTTCCACTGGTAGTTTCTGAAAATTCATTGTATAATACTGATGAGTTCTTCTGATTGGAGCTAAGCATGAAAAAGTTATGCTGGTTCAATATCCCTTATTATATACTGGTCGAGTTATGATGCAAAGTTGTTCTCTCTTTATCCGTCTCAGAGTGAGTTTGAGTATGAAACATGTAGATTACTCTTCATTTGATTTGATAGATTATGGAGTCTGCCACTATTTGTGTGATTTGTTTTTGGTTTTTGTGGTGCAAAATTGCTAAAGCCGTATCTTATTCCATAGTGTTCCATTTGGAAATATATCTGTATTCTGTCAACGCTAGCTAGCTCTTGAGTTGTTTAATGCTTAATTTATCACTATTTTTATGGTTAGATTGTTCCTTCTTGGTTTGGACAAATACGGAAAGGGGGATTGGAGAAGCATTTCTCGTAACTTTGTGGTGACGAGGACTCCGACCCAAGTGGCTAGCCACGCCCAAAAGTATTTCATCCGACTCAACTCGATGAACAAAGACAGACGACGATCCAGCATTCACGATATCACTAGCGTCAACAACGGTGACGTTTCCGTGCCTCAAGGTCCCATCACCGGCCAAACCCCCGCCCCGCCTACCAAATCCAACAAACAGCCACCGGGTATGAGCATGTACGGTGCACCAACGATGGGACAACCAATAGGAGGGCCCTTAGTCTCTGCGGTCGGCACGCCGGTCAACCTCCCGCCCCCACCGCACTTGACCTATGGCGTTGGAACCCCGGTTCCTATGGTCCCCATGAACATGGCTCCGATGACCTATCCGATGCCGCACTCGGCTCATAGGTGATGCTTGTGCTACCTTTCTTGTTGGATGAGATAATAAATAGGAAAAAGATTAGGATTTGGTGTTGTTGAGTTATAGGAATTTTAACTATTATTTCTAGCAGAGATGATTGGAGGTATGAAGAGGGATTTTTTAGTGGTGGAAATTGTAAACCCTTCTCTTCTTCTCTCCTTGATGCTTTCAACTACCATACTTAGCTAATAAAAAACTATCAAATGACGACTTTGTATTGATTCAACTTCTTAATAAGATTCAAAACTCTACCTTAATTAAAAATGTAGTTTTGGATTTTTTTTTTCTTCAACACAGATGAGATATATGTCCCATTGATAAATAATATATATCTATTTTTTTTAAATATTTTTTGTACTACTTTACATAATAAAGTTTATAAAATATTACATGTAATGCTTTTTTTCTTTTTAAAAAATAATTCCAACTCGTCTCCCCGTCTTGAACAGCCAAACGACGAGAGAGAGAAAAAAAGTTAATAACGCTTCAAAGAAAATCAAAGTTAAATTATTTAGAGTTTAATTCGATAAATATATATTTTCTGTTTAATTATTTAATGAAGTTTATAAATAAAATATCAAACTTAAAAATGTATTATTTGACTCATTAGCCTATAATTAACTTCCTAGGCTCATGAGCTAGCTTAGTTTGTAATGTATAAAACCATAATTTAAATTCAGTTTACAATTTTCATTTGCTAAATATATATTTTTATCTCTACATATGTGTTTGGGTAAATAATAAATTTTGTAATATACTTAGAACATATTATTATTTATTTTTAGGAAATTACTAAACAATGTAATTCAATTTATATTTACTAACATTAATCTAATTTCTATAATTTAGATTAAGCTCATACTTCATAATTTTTTTTCTTTGGAAGATTTATATAAAAACTTGAGTGAAATAAAAGGAGGTAAACTCAAAGCATCAAACACTGTGATCTGTCGGTTCAATTACAGCCCAATATTTGGATTGTTCAAAATTTAAATCAGATTTAAAATTAATAAATGATAATTTTATAAGAAGTTGAGGACAGAAAAGAAACACGTATATTAGTGTGTGATGGAAATATGTGGAAAAGAGAGTAGCCCACATGTCTGACTCATGCTGGGCCCCACACCTATTATGTATCAGTATTTGTCTCTCTTTTTAAAGAGACTACTGTTGTTTCATATTCATTGCAATTAATTGTTTTTTTTACAATTTATTTTATTAGGGCATCAGTATTGATTAATTTTAGTATTTTAAGAATATTTAAAAATATTGTTAAAAAGGTTAAGAAAAGAAAAGGGAATTTTTTTTTTTTAATAGATTGAGCTCCACCTAATCATACATTTCTCTCTCCCTCTTTTCTCTAATAATGTTCTTGCAAGGGAGTACCGACACCTCTACAAAAATATTAGATACATATTATATTATTAAAGTATTATTTTTTAATTGTATTATTTTTTAATTTAATTTAAGAATAATGGATGTGGATGGCCTTAGTTTAAAAAAAAAAATGGTCCTATGTAAAAATATCTCTTTTGAGGTTTTGTATTTTTCTTACTAGTATTTCTGATGATAAATATAATTTGTAAAATCTAAACAGATGTCTAAATGACGGTCGTAATATTTTCTTTATATTAATATTTTGGGTGCGGCTCCCCACATATTACTAAACACACCTCAATTGTGTTGTTACTGTTCACATGTGAACAGTAACAACACAATTGAGGTGTGTTTAGTATTCCTTATCCGCACCCTAATATTTTTTTGTCTTGTAAAGTTGTAATTAAATAGGTTAGATCTTAAGAACAATTTATATAACTATTCATAGTATTGCAGTTATGTGAATGCACACAGTCATGGTCTTGTATCATAAGATTCATAACTAGCTAGCATTAAATTTATTTCACGTTTTCAATGTTTTTAATAATTAATCTATTGTCTGATGTGGAATGCACGTGACGAAAATAGACGCTACGAATTTATTAGCTAGAGATGACAAATTAAGCCATTAATGAAGAAGAAATAAATATTAATGTTGTGTTTGAATTGAAAAATATCTGAGAGAACTTTAATTACTGTTCAAAATTTGAGAGAATTAATTGTTTTTGCAGTTCCAATAATAGCAAGACGATTGTATTTCCAAATTCCAATAATAGCAAGACGTAAATTTATGAAGAAGTAGGCACAATTTTATTATTATTATTGAAAAAATGAGTGTACGTATATGCTTGATTAAAAGGAAAAGAAAAGAAAAGAAAAAAGAAGTGGAGTTTTAATCAATTACTGAAGCTATATTAATTATATTCTATGTTGCGTACGTATCAATTTCTGCAAAATCACGTTTGTTTTCTTTGATTATATATGTATGTATAATTTTATAAATTGGATAAATTAAACCTATTTTTACAAAAAAACACACACATATATATATATATATATATATATATATATATATATATATATTAAAATCATTTTTGTCCCATGATTTTGACATTTTTAATTTCTTTTGTTTTCCAATCTTTATAAAGTGGCTTAATAATATGGATTTTTCTTTCCATTTTTTAAATTGGAATTTGAATGATGTGGAATTTTTATTCTTTTTCAATTTTTTTAATCAAGATCAACTAATAAGAATTTTAAACGTATCTCCACGTCACATCTAGGACAAAGTTCTAATTTGAGGGTCACGTGAATGACAAGTAACATTTTTCGACAAAACTAAAAAATTGGAATTCTAAAATTTCAATACTAAATTGAAAATCATGATAATTATGAAATCAAAATCGAAAGAAAAAAATTACTTTTAACCCAATATATATATATATGAATTTTGAGTTGTAGATTGTAAATTCACCTATCTCATATTAAGTTCATTAAGGATGAAAATTTCGGTTTCGATGGGAATATGGGTATCAAGTTTCATGGAAATATTGTGGAAATATCGGTATCGGTGAAAATATCGGTACATATATTTTTCTAATATTTCACCGATTTTTCTATAATTTGTAACATGAAACCACCTGTATCAAAATCAATACTCATATTTATCAATATTCCCCGATATTTCATATATTTTTCTACAATTTGTACCATAAAGCCATCGAAATCAATATTTTAAAAAAATATTTAGTTTCTTTACTGATTGTGTGAAAAAAAAAAATATGAGGAATATATGGAAGATATTTCGAAACATTTTCATCCTTGAATTCATTAAACGTCCCACCCACAGGAAGTAGTCAGGCAAATCAAAGTTTAGTTTCTCATAGTTTTTAGAACAAACAATAGAAGTAACAATCAATATCTCAATCCTCACCATATACATGACAGAAAGAAAGCTGGGCATGCAAAGTAGGAATTAATTAGAATAATAGAAAGGAATAACAGAAGCAATGGTCTGTATAACAGCGAGTATAAGCAGCAATGGTGGAAGCAGTTGCCCATGGGCTGTTGATCGAAAATTTTAAAACACACAAATTTATAATTAAAACCGGCCAAATCTCTACAGATTTTTGCAGTGTTGAGAAAGAATAAAACAGAGAGAAAGATGTGATAGATGAAAGTTAAGTTACCTCGAGAGAAGGGATATGCATGACACCATTGTTGAACTCTACATGAAACAAACTGAGTCTATCATGAATGCTTTCACCATCCAAGGCATGAATCCCAGCATAAACCTTTCCAATCTTCTTAAACCTAATCCTAGCTTCTTCCAACTCCTTAACACAATGCATAGGCTTTATCACCTCATTCCCACACACACTATTCCCTTCAAAGCTCTTCAAACCACACGAAAGAGGCCGACACACAACGTGCACCAAGTGACCTTCCTCGATTCCACTCCAAAATATCGAAGCAGGACACAGTTTTGGAAACATGTCCGAAAAAACGAGCCTTGCAAGATTCACAAAGCCCTCTTTTCCATCATCCTCATTCAGATCATAGAGCTCTAAAAGAACAAAAAAATGGGATTTGGTTCTCAAGCAACATTAAATCCCTACAAACTTGGATTCTCATCCAATCCACTCCAAATATAGGATCATGATCACAATATCCATGTTCTAGTTCGGAATATCTTCGGATAAACTCAACCACGAAGCATCCATCGAGAAGTAACATTTCTACGAATGATTCAGGCTCGATTTGGGTGAGATTGGAGAAGCAACTGAGGGCCTTGTGCTGGGATTTTAGGAGGGCTTTTACGTATCTTTCGATGCTATCTTCGTCTCTTCGTGCTAGGAAGGAATGTAAGTAGGAGAGTTTGAAGGGTTCCATTTGGAGAAAATTAGGGTTTGCATGGTGGTAAGGGCCAATGGAGATGAGAATTGGGGTGTAGGAATTAGGGTTGCTTCTTCTTAGGGCTTGGTGTACTTTGAAGATTGATGGAAGGTCTCCATTAATGGAGGCTGTGATCAGGGATTGAAGCTTCTTGTTGATGTTTCTTGTAATTATTCTCACAGGAGATTCAGGGATTTCAGCTTCAACTTTGTTTAAATCCATCGATCTGGAAATCATATACAAGTATTTGATATTCGACTCTAGATCATTCACATGAGGAAACTTGTCTTAGCTTAGTTTGATACAACACCTTAATTACATGTATTTTATGTTGGGGTAATTTCAATTTTGGTTATGTATGTAAGATATTTTTTATTTTTTAACAATCAAATATCATTTTTTTAAAATTTAGTTCTCTATATTTTAATTTTTTCCTATTTATGTTCAATGTTAGTCGGAATTTTCAAAATCGCTGACGTGGCCGTCAGAAATAGGCTACTAAATCAGAATTTTCGGTGGCCATGTCACCGATTTTGAAAATTCCGATGAAAATTAAACTGAATAAAAAAAAAATTAAAATATAGATAACCAAAATTGAAAATCGGATACTTGGTTGTCCAAAAATGAAACATGTCTTATAAAGTGACCAAAATTGAAATTAATCCCTTTTATATTTGATCAAACCTAAAGTTGGAACCAAGCTAGAACTGTTCAACACTAACAAACAACAACAATAATATGTGTAATAATATCAAATTCTTCGAATAAATTGAATACCAAAAAATTAATTGGAGTAGAATTAGTGGTTGTGTAATGATCAATATAACTACTTCTTTTAATTCAACAAGCTAGCAGTAGGGAAAAACAAATTAAGTTGACTTAATTAATTCATGTCCTTTAACTTCTCAAATATTAACAAAAAAGCTTCGGAACCGGCTATTGAAAGTGATCGATTGGGATACCTTCAATAGTTGGTTGGAAGATATTTTAACAATATTGAAAAACAAAAATTAATTGTAATCTATTCCGGAGACATTTTTACCAAAAACTAAAATACGCATTGTATATATGCTGAATTGCCAATGTCTGAGGATGATAAAAACAATCAATTAATGATGGAAATTCAATGTACGTGTTTTCTTACTCTTTATGCAGTCCTTGTTTGGTTGAATCCTTGGATTTTTTTTGTGCTGTATTTGAAATAATCGTTCTCGAGACTTGAAGAAATGAATGAAATATTTGTTAAAAACACTTATATTTATTTTGATGATAAGGACAATAACCACCTTCTAATCAAGAACATCATATTTGAATAAAAGATATTTGTCATAAATCGTTCATATTATAATTTGTAATAATCCTCTTTAATTTATACCAAGTAGCTAGCTAGGATCAGCATGCATTTATTGTTGCTCAACACACACTATATTTTTTTATATACACTAAAAAGAGGTCACATTGCACGTGACGTGGTTTTTTGTTCTATGATTTTGGTGTCTTTGGCTTTCTAATCTTTGTTTATTTTGGTGAAAATTCCGTTTGTTGTCAATAAAACTATTGTTTTTGGGTTTGGATTTTATATATTTATTTTGTTTATTCATAAATATTAATGGTGAAATGGAGGGTCTCATTTGCCCTTTATCAACAAGACATTATGTTGAATATATATCATTGTCAAATAAGTTGAAGATTTGATATTATTTTCACTATTCCCGCTCTTTGCAACAACTCATTAAACTTTGGATCATTATCTCATTTTGGGCAACAAATTAAATAAGAATTGGTCAAACTTACAAAAATAGTTTGTTGAATTATTGCATTTGGAACGATCTGTAATATTATAATATATGATGAACATTTTCATAAAAAAAATCTATCACCTTATCTCTGTTCACAATTTCCATCATTTAATGCTTCATTTCAAAAACAAGCTTTGTGCAACATTAATTTGTTAAGCATAAATATTGAAAATTGTAATGGTGAGTATTAAAAATATCAAGAATATATTTTAAACCTTAATGTTGTATTGTAAGTTTTTTCACTTTAACATTAATGCGATCAAATGTGCTATTGTAAGGAAAGATTTGTATTAATAAATAAGGTTTTACACGTCATGTTGATTCAAACAAGAATTTCAAATATTAATTGTTTGCATCAATTATAAAATAAGCCTTTGGGCCCCCTTTCAAACGCGTGACTTGCATGTTAAGTAACTCTTTCCATTCTCATCTTTATCTATTTCTTTTTATCTTTTTTTTTTATTTTTACTTTTTGTAATCATGCATATAAAAATAACAAAAAAACCTCAACTAATTTATTGTATGGGTACGTCAACTAACTTCCTTTTCTGGTACTATTGAAATCATAATATGTTTACTCTCTAACCAGACATCCCCACAATTATTAATTCAACCTCTCTATTTAGGTTTGATACAAAATAATTGATTTTGGAATTATAATTTACAAATATGTTGTTTTTTGTAGTTAGTTAGTTTGTTGTCTTGTACCTATTTTCTTATGTCGGTTATGATCATCACGTTGTAAGATTCCTCAAAGTATTGGTGTACATATGAAACATCTATATTTAGTAATAATTCAGTCAATTCTTGATGGTCAAGAGATGACAAAGGGTAAAGGACATCCTCCATTTCTTTATACATTTTATCTTATATTTTAAATAACTATCACCAATTACATATATATCACACTAATTAATACATAACACATTAAAAACAGTTAAATATAAGATAAAATGTCAAAATATACTCGAGAATTTAAAAAGAGCAATGGGTAAAACCCACAAACTAATT
Source organism: Scutellaria galericulata (assembly GCA_946896805.1). NCBI lineage: Eukaryota > Viridiplantae > Streptophyta > Magnoliopsida > Lamiales > Lamiaceae > Scutellaria > Scutellaria galericulata. The sequence goes on along the minus strand of OX335784.1, from coordinate 22,394,110 downwards.
AATAAGCCATAACAGCAACAATAGGTTTTTTTTTTTTTCTGAAACACTTGAATATTAGTTCAGTATCTCATAAATTGTTAAAATTTATTCAGGTATTTATTTGCACTGTAGTAATAAAAGAATCATGATAAATAAGGAGCCCACAATTTGAGACTTTTTGATGATGAATGCAAATTGCAAACTTTTCTTTCTACTTTAAGAGATCTTCTTTTCTTTTCTTTTCTTTTTTCAAGAGAGTGTTAATTTTATTTCCTGTATTTCAAAAGAAATCCAAAATTCAGCATTAATAGGTGTTAATGTGATTGTAAAAAAAATACACTTGATTGGAAGATAAAACACAATTTTATAATAAAGGATCTCGACGAACATGTATGTATGTTATTATCAATATATACATAACGCATATTAATAATATCGTAATAAAAGAAGTCGATCGATTTTGGTGAAGCATTAGATATAGAAGGTGGTGGAATGGTTGCATCAGAAAGGAGAAAAGCCAGCTCAAAAGGTGTCTATATCACAAATGCACACACACACAAATGCAACATGTTTGGTTACTTACAAATCAAAAACAGCTAATCCCAACTTTATGAATATGGTCTCTATACATCACAAAGGTGTCATCATACATAGGCTATAGTAATAGAAAGCACGAAAACGATATTATTCTATGTTATCTATCGTTGAACGGATCACTTTAAAGAAGGAAAAAAGAAAAGAAAAAGGAGGATGATATCTTGGTATTTGATGACACAAAGCTGACTCAAAAGTGGGGATCGAGCAACTACTGGTGTCTCGTTATATATAGCATCGAAGCATGCTGGTAAACATAGCAAGATTCTAGTTAAGGATTTAAGGAAACATAAATGGAAGTAAAGTACTGCAGAGCATCAAACATGCACAAGGAACATGCCATTGGGATCCCAATCACATCAGCAAACTGTGCGTTCATGTTTAAGAATAGGTCGATAGAACTTTTACCTGATCTGTCTGCTCAATACCAGCTTCTCCCGTCTCCCACCAATCACTACTCCAAAATCAGAACCGGTAAGCTTACCCTTCGAATATTCCACTACCTGATCAAGAATTGGTCAGTTTTAGAAATCTGAATCTTTACTAATGCAGGTAGAGGAGATTCAGTGATTGCTAAGATGATCAGACTCGGTAAAACCATGGACGTTATAGCTCAAGGGATCCGAGAGCATGGTAAAGAACACAGACAAGTTTAAAGAAACATATAACAGATTATGTGATCATGTATCAATGTCCTGATGTGTTAATGGTTTTTTGCAGTGAGATTAGGACAGAAGTTGAGTGAAACGGTGAAAGGAAAGCTGAGTTTGGGTGCAAGAATCGTGCAGTTAGGTGGAGTGGAGAAAGTGTTTAAGCAGAAATTCAATACCACAGATGATGAGAAGCTGTTGAAGGCTTCTCAGTGCTATTTGTCAACGACAGCTGGGCCGATAGCAGGGCTCCTCTTCATTTCCACTCAAAGAATCGCATTTTGCAGTGAAAGATCCATCAAAATCGCTTCTCCAACTGGGAAACTGCTAAAAGCACATTACAAGGTACATAACAGTATAACAAGTAATCTTCATTGTATCTTCATAGTTCAACAAGAAAATGGAGACTAAGTTTTTGTGAATGTACCTATACATGCAGGTTATGATCCCCTTAAGGAAGATAAAGAGAGTTCATGAAAGTGAAAACGCGACAAAACCAGCAGAGAAGTATGTACACTTAGTGACGGGGGACAATTTTGATTTCTGGTTCATGGGGTTTCTTAACCATCAAAGGACATTGAAGTATCTGCAACAGGCAATTTATCAAGCAAGATGAGACTTTCGAGGCAGAAACAACAATTCATAGCATGTATTTTGTCTTGTATTCTCTCTAGTCTGTTCTTTCTTCTTTTCTCCCCTTAGGATGTATACAAGCAATCAGAGGTATACTATCTATATTCTGTACAATTTTGTGAAAAGACTTATTTGTAGCCACGATCGAGTTCACATTAAGGCGAACGATCAAACTGTGATCATTCTTTTTTCTAAATGGATGTGTATTCTCTTCTGATCAAAATCGAATGCATTCTACTGTCATTCAATAGCAACCACCTTGTATGAACTTGTGCAGATGAGATTCTGCAAAGGAGAAACAAAATCTCGTGGGAAAGAACTACAGTTCATTCGGAGCACGTAGATTAGAAGTTTTTCCTCTAAAATAGGCCATTAGTAAGAGAAATATATCTATATTCAAGAACAAGGATCTCAAATACAATCATGAGGTGGCTATTAAAGCTGTTATTTGTATCAAGTGAGGAACAGTCTGAAACATAAAAGCCCTTTAAACTGATTCACAAATTAAGAAATTGTAGCAAATTGTACAGAGCATGATGGTGGCTACTTGAAGAATAGTACAATCAAAGTGAAGCTATATATACTTCATATAATAACTAGCATATCGACAAGACAAGGGTAGCGATCAGTAATATACATCTGTAGTGCCAGATTTGTTTCGATAACTGAGCAATGAGCTCAGAAGGTGGTCTAGATGTTATCTTTCCAGAAGAAACGGGCAGATCTTAAATGCATAACTTGCACTAAAACATTTCAGCGACTTCATGATCTCACCAAGACTTACATGTCTCAACGCAACACATCTGGCTCTGCTAAGCTCCCAGCAAAATTCACCTTACAACCTACTGGAAACTGCAATCCAGCCTCATGACATCTCACTTCAGTTACATGGGGGCATGAACGAACATCGAGATATTCAAGAGCTTCACACGACTTCAAGAGTTTGCTGATTCCATCAACAGTAATCTTCGGACAGTTACTTACCCTCAAGATTTTCAAACTCAACTTAGAATCTTCATTTCCTAATCCCTGAAAAGCATCATCGGTGACCTCCTCACAGCATCCAACATCAAAAACCTCAAGCTTCCTGCACAGAGAAAATATGCAGTCTATTGAAGTATCTGAGATGTTTAAGCACCAATCCATGCGCAGATTCTTGAGACTTCCATAACATGCATAAACCAATGACTTTATGGATTCATCAGATAAGTCACGACAACCACCAATTACTAGCGTCTCTAGATGTTTGCAGTGTTTGGCCAAGGAGAATATTGACTCATCCCCAATCTTGTAGCAATCCAGTAACTTCAGAGTCAGCAGTGAAGAAGAACATTCTTTTGATATATTAGATATGCCAATATCCCCAATATTACTGCACTTATTGAGGTTTAAGTGTTTCAATCTCTTACAACCCTCAACAAGAACAGTGAGACCGGAGTCGGTTATGTTACTGCATCCTTGCAAACCTAACTCTTCTAGTTTATTACAGTTCATGGAAAGGGCACTTAATAGAGCATCAGTGACAAATCTGCAACCCACAACATACAACGCTCTTAGGTCATGGCAACCCTTTGCAACAGATGACAACCCCTTATCAGTTAGCTTTCTGCAATAGGATACATCTAGGAACTGCAAAGACGGAAGCCCAGATGCAACTGCTTCCATTCCCTTATCGGTTACACCTGTTGAACATAAATAACTCATAAATCTGCCATCTTCCAACAGAAGCCATCTTTAAAGCCACAAAGTAAGTTAGTAAGCATGAGAATAGTTGACATCAGGCTAATTAACTTGCCCATCATCTATATTTTGCAGAATGAACACAAAAGTAATGAGGTAGAGATTGGAAGTATCAAGTGTAGATCTGGTCACATCAAACAAACCCTTTTTATTTGTTTCATATTAGCAGTACTCACTGGAGTGATTGATAAAGCTGATAACAACCCTTTCTAACTCCATAGGGTGGTTAACCACTAACTTTGTATTCTATGAACTAGAAGAAGAGCTTACATGAATCACTGGCTTTAAATTGACGAGATTTTGGTTAATCAGAACTGTAAAATCAGTTGTCCAAAGAAAAGAGCAGTCCATTTCCTGCACCCATTTTTTCCTATAATCTTTGTCAACAAATAAAATAATCTTTAAAGAAAGAAACAATCCCTCAACATATTCCCTGAGAAAAACCCCACTGAATCTGTTTTTTTTTTTTTTCTGAAAAATAGCCAGCCAAAAACACACACATTCAGAAATAGAAATCACTAAAAGATTCAGCTCACTCTCAACTCAACTAATCAGCAGCAACAAATATTAAAAGGAATAAAATGGTAATAATTGAAAGAATTAGGGAGTAACAACTGTTATCGCGATACCTTTACAATTCTGTAAATTGAGAAGTCGCAAGGCGGAGAAGGCGGCGGCGATGACGGAAAGATCGGAGTCGGTGACGCCGGGGTAGAAGGAACGTGAAACGGACTGAGATAGATCGAGCTCGGAGAGGCGCGTGAATCGGGCCGCCATGCGCGTGAGCATGTGGGGCCCGGCCCGAGCACAGAGCTTCCTTCTCTCGGTGCTCTGCAGATGGAGCCATCTCTTGCAGACGAGCCCGAACACCTCCTTGTCCTTGTCGTGGTCAAGCTTCGTTAGAACAGCCCGAAGCTCATCATCTCCCAGCCTGCCGTTAATGCACGGGCCGTCCTCTTCGGGCTGGGCCATGAAGTGTTTCGGGCCAAAGAATTTATTAATTAGAAGAAGAGGAGGTTTTGGAAGCAAAAGTGAGACCTTTTGGGCTTTTTAAGGTACTTGGCAACATTTATTGTAAAGGTAACCACTCTGGCGGGTAAAATTACCAAAATGCCCTCTTCATGCATTTTGTGTTTTTATGATCTAATTTTAGGATGAATTCTAATTAATTTTGGATCCCTAAAAATTATTAACATATAAATTGTGGAATGTGATTAAATGATTTCATTTTAAGATGGGATGAACTGATAAGATCAATAAAATTCTACACCAAAAAAGAGCAATTTTGCTCCTCTAAAATTTAAACCCACACTGTTAATTTTCAATATTACCAAAAACTCCTCTTCATGAGTCATGACTTTTATAATCACAAATGATTATTAATTATAATATGCACCATGAATTGTTTGTTGCATCTAATCATTATTATGTGAAGGAAAGAATTTGTCTTTATACCAACCACTCACCTATTTGTAAAAAAAAAAAAAAATTATTAACGATTAATCTTAGATATTCTTTTAAATGTTTATCTTAGTATTTCTTTTAGATTTTCCTTTATTACGAAATATTTTTTCAAACAAAAAGAGTAGAAGTGGCCGGGTGGGAAAGGACAATGATCGACAGTTTTGATCCAAAAGAAGATTATCAGCGAAATAAAGAAACATATTGGGGTTTTTTTTTTTTTTCTGGCACAAGTTACCTTTTCATTTACTTACCGAATTTCAATCATATATAAAATTTTATTATTCTTTGATAATAATTTTTTTATAAAATGATTTCATAAATACAATTTTATAAGACGAGTCAATCTACATTTTCCCCATAACACTCATAAGATCGAAATTTACTTATAAAAATGAGTTTGAAATGTAGGTTGTGAGGCTCCATCTATTATAAACAGCGTAATTGTGTAAAATTTATAAGAAACCATCTAATTAAATAATATAATAAAATTATTGATTTTAAGTACTCAATTTATGCTCATTTTTCTAATTTGTCATATGCAGCCACAAAATTTGTTGTTATGGTAGGAGCTACATAAGTTGAAGATATTGGTTGAGAGATATGGAGTCGCAATCTGAGGGGGAAGAAGAGTTGATCTGCGGAAGAAAGAAAAAAAATCTTGTAAATGATGTAATACATTTTAGTCAATGAAATAATTTTTTTTTTACCATATTCATATGTTTCAAGATTTGAAACATATTTTCACGAGTAAAGCACAAATTGGATGAGACGATCGAGTTGCATAAATTTAGATTCATAAAACTAATGCACAACAAACTAACTTTTGGAAAATTAACATTTTTTTAATTCAAATTAATGGGATTAGTAATGATTATATCAACTAATGATATGCCTGATCCTACCTAACCTTTTTTCTTTGGTTAAACAATGACAAGATAAGTTTAGTATGCTGTGTCATAGTTTAAATGAGTATAATTCACAAGGCATAAATTGGCTTGTGAAAATAATTAGATTTGTAGATATTAAAACTTCATCTAACAGAATGATATTGTAAGATTTTTTTTTATCCTTTTTAATGAGTTTGAAAGAAGTGGAAGAGAGGAGGAAAATAAAAAATAAAAAACTTGCATAACACAAGTTTGAACCTGGTAAATGATATCATCAGATAATCTTGTTTTCAAAATTTGATTATTACAGGAATTTTTTTTTTTCACAAATCATCAATGAATGACACTCCTGTGCACAAGGTGCAACAATACTGTATAATATAACAGTATCACTCATATAATATAACAGTATTACTTCATATTATAACAATATCACTCATATAATATAACAGTATTATTTTATATAATATAACAGTATTGTTGTGCACAGATTTGGATCTGTGCACCTTGTGCACAAAAGTTTTTGCCATCATCAATCTACACCGTGTGCACTTCTAATAATCATCAAGTAAATTTCAATTAAAAAAAATCTTGAATTATTGAAATCGAACCCCTTTTTTTAACAAAAGCAAAATAGAAATAAAAATGAAGGCAGAAAGTAGGAAAATCCTTTCGAGATTCGGAGAGTTACACTTATCTAATCTCTCTCCCTGGAAGGGGCGGAAAGCATTGAATCAGGACGGGTAGAAGCATGAATAAAATACTAAAGATGCGAGCCATAAAATTTCTCAATTCCGATCAAGGACGAAAATATCGGTATTAGTGGAAATATCGATATCTTAATTTTACGAAAATATCGACGGATATATTGATTTTAGTGGAGATATCGGACATTTTTTTTTTAAATATGGAAATTTTGTAAAAAAATTGAAAAATATATCTAATAATTTACAGTACAATTAACATTAATACATATATTGAATTTAAATTTCAAATAAAATGATATGTTTACAACAAATGTAGAAACAAACTATTATATAAACATTGTCTGTTATGATAACATGACAAATTTTGTACAAAATTAATACATGGACCAGTAAGTTCCTATGAGGTGAAATGAATAAACCGATATTTATATTACCAATATTTTGCCGATATTTCGGCGATATTATACAAAATAACGCCCTTTTAACCGATAACGATATATTACCGATATTTCGGTGATAGTTTAACGAAATTTTCCTACATCCCTTTTTTTTTTTCAGTATCTCGAAAATCACGATATATCGCCAAAATATCGCGATTTTTTCATCCATGATTATGATACATATTCCACTGCTTGTGCGGGCCCCACCAATTCCTTTAAGTTTCAATACATATTATAGTTTCTAGTATCTATCGTTTAAGGCTAAGGCTACTAGATAAATAACCCCATTTACTCCACAAAAAGATCAAGAATCCTCACTATTTCTTAGCCTTATTTTGGATCTTGAAAGACATGAAAGCTCTCCCACCTCTTCATCCATCCATGTACCATGAGCAAATCCTCATAATAGCTACAAGTACAAACAGTTCAATTCACAGCTGCCCTCAAGAAACCCACTAAATGTGAACATTCAGCATTAAAGAATATCAACCCATTTTCATAGTTCTTCCATAGAATGAGGTATTCTACTACATCTCAAACTAACCACATCTATATCCACTATACTTGTCACTCTTGATCCCTTCACCTGTTTCTATGTACGTGCATATCAAGCAACGATGCTCAAGATAGATAATACGTAATGCATATCAACATTCGAATCACGATGAAACCTAGCGGTAAAAGATGAGAATCAACTCGTTATCCAAGGATTGTTCCAGAAGACAAAGGCAAAAGGAACAAGACAAAAAATATAGCCTACATCAAACTTATGGAGTTACCAAAATCAATACCTAATAAGTTTTGAGCTGTAATATCTATATGAGGAGTTGATTCGTCCAATTCCAAATGAATATTGGTCGTACCAATAGTGACTCTGCATGTTACCACACTCTCACCACCAATTACGAGGGAACAATTTTCATAAGTGCCTTCTTTTGGTGGAAGATTCAACAAACAAGACCTATGAGCCAATAACCTCATTGTATCTCTGAAAAGATTTTCCTCGTTTTTTACCATTAGTATGAGCCGATGAGGGCGTCCCAACAGCTCAGACACGTACTCCATGTCTCCATTGGCGAGGGCATGACGAACTCGAGTGGACGACACTTGGCCTTGCTCTTTTGAATTCCTAGTACCTATGTCCCTAGTTTCTTGGTGCTTGTCCATGACAGAATTTATTATACAAGCTTTCATACCGTACTCTTTACAAAATCGGACCAGATCAGATGAATTACCAGCAGCTTTATATCCAAACCGATAGTTTTGACCTGCCACATTATCGTTCAAGCTTACTAGTTTATTCTTGAACTAAATAAAACTAACAAACTCAAGATGATCAGGTCAAACATACCTGCCACAACACCACATACTCCAAGCTCTGCTGACAACTTTTTGACAAATTGCTGAGGAGTTAGATATCGAACATGTGAAAACTCAAGCTCGAATTCCTTGGGTGTAACATTACCACAAAATGAAGCCCAAGAGGAAAGAACCCTCTTTCGATCACATTTTGCCACTATAGGAGCCCTGTAGAATAATATGCATCAACAAGATTCAGTGGGACAATATTGATTAGAAGAATTATATATAATAATATAAGTTAAATCAGAACAAATGAGCCAAGTGAAAGTTTAACAAGAGCCTTTCATTTATAGAAACAGTAGTTCAAGAAGGGTGAAGAAGAAAGAGGGCATTCCATACCTAGGTTCCCACCCAAGAACCTCTGCCATTCCAACAAAGGACAGTAGGAACGGAACTCCTATCTTTGCGGCTTGAATTGCAAGTTCCCGATGACCAATATGAAGGGCATCAAACTTTCCTAGTGCTACTATTCCTCCTATTATAATAGCCAAAGAAAACCATCAATGTACGGATAGTTAAGACAGTGAACCATCTCATGAGAAAATGTTTTTTACTTTATTGGGGATTTATGCCTCGGTATATCAAATTTCATAGTTGAGGCCAGCAAACAAACTGCCAAGCAAAATCTGCAATGGGTTGTCAAAAAGCCGCTTCCATCGCATCACAGATGAAATTAGATCCATACATCTTTGAGTGTGTTTATAAGGATGTTTGGAGACTGAACATGTGTATGGAGGATGTACACAGTATTTTTAAGACTGATGGGCAAAAACTTGAGAAAACAAGATCTAATATATTTGTATCTGCATTTAGTAAGATATAAGACAAAGCTGATAACGAAACTAGAAAAGTAAAAGGGTTCCTCCATTTATTTCTAGAAAACTCATATTCCAGGAAACAGATTTGAGTTCAAATCTATGTCAAATAGAAAAAGAATCCAGGAATGACGACCATCAGCACATGAAAAGAAAGGCCTTAAACCAGGTCAAAATACTACACACTGATGAAGAAAATGGTTTACATTAATGTATGCATGCAGCTTAACACATCCTGGAAATGGAGCACAGAACATACCAAGCAAAAAAAATTCCTTTTGATCTCTTACAAAGGAACTCTAGAATGTAATCTAATTTGCCGATAATATCACACATATGGATGCTTCCATTATGTTGGGGGTTTGAATCATAAAGTGAAGTGACAAATCAATCATCATAGAATATGATTATTCAACAAAAACATGGGGAAAACGAAAGATATGTCTTCTTCGATTGGCTACTCACAAAGAGCTGGATGCTAAATGATTTGTATTGGTGAACTTTACTTATCAGTAGTCTACTTAACAACGTCTATGACTGACTAAACGAACAAAATAAATCGAAGTTCAAACAGTTCAATTTGTATAGAACATACATACAAACAGATGTAATCAACAGCCCAGAAGAATTAAAAGTAAATCAACAGGTAAATGGGTTGGAACTTGGAAGAACCAACCTGCAACTGAGGATAATCTTTCAGATGGAGGATCCCCACCATCTTCAGCTGGGCTATTCATAAACAAATAAATAAAAAACTACAAATGAGAAAAGTAATCAAAATATGAAATTACCATCATCAACCCAAATTCACTCATTACAAGTATCCTATTTGCAGAATCATGAACTCACAAAAAATAGGAGCAAAAGAACAGAATTACAAAAAATTACCTCAAGTAATCGGAGAGAAGAGGAGCCTGCGACGTATCTTGAGCGCAGATATCCTTATTAATGAAAGACACTCCCGCTAAATCGTCATTGTCATTGGCAACAGACCAAGACGGAGACGAAGAAGCAAATGCCAAAAACCTTTTCGAATTAGGGGTGAAATTGAAACACGGAGGAAACCTACGAGGCGGTGGCGACGGCGGCGGAGCTTTGTGGAGACAGGAACGACACCGTTTGGTGCAAATCCCGAATTGGCGAGGATTGTAGTCTCTCAATTGCTGCGAAATTCGAGAGCTACTCATCATCATTGTTTGCAAAAGTTCAACTGACAGCAACAGCTGCCGCAGTCGTTCTTGCAATTGGCAAATGAAGAAAGCAAAGCCCCAATTGATGAAGAAGAAGAAGAAGAAGAAGAAGAAGTGATTTACGCAATCGAATTGAAATTGAGAGTGAAAGAAATGAGTTGATTAAGCAAAAACTGTAGACCAATCAATTGTATTGTGTTGGGCCATTGTTGCACACTGCTTTGCTTATCCTCGAATTCGCCAGACCCAGGTGCTAGGTTTTGCCAGACTTGTCCAAATTTTTTACATTTCTTTTCATCATTTTACCCTCTTTTTATTTTATCTAGTTTTTAAATTGTGGTAAAAGTATATTAAAATTTCTTCCTTTTTTCTTTTTTTTTTTAAGAAAACCAGTAACTTGTGTTTTTAACTCTACTTAATTGAGCTTGATGAATTAAAAGTTGACTTAAAATTCATTTGATGTTATTTGTTGTAGATACAGTGGTATTTATTATTTTAATAGAATTTTATACAGAATTTTTAAAATACTAGCTAGATATTTAATTATTTATCTAATTATCAGTATATGGAAAGAAAAAAAAAAGGCGGGGGTAATTAAACAATGTGAAGTAATATTTTGTTGGGATGGACTAAGAGCACCCCATTGAATTCTAAGAGCACCTCATTTTAAAAAATAAAAACATTCTGAATTTACCTTTAGAAGTAGAATAACTAGTTTCGTTCGGTTATGTTGACCGAACATATAGAAAAGTGTTCGGCCAACACGATCGAACTGTTCGGTCGTGTTGGCCAAACGGGCTTATACGGGTTCGGTCCAACACGGTCGAACGGAACTACTCGGATTCAATCGTTTTTTTACCTTTTTTCCTACAATTTTCACATGATTTTCGCACATTTTAAAAATCCATAGAATGTTCGTCATTATGTTGGCATTATGTATGACCTAAACGACTTAAAAACAAAAATTAGAAAAATCCGAAAAAAAAACGTTTAAAAATCGAAAAACGATAAATTGACTTTTTTGCCCCTCAAGCGACCCCGAATGGCCAAAATTCATCGCTCGTCAGCACCTGTGTTTGATTTATCGCACCGTTTCACAAGTCGTGTGCGAATTTCAACACATTTAGAGATATTAGACTTTTCCCGACAAAACGTATGAAAATCCGCCATGTCTGCAGAGTCGTTCGGCTGTCTCGACCGAACATGTTGAAGGCCGTTCGGCCGTCTCGACCGAACGAAACTAGGGTTTCTAACCCTAAGGGTAAAATCGAAATTTTTTTTTTAATTTTTTTTTTAATGGGGTGCCCTTAGAAATTATAGGGGTGCTTTTAGACTCTCCCTATTTTGTTTTGATTAACTATCAGGTGTTGTCATAATTCTGATGAGTTTTAACTTGATTTAATAAGATGTGTTAATAAATATTGTTAGTGGTGAACCTCATTCTTAACCAACACTTATGAGAAAAGTTTTTTTTTCTTGTTTTCTTTACGTTAGTTTCTTTTTAATCATTTTGGTCAGTCATATTTTGGATTCGGAGTGGAATGGTACGACCAAAATTTGGATGGTATAAACTAATGAAAATGGAACAACATAATTTTATTGGTACAGGATGGAGTGATACAACTCGTTCACCTGAAATTCGAATGGTGCGATCTGAGTTTGAATGGTACAGATTGATGTAAGCAAAATAACCTAATTGAATCGATATGGGTCAGAGTGTTGCAACTTAAATTTTGATTGTAAGGGCTAATGTGTGTCTGTGTGTGGCACGTGCCAAAAGGATAAAATTGTCAAATTTGCATTAAAAATGAATGAGGTGTAAGTTGTGGCTAAGAAATAATGTTTTACTCCACAAATCATAAATGAAACTACCCCTAAAATTTATTTATTTATTTATATTGTATTTTAAATAAATTACTTTAGTTGAATATCATTTTGAGTAAAATAATATCTTAGTTAAATCAAAGTAAACAATATTTATATAAATATAGAAGTTGTTGGAAATTTGAGTAGCACTCTAGGCTGTATGGACTGTGTAAAGGTTATATTAAAAATGTGATAATGGATTTAATTTGACTAGTAAACTATTATTTAGAATTTAAAATTAAAGGAGACTAAATCAACTATGATTGTTTAAATTTGATGCAGTAAATTTTGTTGTTTCTTGGAGTTACAATTTACAAGCGATCTCCTAATGGGCCCCCAATCTCACCTCATTGCCGCCTAAGCAATGAGCAAGCCCACTAGTGTTTTCACCAAAATTTTGATTAAGTAAAAGATATAAAATTTTGATTAAGTAAAAGATATAAAATTTTGTACTACTTGTGTATTTACTATTTACTATTCACAAATGATTGCGTTAGACGATTTCATGGATAATTTTCATGAGACGGATCATTTTTACCCACAAATCAAACTCATATTCATAAATTTATATATGAAATGTGAAGTGTGGATCGTGGATTAACCCGTCTCACATAAGATGATCCGGTGAGATGATTTCACATAAGACTCATTCATACTATTTAACACCCATCACCATCACATAATTTACAACGACATTCATCAATACCTTAATTTATTAATTTTTAAACTTCTTACACATTTTTGCAAAAAAATGGTGCACTCACCATACCAGACACAACGATATTCACTAATACCTTAGTTCATAAATAGAATTCGTAGAATACGACATAAGGTAAAACACCATAAACCAAGACAGTGAAAAAAAAAAAAAAAAGATGTAATAAAATTACAATACCATTCTGAAATCAAGAACTGTAGCATAGCAAAATCAATATTTCTCCAAGAAAATATAATAATCTATCTTGGGAATGCCATGAGGAACAGCATTCTAACCTTGTGCTCAAGCTTTACAAAGACTAATCTCCACATCCATTTATAACCAGAAAATCACCCTTCTGAGTTACACAAACTTTGCAAAGATACTGAACTGGCAAATAAAGGGTGTGTAATTTCAATATATCACCATGAAAAAATAAAAAAAAACATATACAAGGTAGCTACCTGGAAAACTTCATCTCTTCATAAAAAAGTGATGATTCATCAGAGTATATTTGCTCGTTTTTGCTCGTAAAACTTGTAACGAAAACTCAGTTCATTCTTGTGCTGTTTCTCCTTCCCCACCATTTCTTTCTTGCCTTATCAGCAGACCCTTCTTCAGTCCCAAGCTTGTGGAGTATCACCTTCGTTTCCCTAAGCCTCGAACCATAATCTTTCTTCCAAGCTTCGAACATCTGTTTCAGCCTACGAAGCTCACAATCTGGGTCCAAACTTGCTTCGGTTTGGCCTGATTTAACCTCAACCAAGAACTTGGCATCATCTCCAAACACTTGGCTCCTTTGCTCGAACTCTTCAGCCAATCGACCGATGACACTTAAGCCAGCACTGGTTGATCTTCCTCCATTGCTCTCATGAATCCTCAGATTGCCACCTGTGTCCCAGCTAGACTCTCGCTCGTCATTTCCATTTACTGAGGCATCTGAGTTTCTCTGGGAATCATCGAATGCTAGACTCTTCTTTGCAATGGAAAGGCTGGATTGTAGGGACCTCATTTGTTTTTGCCACACCTCTTCCATAGACTTCATTTTTAGTTCATATTCGGACCAACGGTTCTCATATTGTTGTAGCCGCTGGTGAAGGATGTCATTCTCCTCTTCTTTTTCTCTCAGGGCAGCTTCGGCCCTAAGAACACGGCGTTGCAGTTCAGCAAGGAATGATGACTTTACCAGCACTTCTTCTGGCTCATTACCCTGATTCACAACAAAATATTTTCAACGTTTGAGTAAAAACTCCGATTATACTTAACATTGAAGGCAGAGGTGTGACTAGAATACCTTTCTTCCTCCAAATTGCAGCAATCCTATGTCACCTGAGCATCTTCTGACCAGCCAGCCTCGAATAACTAAAAAGGCAAAAAACGGGGAGGGGTGAGATGAACTTATTAGTAACATATTCACCTATTAATGCAGCACACAATGACTTGAAGATCAGATCTATCAAGCTGGAGAATATAGAGGACTCAGTTACCTGATTGTAAGGCAGTAGATGCCTCGTTTAATCTTTTGTATTTTTTTTGCAAAATTCTTGCTTTGACATGCTTTTGGATGGATATAGCTGCTCTATGCTTGTTTAACATGCTTGCATACTCCCTTCTAGTTTTTTCACCACGGATAACTGCATTCAAAAGGTTCCATGTCTCAGGTGGATTTATAATGGCTAAAGAGTAAAGAGTGACAGAATATGTATCCAAAAAGTATACATGATTGAAGGGTGGCAATCCCTCTCCTTAACTCCCTTAGATGACAGCGAGCTTGATGGCCTCTAAAGCAGTTTTGGACACGCAAGATTCCATGGAGGGTACGATTTCTTGTATCTTCAAGTACCCCAATCTAAATTAATCCATTGCACACACAACAAATTAGTGATTCACAAATGATAGTGTTAAAATCTTGCTTTAATAAGGGAAAAAGGAAATAAAGATGAACAAATCTGTATAATTTGAAACCAGCACGGGACTATCTTGGTCCAATATATTACACGTATCAGAATGCTCAATTTTTGCTTCTTCAATCCAAGATTAGTACAGCAAAGATAGGGGGAAGACCAAAAAAACTACAAAGAGTAAATTCCTACCTGTCCAGTTCGGAAGAACAATTTTGTGTATCCAACTTGATACATCTCAGGGAGAATGTTAAACTGATGAAGAATTGCTACTGAAACACTGAGTGGGTCCTGAGACGCAACATGCTCTAGTAGAAGAAAACCATACCTGATGAAGGAAGGAGATCACATGACTGTTGATCAAATTTTAAAAGATATAAAAAAAATTTTGAACAAAGGATTACCTTCTGGCAAACTTTTGATGTGACATTCTGGTAGGGAAACCAGATCTAGATATCCTAACAACTTCTAAGACTCCACAGCACCGCAGCTGTTGCAGTACGAGTCCTTGATTGTAGCTACCAGGAGATTGGAAGTTGTTGGGCTTTATACAACGTATGAAATGAGGAGTTGTGTTCTCAAGACGTTGCATTAACTGGAAAAGTTGGCCCTGAAATCACCAATATTAGTAAGAATAAAACCAGTACACTGATTTACAATCCTCCACCCCCCTCAAGGCTTCCCTTAGTTCTTGGAAAACCACTTAGAAACTGTTGCTATATGCACCAAAGAAAGTCTAAACACAACAGGAGATCGTGAAGAACAACAAAAAACTCAAATAGTCGCATAATAGCAATTCTCAAAGGCCACTACTTCTGCTTGTGTTTATATTTGTCAAGATGCATTGGAAAACAAGCATGTAGTATCTCTAATGTGTACGACCACGGTTACAAAGAGACTCATTATACCTTGAATTTTGTTGTAACGCTTAATTTTTGTGAATCTGCTCCACCTGACTTATGCAGTGGACCAACTACAGGCTTCTCAGATTGAGTGAGCATGCTGGACGCAAAAGACTGAGGAAGTTGGCATGTGCAAGAAGAAAGAAGTTCGATGGAATCCAAATAAAGTAAATCCCGGTTCTTCTCAAGAAAACTAGTGGTGTCATAAGTGACCTGAGATCAGAAAATTAAGTTATCAAGTCATCAGGGATAGAAAGGGGAAAAAGAAAAGGAAAAAAAAAAAGTTGAAATGAATAAAAATTATCTGAGACAGGAGACGTTGAATAAGTTTACATTTATCACTTTAAAATTAAAGTTTATGTTGATCAAAGTCTACTGAAGCCTGTCTGATAGCGTTATCAAAGAGCAACCAAGAAAGCATAGAGCCAATAAGCACAGTTTCAACCTTTAAAGATGTTAGAGGTCCACCAGAGTTCCATCTCTCAACAAAATTTAGTCAAATATATTGTTATACATATAAAAATTAACCATTTATCATTATTCAATTAGTTAGCTCAATATTAGAGACTTCAAATCTTAAGTCTGCCAACTCACATTTCCCAAACATGGTTATCAGATAATCATTTACCTGTTTCCCACTTTCTAATTACTAAGAAAGGGGGAGGGGAGAAATAGTAAGAAAGGGATAGGGGAAGGGAAGTATATAAGCAGTCATCAATCAGTAAGAGATTCAGTGATGGAAGTGAATACCTCTCCAGCGTAATGGCGAACAGTAAAAGCTTTCTCTCTTTCTCCTCGAAAACAAGGATTAGAATTTAAATGTTGCTTGAGCTTATTGGCAAAACTCAAATCTGTACCATTTGGAAAGGTTGATTCCTCATCTAGCAAGGATTGTAACCCCAATGGTTTCTTGAAAAAAAAAAAAAAAATCTAAGTGTCAGACAGAAAATCAAGACAGGATAATAGTGACAAAGATCATTTCTCAATCATAACATGAGAAAATATATAAAATACCATGTCAAAGAACTCAGAACCATGATAAACATTGTAAATTTTGTCCTACCATTCAAATTTACAGTAGACTGTATCATATACTAAAAATCCGGAGATTTCACAGTATTTATGCATGTTGCATGGATACTTGTACATGTAGCCTATCTGCTGGCCTTAACTCAATTGTACTATAAAAAAGCTCTTAACAGTTTCAGTCCTAGATATACATCACTAAAAGAAAGATAACAACATAGGCAGCAGGCACAAGTAGTAAAGTATCATGGACATCGAACAAGGGTTCAATAGAATGCTAAAGATTTAAAGCTTATTCTGCTTCATACCTTCTCAAACAGATTAAGACAATCTTGATTGTCTTCAAAATCAACTTTTGCCCAGTCAATGCCATCTTGAATGTATTCCTGGAAAGGGTTCAAATGTTTAAACTCAGAACAAGATCAATTCCTAATCTGCTATTCAATTTCTTAGATTAAATAGTATGAATCCAAAATAGACAAAATGCCCTAATGTTGTTTCAGAGAGTGCCTTGTATAAGATAGAAACTGTCCCCATGGTTAGGACAGGTTTCTGAGGAAAGACTATTGATTGATCAATTTCTAATAAATAAGAGATATTGATTTGGCAATTGGCTGACTACAAGTACTTCATCAACTCCATTCCAGTGAGGCGCTAAAGAGACCTAGAATCCTAGATAGTCCGGATGTACAATCACTAGCAAGTGCATCACCTCATAGTTAGAATAAAGTGCTCCATATTTATTTACCAATCTATGGATCAATTAGCTTTTACAGGAATATACTAAAAAATTATCAGGCATATGCAATACATGCTAGACATTCATAGAGAGTTTGAGGGCATTTAGGACATTCAGTTTGTAGAACAAAAAATTAATCCATGTCATTTCAAAATTACAAAATTCAACATGTTGAAATGAGAGGAAATTTGGGGACCATTAAAAGTTAATCCAAGTTAGATGATTAGAGGAAACATGCCAAATAAATCATAATGATCTTTGCAAAACTTATGAAATTACATGTAAGCAAAAATATGAAAAGGTTACCTCCTGCTCCAATTTGAACAAGTGGCGATTGAAGTGTTGCTGTAATCTTTCATTGGCATAATTTATGCAAAACTGCTCAAAACTATTTCTCTGAAGGAAAAAAAAAACGACAATTAGAATAATATAAACAAAAGACAAACAGAGAAGTTAAAGAAAGCATAGATAAAAGGCACACACCTCAAATGATTCAAAACCATAAATATCAAGGATACTAATGGACCTTCCAGTGCGCCTTTTGCCTACTGCCAGTGATTTATTGATTTGTTCCACCAACCAGTCAAACAAACAAGAATAAATTGATTTTGCCAATGCATCTCTTGTATCAATGGCCTGTGAGTTAATGGAAGTATGAACAACAAAATTCAGGAGACTTGTTATGTAAGAAGATTAAAATTCACATGTCTTAGGTATTTCAAAATAAAGTAGTTCCGTACAAACTGTCTAACCTGTGCTAGGGTGAGCTTCTGAACAATTGTATCATTTCTTTTCCCAACTCTCATTTTTCGAGTTGATAATGCCAGCTTTAGTTCCTCAAGGTTACATCCAATCAACGTTGCAACATTAGTTAGACCTGAAAATTGGACATGTGTTGTGAACAAACTTGCATGCACCTTGCAGACATTGTGAGGTTATTTTGAATGTAGAACGTGCTTTTAAAACATAAGACTGACTCGCAACAGTTATGTACCAAAGCAATGAGTCGGTTCCAAATATTATTTGAAAGATATTAACAATTCACATTGATGTTATTTTTTCTTTGATTGAAGAAATTGGTTTTCCAAAAAAAGAAAGAGTTGATTCCCATAGCTGAACCACTTCGAACATTAACTTAAAACTTACAATATTCAGTGGTAGAATGAAATATAAAACATATACCACAGAAACAAAATTACGTTTAAGTGAATAGAATTGGAGATAGCTAAATATATATATATATATATATATATATATATATATATATATTGGTAATTGCATTAAGTTGGCAATGATTCATAAAAATGGAAAAAGATTTTTTATTTTTTATTTCCTTGCAAAGATAGGCATAACCAGATCAGTTTTGGCAAAATAATAAATTTTGTTTGTTTCACAGCACATTCAACCAATATCATCTACAAAATTCGTCCTGAGATATTCTCACCTTCATCAACCACTGGTTCAACATGATTTTCACTATCAATCGGAGTAAAAGTGACATCTCCCAGCCATAGAACTGCAGCTAGCATTGCAAATACACTATCTTGGTCTTCCTTTGTGACATGAACAACATCCAGAGCTTCCTGTGTTTAAGGAGAAATTTTATAGCTAAGTTGGTTTTAGTCGACAACGGAAGAATAGAGAAGTTTGGGGTGGAGAATGGTGAAATTAAGTCCATAAGGATACCATTACTACACGAAACTCTTCGGCATCATCAACCCCAGAAATTGTATAACAATTGCTTTGCCTCAAATACTTGAACTCATCTGCATTCTTTAAATTCAATTTTTCTGCAAAAAATAACAAAAAAAGATGCAGCCTAATGTCAAGAAAACCAACAGAAGAAGAAGGGAAGAGAGATTAAGACATGGACAAAAGCTAGGCGAGATAGAACAATTGTTCATCTGGTGAATAAGAAAAGCACACCGTCATATTATATTACACAGGAAATTAGTATGAAAATACTGCAAGATTGCTGATCATCATAAGAAACTACAACATGGATGATAGTGATACTGTACCTCTTAGGCTGGGTGGAGCTCCAGCACAAAGCTGATAAAATATGTGATATGACCTTTCTCCCTCTGAACATTGAACTACTCTTGACTGTTAACAAAAAGAACCTAAGTGAGTCTGTTGCACAAAAAGCAGAATAACTTATTCCAGAAACAGGATGTAGATCATTGATTACCTTCTCCAGTAAAACTGTAGGGAAGGGACCATATTTGATGAAGAAATACAAGAAATATATTAGATGAATTTTCTGATTCTGCAATTGTATGTAATAATTTAATTGAAAAATATATATGGCAGATACAATCTTACAAGTTTGAATCTTGGCACCCGATATTTTTCCAGTTTCACTGAAGTGGATTTCAATCAGCTTTCCCTGCAGATGGTTGCCATTACTTTAACTTACAAGAAGTGAAATTTCAGGTATTCACACCCCAAAATTGAACCACTAATATCTCACGCAAGCCTACCAAGAACAAAACAAACTGAAAAGGTAAGCAACTTACAAATCGACTAGAGTTGTCATTTCTTAAGGTCTTGGCATTACCAAAGGCTTCCAAAATTGGATTTGTTTTCAGTATCTCATACTCAATTCCACTGCCACCTCCCAGGGCAGCCAAATATTGCATGGCTATCTTTGCAGTCTCAGTTTTTCCAGCTCCACTTTCCCCACTGGATAGAAAGGGAGGAACAGAACCACACTTTGTTAACTTTATCATTGCATATACATTAAAATAAATTAAAAAATAAGCAACTTAAGCCAGAAACCCCTGCTCAGAGATTTAAGTGCTATGACTAATGAAAGCAATGTGTAGGGAGTCTCCAAGTTATTCATTTTGAGTTTTACATCCATAGATTCTAAATGGAAGTATCAACTGAGATACAGAGCAGATTTTGGCAGATACAAGATATACTTCAATCTCAGGGGTAATGTTGATTAAAGAAAAACTAAATGCAGTCGAATCAATGTGGTTCTGGTTTATATCATGTTTATAAAATATCATATTGAGAAAAAATGGACTTGTATGCCAAGATTATACGGTTAGTCAAAATTTCCAGAAGTAAGAAGATAACAGAAGACTCATAATCTAAAATCCAAGAATTGGGTTGTGAGGAAACAAATTCCCAACAATTTGAGGTCACAAGTTTCAATTCCACTACACTAACATCATGTGTTATATGAAAGGTATAATGGCTATATATGCAGCAGAAAATGGTATTACACTATTACTATACCACCCTTGTTACTGAAGAGACCACCAAAGTACCAAAGAATATATCAATCAAAAGCCTAACTGCATGATGACTCTACACATCAGATGTCACACTCCCAAGAAGGTGTACTGTTTTGATTGACAGCCCCATCCAACAAAGAATGCAAAACCACTCTAGATCACCTAAGTTAACTAACCAAACTTTTTAGCTAAAAGTACTCTGCTCCTGAGACTTCCTATTGCAGATGGCCTTCCATCATTCCCTTAATGCAGGCCTGTTCTGCTTCTCTAGCTCTTTCTTACTCAGGCTGGAATTTGTAACAGGAGAGTATCCATAGAATGTCACTTACTACCTTTGTTTTTTTTTCTTTTTTTTTTGGCTGAGCAATTGTCTCATTCACTACTTTTTAAATCACCTAATCTTAAACTTAGGTCATAGAGAGGAGAAACATGTAATTATTATGTCTCCAATGTACCCATTCCCATGCAAGCAGCAAGTATGAGAATAAGTATGTTAGATTCTTAGCAAGCTGAGGTCTTGTTGCTTGTCAGTCTCTAAGAACATATTGGATTATCATGTACTGAAAAGTTAAAGCTAAGCAAGATACTTTGCATTAATGTGTAATTAACTCTCCTGTGTTTCAATTTTGAAGAAAAGAACAATGTCAACGCTCATTAATCTGTATTGAACAGTTTCATTGGTGACTAAATTTTGGTGATCTTGATACACCAGCACAAATTCTTTAGCTACATGTCATGATCATCCATAAAAGAGTGTCTTCTGGCTTCCTCATGGTAGCGTCTTGTTAACCTGCTCCAGCAGCCATATGATGATTCACGTTTATAGTAACCAATTAGCTAGGACTTGATTGGTTTTTTTCCGAATACATTGACATTGTCCTGTATTTAATTCTAATCATTTGACATTGGGAGGGAAGAACATTAGAGACAGAAATTTCGGTGACTAGTCCCTCCAACTCCCCTTTTCTCTTTTTTTTCACTTTTTCTCAGGACTAATTTGGTTTGGTCCTGAAAGCACATAGCTTAACTGAGACTATTCACCATAGAACTATTAGTATGAAAAAAGTAGATCGTCTATGATTGAACACAAGAATCTTCTTCAGTTCATTTGGTTCGATGAGGGAGGCTGTATCATCAGCTTTATAGTCAAAGAATACAGATCGAGCTACTTCATGTTATCAAAATATCCAGCATTAGAAAGCAAAAGCATCAATAGAAAATCCAATCAAATGGAACCAATACTGATATTAAACCTTATTTGTTGATTTAATTTATTCAATCACATTTAACGTGTATAGACAGTAAACTCTATCAGGAACAAAGAGAATAAATCAAAAATATATTTAACTTTTGATTTTTGAAACACACTCTTATATTCACTATTCAGGGGTCTTTTATGTGTGTGTGTGTGTGTGTGTGTGTTGAGGGGTATAGTGATTATGGCAGTAATAAAGATATGATACAACAATGATGCTGCTCCCAGGATTCAACATGATGTGTGAAAAAATGATGCTACAATATAACATAAGAAGCAACATAAAAGCAAAACAATAACAGGAATTGAAGGCAGAAGCCAACTCTGGGAATATAGAGTTTGGTTTCTACAGTGCGCCAGGTAACGAAACCATATTTATAACACACATAAAAGAGAAAAATATGAACAGTTAAATGTACATAAAATTCAAGTATTATTCCACTGACCTTATAATGATAGATTGGTTTACTTCATCTGCAGATGGGAAAACCAAATTATAGAGTTACGTTACTGTCAGAAATTATTTCCTTAGCAGTTATATAAGTGTTAAATTACCTCGGATCATTTCACGCATAGCTGTATCAGTGATGGCATATACATGCGGGTTATCCAAAGATTTGCGCTTGTAAGCTTCAATATAATCATTTCCATATAATGGCACTTTCTTGAAGGGGTTAATTGCAATCAGAACTGGACCTGCTTTGGTCTGAAATGAACTCAGAAGTGAGAAAGCTAGTGTCCAGTAAAATCAGAAAACAGGGGAAATTAGAGAAAATCCCAACAAGAAGATGCAAACTTACATAAATCATATCTCGATCATATCTATACTGGAGATTGTACAATACAGAAGGTTCGTTTAAGTAACTTAGTTGCATAAGATCATCTACACCATCAAGTATATCAGGATTTGCTGGTATCAGAGTTTCTGAACTCACTTTCAAAACCTAGATGAGGAATATATCATTAGATAAGAAGAAAAGGTAATAGCTTAAGAAAATATAATGAGAGAAGACTAAATATGAGCTCACTTTTCCCTCAGGCAATGATATCACTGACTCGTTACCAGAAGTCTGAAGAGTTGTTCCAAGCTCCCAATTACCATCAGGAAGTTGAAACCATGACTGGACCTTCTGAAAAACAAGCTCATAGTTGACCATTAAGTTACCGGTATTTAGGCATGATTAACAGGATATTCATGAAAAGGTAACTTACAATTAAATGCATTATAAAGGTGGTTACCTACTAATAAGTTATTGCCGAAAGTTTGGTAAAATATGAGGCATAACCCCTCAACAGGTGAATTATATGGTTCATAGTGCATCTACGATTAACGCTAGCAAACAAACTTTGTGAAGCAAGAAGAGACAAAATAAATAAGTAAGATAGTCTTAAGGGATACAGTTGAAGGAACAAGAGTTACATATGAAACAGGAATGCTGAGTGCCTCAAGTACTGTAATCCACGGTTATCATGATATAAACAGCTTCTTGCAATTCATCCTCAAAATCTCACCTGGACTACAAGGCATGCCTTAATGTTTGTCTAACATGCCTTAACATACAAGCTTAAGGTGGACCTTAAAATGTCAATTAATGTAAGGTTTTTCTACTCATTAAAGAATGCCAAAAAAATACAACTACTTCTTCAGGCGGCTTTTATTACAAAGGCATGTGATTCTTTGCATTTAAATATGCAATGTAGTGCACATTCGAGCATTTAACTATTTCATAATCAGTTAACTGAGAATTACTGCTCTCAACCTCTCAAAATTCAAAAACTCCACAGATGCTAGAAACTCATAGAAGAACTGGTGAATTTCAGCTACTCATTCTATTGAATCAAGTGACTATAAGACTTCACTAATCTAATAATTACTTAATTTACTTTGCTAATACCTTGTAGTTTAATATGAATAAGCAAGAATAAAGTTCAACTACAACTCAAGTGCCCACTTATTAATCCAAAAGGCTAAGCATGAGTGATGTTCTTAACTTCCTCTTGTAGTGCCATGTTCACTTTTATTTATCAAGCAAAAACAGAATTTGCTCTGTGTACATTACCATATGCAACGATGAGTATAACTGGACTAGAAAATAGATAAACTTAAAATAGAATCCAGTAGAACACCATATAAGAACAAACACAATCAATAACATTACACAGCGTCACCAGGCAAGAAGTGCATTTCAAAATATTTAACAATATCAAGAATCAAAACAAAAGGAAAAGGCAATACTACTCCAAAATCCAAATGTACCTTCTTTGATGCATACGGGGTGGTATCACTCCACTTGGAATCAACATATGACTGTTTAAGCGATCGCACAGGAGTTCTGGAATCCTTGAGATCATCACCATCATCACCCAAAGAAGCTCCATCTTTGGCTGAGATATCCAAACTACAATAGGGTGATTCATCACTATCCGAACCAACATGACGCCTACCATTAGCTGTGCCTATCGCAGCATCACCAGACTCTTCAACATTCTCCAATTTAGCATCAGATAACATCATCCTTTCACCACCCTGATCACCTACAAGCCTGAAATCCACAGGCAATGATTTGATCGACTGAAGGAAACGCGCATCCTGGGCCTTTTTCTGCGACATTTTACTCAACAAGGGGCCTTTTTCCCCTCCTCCAATTCAATGAATCGCACTCAGAGAGCTATAATTGGATCAAAAGGGAAGCTTTTTCCTCCCTTTTCGTTCTTGTAAAGTGAATCCAACTTTAAACCAAAGGCCCCACAGACTTAGCTGCCGAACTTAATGGAGGGGACCATACCATTACCGAATAAACACCGTCAATGACTCCTCACTAACCACACACACTCACTCACCATGTTAACACCAACAAATCTTAAACCCCACTTGCCAATTATCGTCTACCCAAATCCTCGATACCTTAAAAATTACTCCAACAAATTTGGGGCAAAAAAATTACCAAATTTACCAGAGCAGAAACCACACTTGACTACCTCGAATAAATTAATCGATCCCAATAACTGCAAATTCAGTCGAAACTCAATTTTCAACAGATCTTCATGCCCCCAAAAGGCAAGAAGAAATTATAAGCGAAAAGAAAAGGTAACCCAAATCTTGAAGCACTGTGTTAGAGACCCACAGCAGGCCCTTCGATCGATCAGTTATCGCGAAAACGACAGCAAATATTGACCATAAAATAATAGACTAAGGAGCCACCATGGACAAACAAATGGAGCAAAAATAAGAAAAATAAACAGCCAACTTCAAATCCAAATGCATGCAGTAAACACTGAGTGGAGATGAAATCACAGGCGCTGCAGGAAGGGACGAGATATAAGAACAATATAATAATAAGAAGAGAGGGAAAATGGGAAGAAAAAATCCAAGATGGGTCGAAGAAAGCAGAAAGCAGAGAGAGAGCAGTAGCTTTTGCTTTGGGTTATTCCCTTTTTCTTTTTCGGATGAGTTTTGGTGCTTTGTTAATGGCTGCTTTCAAAAGGCAAGTATATGTAACGTAGCTAGGGTGGGGTGGGTGTGTTGTTGCTACAGCATCCAGTAATTTTTCAAAATTTTCGGCACCAAACAATTTTTGAAACCATTTTTCATTTTTTTATGGAGGAAAAATATAGTTTTTAATGTTTATTTGACTGTTTTTGGACTCTTATCCCTCTTTTTTGTTTTTCTCTCGATTTTTTGTGTTCATTCTTTTTCTTGTTTAATTGTTTTTAAAAAATATTTAGTTTATATTGAGATGACTTTGTGGATATTTTTTATTAAGGTGTAAATGATTTTGTAGTTCGCAGGCAACTTAAGAAAAAATGACTTTATTATATTTAACGTGTTGAGTTCGAATTTAATAGTATCTAGTTCGTTAGCTTGCGAACATGTTCGTTTAAATATTAGTGAGTGTATTCTGAAGCTCGAGCCTAGTTCGTTTTCCACAAGCTAGTTCACAAGCTTAAGCTTGATTCATTATATATATATATATATATATATATATATATTTCATAAGTTTGTTCGTGTGTTCAAACTTGATTATGTGTTTAACAAGCTTGAGTTCGAATAAATCTTGGTTGATGCATCAAACGAGTCATTGGTCAATCAAGCTACCGAGTCATATGTGGCTTTAATAAAATGAAGCTGAACTAAGCTCGAAATTAATAATAAAAGATGGAATTGAGCTCAAACTTTACACTTGACTTGATTCAATTACATCCCCAAGTTTCATGCATTTTCTTATTAAATCAAAACATTGTACAAATGCAAAATAAAGCTACAAAGTAACCATCATTCTTGAACATCTCGCATAAAAAAAATTGCGCTCTCTATTTTTGTTATTTTTAGCCATTTTGAAAAATACGGGATGGTACGAGCAAATCAAAATGGAAGGTCATAATCCCTATTGGTATGAAATGTAGTAGTATGGACCTGTGTTTTTTTATGATACAAATGTAAAAAAAATATGACTTGATTTTATTGATATGGAATAAAGTGATACAACCTAAATTTTGATGGTACAAACTAACGTTTGTGGTACAAAGAGAAATGTACAAACGTCAAATCTATACTATATATAAAATGAAAGAAGTTAGGCAAATTTTATAGATTTGTCATTTTCCCTCCCAAACTATCAACCAATAGAAAAAAAGAAAAAAAAAACTAAATAACTTTTAAGTATTTTATAGAATAAGCTTCTCATATATCTTACATAATAAACTATCTTATAATTTATATATATGAGTACATATGAAGCAAAAGAAGCTATCTTAAATGATATGATTATATTTTAATGATATAATTAAATTTTGAAAATAATGAAATTTAAAGATTATCAAAAATTAAAATTTTGAAAATTAGTTTATAATTTTAATATATAAATGTGGAAAATAGTTTTAAAATATAAATTTCATTTTATGAAGGGTTGTAAAATGTTTAAAAGTTTGAAACTATTATAAAAATATTAAAATAATAATAAACTTTGAAATTAATAATAATAATTTCAGATTTTATTAATACTAACAATCTTAAATCAACAAATAAAATTTAAAAATTAATTCAAATATATATATGTAATATTAATTGTGTAAGATATAAAAATCAATAAATTGAATAAAAAAATTTAAATAAAAATATTTGATAAAATTTATTCAAAATTATTTCAAATAAATAGATATAATTAATCTAAAAATTTTTTTAAAAAAATATAATATGTTCCAAAAAAATCTGAAAAATGGTTTCAAAAATCTAAGAAATATTGTTTTAAATTTTAAAATTAATTTGAAACCTAAATTTATAAATATAAACTAAATTTTTTTGGAATAAATATAATGCTTTTTGAACAAATCAATCTAAAAACAATGCAGAAAATTATTTATAAATTCTAAAAATAATTATAAGATATAAAGGAACAAAACATATTAGTAAGTATAATTAATCACTTCTTAATTATTCAAAAATTAAAACTCACAAATACAAAACTATTATTGTATTATGTTCAATTTTATTTTCATATTTAATTGTTGAATATTGATATTATCAATAAAAAATATTGATTTTTACAAATTTCGAAATTATAAGATGCCATAAATAACCTTTTAATATAATAACTTTATTATATTATTGCAAATCATGTATATTGTTATAATACATAATAAACTGCGCATCGCGCGGGAGTACTACTAGTTATAGCTAAAAAGGAGTTAATTATAAATTGTGGCAAAAAGAAAAGTTATTTATTCTGATTATAATCAAACCACCCTTATTAAAATTAATCAATGAGGTGTCATTTTGATTTTCAAACTCTTACCTTCTAATCGATATTTATTTCCTAAAGAACATTAGAAGCTTGGATGCTCAAATTAATCCAAAACATAGTAACTAATACATATTATGTTAAATATATTTAAGAGGAGACGATGATTTGATATTTACTGTTTCATGCCAAAGAAAATAATAATAATAATAAAAGAGAAGTTAGGGACAATATTCAAAAATAGCACGGTTTGTCTTTGACAATTAAGACAATAATTACAGTTAATATCATAATCAGATTCAAAATCATTATTAGTAATAAAAGTGGTATTGGTAATAAAAGAAAGAGGGTGATGAGGAGTAGAGATGCCATGCCTTGTTTGGCCCTTTTGAATACTCTCCGTTGGATTTTTGGGTAAGAGCTCCTAATCCATACACGTGGCACTGATACAGCGAGGCGCCAAACCAAATACAAAAGCTCTTTCCATTTCAAACTATATATGTAACATCTTTCCTGCAAATATATATACACATATATATAAATTAATTTAGATGGTTTGTATATTTTAGTTTATCATATCATTGGTAAGGTTTACAAATTCAATACAATCACTAATTTCAAGAGTGAGTTTTACGTGAGACCGTCTAATAGATTTAGTTATGTAAGACGGGTCAATTCACAATCCGTATTTCACAATTCACAGATAATTTGTGAAAATGAGTTTTGTTTGAATATGATCCAATTAGGATGAGTGGTTTAACTGTAAATGTATAATTCTTTATGTGAAAATGTGTGATTGTTTAAACAGTCTACTTGAAACATAAAATAATACATATACAAAAAAAGTGTATTATTATTAAACTGTAATATTACTTTCCGATGGAGCAGTACACAACTCACATTTTGACCTAGGATGACAATTTACCTGGGAACCATCCTCATCAGAGACGGGAGATAATGGGATAATGGTTTCCCGGTTAAAACAGAGAATGATGATTCACCAGTCGAAACAAGGATGAGGCGGGGACGCCAATCAAAACGAGGATGAGGCAGGGACAACAATTTCTCATTTAGTAATTACAAGAATGATATGAGGATGATATTTATGTCCCCACCCCAATCCTAGACCTGAAGCTGGCCATGTTTATAAAGAATGGTGATTCTCCATTCCTCTTTTATTAATAATACACACACATATAATTAATAACCTATCCCAATATTTTCAAATAATTTGCAATTATACCTTTAATAACTTATGGTCTCATGATATTTGATATTGGATTGTTGTTAAATTTTTATTTATGAGTTGTTTTTGTTGTTTTGATATATATTTATTTTTCAAGAATTGTCTAAAAAATGATAAATTTTTGCTTGTAGAAAATAATTTCTAGAACTTGAATCCCCGTGTGGAATCCTTATTCGGTCGGGGAATCCCCATTCCCATACTAAATCACAAATTGAGGATTGTAATGTAAATAATATTTTATGTGATGTTTTGATATAATTATGATATTATCAATACAATTCCCGAAATCGCTCATTGTCATCTCAAATTCAACTTAACGGAACAAGGAAGCCCATTATATTGTGTTGGATTACTATATGCAAATCCAATTCCGAGTCTTTCAAGTTTGATTAATATATCTCACTATTTATATACTTATAAAAGTAACAAGTCCCAATCATGTTCAACTTTATGTTAATAGGCATGTTATCATGTCTACATCATTTTATGGCAGGTCACCTATTTCTGCAACATAATATATTATTGACATAGAAAATTTAACCGTTGATTAATATAATCCCTTGATGCTATTTCTTAGGCTTTGCGTTTTTTTTTTAATACATATGTATGTCCAATTTAATTTATTTTAAAATGTGGAAGGATTTGTCGTTCAATTATCAAAATGAGTACCCAAATTAGGAAATTCAGTTCCTATATAATATCGCAGCATTAGAAAAGCAAAAAGTGCTACAATGACGGCCATTTATGTAATCATTATCAATTAATGGTTTATTTGAAGGGTTCAATTTTAACTTTAAGTTTTCTCTCTTTGTCCATCACAATAATTAGGTAATGTGTGATCATTAATTTATTGTTCTTATTATACCCTTTTGATATAATAAATGGAATCTATCCTATATATATATCCTAGATTAATAATTTTTATTCTTCCTGAATTATTCAAAACTAAGCTCAATGTGCTACAAAGATTTATTAAAATAAATAACTAATAAAACAGTATATTATGTAAGAAAAATAGAATTTGAAATAATAATTTTCATTTATAAAAGGAAAACTTCTTTATGATAATCAAAACATTTTTTGGAACAATTTAAACATTCTCTTAAGTTTTAAAATCATTTCTAGTTATATATATTTTAACTATATTTTATATTACAATTAAATTAAAATCAAGATCCCTATTATTGCGTGGTGGATGTGAGGAAAACAAAGTATATATTTTAATTGATTATCGAGTTGACTTTATTGGAATCGATCGCATTTTATGAAATGAGATTCGTGAAACATTCTCACAACCGATCAACTCTAACTATTGAAATAAGAGTTCGTTAAGCAAAGAAACAAAATAATAATAATAATCTTATACGTTTGACTTATATAACAATTATGCAACACTACTTAATATCTAACTCTTAATCTCTACTTGTGGAAACAATTTTATCATCCCGCTGAGAATTTTTACTCATCATCATAATAATAATAATAATAAACTTGAATTCCTATTAAAAAAACAAAAAAACTTAAAAAAAATTCATCTAATTAGAGGCGTTATTTCATCCCAGCCATTTTTATCAGTGCTTGGAGGAGTTGAAATCTTTCAGTAATTGGGCCACAATTTTTTTTTCCCAACAACTTCAACTAAAATATTTGTTGTTAAACTAGCGTGGATATAAAATATTCATTAAACATAAATATATCTAAAAATAATAATAAAGTCAATAATAGATAACAAATCGAGGAGTCAACTGAAGACGGTGGATGTAAGAAGCCACGCTGACATGGGTTCCTAATTAATTAACTTTGTTGTATGAAATCAAGCTTGTTTGAATTTTAATGTCTTTAAAATTTGGTGTCTCAAAATACAATTGTATACATCTAACTTGATGATATGATTGTATGGGATGGGAGAATTAAGAAAAAGAATTTAAAAAGTTAAAACTTGATTTAAAGTCAATAATGATCAAACTAGATGATCCGACCCGATCCTACAAACAATGATTCAGTTGTGCACTATTCACGATAGTTATATGGACATTCTTTTCCTATTAGTTACACTTACACTTTAAATACATAGTAATTATTGTGACCACTGTTTTTAAAATGATATTAGATTATTCCATATTTTTTTAGAGCAGGTCTTCTGTGTCCCCAGCCCATCCTATGGGCCCCATATTCATTTTAAAAATATTTTTTTTCGCTCAAGTTTTTTTATTTATTTTCATATATAGGTATCATATGTATACCTTTAAAATACTCATGAAATGCCTTGAAGGTATCACATGTATACATTGAAGGTGCGCGGACGGCGTGGTTGCGTGGTTTGTGAGGTGTGCACGACGTGGGCGCATGGACGCACATGTATACCTTTAAGGTATACATAAGATACCTTCAAGGTATACATGTGATACCTGTGCGCAGGCGGCGTTGGCGCACGATTTGTGAGTTGCATGGACGCTTGTTTTGTGAGGTTTTACAGGTTTGTCTTATAGGTATTACAAACATGAACTAAAAATATCTGATACCTGAAGAGTATATGCGTGATACCTTTAGAGCAAATATTGAATACCTACCAGGTGCGCACACGTGGGCGCGCGTCCAGAGCACGTGGACCCTCTGGGCGGGTTGGGGACACAGTAGTTTTTGCCATTTTTTTAAGTTGAAAAAAAAAACACAATGTTTGGTGATGTTTGAATTAATATAAAATTTAAAATCCATCATTGAAACTAATTTTGAGCAATTTAGGTAGCTTTTAAATCAAATATAATTTAAATTGATTTAAATTACATTTATTTCAATCATGTGTTTGAAACCATATAATCCAAACACAGTAAACTAGCATTAGGTGTTTTTGTTAAGC
This sequence comes from Scutellaria galericulata, assembly GCA_946896805.1. Taxonomy (NCBI): domain Eukaryota; kingdom Viridiplantae; phylum Streptophyta; class Magnoliopsida; order Lamiales; family Lamiaceae; genus Scutellaria; species Scutellaria galericulata. Next base: position 22,362,174 of record OX335784.1, on the reverse strand, counting down.
TTCTACTTTTCCCGTATCTGAGAAAAAAAAAAAATTTCTTCAACCCAAATATATTTTTGTTACAAAATAAAATTGAAGCATTAATGTAGGAATAATGTCAATTAATAGTCCATAAAAAATATTATATCACGTGAAGCTATATATTTTATTATTAATTGGTAACTATTATAATGGGTCCAATTTCCGTGCGAGTAAATTCTAAGATCTAAAATATTTCTTCCTCCAAAAAAAAAAAAAATCTAAATATTTCAAGTGAAACATCTTTTGATGTATGGGGACACTAGTAGATCCAAAGAAAAGTGATTAGTTCAAACAATCTAGACATATCTTTTATCAAATTGAGTTGAAGGTAATATTGTTAATATATATATATATATATATATATATATATATATAAAGATAATATTATTCAGGTTAATTTTAAGGAATAAAAACAAAATAAATAGAAATTTAAACACATACCATTATCAAACTTAACACAATTGTTAACACAACAATCGAGATTACAATATAAATTTTTTTAAGACTAGACGTTATAGTAAACCTATCTTTGACTTGAGAACGTTTTCATTTAATATAACATTGGACCAAATATTGTAAACAAAAAAAAAATTTTGATTAAAAAAAAAACACAAAAAACATGCATTTTCCATAGCATATAGGAAAACTACTTCTGCTTGCACCTAAAGTACCCTTCACAACTAATACTAATATCAAAACCATCAATTTCATGCTTCTTTCCACACTTCTTTCCTCAACCCCATCTTTCTCTCTGTGATTAAGTTCATATTTTTATAGGTTATATAAATAATAGGAATTTGAAAAGGTACACAAAATATTTACCACACTTGGATTTGAGAAAGCTATGGGATAACAAGGGTTATTATATATTTTGGAAAATCACCTAATTATACTTGGCCATGAACATGTATGAGTAGATAAAGAATAAATTAATAATTCAACTTAGTAAGTGCTGTAATATTGGATGAATAGAGATAGATTTGATATACATATGACAAAAAAGAAAAAAAAGATGGTTCTCCTTTTTGACTAAGAAATCCGGAGTTGAAATTGATTTAATGCAAAATCTAGATTGCTAGATGCTTGTTGTGAAGAATGAATTTATGTAATTTTTGTTCTAATCTAAATTACTCAAATTTATCATTTGGATATTTCAGATAAAAGTTGCAAAAGTAAAATTTTTGAATAATGTTATATAGTTTCACATAAAAATAGAGAGCAATAATCATTTCTATCACAATACCAAGAGTATTTATGAAAAAAAAAGTTTAATATGTGATTGAAAAAATTAGGGATGACACATGAGCCATTTGAACTCAAGACCCATTCTATCAAAATTGGGTAGATTGAAATTAACAAGTTTATTTTATAAATTTAAATTTAAAATTTTTATAACTAATACACTATATAAAACTTATATGAGGATAAGCATAAACCATGACCGCTTGATTATATACCACAACAAACCTGCATAATATCTGAATATAACATAATTATTTACAAACTATATACCATAACAAACCAACATAGAGTCGATTTTATTACGAACTCTTTCGTGTTGTGTTGTAATACCAAAAAAAAAAAAAAGTTTGACAAATTATTAATTATAAAAGAAAATAGGATACAGAAAAAAGCAAGAAAATAAAATTTACGGAAGTGCCCCCATGCAGGATCGAACTACAGACCTTCAGTTTACAAGACTGACGCTCTACCACTGAGCTAGCTATAGGGGCAAAGTTGTCACGCAATTTCCGAATAATTTTACTAATATTTTTCATTAGAATCAGGGTATATAAAATCGAGGAAAATCAATGGAGAAACGGAGTAGAGAGCAGAGATGGCGGCGACACCTCGAATGGAGTTGGAGAAGATGAGCATCGAGCAACTGAAGGCGGTGAAGGAGCAGACCGATCTCGAAGTTAATCTATTTCAAGATAGTCTCAACAACATCCGCTCCGCCAATGTCCGCCTCGACACCGCCGCCGTCGCCCTCCATGATCTCTCCCTCCGCCCCCAAGGTTTACAATCAGTTCCTTTTAATTAAGTAGGCTTTGATTATTCTGATTCGATTTATGGAGTTTGGTGATTTCTCTCGCTCTCTGTGTTATGTCTGTTTGTGTAATTTTATTGTCAGGGAAGAAGATGCTGGTGCCCTTGACGGCGTCGCTTTATGTGCCTGGGAAGCTGGATGATGCGGAGAAGGTATTGGTGGATGTCGGCACTGGTTATTTCATCGAGGTTAGCTGAATTATCACTTGATTCGATGTGGCTGGTGCGTCGTTGGTATCTAATTTTTGTTTATGGGGTCGTCTGAATGGATCTTGATTTTTTTCTTGGATGAGATGTTTGCAGATTGATTAATTAGAGTGGTGAATTTGTGAGGGTTTGTTTGATAAGGTTATGTAGTTAACTCTGAGTTATCAGAAGAAATTGAAATATATCTTGTGCTACTCAAAACTCACATGGCCATACAAGTTACATGAAAGGTTTATTATATGATGGGGTCGACTTTAAGAGCTTTTGTTTTTTTGTCGTTAGGAAGTTGAACTTTGTTGACTGCAGCTGGTGAGGAGCGTTCAATCTTTTTCCCTTGGTTAAATACTATGTGTTTAGTACATTTCTGAGATGCAGTCTGTTCGCTGTTGGATATGGACCTGGTAAATAAATGTTGTCCCTGGGGCTTTAATGACGAAAGAAGTGATGTTGTGTTTTTCATTGTTGATTAAACGGGAAAAGCCAATGTCTGGGAGTCTATTTAATGGGCCTAGATTGTAATATTGCCTCAGGGACGACTTTGGTTAGATTGAAGAATATGCACATATATATATAGTGAGGTTAAAGAGGTCTTTTAATAGAAGTTCAGAATGTTCTGTTGCTAATGATATTCCGAGTACTTCTAAAGTCCTTGATGCTGCCAATTCTTCTTTATGCTCTATGCCTTTCTTAATCTTTGTTAATACTCTCTATCCTGTTTTGTCATGTGGGTGCTATTACCATTGTTGCCCTAGTCTCATGCATCATGTTTTTTACGAAGAGAACTCATTAACTGAGTTACTGCAAAATGGTTATTTGAAGCATGGTAGTTACTTTTCTAGCAATCTAAATGTGAGTGCTATCATTCAATCACAATGATTTTTGTTTCTATTTCCGGTTATTTTTTGATGTGGTGAAATAGTTTCATCAAAATTATTGTTAGAAACATATCCCTGATGCATAAAATCTATTAGTAGTTACAGTCAAGTTTACTGCTTCCTTTTATTATTGGGTTTTCTGAAAGTAAGGTATATGTTCAAGAACAAGTAACAAAAAGCTGAAAGTATCATTGCCACCTTGGTCTACACCTAGCAGAAATAAGCTTAGTAATTCCCAAAGTGCTCACACTAAACACTTGGACATGCACCCATCGAATTATGCCTCAAGACACACCCCAAGGTGTTTACCAAAACCGACATTGCTCATAATACCATTTTGGTTTATCTATTGAGTATTGAGGGAATATATTATGCATACATTAATAGTTGAAAAATAGATGGATCTCATTCCCTGTTTCTGCAATATTATTCCTTTTTTCTCTTCTGGATGTTGTTTTTCTATTCCTTTTATTTTTTCTCCTACTTCATGTAAGCAATTTCATCATCAGATCACAAATGGAACTTGATGAATTATCTCTACAATCAAAAAAAGTATTTGGATCCATGGAACGTCCATTGGGAAGGTCATAGACAGGAATTTATCTTTTTCTTTAAAATGGGAAAATGTTATTTTGATAATTTATAACATGCTTGTTGTTGGGAAATGTGGCTTAAGGATTCTTATATATATATATGGTGGGAGAGAAGTTATTATTAATTCCTCCTAGCTCCTAAACCTGTTATGATGTCATCTTCTGATAATTAACAATTGCAATTAGTCCCTTTTGCATATTTTTTGACAAACTTTCCATCAATCCAAAGACCTAACTCTGCTTATGTTTTCATGTAATCAGAAAACTATGGCGGAAGGAAAAGATTACTGTGAGCGTAAAATTGCTTTGCTCAAGTCCAATTATGACCAACTTCTTGAGGTATGTTTCTAAAACATCTCACATCATCTTTTCTGATGTTATGTAATTTAGCCGACACTTTTTAACTGGAAAATTATCTACTCAGATTTTGATTATATACTGTCCCTGGTCTTGGAATTGAATACTTAAGCTCAACTTTTGTATAGAAAACACTTTTAATATTTCTCTCGTGCATTTGATTTGTTTTCATGTATTAGGTGCAACCTTTTGGGATATTTTTGATTTGGCCAAATGCTATCGACCCATGCTAATAAATTTACCCAAGATTTAGTCTGCTAAAGCTAGGCCAATTATCATGACATTTATTATGTGAATCATCATATAGTGTCATATATTTTTGAATCTGAGATCAGACCAGGAATATTTAGTTTCTTTTTAGTTTTGCAAGAATCATCTTGTTTGGTCACGTTAATTATACTCATGCTATCTCACCTCTGAGTCCAATCTTTGCATCTGCCTCACTAAAGTGTTTCTGATCCTACTTGTTGAGCTACTACATAGGGCTACATAGGGTTTTGGATGTGAGATAGAGAACACCCAGATAAATGTTTCTATGGGGTTTTCTTGTTTCACTTGGAAACCCGTGCCATTAACCATATCCATTGAAAAATGCAGGTGGCTACAAAAAAGAAAAGTATAGCAGATGAAGCTGGGGCAGTTTTACAAGCAAAGTTGAAGCATTTGCCCCCCTCACACTGATTGTCTTTTATGTGTAACGTATTTGGTACTACTTGCTCTGTTTAAGCCTTATAGGAAAGTGCTCCTCTTCAAATTGACATGGACATGATAGTCAGCTATGCATCTGAGCTCTTAGGAAAGAACCAGAGGTGGTTGTTCTTTGATTCATTCTACTTGCTGGAAAACATTGCAGTTTTGGAATCGCATGTTCTGTGATCAATGTGTGTTGTATAATTCGAAACATGCCAATTTTGTTCTTATTCAAGTATACGAAGTGGGTCCTGAATGAAATGCAATCTCGCACAGCATTCTAACCGCTTTGAACCTGAATCCGAAAGCCAAATCACATTCATGTTGAACTCAGAAGTCGAATGGACAAAGAGTTCTATAAAAGAAAAGGAAGAAACTCTGTGAATTACATCGATGGTAAAACTGTACCCGACAAAATATTTATGTTGAAAGAGTAAAAAAAAAAAAAGAAAACGTGCAACAAAACTAAAAGTAAAGGGAGGAAGAAAACCTATATTACCAACATGACTTTGCTAAAGTTAAACTAAGCTTCACTTGGGATAACATTAAAGAAATGATAGACCTCATCCTCATCGATAACTCCCACATCGGTTGAACAAACTGAACAGCAAACGCGTTTAAATGTTTCAGCAGGAGTGGGATCATCAGCTTTAGAACCTCTTCTGTTCAATTTTCGTTTACTTCCTGGTTGTGGCACTTCGTTCTCCTTTATACTACAATTGACAACAAAAATCGCTCGGTACTGGGTAACGTACTTTTCATGCCTGCAATCAACAACTTTCAATGTCAATATCAGGAATGGAATTGCAATTCTGAAGTAGCTATTCAAAACACAAACAGCTTGAGCAATTTGAGAGAGAGATAGAGATTTCTAAATGAAGAAACAACGACAACTAGGGAGCATGTATATACAATCCACTTACTGCAAACGACAACTTCGATACAAAATTACAGCACTGCTGAAATGTCTAACAATGACGACATACCTTTTAATTTATTGTAAATTTTTTTGTTTGTTTGTATTGCATCAAGAAAACCTGAATTTGTCTACAGTGTAAGATTTTAAAAGTTACTCTGTGGTGTGATTAAAATATCATTAATCCAAGAAATAAACAGAACTCAAATAAACATATTGCATGTGGCTCTAAGAAACAATATGCTTGCTTCAGTGCAAGATTTTTGACACATGGATCTCCCTTTTTATGGCTTAACCGAGCAATTGGTAAGGGAACTATCTGCGGCCCCAGGTATTAATCCACTTTCATAATTTAGTTCATGAAAAAATCAAACAATGAATTTCCAGTGATAGTTGACAAATACATAATGTGAAGGCTTTGTGCAATTACAAAGACGATATATCTTTATCAAGTCAAGACATTCAAAGGAAGTTTTCTAGATGACATATCACACGTGCATGCATATAACTCGTGTGTAACTCAAGTAATAAACTAAGCAGAATAAACCACCCCTCCCTTTTCTATTCTATCGAGGTGTTGGGAATAGCAATGGTTGATCAACTCTTCCTATCTTCAATAGTTTAATTCCAGTCAACCAAGCTATATTTTGCTTACCTAGCATTAAGCAACCAGAATTACTATGCTCTTATGTCCTGAAGAACGTCTTTGTTCCATCTAGCTGAATCTCATCACCCTCAGAGTGTAACTGCAGAGCATAGTGGCAAAATTTTCTCATAGGAACATCTGTAGCCAAGTGGAATTTTTCTATTTTGATCTTACCAACCCATAGAAGTATGATGTGCTCTTGGATAGAGCACGTCATCATTGGCCAGTTATTTAAGTGTTCTTGATAGCAAGGGAGGTCCCAGGGTAGACATGCCCAAGGTAATGAATGAGGTATGTTGAGAGACCTGACATAAATATTATTCTTCATCTTTCAATGGCAGGAAATTTCCTCTTATCACCGGTCAAAGTGCTCCAATAAAAAAGGAGAGGGGTACTCAGAAGTTACGAGACCAACTGCTCTTAACGAAAATAAGGCTTCTACAGTAAATAACAGAAACCTTATCTGTATTTTTACAGTGGATTCAACAGTGTGATGCTGTCTGTGTTCTCATATTTTCACTAAAAGGGTCAGTAATTCGTCCAAAGCAGAGGGGTCAATGATGTTGGCTGATGAGCAGCGGAGGATTGCATTAAATGAGAGCAATGATACCTGGTGTCATGTTAAAATCAGCCAACTTAAATGGCAACAGACCACTTCAAACTCTAAACTCTTGGGCTAGTGGAACAAAGTTCGAGGTAAAACCGTAAAAGGACACACATGTGTGGGGCATATTAGGCATGATGTGGAGTAAATCATGAAGTCCAAAATGAGATGGTTGTTTGAGGCATTAAAGTATTGTGATCTCAATAATTAGCCGGTCATTAGCTGTAGTTTGGAGGGACAAGAAACACAATCCTGTGGAATAAAATAAGCACATGTGGGGAGAGAGAGGGAGAGAGAGAGAGAGAGAGAGAGAGAGAGAGAGAGAGAGAGAGAGAGAGAGAGATTGTTATATAAGTGAGTGGAAAATAGTTCAAATGCCAAGAACCCTCAAAATCATATGTCTGGATGAATCGCCTCAACAATGACTGGTGACTCAAGTTTTGCACCACATCTAGAAGTCAAAAAAATTTCACCAGGTTAGTCATATTCACAGGACTCCTATGGTTCCAATAATAAATGATTGGTCATCTTTTATACTCAACTGGAACTTTTATGATTTCATGCAGATAAAACTTTCAGTAAATATCTGACTTCTGGAAATAAGCTAGCGCTAAGAAGTGGGCAGAATTAAAAGACTCGGAGAGGAATCCAGGTAACATGTTAATTTGGAACAGTATAATGAAATCAGTCATAAGATACCCCACCAGAGAAATTATTTTGAAATGGCCCAGAGAGTTCTAGATGAGTTAGTACTTAAAAATTACATCAGTTTTGTATAACATGGAGTCAGGTGTCTGCCATGGATCCAAGATTACAAGGAGCAAACAGGATTTCTATATAGAAGCTCATAACCTAAAACCCCCTCAAAGAAATGGTCACACAAGTCATTATTCTAGTCACTAAATCAAAATCTAAGTTTTGCCCAAGCAAACCTCCAAGCTAAATCACATAGCAAGGGAATTATTATCTAAACGAGTCAAAAACATTTTCAAACTCAAAAATATCCTCTATACTTTATGCTTGTCTCATGTTAACTATCAAGCTCCATTGAACAAGTTTTTTCCATGAACAATTTAGGATAGTTAGAATGTGGAATATGAAGAAACTTTAGCAATTTATAGGTGTTTATACCTATAGCACCATTCTTCGCTGACATCCATCACCACCCCCAAGAATAGAGAATCTGGGACAACCCTCCAATGAATTCATTATAATCAAACAACTCCCACAGCTTTTTAATCAAAGAAGATTAAAAAATCACTCAGGCAACGCTTATATTGGCTCATGCACGGAAAGCTTCACCCCCAGGCATTGGATAACTAACTATGACAAGCTTTATAAAACCTAAAATGCTGCATCCATTAGCTGTGCTCCTAGACCATATTATACACTTGGACGCTATAATTTGTTTCAAAAACTGTCAAAAGAAATCATATGAAAAATCATTGGATGTCAAAATTACAAATCATATGCTGTGATAACAAGTCAATTCAACCACTAAAACCAATATCTGTTAAGCAAGAGAATAATGGTGACCTTGAATACAAAATCTTAAACATCACCAATTATTTATATATCACAGTCATCTCATAAACCCAACAAATGGAATCCCAACAAAGTAGAAGAAATTTCCCCCAATTAAACCTAACTAATATACAATTTCATAGCGAAAATGGCAATACCTCTGGGAATCGTTACAAAGGGTAGTAAAGCAAGCAGGGCAACTGAGCACAGCGTCGGAAGAAAGGCCTCGTCTTTTCTTTTGAGCCCATAATTCATCCTTTTCATCAAGTTTTGGGTCATAAAATTCAGGCTTCGTTGAATAGTCTATCTCATCATCATCAGAAACTGAAGAAGAACATTATCGAATAAATTTATGCGATCGAGAAAATACTAATTCAAACTCAATCTAAAACACATACAAAATGAAGATTGGAGTTTGTGAGTTTGACCTGTTTGCTGAGAATCGTGATTGGGGAAATGTTGCCCTTCGTTCTTTTCATCCATTTTTGCTGCTTGCTCTTGCTGTTGCTGGTGTGGGTAAATGTGTTTCATGGAAGCCTGAGTTTTATATAATTTCTAAATTTTAGTTTTTATTTTATTACTATTATTATTTGTTTCTGAGAGAAATCAACACGGAGTAAGTATGTTGTATTGAATTGGTTTCACCAAAAGACATGGGATTTTAAATAAATAATAAAGGCGAAATATTTGTTAATCGGGTTTCAATTGGTTAAATAATTTATGTATTTTAAATTAATATTTTAGGACTGAAGTTATTTTCTAGATATATAAATATCTCAATTCTTATAAAAACATCAAATTTCTTGGAATTTTCTTATTAAAATTTTGATTTTTTTTTTTAATTTCATCAAATTTATCGTATTAAAAGCCCAAATTTTGGCCCACATTTATCCTACTAGGATCTAATTGGGACACTCAGGCAAAATTGTCATGAATTCACGACATTTTCTGAATTATTGTCCTAGATTTTTTTTTTTTGTCTTCAAGGATTGTTTTAAATTGTAGTTTGAAAAACTAATATCTTAAAATATGAAATTCTAGAAGCAAGTTATTGGACAAATTGAGTATTCATATGTATATAACAATGTGAATGTTGATTTAAGTATAACATTTGTGGAATGAAGAATTTGAATTGATGAAACTGAAGTCTTTATAACATAATTTAGTTTGAACCATTTCTTACCAACAGAGTTTTGAATTTAATGTTTCAAAATGATAATCGATCTTGTATTATATTTTATCAATACACAAAAGGTTGAAATACCTATTATTCCTAATCTTACAACCAATTCTAGCATATTGATGCACACCAATTTCCTCCTCTAACCATACAAAAAACAAGCTAAAATCACAAGCCCTCTTGCTACCTTTCTTTGCTTGCAATTCACATTAGATTGTTGCAAGAACAATGATTATGTAAAGTACAAAGCCTTGTCAACCCTATAATCCAATCAATGATTAACTAGAACTCATAATTCTTATCTTATAACTAATCCCACCACCTACCAACTTCAACAACTCATTAATTCTTCCACTACAATAAAAACGTAGAAAGAAAACAAACATACGATTAAGTTGGTGACTATGAGTTGCTGATCGACTGCTAGCCAAAACACACACACTACAAGCGCCCCATAACGAGCTCTTTCTCTGGGCCCGGCAATCAATTAGCCTAATTTCGTCATTGCCAAAACAGTGCACTCGAATATTCTAAGGTACACAATCCTATAATTCTTGATGGAATACATCTCATCATTCATGACATTGTTGCCCAAAAGAGAGATCATCAATCCACCATTTTTAACAACATGATCAACCAGCTTTATCCCACTTAAAGACGGGGCGAAAACGAAATCAAAAACGTTGTCGTTTTGATCCTCCAAACCGGCCAGCTCTGTCACCACATCGACTCCATTGTCTTTCAAGAACACATAATCATCATTCGAAATGTGATTGCCCACCCCTAAAATGAGGCCCTTTTGGCCTTTCTTGATAAGGCCTTCAGAGACCAAATCACGGCAGAGAAAAGGCAGAATCTTGAAGTAATTGGTGACGATTGAATCGGAATCTGGGCCCACCATGGGAGATGATGAGCCGGTCACGAAGACGAGCCAATACAATGTGAGGAGAAACAATGTTAGTATTGACATTCTAACCATTGATCTCACGGCTCTCAAACGAAGAATCTTGATGATCAAAATGGTGTAGAGATTCTTCTTCTTGGCATAGCTAGAATTCCAATCCATGGACCCCATTTTGCTCATTCGTTTCTTGCTGCTCCACGTGAGATCCATGGAAATTAACTACACCAAAATCTGTTCTAGTTTCTGTGGAAAGAGGGGGAGATTAAGTGCATGCTTTTGTTGCTTTCTTGATCTCTCTCCTCGTGTTCTTCTGTCTCTCTCTCTAGGAAGAGAGAGAGAGAGGAAGAGAGATGGATTTGGTAATGGGAGAGAGAAGAATGATTTTGTGAAGAAATGGGAAATGGGGTATGATTGATTTGAATGCGTACATATAGGAAGATGAATTAAGGTTATGTCAATGGGAGGAGATGAAGCTTTTGGCACGCGCGTGGAGAACACGCTCGGTTAAGTTCAAAGTTCTGTTTTACTATATCAAGGAGAGAATAAATTTGCCCAACAAAATAAATTATGTTGTTGTATTCAATGCAATGTTATTTTTTACTTTATTTTAACAATACAACTCATCTATGAAAATCATGACAATTTGTAGAAATGTAAAATGATATGTTTATTTGTATTGCATACATAGTGGTGTGCACATCTTTATTTATAAAATTAAATAATACGAATCATGGATATTTTATCATTTGATAAAGTTAGTTAGGTTGGATAATCGGATCGTGTCAAACATGTAATACTTCTACTTCAATTCAACTAGTAATTCGAAACTGTAATACGACCTGATTATCTTACATATTAAAAAAAAGATATATGAACATGATTAATTATATAGAAAGAATGCATTTTTGGTCATGTGAGATTTATAACCTTATAATTAATCATGGTCCAAAAATAACCACTTTTGTCGCACTCCGTCAAAACTAACATTAACATAACAACTCTTTCACTTTTAACAGACACGATCCTCTATTACATTTGATTTTACATTTTATATTTAATGACATTTAATATACACCACATATTAATTAATGATATCATTTGATTATTCACATTTTTTTATATTTGCATTTTGAAACCGATCCACTCTATTACAAATGAATTTCTAAAGGAACCAAACCAATCTAACAAGGCAATCTCGGAGAGTTGTTTTTAGAAATTTCCGAAAATCTCCAAACTATAATTTTTTAATTCTTGAATTGCTACGAACCATACTTTCCCCTAGTTGCATGGTTGACAAATTTTGTTAAGAATTTAGAAGAACCCAAGATGGTGAAATGTAAAAGTCCAATTCCATCAAAATTTTTAGGATTGAAAACCAAACGAATCCAAATATGAATGAAAACCAAATTTCAATTGATGAATCAAATTGTCAGTTTGATTCAATCGATAAGTGAAATTTAAACACCCATAAAATGAGCACCAATTAACAATTCCCCTTGACAAATAAATTCAATCAATTAATAATTAAACAACAGAGCAAGCATCGACAAGGAGAAAAAAGGCAACAAATGAGGGGAGGGTGTTGAGCTATACAAAAATCGAAACTGAATTGAATAATCGAAATTCTTGAAGTTGAAAATCGAAACCAAACCAAATTGCTAATCTTGGTCGATTTTCTCATTTTTAACCGAATAATAAAGACTTTTACACAAAAGTGTATTGATATTCATTCATTTTGATCTAACTTAGTGTGTGTATATATCATCCACTCTTCTTTTTTAAACCAAAGATAAAAATAAAAAATTGGTTTGCTTAATTAAATATTCATTCTTATTTCTCTAAACTTGTGTAGAAGTTATGTTTCATAATGTGAAATTTGAATCCTCTATTATATATATGACACTAAGTACTACCAAGTACTTTATATAAAGGTTTACTCCAACAAGAAGCTAGACTTTGCGTCTTAAAAGTATGATAACACCTATTATAAAGAGGACATATGTATCCATTAGGAGTTGAAAATGTGAGGATACTATTAAATAATTATCGCTTATTTATGCTTGTTTTGGCAATCTAATTGCAGACATAATTCTATATTATAGTAAGTATCAAGTTAATTTATTGTTACATGATACATGTGTATATATATTTAGACATTATGAAATATCAACATCCAATTAAAACATATCAATTATGACGGCTTCTAGAAGTTCAACCTTTTCCCGGTCTTAAATGATATTAATTGTGATGGTCAGTTATATATAATATCAAATGAAAGAGGAGTATTAAATTAGTATTATGTTAGTGGTCATGAATCATGATCCACCCTAAACATTTTGTATTTTTCTACTATGGATCACATTGATATTGATAACTGTTTTTTATTATATTAATGAAGTGTTGAGAACACATCAGTTGATCAAATCATTGTGGTGGCATTAATATGAGTTCATAAATGTGTAATATAATCTCTTTTCAATTTCCAATCTAAAATACTTTTTTCTCTTTCTAACTGCAAATTAAAAGGTTTGGAATTAACGCAATTTGCAGAATTAGAAGTCTTTGTATAATTAGCTTTAGAGGTCATTTTTCCGACTATAATTTAATTTTGGTTCGATTTAGTCTCAAACTGAGCTTGCTTCAAATGGAAATCGGAACCTTTGTTTGATTTTAAACATGGGAGTTATATATATATATATATATATATATATATATATATATATATATATATATATATATATATTTATTTATTATAAACATAAAAAAAGACATCAAATTCGATTCAAGTTGAAAAGATGATCGTAAAAAGGTTCCGGGTTGCAAATTGAAAAAATTGTGAACTTTGAGTTGCAATCAAAATAGAAAAATAATTTAGGTTGTAAATTGAAAATGAAATTCTACACTTAAAGATTGATTTTAGATATTAACTTTATTAATATACTATGTGAGATCAACTGATAACACTCTTACATGTTAATACCTCATCCATAGATCTCGTTTATAGGATTTTTTTTAGGTCTCAAATATGTGCACTCTTACTATAGTATACGTGAGTTACTTATACCTCTATTCAATTTAGATCACTAAATGTAGTTCTTTTAATTTCCAATCATTAAATTAAGAGGATAATAAAAAAAAAAAACTACTATCTACGTAGCATGTAAAAATCGAGAAGTGCACCGATAAAAGATACACCACAATCGTCCCCAAAATATAGTCAACTTTCAATGTAGAGTAATATTTATTTAACTCATTTAATAAAATTAGGGATGACAACAGGGCGGGTCTGAAACTGGTTTGGCCTTTCTCAGGACCAGCCCCGCTTGAAAACCCGCCCCGTTCCACAACACGTCCCACGGACCTGGCGGGAAAACCTGCCCCGCTTGTTGTTCTTTTTATTTTTGTTTCCTTTTTTTTTTTTCTAGAACAACAATTATTCAAACCATATATATCATAAATTTAAATTTTTAAGCACTTAAACTACAATAATTAAAAAGAATATCATCCATGTCATAAGTCGTAAAACATATCAAATTCAAATATTTAAAACACAATCCCAACATCAAATAGATCATTTTAAAATCATACATATTGTTCGATGCAAAAGTAACATATAGAAATATTTAGAAATGTTTTTATCATATCCCAACTATTCAAATGTCTGAAACTAGATTGTATTTTATTGCAACATTTAGAAATTATATATGAAATAAATATATATAATATATATACGGGACGGGTCCTGTTTGATTGGGTCCAAACCTGCCCCGAAACCCGTTTGACCGGGTTTTTACCCGCTCCATGCGGACCAGGTTTGTGGCGGGTTCGGGATTGAACCCGTCCCATTGCTATCCCTAAATAAAATATCCTTATTTAAGTTAATTTTTTTAGTCTTGAAATAAAAAAAAATTAAATGTAAATTAAAGAATATAATATTCATGAAATATGAAATTTGACTGATTAGTTAGACTTTTCCAAAGTCCAATAATCCCTATATATAGGAGAGTACTCAATAATTTGAAAATTACTCACTCAGTCCCAGACTCCTGTATGGGGAGAGTCTCCATACCGTATGTCTCTTCTTTCAATTTTTGTTTTTTGTTTTTTATTTTTTACATTTTAAGAATGGTTAATAAATTTTAATGGACATGAAGTCATGTAGAGATCAACCCACCCAGTGCAATACACCGGATGTATAGGATAGAAGAAACCGAATGGGGAAGGGAGCACTCATAAATATTATTTAATATGAATAAGAACTTACTCACTCTATCCTCTGCATATATATGTATGTATTTGTTTTGGTTTTTTTTTTTTTTAATATCCCAAATATATATTCAGGACTAATATTTATTTAACTCATTTACTAATATGTTCATTTTTTATTTGATCTTTTTAGTCTTGAAAATATAAAAAATATTAAGCATTCAATAGTATACTAAATTATCCAGTACTCAATAATTAAATATGGATGTAACAAGAAATTGATTAGTTTAATTGATTTTTTCAATATCCTTCTTCTTAATCCTTGTAAAAAGTCCAACATATATATGAATATAGGATTGAGAGAGTATTATTTAAAAAAAAAAAAGAATAAAAACTAAATGAATTTATTTAATGTAAATGATAATAAAGTTGAGTGGGTGGAAAGCACAACAATACACCAGTAACTAATTATTAATGTTAAAATGAGTGTGGAAATATATTAACACAAGGATTATGTTATTGGGATAGTAAAATGACATGTAAGGACACATTGATATATGTTACTACAATCCACCATATGGAGCCCATTTGAATGAACTTGTTAAAATTTCATGGGCCCGTTGGATAAGTTCAAATGGAGTTTTGAAATAAATAGGTTCTCTGTAAATCTATTTGCAAGAAATGTAAATTAATGGCTTTTGGAAAAAAAAAAAAAGTCTTGCAATTTTGGTTAATGGGGAAATGGAGCTTTGAAATAAATAGATTCTTTATAAATTCATTGCAAAAAAATGTAAACTTATGGCTCTTGAAAAAAAAAAAATCTTGCAATTAATTTGGTTAAGGGGGAAATGGAGTTTCGAAATAAATAGCTTCTCTATAAATCCATTTGCAAGAAATGTAGATTCATGGCTCTTGGAATAAAAATAAAAAATAAAAAAATCTTGCAATTTTGGTTAAAGGAGAAATGGAGTTTTGAAATATACGACTTCTCTACATATCAAATTGCAAGAAATGTAAATTTACGGCTCTTTGAAAAATACAATCTTGCAATTTTTGTTTTTGGACATTTAAATGCATTTCTACAAAACGACTTTTTTTTTTTTTTTTCCTTTTCTAAATTGCTTTTAAAAATACATGTATATGGAAAGTTCATTTTAATAATGATACCTTTTCAAATATATGTGCTCCCAAAATTCAAATATATATATTGTTGAACTTTTCTAAGGTATTGACTAAAATTGGGCTTATTTTTGTAGACAAGAAGAAATGGGCTTGTAGAGTGCTTGTTTGGAAAAGAAAAGGTCGAAAAATAGTTTAATTAAATTAAATATTACTGTTTCCTTTTTGTGAAAAGATTTATTTATTCTTCCTAATAGAATTAGGACTGATCTTCTAGAAGTTAACTACCGTGATTTACATTCCTCGTGTTATGTAGGCAGTATTAGAATTTACAATATTCCTCCAACTTAGTTGTACGATTTTGTCCACTTTGTCAAATCACTAATTTGCCATTACTTTTTGACAAAAGAACCCTACTTTTTTTTTTTTTTTAATTTTCCTCAAAATAAAAGGAATCAGTCAAAAACAGAGTTGAGATATAAGTATTTCATTAACGAAAAAGTTTTGTTCAGGGATTTAACTAAGAATAGTATAAAAATATTATTGTTTTTGACATCAGTATAAAATGTATGAAGTTACATGCCTAGAAAATTTTAATAATTGATATATAGTCCTTGACTTTTATTAGTTTAGTTAAAAAGTCTTAAAATATATAACATTGATGGTTTCTCAAATATGTAAATTATACCTACCTCTACATTTTGCAACTGAAAATATTTAAGGTTCAGTAACCAAAGTGATAAAATTCATGATCGTATAGTAACTTAAAAAGGTCACACACTTAAAAGTGATAAAGGTCAAAATGCTGAATATCAATTTGTTGCAAATATACAGACAGGAGATCCATGAATAATATATTAGTGAAAATATGTACTTGACCCGAAAAATAAAATTATAAATTAACAAAAAATTTGAGAAAATGAAAAATAATTAAAACAATTGCGTATTAAATATTAAATATATATCATAACAGTTTTGTTTTATGTATTTTGCTAACAGACACGCATCTCTCAAGTTGTGTGTGTATTGAAAGAGTATTTATTTGTGAACAAGAGTTTAGTTTTTAATTTATATGAATTAGTATGATATAAAATAATGTTCTCCTATCCATCGTGAACATATTTTAAAATATCGATCGTTGATATGTAAAAATTTCAACCCTTTAAATATTGTGATTCGAAAATATTTGTTCTTTTATAAAAAATTTCATTTGTCTAGTAGCTGATTGTGTTGGATTTTTGACATATCAATAAATTAAATATATGTTCACTATTGATAGAGGTAGCAGACCTCATATGATGATATATAGGCATCAATTTCTTAGTTTCTTTTTGTTTTTGGGTCATTTTCAATGCTATTTCTTGCGTAACTACCGTTAATTTGGATATATAATAAAAAGTATTTATTGTTCAATTAGTCAATGGAAAGATCTCTTTTCCCCACTTTCATATTTTTATATCCACTACTATTTTAAATCACTGCCAATAAATTTCCATTCTTCATGTCATTTATTTACCATATTTTAAAGGAAAGTCTTTTTATCTACGTTTACCAAGAATGAAGACCTTAATCAAATCAAATCCTGCAAGAGAAGTTATGATGAAGTTAATGTCTCCACAATTTCACTATTAAAATAAATTTTCAATAAAATAAACATATTAGGAAACATCAATGATTCGAAAGACATTGTACCTGGGATTCATTTTTGCAAGAATGTGACGTATTCATAGTCATGATTATATTTTATTTCACAAAAACATGAGAGATGGTGTTTTCATTAGGCGGGGTCTCATCATCCACAAACAACATGTGAATCGCAGGATTTGGATGGTGGATAATTGGGTTGTGGGTTGATTCATCTCACGCAATACATTAAAATTACATGAGACGGTCTTACAAGAGACTTATTCATTTTATTTTTATTTGGAAATTCAGTATTAATTGATAATTATAAAAAGTGAGTTTTGCTTTTTTTTTTTTTTTTTCCTTCAACACTTATTCATGGTATTGTGATTAATTTTGATGTTAAATACTCCGTAAAACCCAAAATAAATTTAGGATTTTACCTACAATTTAAAAATACTAATAAAAAGACGGATTAATCCTTATACAAGTGTTGCAACTATTATAGTTAAATTTTTAATAATTACAACATGCCTAATCTAATACCCCTCCATTTTAAAGTAAGCGTCGTTCTAAAGTCTAAATCTTGTTTCAAATTAAGTATTGTTTTAGACTTTTATGCAATTTGTTGGAAATTGGTTTTGAGTAAGTGATTGTAACACCACTTTGATCAAATTTTTTGTGGCTATTAAAATTTCCTTTTGGAGGATTAAATGTCATAATGTTAATCTACGTTTGGAGTAGATAGCTGTGATATTTTAAATCATTCAAAACCGAATTTCGGTAAGTGAGAAATTAATTGTTGAAGTTGGTCACTTGAAATGAGAATAAATAATGGATGAGGGAGAATGAAGAGCTATTCATCCCATATTAAAAGAGGTGTACACTTAAATCTAGTTTAAATATGACTTTGCCATATTGAGCTACTAGTTGGTCTACTTGTGGAGTAGAGAACTTGTAACACACATGTGTGTGCTCGGCTCGGCATGAACTGGGTCCTTAGTTCTTGGCAATTGAACTTTGGATTGATATTGAAAATTAAATTCTCATCTTCAATTTTTTTTAATCCCCAAATTTGGAGATGTCTATGTCATGCATTCCACACTCATCCATGAACACATTTGGAAGACAATTTTCTTAACAAGTCGTCTAGCAAAAACTCTTGTTTTCACTGTATCATTGCATGAGTGGTTCAATTTTCAGTCGGCAAAACTTGTAAGTTTGTTGTGCTACTACTCACAAGACATGAGTCAACATGTGGTTTCAGTGAACACTATCTGGATGTGAATTGTCTTAAGGAAAGAGGGCTTCCTTGACTCGACTTGTCTTTTTCTGTTTTAAAAGACGTTAATTCTGTGAGAAGACATTCTGTTGGAAGATATTTTGTGAGAAGACGCGCTGCTAGAGACTTTGGTTGTAGGTTGAGTAGACGTGCGTTGGAAGACTTCAGTTGTTGTTTATGAGTAGACCTCAGTTTAGAAGACTTCAGAGAGTAGACTCCAAATTTTATAAAATTTTAAATATTTTATAAGTCACTTTTGTTTCTCTTTGTGAATAGACATTGCACTTAATCTTTTTTGGAATCATGGTATGGATACTCATATATACCAACACAATTTTATTCCCAACCTTTGCTAAAATTTAGGGTACAATATGATACTCTTTATAAAATAAATTTGATTATTTTTTTAATTTTGAATTCTAAATATCTTGATCAGTTAAGCGCATATTTTTCCAATACTTTTGTTTCTTAATCTATGATAAAAATTCATTTTGAAACGGAGGGAGTATGAGAGAAGTAAATGAGGACAATTTTGGTATAATATGAAACAAAGATTTTTGTTTGAAATCTTAAAATGACACTTATTTTGAGACAAAAACACTGCTAAAACTACATTTATTTAGGAAATTCAAAATTTGAAATGAATGTATTTCAAATCCCCTCATATTGCTAAAAAGTAGTTCAAAATGTAAGTGATGAAGTTCAATTCCATATCTATCCAAACACAATCAGTAAATTTGATACCATAAATTTCAAATTCCTCCGGTAAAACACAAACAAATGTTTATAAATTATTTCACCAACTTTTACATTTTGGAAATTTCATTTATCAACGAAAGAATTGAGGATAATTTACTAACATATCTACTGCAAAACTTACCAGGATCAGTCACTGCCATGTAATTGCCCATGTACGTATTTAAATAGACAATGACAATAGCTAACTTGGGTATTGCCATATTATCTCACATGTCAACAATTTTTTGCCTAGTGTTTTGTCAATTAATGCAATTGTGGAAAATCTGAAATTAATAAAAAAATTCATATTTTCATAGTTTATGTTTAAATTGCAAAATTGGAAATGTTCGTAATTTTAGCCTTTTCGAAAATTTATCAAAAAATATGCATTCGGTTTCTCAACCATCGATGAAACTACTTATTAAAGTTTTATAATAAAAAAATGTTCTAGAATACTACTTTACATTGATAATATATTTAATTCATGCAATCTATCTTGTGATATAGTTCATTTTAAATAAGATTTTACTAATTTTAACTTTAAAAAATTCTTCAACGAATTCAATTGTTTTTTTTTTGAAATATTTCTAGTCGCTTTTGGTAGATATTTTTGCTCGGAGAAAGCGACTAGAAATATTTCAAAAATAATTACTTATATATATATATATATATGTGTGTGTGTGTGAACTTAATAATTAATTACCTTGCTCGGAGAAAGTAATGTAGAAAATAATAAAAATAAAGGTTTTCATTTTTTGGTGATCTCATAACGTGGAGAAGGTGAAACCGCGTTTGGATTTTGGAATACCCTATCTCCAAAGTCCAAGTCAATTCCTCCTACTAAATCCTATTAGTCTAAACTCATTTAACCAAACTCCATACTCTATAATAATATTACAAATCAAAACAAGAAATTGATTAAACTCCACATTTCATATTTTTATTATTTACCTGGGATTAATCACCGAACTAGCTAGCGCTTTTAAGTCTATCAACTTTAATTATTTAAAAAAAATTAATTAGATAAATTGCAATTTACCATCTGAATTTAAAATTTTGTTGTGTTTTACCAACTCCATCAAATCGTAGTAAGCAAAATGCAACAAATCATAAAGTTTGGATGATAATTTGAATAAAAAAAGTTTGTACAGTAAAACATAAAAATAGCTAGTTACTGAGTATTTGCTTGATTTTGTTATAAATAGGTTGAATATGGAGGACTGTTTTGTAATTTTCCCATCACATCATAATTACAAAAATAGCCAGTTGCAGTATATTAATTAATACAGATATATACAAGATGAAACTATTAATGACATTGACTAACAAAAAAAAAAGAAAAGGAAATGAAATTAAGGAAATAAAACGTGGGAGCAATGTGTTGAAGGGTAGAGAGAGAGAGAGAGAGAGAGAGAGCCTTCAATTCATGCAGCAAATCTGTTCCCTCTCTTCCTATGGCTGCTGCCAAGAAACATAGCAGAAAGGTGAGAAATAAGAGCAGCTTCTTCAGTTTCTTTAAGGGCTGTTTTGGAATTTCCAACAAAGTCTCTGCTGATCATGGCGATGCTAAGTCGGTCAAAAATGCAAGAGCCACCTCCGGCAGCCGCCATGGAAGACCTCCGCCGCCTCCGCCGCCGCCGCCGGAGATTCGTGTGGGAGAGGATGATCATGAGGAGGAGAGAGATAAGATTCCTACTCCATCTGCAGATGAATTCATAATTAATAAGGTATTTTTTATTAATTATTGTTTCTTGATTTATTTGTTTGAGTTTTGTTTTATTATGAAGATAATTTTGTGTCAATTTTGAAATTATTTATTTAAAATCAAAGTTTCTTTTTCCTTTTTTTTAATGAATATATTTATATATAGTAATTTGAAATTTTCAGTTCATATTTACATGAAATTTATTAAAGTGTATTAATTTTATTTGAATTTCGTATTCATATTGGGCATGATAGACAATTTCTTATGTCAATTGAGTCTCAATCGATCACCTCTAGAACACATAATTGATTATTAAATTTATGATTAATCATTAATATATTTGTACAAATAAATTTTGGATGTGTAGTGTAATGATATAATGATTCATGAAATTAATTATTATAATTTGCTTAAAGTGAGAATATATATTTTCTTGTAGTTGAAAATTTGGAAAAAAAAAAAACACTTCAATTCACATTTATATATTTCTTTTATACTCTTATAAATCAATGTTATAAGAAATATTTTAATTATTTTCATCTCATTCAATATATCGGGTTCAGGACATAATTTCTTTAGAAAAGAACAAAAAGAAAGACGAATTAAATTTGACGACAAGTTCAACAAAACGAGTCGACAAACAACATAGCATCATCACCCAAGAATCATGGGCCAACTCGACCAAGTTGTCGCACTCGATGTCTCTGCCGCTGTTAAGTCAGGGGAAAGAGAAATCGAGCACAAACGAAAAGGGTAAAAATGGAAGAGAGAGAAAAGTAAGGGGTGAATTAGACCCAATGGTTGGTGCAGTAATAATAATGGTAACATTAATGGTGATGGTGATTTGGGGTAAAGTATGTGCAATTCTTTGCACGGCATCTTGGTTTTACTTCATACCTCGTTTTAGGGCAAATATGGATGATTACTATGCAATTCAACTCCAAAATCATCATCTTGATTTGGATTCCAAGGAGTACAAGAAAAAGGTTGTTTTACAAGGATTACTTGATAGAAATCAGCACATATGACTACCAAACTATCAAATAGTTATTTCTTGTAGTATTTGATGTCTTTTTTTTTGTTTTGTTTTGTCTGAATTTTGTTCCTATAGTGTTGTATTTTTGCAAGACTTGTACATTTCTATATAAGTATTGGAAATTGATGTCAAATTTTCCATATAGTTTGATACATTAATTCATTGAAACTTTAATTGCCCTCGAAAGTTATAAATTAGTTTTATCCATAGCTAATAATTTGTAGTAACTAATTATAAGAAAATTAATTATGTGTAAAATGGCGCAATTAGAAAAATGGACAAAACTTTCAAGATAATTTGTCATAACTTATAAGGTTAATTCAGATGTAGATGATTTTATTTGACTTAATAATAAGATGAATTGATGAATTGGAAAAAATTTCGTTCCACATAATGTGATTTGTGAGACGCGATATCGTCTAATTTTTATCATCTAAATCTGTATAGGTGAGTCAAGTTTCAAGAATTAATTTTGCAACTGATCTAACTGCAATTATTCAAAGTATCCAGATGAGAATAAATAAGTCACCATTTAGGACTCCAAATATTTGTCTTTTTTTTTATTGATGTGAACATATATGTTGTGACATAAATTAATTAATAGGAATTCACGTGTCATGAATATATAATAATCTTAGATTAGGGGCCGGCTTGAAATAATTGCTACCTAATCACACTTGGATTTGGGATTCATAAATGGAGTTTTTCATTACGATTTGTGTTATATTTACTATTTCAAAATAATCAACATAAATCATGTATATTATATAACATTATTAATTAACATGTGATATAAATCAAGTGTAATTGAACATGAGATATATGAAAACATCAAGTATAATAAAAAATCGTTTGAGATTGAAATTCGTGTAAGAAGTGAAGAGTGGATAAGATCCATATGAAATCTAAAACGTATTTGTTAATTATTTACTCTCTTATGGGGGATTGAAAATTGAGGTTGCTAGGAGAAGACAAGTCAATTTTAATCAATGAATAATTAAATGCTACATAGCTCTACACTATCAAATGGATTTGGTAGCAACTTTGATTATATTATTCTATATAATATTAGTGTTCAATGGCCACAAACAATGGGTTGTTTTTTAATAGGATGTATATATGGAGACTACTAACTAAACATGGAGACAACTACCCAATTTTCAGACAGTTTTTCCTCTTTATCAGTATTTGTTTTAGATAGGGTTGTAAATGATTGATTTTGAGACAAGGAAGCCCAACAATTCCAATTTTAAAATATTCAGTTTAGATTTATTTACATTAATTAATAATTGTTTTATAGATGTTTTTATAAGTTATTAAAAATGATAAGGGGTAATTTCATTCTTAGTCTATAGACGGTTATTTTTTAAATATTAATTTTATCCCTTTTATAATGGTTCTTTAATTGAGTTATATTTATTTTTTCAATTTGAATTCTACTTAGTTGAAAATTTGATCCGACCATAATTGCTGATATATATATATATCATTAATCAAGATTTATCAAACAAACAATGAATTTTAGAAAATGTAATATAGTACTTTAACAATGGTTTAGGACTCAACCAATTATAGATTTCAAACTTTATTTCATCTTTAATTATAACTCCAACAACATATATTCCAACATTATTCCTTGTGTTATTAATCTAATTTTTTCTTGGTCTTCTGTACGAGTCAAATTGTGTATGAGGGTATAACAATAATACATATTTATGTATAAACACGAGGATGTATCATTGGTTCTCAGGGCATCTCCAAGGGCATGCACTACTCCAGTGCAAGGTTTTGCACTATTCTAGTGCAGAATCAACATCTTTTTTCCAACAGCTCGTACTACTTTCAGCACTACTTTATTTTTAATATCATTTTTATAAATTTATTAATACTAAAAATGTAATTAAAATACATATTACATGAAATAAAAGTGCAAAAAAAATACATATTACATGATTAATAAAAGTGCAATAAAAATAAATATTGCTTGTAGTTTTATTGCTTGTGTATTTCTATGTTTGTCATTAATGTAATTTTATGTTTTATGTAACTTTATGTATTTTTCATTATTCTTAAATATGACTCTATGTTTATATTGTTAATGAAATTGAATTAATTTAATTTAAGTTTTAATTGAATAAATTTAATGTAATTAAATTTTAATTAATTGAATTAATTATATGATTAATACAATTAAAATTTAATATGAACTAATCAAATTAATTGAATTAATATTTAAATTGAATTAATTAAAATTTTAATACAATAAACTTAATTTTTAGCACTGCTTTATTTTTATTATTATTTATGAATAAAAAGAAGAAGAAAATGAGGTAGTGCAGCACTACTAGTAGTGCAGAAATAGAAAATACACTAGAATAGTGCAAAAAGTAGTGCACCGTTGGAGAAGTTTAACCCTACACTAAAGCTATTTTAGTGCAGGTTGGAGATGGTCTCACTCACTTCTAGATAGCACAACCCAAAATTTTTAGAAACTCATGTTTAGTCAATTTTTTTTAGAGTTTTTTTTTTTTTTAAATAAATTCCATATGAATGATGACTAATCTATGTGTTCATGATGATTGAGATTAACTTATATATATTTCAAGCTCTATATCAGTACTAGGAGTCTAAAAAACTAAATCATGTTTTGAATTGATATAAATATTAAATTATAATTTGAAACATTAATGTCCAAAGTTTATATTGTAACACTTCATGTAAACCCTAGGATTTTGTATATTTAGTTGTAAGCACCTTACTTTTTTTAGCTAGGCCCATCCCATATTTGTTCAACACTCTAGCCCACTTCTCAAAATCCAGAACCAAGCCACACTCATCTGGATCCAAACCCATTTTTATTGTCCAACTTCAATACACTATTAAAAAAAAAAAACTTATTTTACATAGATTTTATTGTATACATTCAATTTCTATGTTGAGGCAAGCTGCATGTAATAGCCAAATTGAGATTTATAAATAGAAGAACATTAAATAAAGGAAAAGAAAAGGTTAATTTAAATCCCTTTATTAAAAAAGAAAAATGAAAAGAGAGAGGTTAAAAACCAAGTCAATTTCTTTTGCAAATTACACTTAAATTCAAAATGGTTGAGATGGAAGTTTTTCCCCATTTAGAAAATGGTCAACCATTTGAAATGCTTGCTTTGGTTTATATGTAGGAACTTGGTGGCCTGCTCCTCTCACTGTCACAAATGTTAATCCTTCATACTCCACAGTCCACCCACCTACCTATAATATGTAACATAATTAATATTAATTATATATTATTGAAACATGACATATATAAGTATTATGACATTTTAAGATTCAGACTACAATTTATGCTCTAATTTGAAGTCGCCCAGTGCAGTTGATTGTGTTCTAGCTAGTTACATTTCATATCAAATTAGTTGGGAATTAGGAATTTAAAATTCAAAAACATCCATAGTTGAACAAATTTTTTTTACTGTTGCTGTAGATTTCCAATTCACTATAATATTTAAAGCATTTAAATTAATTTCCTAACCTTAAATCGTTTCCTCAAATTCAAAATTTTCAATTCAAACCCAAATTTAGAGAAATACATGAATAGATACTCCCTCAACCCCACTAAACCTGTCCACTATTCCTTTTTAGTCTACCTCAAATTATAGTCAAATATTCTTGATGAATGTTTGCTCGAATTAATCAATGTCTATCATTTTTTAAACAAAAACTTATTAAAAATGGTCATATATTCCGTGAAGTGGAGCCCTATTATCCATCAACCAAATAAATTTTTACACTCATGTAGAAGGTTCGTAAGACAGTCTTGCAATAGTTCTACTCAATTTTTAATGAAATCAGTCTAGTGATCATCAATGTGTATTAATAAGGATATAATAGGAAGTTTGTTGGCTAAATTTATTTTTCCAAGTAAATTAAAACAATTTGTGTGAAATGTAAAACATGTTTGTCTTTATGGTACGAAAGAAGTATTAAAAATAAAACATAAAAACTGAAATAAAGCAGTAAAATAAAATTTAGGCAAATTGAAGAATAAGAATTATATTTAGATAATTAATTAAGGTTACCTGCTTGTTGTCAGTGTACCAAGGAGTCCAATCCTGTGTGATTGGTAATCCAAGCTTCTTTAAAGAGTATCTAGTTGATGTCACTGGAACTCTACCATCTGTGTCTCCACTATTAATTATTACCACACATTAATTAGATTATAATAATATAATGGCTTCAAATTAATTTTATAAGGTTTTGATTAATTAATTAATTACCTGAAAATCCAAATTCTCTGACCCGCTGCAACAAGTTTCTTGATAATTGGAAGTATAGTGAAAGCACTGTCGTTCCAAACTGTGATGATTTCACTGCATTGATCAATTATAACCTCCATCAAATCTATGTTGTGTAGTTAATTCTCATCGATTTACATATAAATATTTTCATTTTTTAAATATCAAAATATGTTATAAAAAAACGGAAAGAAATAGTTGAGTTTTTAAATACAAAAACTTATATGAGATCGTCTTTATAAATTTGTGGGACAGAGTCTCGATTACTATCCACAACTAAATATATTTTCTCAAACTGATATGTTAATTGAATGTTGTAGGTAGGGGTGTGCATTGAACGCTCCAACCACCGAGCCAAATAAGTCAAAAATTTGAAATACAGCTAATTATTTTAGTAACTGAATCGAACAGGGTATTAAATCGAACATCGATCGATTCTATATTTTGCTTGGGTCGAAAAATAGTTTTGACTTTGAGAATTGAGAAAGTGACAACTAAAAATGGCACAAAGCTTTTCTAAGATCAAAATCAAATTGAAGCGAAATAACTTAATTTTCTAAAATCAAAATGCATTTTTTTATTCAATTCAACTTAATTTTCCAATTTTAGCCGAATAACATACACCCTTCGGTTTTGAGTTGATTCATATCATGAAATTAGATTCGAGACGATAATATAAAATTTCTATTCATAAAGTAAAAGAAAACTGAAATTAAGAAGTACCTGCAATGTTGCCATGAATAAGAAAGTTTGGTGACATTAGCATGAAGGGCTTCTTGAACATCTGCTCTATTCAGATAACTGTTTGTATAATCCGAGAGACAAGGATCGTACCCACTCAATGGCCTCCTATGCTTTCCATCCTATAATTAAAAATATAATTATTAAAAAAAAAAAAAAGGATGAAATTTATTTAATGGGAAAAACATTACTACTCACAATGTTGAAAGTGAGTCTTGGAGCATATGAAGAGGGATTGGAAATGGAGGAGAGATTGGTGTTCACACATGTTGGTGAATATAAACTATACATATCTATGATTCTATACACCTCAAAGTATTTCCCAAGGGCTAGGCTGCAATCTTGTGACACATTTGCTATTTTGAAATTGCATTTGCTCTTTATTTCATGGTATAATTTGTCCGATATAACTGCATGGTCCCACGCATAGTCGATCATGCCCTCTTGGTGTGTTTCATCATCTATTACTGCATTTCCTATCTGCCCATATCACAATATATTTTACAATCGTTAGTTATAAACAAAAATGACTCACTAAAGCTTTTGTTCCAAATCTTCTATTTTCAATTTAAATAATAGAAGAATAAATAAAAAAGAGTTACACTAATTATAATTTATAACAAGTGCATGGTGATTGAGGAGAATCTTACCAAAATGCCCTTAAGATTAATGTAGTCATCGGCGGAGGCCTTTTTGTTTTTGTCTACGATTACCTCTGCGAGCTGAGGGACATAATGTCCTAAATATTTAAAATAATTAATTAATTAGAATATAAAACTATAATTTTAATATTACTGATAATATGTTATCATTAAAAAATGAGAGCGAGAGAGAGAGAGAGAGAGAATAGAGAAAATTAAATTTAATTATGGCACTTTACCTGCATAACTTTCCCCAGCAATGTAAAAATCATGGGATTTAAATTGTGGAAACCTTCGTAACCATCCCACCAGAAACTTATATGAATCCACAGCTGAATATTACATTATTAAAAACATGAGTGTTTATATATAAAAATAACAAATTAAGCAATAAAAATCAATGATTTCAATCTTTAATGAGAATAAAGGAAATATGTTAATTAATTTAATTAGAGCACTACTAAATATATCACTAGAAAAAAGAAAAAAAAAGCATTGCAAAGCTCAAGAAAATTCTACAATCTTATTTACAGTTAAAAATAGCATGTCTAATACAATCACTTTAATTAGGGGTCGTAAATATATAGAAATCAGTCTAATAGGCTTATCCTACTACTGAAATACTGTAAAAATGTTTAAATTGTATCAAATAAAAGTAATATCACAGATCCTTTGTTCATCTATCTATCGTGATATAATTTCATATTTAAATATAAATGTAGAAATTTTTGGTTAAATAAAATACGAAAATAGAAGGTGTGATTGATTAATTGATAACCTGTAATATTGTCGCCAAGCTCCTTAATATCACTAGTCGTGTTTGTGTATGAGAATCCAACGCCAACTGGGGATTCCAAAAATAGTAGGTTGGCAGCTGCAAAATTCAAAAAGACAACACCAAAATACTTCAGAATTAGTTATGTTTCAATGGAAAAAAAAAATATTCATAGTAATCAATCTTAAAATATTGATTAAATTTAGATATTTGGATAAATAATTGATCACCTTTATTCCACGTGTTTTTGTTAAACTTCAGTATCTCTGGATTTCCCTTTTGAGGAAAGAAAGGTCCCAACTCTTCTGATTGGCCAAACCCTATTGACGAACATCCTGGACCTAAAATCATAAATAATAATTAATTATTTAGAAACATTTATGGAGAAATAAAATTGTATCTATCATTAATTTTATTACATATCCTGCGTTGTACTAACTATTACAATGTATTAATTAAATTTTATTTGTTAGTGAAACTCTGTAGAAGACTAAAAAGTAAAGAGTTGGACTAAAGACACCATACACATTTCTAAGGGCACCACACTGTATTAGTGTGTGGGCCCCACATCAATTCACTAATAGAGTGTGGTGTCTTTAGAAATATATGTGGTGAATTTAGTCCCACCCAAAAGTAAAATGTGAAAAATAAAAGAATTGTGGTCTTACAAATGCATACGTTGGGTACAACATCAATCAGACACATATCCCCCCCACTTGTGTATATAACGTGGAAATTCTATTGATTAATTTTTATCAATATTCTGAGATTTTTATTTTATTGTAAAATATTGTGTTTAATGATTTATTGTGGGGATGAACATGTGTCTCTAAAATAATATAGTTATATTGAAATCCCAACCAAGAGCCTACAGCGTTTTTTTTTTTTTTTTTGGGCACTATTTGACATTATTCAAATCAATTTTTTTTTTTTTTTGTCACCGAATAGATTTTAAGGGAAGTAACAATTTACAAGTTTATATATAGATATATATATATATATACATATATCATTGAATTCATTTTCTTTATATTGTTACATTACACCAATTACGAATTTCATAAAATTTTAAAACTATTTAATACAATTAACTATAAATTTAATGCTAATATAATTTAAAATTTTCTTCAAAAAAATAAAATAAATAACAATAGAGTAAAATATTTATAAGGAATAGTTTTTGGAACACATAAAATCCATTAACAAGGAATATTAATCAAATAATTAGCTTAGAATTTAGATAAAGTACTAATGCGCATGCATACATATAATATATTCAAATTCAAGTTTATATATATATATATATATATATTCCATATTTATTCCCTTTCAAATGACATGATTTTCTAATGATGGAAGCAATTCATTTCTTAAAGTCCATATACAAAGATTTCCTCATTACCCAATCACTTTGAACCATGTTCATCCCTAATTTATTATCCTTGGTGATAAATTGTTGTAGAAACTCGTCTGCAAACTTGAGAAAATAGTATTAATTTTTGAATTAACATTTTCCTTTTTTCTTTTTTATATAGTTATTTTAATGGGAAGGAATAATTAACAAATTGTTCTAGTAGGTTGAAGAAATGACAAAGGTAGTGAATGCTAACTGCGACATATGCTCCATACAATCTACATATTGTATATAGTGTGGGCCATACATCATGTGTTGTTGTATTTGACTATTATTGTGGTTCTAATCATTTCTCTACCTTCCCATACTATTACAATATATTTTCTCTCTTTCTTAATATCTATCTCAAATGGAAGTTATTGGTAAGTTAAAATTGCATGTGTCAATAAAACAATCATTGGTCTTGGCTTTAAATTAATGGTTACATTCCAAAGAACAAAACAATTCATTTAATTTTATAAATAACCAATTCAAAACTCAAATTCAATAAATTAGGAATATTAATCCTTAAAATGCTTGCAAGAAAGTAAAAACTACACATTAAAATACATGAGAATCATTAATATCGACAAATATGCTAAAAATTTGAAATATATATGACACTATAAACAGTAACTTCAACTAAAAAATTGAACTAGTTTGAATTCACCACTTGTATATATATCATATCAAGTCGATTATATCAAGACCGACATTTATATATATTCACATCAACTTAATCAATGTGTAATAAACTATAAACATTATACTATATTAATTCAATAAATTTAAATTATGGATTATAGCATCATAGAACACACACCGACTCATAGACATGGATAAATTCTATCTTAAGTTCAAATTCATTATGATTTTTTTCTTTCCATTTCATGTAATGAAATATGTAAGTATGGAAAGATAGAAGAAGAATAGAAGAGTGTACCTCCATTAAGCCACAAAAGGAGAGGCTTTTTATGAGGATTTTTGGTGGCTTCAAAGAACCAATAGAACAGTGCTCTTCCATGGCTTTCATTCACTGTCACATACCCTGCATACTGCTTGAAACTCACAGTCGGTTGCCCCGGCAGCCCCACCACCCGATCCGCCTCTTGCTCCGCCGTCATGCTCTCATCTCCGGCCACCGCCAATAGCAGCGTGGTTAACACAAGAATTGCATGATGGAATATTAATGGATGATTGGTCTGCGCCATGTCTATTTTCTCTATGTGTGTTACTTTTTAATGAATGAAGTTAAGCGTGTGTGTGTACAGAATAGTGTATATATAGTGAAAGAGGAGTGATGTAGTGAAAAGACAGATCATAAATGGGGTTTTAACCACAATGATTCCTTTACTTCAAACCATGTATATGGATCCAAGGACTGCACTTTCTAGTTTCTATCCCCTTCCTTTTTGGAATTTTCTAAATGGAACTTCTATACATGCATATATATATTATAAAGTGGAAGCTGTTGGCAACATTAAGAGATGATGACTCGAAATGATTGGAAGGACAGTTTTGGACTTTTAAAACTTGAATCATATTTTTTTCAATTATATGTTTTTCTAACTCAAAATCTTAAGTTCGACTACAAACAATCATGTTAAAGTGTAACGGTGTAAGTTCGAACGTTGCTCTCTTTTGTGATATTTATAAATTTAATAGTATGAACAATAGGGATGTAAATGAGTCGAGTACTGTCAAACTAGAGTTTAAGTCACATCTAAAACTTGAAGTTCGAATTGGATCGAGCTTATCTTTTTACTACTTGAGTTCGACTCGACAAATAACTCGATAAGTTCAAACTCGACCAATCTTATCTTTTTATTATTTGAGCTTGACTCTACAAATAACTCGATAAGCTCAAACTTGGCTTGACTTGTTACCTGCAAATTATTTATTAAAAAAATTTTAATTTCTGTAAAAATTTAAAAATACAAATTGTAATGTAAAATTAATTATTAAGGGCAAAATTATAAATTCATTTTCAGGAGTCAATTTCTTATTCATGGATTATTAATTATTGATTCAATTTTTTATGAAATAACATCTATAAAACCATCCAACAAGAATCCAATTAATTAATATATTATGTTTATATTCGGGATCTTTTAAATGGACAAACTCCAAAGTCCAAAGTCTAGATGACAAAATTTGACTGGGTAAATAACATATATGTACGTAGTTTTTTTATTATGAGATATTTTATTATGGGTTTGTTTGCATTGTATTTCCTCTCTCTATTAATTAAATAAATGCATACCACAACATACATTAATATTCAAATGAGGTTATAATTTGTTGAATTATACATGATTATATATTTATTTTATCTTGTATACATCATTTCATTAGCGCTTGTGATTATGCAACAAGATTGTAAAAAATTGAATTAAACATGATAATGATATTGTTTAACTTTACAAAATTACACACACACACACACACACACACATATATATATATATATATATATATATATATATATATATGCATATATTTAAAAAAAAAATCAACATGTTCCCAACTCGAAATTAATCAACTAATAGAGACATGCACTATTATCTCTAACTGATGAGACCGCCACTCGACCAATCTTATCCACACGAATTTTAAGTAATTGTTATTGATTAATAAGTTGAGGCAGCTTTTATTTCTAGGATCTTGATTCATAATATAGAGTTTTTGTTTAAAAAATTTGGATATAGATGATAAATCTTGACATAATATAAAGTATAATGATTTAGAGATTTTATCTCATAAAATTAATTAATGTGATTTTCGTGGGAGGGTATTACCTAAATTTTAAGCTCATAAAATTCAATTAAATTCGTACAAAATTGAAAGTCATTCTAAGCATGTAATGAAGAATGCGTAAATGGTTTTGGAATTTCGTTTGACAGAACAAACATGTGTAGACTTATTGCAATAAAGACAGACACCAAAGATTTGATTTTCTGTCTTTCTCACTCAAACAAGGTGGCAATCTTGAAAAGTCCTCAACCACAAAATTCGATCCAGAAATAAAATTATTTTATTGGCCTATTAAAATTTTCTTTTATTTTACTAAGTATCATACTTTTTAATTTGTTTTACTGAGTTATTAACTTCTATAATGTTTATTGCTTACATTTAATATTTTTGTAGAAGTTTCTTTAGAAGAACTTTTGCAGAAGGGTTTAGTACTGTACAAAATAAATGTATAAACGTATAGCAAAAAACAAGATTCAAAAGTTCAACAGCTTAATAAAATATAGTAACTATATAAGATCTTAATGAAATAAAACTTGAAACTTCATAGACCAAGAAACAATTATTACCATATTAAATATTTTTTCCTTGGTGGGCTTCTCACAAAATTAGCTAAATGAACTTAATTGGGCTGGGCTAGAAATCCATCAAATGACATCATTTCCACTAGGTTGATTTGGACTAGAAAGGAAGTCATAATGGGCTGACTCATGATGAACTAAACAAATTCTATGATTTCAGTTGCATAGATTGATTTGAAATTCAATATTTGAAATAAATGGATTTCAAATCTATTAAATTTGGCTGAATTTAAAATTCATCTTTATTGTTCAAAAATTAATTTAAACAGTCTTGATGGATTTCAAGTCCTCATCTCTCCAAACACCACAGATTGATTTACAGATAGGAATTTCATATATCTTCAGATAAATGGAATAAAAAAGGAAATACCACCCAATACCACTATGTAATTTATTTTGATAATTACACTTTGAATAAGCAATACTAGAATTTTGGTTCATATTATTGAGAGTCCCAAAAAATGTAAAATGAGATAATTTAAAATGGTTTAAAAGGAAGTCTTTGATCTTTGAGAAAATGATGAATCAATTGAAGGCCTTG
Organism: Scutellaria galericulata; assembly: GCA_946896805.1. Lineage (NCBI taxonomy): Eukaryota > Viridiplantae > Streptophyta > Magnoliopsida > Lamiales > Lamiaceae > Scutellaria > Scutellaria galericulata. Next base: position 22,328,190 of record OX335784.1, on the reverse strand, counting down.
TTTTGGCTTAAATGTAGGAACTTGGTGGCCTGCTCCTCTTACTGTCACAAATGTCAACCCTTCATACTCCACGCTCCAACCCCCTACCTATATTATATACAATGTCATATATAATATTTTTTTCGAATAAATTCTAAGTATATATATATATATATGTTAAAAAGGAGAATGGTTTTGTTTTTATTTTTGTACCTGTTTCTTATCAGTGTACCAAGGAGTCCAATCTTGTTTGATGTGCAATCCAAGCTTCTTCAAAGAGTATCTTGTTGATGTCACTGGAACTCTACCATCTGTATCTCCACTATTAATTAATACAAAAAAAAAAAAAAAAAAAATTAGTTCGATAATAAAAATGTGCTTCCAATTAAACTAATAATATTATTCTAATTAAATTAAATTAATTAATGGAGTTACCTGAAAACCCAAATTCTTTGTCTCGCACTAATAAGCTTTCTGATAGTTGGCAGCATAGAAGTAGGTCTGTCGTTCCAAAGTGTGATATTATCACTGCATGCCATTTATAAACTCTTTTAAACTCACCATATTTAAAGATAAAATAAAAATCGAATTAATTTATATATATATATATATATAGTACCTGCAATGAGTCCATGGATAAGGAATTTTGGTGACATTAGCATGAAGAGCCAGTTGAACATCAGCCCTATTTAAATAGGCTTGTGTATGATCCGAGGCACATGGATCATACCCAGATAATGGCCTCCAATGCCTTTCATTCTGTATAGAAGAAAAACCAATTAAATTAAATTAAATTAAAATTAAAATAACACATAATCTATAGTACTCACGATGTTGAATATTAGTCTAGGAAGAGCACTCCGCCTGGAAATGGTGGTGGAATTGGTTTCAACGCATGTCGGAGCATACAAACTGTACATATCTATGATTTCATAAACATCGTAGTATTTGTCGAGGACATGGTTGCAATCATCCGATAAATTCTCCTTTTTGAAATTGCATTTTTTCTTGATTTCGTGGTATAATTTATCCGATATAACAGCATGGTGCCAAGCATAGTCGATCAGGCCCTTTTGATCTTCTTCATCATCCAATACTGCATTTCCTATCTGTGATAGTATTGTTAGACAAAATGTATCGAAATAATTCGTGTTAGAAATTACTCAATGGTAGATTTTTTTTCCTTTTCAAGAAAATCTAGTATTAATGTATGGTGATAGAGGAAAATATTACCATAATACCCTTGAGATTAATGTAGTCATCATGAGGTGCAATTTTATTCTTCTCTACAATAACCTCTGCAAGCTGAGGGACGTAGTGCCCTAGAATATTAAAAATTAATAATTAGTTAGATTTAAAAATTTTAATTTTAATTATTGAAATTTTAAAAAAGAAAAACAGGTACTTACCAGCATAACTTTCCCCAGCAATGTAAAAATCATGGGATTTAAATTGTGGAAACCTTCGTAACCACCCAACCAGAAAGTTATATGAATCCAAAGCTGAATATTATAATCAATTAATATAACATTATTAAAACATGAATGTGGATATATTAGGATCAATAACCAAGCAAGAAATTGAAACCGCTGCTTCAATATTTAACGAGTATTAAGATAATATGTTACTAAATATATAGTTCATAAACACGTCAATTTAAAAATAAAATTTTATTAGATTTAGATTTCAAATAAATTAGAAATGTTTGAGAAGAAGCAACAAGATCACCAGCTCACACGACATTCCTTCATTGTTAATTTTACAGGGTGTTCTCCTTGTTTGCCAGAATTTAATTCGTATTTTATTCGAATATATAGTGATAATTACGTACACTAATAAAATAATACAAGAATAGGAAATTAAAATTGTATTTATTTTACCTGTAATAGCGTCGCCAAGCTCCTTAATATCACTACTTGTGTTTGTGTATGAGAATCCAACGCCAATTGGGGATTCCAAAAATAATAAGTTGGCCGCTACACAATAAATAAATAAATTGTTTTACTTGTCAGATATAGGTGTAGAAATTGAATAAAATTAAAGACATAATGTCACATAGTTGTGTATGAGAAAAGAGTTTAATTATCTTAATATTTATATAATCATAAATCATAAATTAATTAAATCAGATATTTGGATAACTAATTACCTTTGTTCCACGTGTTCTTGTTAAACTTAAGCTCTGGTTTCCCCTTTTGAGGAAAGAAAGGTCCCAACTCTTCTGATTGGCCAAATCCTATTGATGAACATCCTGGACCTGAAATCAAACTTGGGGTTATTTATAAATATAAAAATCTTGTACAGTATAATTAAACAATTTTCTCAAATCATTATCAATAAGCTAGTTAAAACAAAAACAAAACTAAAATATCAATGGAAAATACTTTTTTTGTTATGGCTATATATGAGATGACTAGGTTCTGTAAATTAAAAATACTTCAATTGTGTTTTAATTTTCATGCTTCTTTGTTTTTGTTTTCTTTATCTTTTTAGAATTTGATATTTTTATAGTTTATTTGAAATTAAGAAAGCAGGGAAAAGAATTGTACCGATCATACATATTAAATAAATATTCAGATACATTCATCCAAAAATAAATAAATAAATTCAGATACATATATTTTTATTAGACGCTAGCCTTATTCTAGGTCCAATCCGATTGACTCGTTAATCTAACTATAAGTCCAGCCTAGAATATAGTACAACTTTTAAAAATTAAGTTAATAATCAACACTATATTATGTTTAAATTAAAAGAATTTACATGTTATGTTATAATTGTTTATTGATGAAGAATGACAATTCTTTTATCATAAATACAGCCATCATAATATTATAGAGTATGATTGTCATTATGTGTTCCTTTTGTATATAAAATTTTACAAGGGGACAATAGTAATAATACAATGCAACCAAAAAGCACAACATCATCTACAATATACTGTTCTTTATGATTAACAAACATTTAACCTAAAAAAATATTAAGGCTGTGTTTGGATGGAAGGATCTGACGAGTATTTAAAATTCATGCTAGCAAATTCATCTGAATATTTGTATAGATATGGATTTGAACTCCATCACTTTCAATTTCGATTTAATTTTTAAGTAATTTGAATGGATTTCAAATCTAGTCCAACTTAAGTAGGATATATTTTGGCTCAAAATAAGGCTTTTAATTAAAATACTTTTTTTCAGAGCTAGTTTAATTATTTGGGGGTGTATTAATAAATTTTTATGGGTAATTGATTTTTGATAAAAACTTTAAAACAAAAATTATTGTGAAATAGAAAGACCCGCAAACATATTTTAAAATATTCCAAAGATTGTAAAAACTTAGTCAAACACTCTATACACCCTCGCTATACATCCTCTGTACTTATATCAAACTATACCATGAATAAATACATCATTCTTTTACATAAAGTTGTATTGAATTATATATGTGGATGTTTTTATATGTATATGGACTAAGAATGCTACCCTAACTATGTTTTACTCAATGTATATTCAATATAAAACAATTATAATGGAGCAAATATTGTACAAAAGAATGAGAAGACTATAAACCTCCTTTTTCTCATTTCTATTCATGCAATATTGAATTTCAACCACATCTTACACAGTACTGAATAATACACAAAATTTTAAGTAATATGGGCCAAATAAAGGGACATGGTATCAATTATAAGATGACCCACAACCAAATAATCAAAATAAATGCAAGCCCTCAATGTTGGAAATTGATGTCTAAATTCTGCCTAAGCTACCTAATAGTGATGGTGCAGATTCTTCACATAAAATAAGGAAGTAATTAATAAACACATGTACTTCCACATAGAAAATTAATTCGTAGAAGCAGGAATTTATAAAATATGGATTATATAATATTTCTTAAATAAAATGCAACAATAATCAACTAAAAACATAGTAAAAATTATACAACTTTAGATTCCTAATCCTTCATGATTTTGTTGATATTTACATTTTCATGAATATGCATACATACACATACATATATTATGTGATGTTAATTTGTTGTGTAATTAATTTTGGGAGTTGGATTTTCTTGGTAATGGAGGAGATGACATGAAAGGTAGAATAATGCTAGGGCATATGCTCCATGCTCTACTGCCTCTACATATTATAGGTATGGACCAGGACCATATATATATATATATATATATATATATATATATATATATATATATATATACAACTTGACTTTTAATTACGGTTCAAATAATTTGTTAGTTTAATATTATAAATATATTTACATATTATTTATAGTTTCAAAATATAACTATAATTTTGGAAGTTTATAATATATATAAATAATTATAACAATATTTCCACTTTGTTAACATCTCAATATGGAAGTTTGTTAAGTTGAAACTGCATGCGTGTGCCAAGAAGATAATCATTGATTTTGGCTTAAAATATGTACTTTGCATTAAAATAAAATAAAAAAAGATAAATTGTACTAAGCAAGTTATGTGGGACCGGTTTGGAGTTTTCATAAATAAATAAAATTATATTATTAATTAATTTGTGAAAAGAAAGTGTTGCACCTATAATACTTCCAAGAAATAGCTACAACGCATAGGTTTATCTCTAAAATATAGAGTTTCTTGGCCAACTTTGTGAATGTATAGATTCAAAAAAACTACTAGAATTGGAATATAAGAACATGTGATAATTGCACTTCATATTAATTTTAATCAATTAATTATGATACAAATTCAATAAGCAAAACATGCCATGACTTGATCATTTCTATCAATGCCACTTTCCTACTCAAAAGACCAAGTTGGCCACTTAGAATTAGCTTTGCGTCATTTAATTTTTCATAATTAATATTTTTGTCTCATTGTTTATTTAACACATATATTCAACTATAATTTATTTAATGTGGGGATATTATTTGTATAAATGCCACTTTGGCAATTCCTATTTGCAAAAATAACTATTCAATGATTGTTTTTCAAAAATGTCACTAGTGCACATAGTTAAATTCTATATGTGTGACTTTTTTTTTGTAATTTTTATTTAATTATGGTAAGGCTGTATTTTTAATGAATGTTTTCTATATCTTATTCTCTCCATTTTATTGGTGTGCAGATTCTTATACTGCCATATTTAAGATTAAGAAATCAACAGAGAACGCTAATAATTGGAAAAAAAAAAAAATCTACTAGATCATTTCAATTTTGATCATGTATGCATGCATTTTTCATTTTTTGACAATCAAGTATTTCTTTTTCAATTTCAATCCAATTTTAGTAGGAATTTTCAAAATCACTAAAATTTCAATAAACACATCAGTCATTTTGAAAATTCAACAAATAATGAACTGTGACTAAAAAAAATTATAACATAAATGATGAAAATTGAAAAAACAGATTAACTCTATTTAAATTCATTATGCTCTTTAATTTATAGTTTTCAGGACAATATTGGTTCGATGTGTGTGTATGCAAATAAAGGGAAAGAAAAAAATAAAGTATGAAAAAAAGATAGAAGAAATGGAGAGTACCTCCATTAAGCCACAAAAGGAGAGGCTTTTTATGAGGATTTTTAGTGGCTTCAAAGAACCAATAGAACAGTGCTCTTCCATGGCTTTCATTCACTGTCACGTACCCTGCATACTGCTTGAAACTCACCGCCGGTTGCCCCGGCAGCCCCGCCACCCGGTCCGCCTCTTGCTCCGCCGTCATCCTCTCATCTCCGGCCACCGCCGCCGCCAACACCAGCAATATAGTTAAAACAAGAAGATGGTGATGAAGTGGATGAGGCTGCACCACATGATTGAACATCTCTCTACCTTTTTTCTATATTGAAAGATTAATGTCAAGTTTTTTGTGATGAATTGAAGAAATGTGTTTTGCGTGTGTGAGTGTATGTATATATAGATGTATAGATACAAATGACAGATAATAAATTGGTTGTAATGGTTGCAATTCCGTTGCTTCAATTATGAATTTTAATTTGATTTGCAGGATTTTTGTTAGTTGCCTTTCCTTTAATTCCCTTTGGCAAATATCTTTTCAAGATTATATGTTATATATAAACGTCTTTTTTTTGGAAGGTTTCACTAATTTGGTTAATGTATAATTAGACATTTCATTATTATTAATAATCACAGGTATAGTAGATTTATGATTATATTCATGAATGCAAAAAAAAAAAAAAAAAGGGAAAGTTTGACTACTATATATTCAATTTGTCTGCCATTTCCTCTTTTTTGTTTTCTAAAATAAGTTATATGATTAAGTTTAGAGATCATTCTAATTGTATCACATGTTTCTAGTAATTATATTTTTATACAGTATATAAGAAAAATGTGTGATGAGTGACATTTTGTTGAATTATAGGATTAATTGCAGAGAAAAAAAAAAGAGTTTTTGTAAATTTACAATTTAACACACCTCTTTAATTTTTGTAATTTCATGCCTGATTTTTTCTATTTTTGAGGGACGAAATAATTTTTCAATAATCTTTATTTTATGTACACTACCGAAGTGATTGATCATGCCAAGTCGGTTGTGCACAAAACACACCATTTTGAACCAAAGTGTTATCCATTTTTTAAATAGAAATATTTTTTTCTTCAAAGAATGAATTATTTTAATTTAAATGACAAAATAGAAAATCAGGGATAGGAGAAAGCATTCAGAATTTATTAATTTAAATGTAAATCGTGCTCTTCATTTTGTGATTTGTTTTTAATTTTTTAAACATATATATTTAAGCGGTCCATATCAATAGAAAAAAATATATCAAAAGAAAATTGTATGGAAATATTGAAAATGCCGTGTTTGGAATTATGTACACTAAAAAATCATGATTAAATTATAAATTTCAAAAGGTCGTGATTTTGTTGTCAATTAACCCTAAATTATATATATTGAAAAAATGTACTTTGAGAATTACATTAACATGTGGAAGTAACAATGTGTTTTGGAATTTTATTTATATGGCCTGGTATATGTATGTCTTATAGATATTTTTAAACAATATACTATATTTTATCAAACAAATTAAAGAATAGTTATACACACATTGTAACATCTTAAATGTATATATTTTATCAATATCATTTTGTTGTAATTAATAAATGTATCAACTTTAAAGATGTTGATATAGTACATTACATACATATATAGTGACAAAAGATGATGAATGGAAGTGATGAGGATTTGCTTGGAATGATGGGAAAGGGCAATTTTGGACTTTCAAAATCTTAGGCTTGACTGCAAAGAATTATGGCCTCAGAGCATGTATATTTAGCTGGAAATATTAATTTTAAAAAACAAAGTAAGAATTAGTTGGCTGCATTAAATATTATTCCAGTCAATTGCTTTGCCTTTAAATGTCTGACTCTGATCCCTTTTCATTATAATTATTGCTTTCATTTTTGGATTATTATTATTATTATTTTTTTTTTTTTCTATTCATGAATTGGAAAACCAATCCTGATACTCTTGTAGAGTAAAATGGAATTAAAATTAATTATTTCACCATAAGCTGAGAGCATTGCAATTATATAGTTCCATAACTATTATGTAATTCATGTAATACATGAGAATTAGAAGAAAATTATTAAATTTTAATTAGTAAAATAAAAAAATTAAATATATTTTATTAATAATATTAATATATATAATTATTAAAATTGTCATGACTTTTAGATTAGTTTATAAATAATTTATTCTTAGTATGATTGCGAATCATTCATGCTACTAAAATAAAGCATCATCATGTTTAGGAAAATGAGTAAATTACAAATAATATTAATAGGAAATATTTTGATTTATTATTGAATTAAATAAAATAAAAAAATAAGTAATAATTTGGGCGGAGAAATGGATTCATATGGATTCATATTAGTGCAACATGTGTCCTCAAATGTTCTTATCTATCTATATATATATATATATATATATATATATATATATATATATATATATATAAGAACATACAGATTAATTATAGTAAAAATGTTGAAAACGAAATATAATCAAATTCTAAATGGTTATTTCAATCACTGATGAAAAAATCGCGAAATTTCGCTAAAATTCATATACCAAAATTATAATACGTAATTTTTTTTGTCAAAATATCGGCGATATATCGAGAAAATGTCGATATTGATGAGAGTCTTTATAAAATTGTGGTATATCGCCGATATATCGTGGATATATGGTTTTTTTTTTTGCAAATATCGATGTTTTTTTTTTGGATTTTTTTTATTTTATTTATTGAAGTAATGGATGAGCTTTCTTATCCAAAAATAAAAGTAGTCACTTGACTCACTTCATGATATTCTTGTCTTCCTTCTTTATCTATAAATGATTAAATGTATCAATATCAATAACAATTTCAATGTTCAACTATTGCTCTACAATTCTCCTTCTACAACAAGTATTGTTCTAGAGAGGATTCAAGATTTTTAGTGAATAAAAAGGTTAGTTATTCAAATACTTTACTAAAATATTTAATTTTTTCAAAGGATGTTGTGATCTATATTTATTTATTGTTTTGTATATGTAATGCAATATTTAATACTTATGTGCTCGTGCAATTTAATACTTAAATATTACTATCAATCCTTATAAACATGTACGGTAATTATAAAATAAATTATCAAACATAATATTTTGATAAATAAATTTTGAGACTCTTAATTTTGACAAAATTTGTCATGTTATCACTAACAGACAACGTTTATATATTAGTTTATCTATATATTTGTTGTAAACATATCATTTTATTTGAAATTTAAGTTCAATATATGTATTAATGTTAGTTATAATATTCTCTAAACTACTAGATATATTTTTCAATGAGTAACACTTCCGTGCAACTGGTGCACAGAGTTGCATGAAAGACCTTTATGTTATAAATATAGTACCTTTATGTACAAATATTTGTACATTTTAAAATGAACATGCATAAATGTGTTACATTTATAACATAAAAGTGCGGATTGCACGGTGCACCAGTTGCACGGAAGTTTTTGCCTTTTTCAATTTTTTTACAAAGTTTCCATATTTTTTTTAAAAATGTCCGATATTTCCACCGAAATCAATATATCCGTCGATATTTCCGTAAAATTAAGGTACCGATATTTTTATCGATACTGATATTTCATCCTTGATTTCAATATATATAGCCCGTGGCATGCATATGCTTATAATTTTCAAGTATTTTAATGTAAAAATGTTAAACTAGAAAGAATTGATATTTTTGAATTTTTTTTATTTTTTGGGAAGGTATCCAATAAAAGAAAATGATACTTAAAATATTTATTACAATAAATATTTATTGTTAATCATATTAAATAAAGTTATGATAAGTCATAGTACGTATTACAAACGTATGCAAATTGGGGGTTGACTTGATGTAACAGCACAACTATTTACCAACTTCAATAAGTTGAATTCATATAAACGCGCAATTAATATCATTTTTCATTGAAATAATCCACTCGAAATTTTATCTATTCCACTCCCTAGCTGTCAATACAGTGCTTCTTACTGCACCCCTATCAAACAACGAAATGACAAATGCGATTGTATATCAATTGAATTATATATTTATATTGAAAATTTAAATTAATTTTAAGCATGATTAGAGGCACCGTTCAATGAATAAATGCGGATTTTTGGTGGTTTTTTTTTCTTTCCCTTTTCATAGAAATATATATATATATATATATATATATATATGATATGGTCGAACTAAATCGAACCAAAATCGAACCGAACCTTCATATAAACCGAAATAAATTCAGGTGAAGAGTTTTGAAGAAGCGAACAGTTCGGCACTATTAAAACGAACTGAGAAGACGCGAATTAATATAACCTCGAAGTGCGATGATGAATTGATTTGCAATAAATCGTGACGAACTATTTAGAATCTAACTAATCCCTACTTTTGAGGAATCGATAGCCCAAATCCCATGTTTTGAGGAATAAAATTTCAACTAACTCACGATCCAGGGAGTATATATATCTCTTTATATTCATCCTTTATTTTTTATGCATAATGAGATGAAACACACGTCTTTTTCTCTGATATCAATTATTCTCTTGACTGACTTGAGCGTCGGAGTCCCGTCACCGGGAACCCCTCCCGATGTTTGTTTTGCAGGTATCAAAGATTCGAGATTTCGAGTTTTGGGATCGAAGAAGAAGAGCATCGGATCGGAGCAACATCAATATATATATTTATCTTGTAAGATTATCTTATCAGTCAAATTTTACGAAATAAAATTTCACTATCCACAATCTATAACATACAAAATAAAATTTGACTTATAATACGTATAAGAGACTGTTTCATTAAAAAAAAAAATTGTTAGTAAAACTCATAAAATTCTCATTTGATGTATGTTGATTAGTCAAAGATTTCATTGCTTGTCACTCTCACACAAAGGTGACAATAATCTTGAAAAGTCCTAACACACAACGGTCATTAACTATATATTTTCGAAATCATTAACAATAATATACTCATATTTCATTTTTGTTACCCTTATTTTTTCGAGTTGCAATATTAGTATCCAATGTTTTAAAATATTGTAATTTTAGTACCTTATATCAAATTGTCGTCTAAGTTTGATGGAACATGACTAAACCTAATCCATTTGGAGGCAAAATTTACATTTTCCCCCCAAATTCATTTCACACTTCAGATTGCCCTAATTTCGCAAATCCCTCTTCAATTTTCATTGGAATCTCGCATCTAACTCTCCAAATCTCTGTTACCCTCTTCAATACCACAACCATGAGAATGAATTACTGTAAGTCTTCAAGCTTCAACGGATCTGTTTTCACAAATCATCAAACTGGATTGGTGTATTGCGGGTGTAGGATAGAGCTTTCATTGAAGAACTCGTGGACGTTTGATAACCCTGGAAGACGCTACTAGGCATGCCCGTACTATGGGGTAAATTTTCGAACTGATTTATCACAGCTCGATTTTGATTCACAATTTTTAGTTTTCGAACTGTTTTATGTTTATGTAGACACAAAAATATTGGGGATTCTTCAAGTGGCTTGATCTTGAGATGTGTCAAAGGTCCAAGGAACTTATATCTCGATTCCTCAAAAAATTGACAAATTGGAAAATGAAATTGATGCATCCAAAATTAAAGAGAAGCAATTGGAAGCTGAGTTGAGGAAAGCAAAAGGCAAGAAAAAGTCCGCAAGTTTGGAGTATATTGCATTGAAGAAGAAGTTTAATTTTTTCCAAGTTTGTTTCTCAATTGTTACTGTTCTTATGTTGTGTGCAGTGACAATTTTGATGTGTAAAGTAGGAAAAAGAAGACAAAAACAATGATTTTGAGTATTTGCCACTGATTTAATATATTGTAACCACCTATTTTATGTAATGCAGTTTGATTTTCTTGTCTTATCAAAATCTTATTAATGTGTTATTTATTCCAGTGAAGATTGAAGAGGGATTTGCGAAATTAGGGCAGCCTGAAGTGTGAAATGAATTTGGGGGAAAATGTTGATTTTGCCTCCAAATCGATTAGGGTTAGTTATGTTTCGTCAAACTTGGACGACAACTTGACGGAAGGTGCTAAAATTGCAATATTTTAAAATATTGGATACCAATATTGCAACTCAAAAAAACAAAACTACCAAAAATGAAATAGGGGTATACTTTGAGTACCATAATTGTAATTTGCCCCATAATTATAGCAACACTTAAATATTTGAGCAATATCTAAACTATTTTGTAGTTCGAGCATATTATTGATTTATGTTATTAGTGGGACCACATAGTTATATCGAGCTTTCTAAAAAAATTATTATCTTAATTAATCACTTTATTGAAATTATTAATTTATCCCATTGTCTCAATAAAAAGGATATATGTAAGAGTGATCATATTTAATCAGTGTCCTCTTAAAAAGATTTTAAATTAAATTATTGTGTCAACCATTTCATGTTGGTCCATTCTGTAATATTCCTATAAAATGGATCTTCAGATTGTGCTTAGTGTTGGGCCCAAAGAAGGCCTAATTAAGTAAGACATTATTAAGGCCCGAGAACGAATAATATATTCTACTGTATATTTCACCTCCATTATATGTGAATTATTAAAAATGAGATCACACGCTTAAAAGCAATTTAATACTTAATATTTATTAATATATAATGCATTTGACTTGACACAAATTTTTGTAATTAATAAATATTTATTTTGTATATTCATTATTAATCTTCCAATCATTATACAACGTTAAAAAATAAAACACATCAATCATTCCCCAATTCAAATTTACATTTACATTTTAAAAGAACACAACAACAACTAGTAATAATAATAACTAATATATAAATAAATGTTATCTAATTTCAGATATGCTTTTAGATAGTGGTGTCCGGTTTAACCGAACCGCCGATTTTGGTTCCGAACCGCCGGTTTGGCCAACCGGGAAAGGGCTAACCGGAACCGAACCGGGGTATGTTCGGTTCCGGTTTGTAACCGCTTGTTAAACCGTAACCGGTGGTTCGAACCGTCGGTTTATCCATTCGAGCAATCCGAACCTAACACGTGGCATTTTAAAAAAAAAAAAAAAAATTCGCATGAACAGCCGGTTAACCGGCGGTTCCGGCCACAACGGTTAGTTTTCACCGGAATCCAACGACACGTGTCATTTTCACAATTTTTCAAAAAAAAAAAAAAAATCGGAAAATCGGCGGTTCGAACCGGCGGTTATGGTTTTCCAATATACGGAACTGAAACCGAACCGGATGAAACCGGTTCACGGTTCCGGTTTGGAACCGAAACCGGTCAACGGTTTCCCGAACCGTTGACCCCCGGTTTCGAACCGGCCGGTTCCGGTTTTTTCAAAACTGTGGGCACCACTACTTTTAGATGTACTTTGAAAATATATAGAATTTTAATGGCAAATTATTGGGTAAGACGAGGTGACCAAGTTAGTATGGTCAAGTTGACGCGCAACCAATCAACATCAAATTATACTTTTATATTTGTGGTAAAATTTTTACGTATATCATGTAATATTTTTATTTATATTAGGTAAATACATTTGGCCTAAACGGTACTATATATATTCTTAATTTTTGATAGATTATAATCTAATAAATATTACATTTATTATAATCATATATATAATACTTTTATTTATATCATGTAATACTATATGCATACCATGAAATACTATTTAACACTCCTATATATACTATCATGTAATATTTGTGTTCATATCATGTAATACTATGTATAATATGTATATATGATCAATATAAAAATATTATCTAATACATAAGAATATTGCTTAATAAAAAGTATCACCCAATTGTTAACCAAATTCGAATCCGCATGGCAGAGTCACACAATTTTGGTTTACTACAAAGTTGCAAACTAGTATTCTTACTATTACATGATTTCTCAACACCAAGATTCTTAAATCCATAATTTAGAATCATCGATCGTAATAGAGTGACTGAGTTGTACTCGAAATGTATCATTTATTATTATGATTAATTATTATGATTTTCATAATTATTTTAGTGCTATCAATAAGTCAAAATTCACAAACATTAATAGCCTATGCGTCAAATACATGATCCAAGGTCCCAATGTTTATACATGATAACGGAATTGAGCAATCATTTGATTTTAATAGTTGACTTTAAATTATAATCGATGTATTTAATATAATGCAATCAGTTCAAATATTAAATGAAATATAATTATGGAAATCATGAGCAGTCAATCATATTTTCCTATTTAATTAATATAGAACATTCAATAAAATAAAATAATCCAATATATAAAATAAATTATAATTATAGAATGAAGCAACCAATTGTCTTTTATCTATAAATTAATTATTTCATGTAGCTTATAAAAAATATTTACAGTTTTTTTAAATGGATTAACCTTTTTAACTCTTTAAATATTAAAGCATAAAAGTTAAAATCAAAATCAAATGAAAAAAATAAAACCATTGTTGTGGCACATGTTTTTCTTTTAATAGTTATTGAATACTTGACTCATGGAATGTCCAAATTTTTGTACTAAATGCTAATATAATTTTGTGTTAAATGCAAAAACCCCATGAAATATTAAAATTTGCAATCTTTTTTGTTTTTTATTTGATCACAATCCCGAATTCAAGAGTTTTTTCCGTGTGCAACATAAAAAAAAATTCTCGAGCAATTTTTTTGACGAAATGTACAAACACGTGACTTGGATGTGACTTTTGTAAGTATGATAGGGGGTTAAGTCAAAAATACATTTGAAATATGATCATTTTTCAATTTACAATCTAATTTTTTTTAATGACATATTTGTGGTTTTGAAAGTCACATTCAAATCACGTGTTGTGCATTTTGTTTAAAAAATTGTAGGAAATAAAATTTAGATTACACTTTAACAAACTCAAGAATTTTTTATTGTAATTGAATGAAAAAAAGTTTAGAATGCATTTCCATTGAATTGGCATATTGAATTTATTATTTTCTCCTTAAATTTCTCTCAACACTTTGTTTTTCGTGAAAATGATTTTCAATATAAATATTGCACATTCGTAATTTCACAACGTAACCATAACTTTTCAAATTCGACTAATAAACATGAGAACATTAAGATTGAATACGATAAACTCAATTAGATCTAAGATAAAATATAGTTTGAATTATATCCTATTGTAATCTTGTAGACAACGAGGGTTGTTAGGGAGTCGTTTTTAGAAATATTGTTACAAATATCTTTGTGAAGTAAATATAACCTAGAACATTGTAAAATCCCACCGAAAACAGCTCACATGGTGTCATCTTATTTCTACGCACCATTTTAAGTGTATTATGTACTAGTTATTTAATGATACATCTAGGTGTAGTATTGACCTTTGATTTCACCACACGGGTGTTTGTGTTTATATGAAAATTGTTGATAAATACTATGAAAACCCACATCACATTTATATTTATAATGAATTATTTGGTTAAATTGAAAAAACAATCTGAAATATAATCGATTTTAAATTTACAAATTATTCATTTTTACCCAATAATAATCAAGGTTCATGCATTTTTCAAAGGGAAACTAAATTTTTTTTCGATAAAATTTTCCAATGAAATAGACAACATATGACTTTTGAAAAATTATGAACTTCTTGATACAATCGAATACCTGGTGGCAAACATACTTCTACATGTTCGGTCAATTAGGGTCTATTGAAATTAGTCGGGCTTGATCGATTTTTACATTTTTTCACGTGATTTTCATACGATTTTTGTATAATTAACTAATTCGTAAAATGTTTTTCATTATGTTGACATTATTATTCTCAAAAGTTGAGAAATAGAACATTACAAAAACAAAAAAAATGATAAAAATTGACATTTAATTGGTAAAAAGGAATGTCTTTAATCCTATCCAAAGAATATTTATAATATACATACAAGGGGAAAAGACGACGCAGCAGTAAGGATATGAGATTACGATAATACCCCTGCCTGATCGTGTATTCCCCCCCTTTTTTTTAACCTTTTCCTAGCTTTTTCCCAATTAACACAATTTTTACAACAGATTACATTCATGCTTACATACACACTATTTGTCTTCTCCCATCCACCACCGCCACCACCATCACCGCCTCCACTTTTTGCATGCAATTAGGCCTTCTCTGCACCCTTCCGTTTGTGATCGGCGGCGCAGCCGCAGCCGAGCGCAGAATCCACACGGCCAAGAGCTGCGAACCGACGCCGTTTCTGGGGGCTGCCCCGGATATTTGTAGTTTCTCTAGGGTTCCTTTTGATTGTTCCATTGGTGATTTCTCGCTCAATCATAGGCAAATACAGGTGGGAATCGGGGGGCCATGGCTCCAGGGCGCAGGCGTGGAGCGAAAGGGGTTAAGACGAAGAGCGAGTTGAGGTTGGGGGATCTTGTTCTCGCCAAGGTTAAGGGTTTTCCTGCTTGGCCCGCCAAGGTGCATTCGTTTTTCAGTCTCTTTTTTTGTTACTTGGTTACATTGATTTCTCGCGGGGAATATGTGCTTGTAAGATTTTTGTTTTCTTTTATTGGAATGTGAATTAATTTGGTTGCCACTCGGCATTGACTTGAATTATCACTTTATGTAGTTGCCTTCAGTTGCTAAGTTTGATTGGAAGTGTTGTGTCCGAGGAAGATTGAGAAATCTTCCAATTTTGGTGTAAAGTGTAAACTGCAAGGCAAGATGTGCCAAAACAGATTTTTTGTTTTTTTCAGTGTTACTGATGCTTAGGTGTTGGCACTCTAATTAAGAGATCCAACTTGAAAATGTCTTGTTGTCGGGGTTGGGTCTTTGGGTGTTGAAAGATATTCTAGGCACGTGTGAGGTGTATTAGGTCAGAATGGCAACCTATCCACAATTTTGGTTAATAGTTACAAATACTTTATCTTCATGCATCTGCGCACATTCAGGCTGCCATGTGTACACCATTACATGCAAATTAATGTAAAAGGCAACGGTCCACGTGTATGCTTGTATTCAAATGTTGGTATTGCCTTTATTAATGGTTTTTATTAGTTTCCTTATGCCGCCACCATGATGTGACACTATCGATGCATCTGCTTTTATGCTAAAAGCTAATGAAGTACCATCGTCTTGATCTTTGCTGTTAGGTTATCAGATTTCCTAGCCACTTTGGTTGTTTCTTCTTGTGTGTTCTTTACTTGTTCCCCTATTAGCTTAAATTGTCTGATTGACTGCAATGTCTTTGGTTTCTATGACTTCGTTTAGCATCATGTGAGTTTTTCACTGATTCCAAAACCTTTGATGGTTTTAAATTCCAGATCAGCAGACCTGAAGACTGGAAGCGTACATCAGACCCTAGAAAATACTTTGTCCAGTTCTTTGGTACATTAGAGATGTAAGCACTTCCTTATTTCTTTTTGTCTACATGTACAAATGCTAAAAGGACTTCATTGTTCTGATTATTTTGAGGATAAAGTTTTTTCCTTATCTGCCTGGTACACAAGTACAGCTGTGACTATTTCCCGTCTTGAGTTCATAAAACGCTTTTAAGACCTTCTTTTTTGGTGACTCTATGTTGGATGACAGTTGTTTATTGGGCTTGTTACTGACAAGAAAAGAATTGAAGAATAAAAACTTCATTCCTTAGGCATGTTTGGTTCTGTTTGTGCAAGCTTATGCTGAAGAAGTGATTAAAAATATAGCGATTATAAAGAATCACTTAGTAGTAAAAGTAGTAATGTTCGGAAGTAGACAGTAAAAACCAAAAGAAAAAGATTGCAGATAAGTATTTGGTGGAACACTTCCAACTAATTTCTTGATAAAGGCACTTTTTTACAAATACCATAATCCTTCAAAAGAACCCTCCCACCCAGCATTTAAATACTGGCTTTTAGTAGCTCCAGATTCATCAGAATCAGTCTTATCCAAACATCTCAAACTGATTTTAAAGAATCTAATAGTAGATAGAACCACCAAGGTTTCCTTCCATCATGCCTTGAACAATTTCGGTGAACATAGCAGGGGGATCATTTAAATAAGCTTTGCTTCATGTCCTGAATGTAGGTTCCTTTATGTTGGGGGTGCTGAATATTTGTAAGGACATCTTGTCCCCATGGTGTATTAATATATAGTAATAAATTTCAATTTCTATCAAAATTCTTTCTTCAAATGATTATCTGAGAAATATCCATGATGTTTGAAATTCTGACTGCTTGTTTTACTCAATTTTTATATTTACAATCATTAATAATTGTTTCATTAACTAGTATATCATGAAAGTTTAAACAGCTTGAAATAATGTTAGTTTTTAAAAGAGTGCATTGCCACCATAAAACATTTTAGATGTAGAACAAGGAGCCTCCCCAGTATTTACCAATTTTAGTTTGTGATAGGTGATGTGATAAAAATATTACTAAAAGATGTCAGAAGAAATCTTTAAAAATAAATGGGATAACACAAAATAAAATAATATATGAGAGGATATGGGAATTAACACTCGACACTGCCAACTGTTGATGCGTCTCTCAGATAAACAGAATCTTTTTCAGTTGTTACATAATTAAAAGGTAGAAAATTGGGAAAACAATTCATGCTGTTACTTTATATAGAGACAATCTGTTAGATTTTTGGCTATCTTGATTGCAAATTTTAAATTCCTCAAGGGGAATGTGGATAGATGTCTCATCTTTAATTCGGAGTGTAAGTATCTTTTATATGTTAATGATCAGATGTAACGAGTTTGACTAATTTGGGCTTCCAAGAAATCTTTGTACATTGCCACTTGCAGCTTTTTAAAGGTCTATTGTTCTTGTTGCTGAAATGTTTACATCCTCTTGGGTTTAGTGATCTATTTAAATGCTTCAGCTAGTCACCTATTTTTAGGCTAAAATGTTCCTGGCTATTATAGAGACTGAAGCATCTCAATTGAATACATTTATAAGTAAGCAAGTAAACTCATGATAAGACTTGTAAGCTCTAGTTGAGTTTCTCTTTTGGGTAGGATTAATGAAAATATGCGCTACAGAATTGCTGTGAATTATCTGATTTGTCACCATGTATATGCACTATAATTACACATGTTTTGAATGCTCCAACAAGTTATTTTAACCATTTATTTATGGGATCGTTGTGCTATATTTGCACATTTTGGATGCGTCGACATGTAGATCTATGCTTTTCGTTACAATATTCCCTGACTAGTTGATCATTTTCTTCCACTTGCGTGGATCTAGCTTTATATTTCATGGGTTCTTTGAAAATGGTATGAATTATTACCTATATCTGATTATTTAAATTGTTCAGCTTTGGAGTATATAGTTGCCACTTACCACTTTAACCATTGCTCTGCAACTAGCACTGTAGTTGATATTAAGGTAGTTGGTCCTTGTTTAGTTATCAAAATATTAAGATTGACTCAATCTCAGCTGGAATAATGCCTAGGACACTTAACCGATACTTTTAGAAGTGATTATATCATGCTATTTCCTCTTCTCTTGATCTCTATCGTGTGTGATCTTTATGTTTTGTTGCCATTTTGTCTGAAGGTAATAGTGATGATTTCATAATAACATCTCTAATTTTCTCCTGTTGTAGAGCTTTTGTTGCTCCTGCGGATATTCAGGCATTCACCAGTGAAGCAAAAAATAAATTATCGGCTCGATGCCAGGGTAAGACAGTTAAACACTTTGCCCAAGCGGTGAAAGAAATCTGTGAGGAATTTGAGGAGTTGCAGTGTAAAAATTTAAGCGGCATAAGGGATAATAACAGTACTCAGACTCTTGCATCTGAGGCACATTGTATCGATCCAGTGGTAGATGAGGCCGTGGAGGTTAATGGAAACAATGAGATTGAAAGGAAAGGACCAGCCTGCAAGATGGAGACTAAGGAGTCTAGTGATCCGAGCTCTGGGTTAGAGCGTTGTTCACAAAAGCAAGATGAGGTAGACTGTCAAGATTCATATCCTTGCTTGCCGGATGACAAGAATCATAGTTTGTCCCCTCCTGTATCTTTGGGAAAGAGAAATAAGCTCTCGTTAAATTTTAATACTATAGTGAATGAGTCGCTATCCATATCCAGCCCTTCACATCATTCCCTTGTTAAGGATGAATCTCCTCTTGATATCAAAGTGAAGGGTAAATATTCTGACAATGGCCAGAATGAATTGACAAATGGCCATAGACCAAAGCTGGCAATGGGGTCAAAGAAGAGATCTGAGGGTGCAATCCTTAGGAATCGTGGTTTAGCTGTTCCTCATGAGCAAAGAAAATTTGCTTCAGGTGGCAGCATGAAGCTCTCATCTGCTGATATGTCAAAATCAAGCTTAGATGTTGGCACTGAAAAAGGTAAAAAAAGGTTGGTGAAAGGGAAAAGGCATTATGAAACAACAAATGATGATCAAGAGGATGCTGAAGTAAATTTTGAGGAGCATAATGATGTGATCTCCAGGAAGAAGTTAAAGGCACAACATGGCCATGAGAAACAAGGGTCTCAAACAAACGAGGCTGAAGATAATGCTAAAATTTTGAAAGCTCAAAAGAGCAGGAAAAGTGATTCTAGAAGTCCTAGCGTATTTGAGAACAAAATGACCATTAAAGAGTCTAAAAGATTAGCTTCAGGTGGGAAGGTGGAGGCCGGCCGGTCCCTCAGAGTGCAGACAAGCACTAATAACTCCAATCGTTCCAGTGATGAGGATGATATTCCCCCAACAAAGCGCCATCGCCGAGCAGCGGAAGCAATGTCTAGTTCTGCATTGATTTCTGAAAATAGATTGGGAACCTCTGTGTCACATAAGACTGACTTGCTTCCTTCTAACAAAGTTCAATCTCCAGTTATGCAGTTGCCAGTGAAGCGAAAGTCTGTCCGCATATGTGATGATATGGATGATGAGTCACCTAAAACTCCAATTCATGGAGGTGTTACCAGTAAGGTCTCTGTTATTGCACGTGTGTCAGAATCAAAAAAGAAACCTGTAATGCATGGTGAGACTTATGTCCATGACCCACTGAACTTGAGAAATTCAGGAGAAGTTGATAATGGGTCAAAAGAACAGGTACAATCTGGTCATGTACCAAAAAAAGTGTCATCACCAGCTCTGCAAGCTATGGAGAAGAGGACTAAAGAACCATCTGCTGCACATTTAACTCCTAGCACACGGCAGTTAGATGCTGAGAAGTTACCCTCCATGGAGGTTAGACCAGTTTCAGTTTCTCCTAGACGGTCCCCTCAGGGTAATGGAGGTGGCAGGCTGTCAGAAGAACTGCAAAGCAAGCACTCCAACAAGGCACCCGGTGGTATTTCTCGGAAGAAAACACCAGCAGGAGACAACAAGAGTGCTACAGCATCTGATAGATTGACCTCATTTTCTAATCAATTGCTAAATGAGAGAAGCAAGCAAGCTTCTGTTGGAGAGAAAAGGAAAACTACTCCTAAGTCAGGTTTACGGATCAATGAGTTTGTTGTGGTTGATAATTCAAATGAAAATTTTACATCAGTTCGTGGAAGGTAATCAGAAATGCTTGATATCATGGAGATTAGCAGTTATGGTTATATTTGTTACACTTATTTTATTTTGTCATTGCTCAGGCTGAATGGTGGCAAAGATGACAAGACAAGTTCTTCTATGGATTCAAAAATTTCAGACTCTGTCATGTCCATGAAACATCTTATTGCTGCTGCTCAGGCAAGAAAGAGACAAGCACAAAATTCTAATGGAAACCCTCTTCTTTTTTCTATTCCTGACATTGACATGTCTGGATGGGTCCCTAGCCCTACAACTGCCTCACTAGCATTTGAATCAAACAAGATGCTCCAACTGGATGTACAGGGATCGCATCTGGCTTCTCCTTCCTCTAATATTCACCAGTTTCCATCTAGTAATCTGCATGAGAATGAAGAACTTGAGGAGAGGAGGGTGAGTTCTGGTCATCAAGGCACTGGGAGCTCTCTAAGCGGGGGTACTGAGGCAGCCGTTGCTCGTGATGCGTTTGAAGGGATGATAGAGACACTGTCGAGGACCAAAGAGAGTATTGCACGTGCAACTCGACTTGCAATTGATTGTGCAAAGTATGGGCTCGCCACTGAGGTATCTAACTAGCATGCTTCAACTTTCTTCCATTGATCTCTTAATTATTATTTTTCACCTTGCATTTCCCCATTATTAATTTTCTTAGTTTTGCTGTGGTAAATCATCATTATCCTTGTTTGTGAGTTCCCTAGTTCACTTTACTGTAATATGTCAGACCCTGTGGAGATAATTGTTTGTTACCATTGTCTTACACCTCAATGGTTTGGTTATCGATAACTAGAGAAATGGATTTCAGTTGGTTCAGGAGGTTTGGCTTTTTTAGCTTAGGAGTTTCGGGGACTTAACTATTGCAATTATCTGATATTTTTTTTTTAGTCCCCTGAGATTGGATTGGAACTTGCCATTTCTCATACATATTCCTAATATAGTTCTCGTGTATTGCCGATGTGTTTTTTGACTTATTTATTAAAAAGTTTCTACTATGTGTAAACGAAATTATGCATTGTCCATATCATGCCCCAGATAGCATAGGAGTAACACATTTGGTTGCTGAGCTTTGCCTATATTTATTAGGTTGCTTACACTGACCTAGAATTATCCACTGATTTCAGATCCATGGAGCACAACTAAAGACTGTTATTTGCTGAGCTTTGCCTATATTTATTAGGTTAATTTACAATGATCATGGAGCAGAATTTAGAAAGGTCATTTTTTGTTTTGTTTTGTTTTTTTTTTTTAAGAAGCATAAATTTATTAAAAAAAATTAAAAGAGAGTACAAGGGATGAGGAATCCCCTATTCTCATATACAAAGCACAATTTAGAAAGAGCATTGAGAAAGTAAATAGTTTAATATACTAGAAACAGAAACCCAGCCTTTTCAAATTATCTGCTGCTGTATTATGAATGTTATTATGATAAATTCTGTGTGTTCAGTTTTCTATTGCTCATCTCCTGCTCAAATCTACACTAGTGGTGTCAATGAAGTTCCTTTTCTTTACTTTTTTCCGGAACAATTAGACATTGAGATTCAAGTTGTTTGCAGATATTCATATTATTGATATGATATTTGTGCATATACTGCATAAAATTTCTGATAGTCATACAAGCATTTGCCATAAGAGAACGATAAGATTGATTTTCCATATCAAAACATCCTGGATACCATTTGATATGAAAATTGTTGGATTTGCTGAATCCAATGAAATTTGCTAACTGTTTGATCTAATTCTTAAGAGATTGTATTTGGGAAATTTATCAATTGAATCCCAATTAACATAGATGAAATATGGGAATGGTGGTTTATGCTTCTGGATTATAGAATATATGTTAAAGCAATGATGGAGTTTGGAGGTAGAAATAATATGCATATTTTTCCTTTGAGAAGCTTTATTGCTATTTTTTCAAAATTTTTTTAAATATTTTTTGGCCAATATATTCTAATCTATCCTGAAGGGGTTAGTTTATTGGAAAATGAATGTGTCTCATTATTATATGTTGGTTTTATAGGGTTTTTAAGTTCATAATTATTTATATATGTCCGCTTTCCAGTGCTCCGGTTTGACCTGGAAAGTTTACTCAGTGAACCGCGGAGAGGAAACCGAATCTATTAAGGGTTTGGTTGTGATATTATAGTTGAACATTTATATTTTTCATTAGGGTTGAGTATAAAATAGCCTCTCTTCCTTTTGGCCGCTGTTCGCCGCTGCAAAATTTCACCTCTGAAAGTTCTCCATCTTTTTTTTGGCTACTTTCAGGTGATCAAGCCTTGATTAGATAAACCAAAATACTTTAGCTGATAAAAACAATTTATATTCCTTTCCAACCATTAAGCTCAGAGATTCTGTGCAAAACGGCCTCCAAATTTATCAAAGAGTGAGCAGAGGAAGAAGGTATATAAAGTGATAAAACGACTCTTTTATTGTATCATATGTTTTCTTGTTCTCTTTTTTTTTTTTTTTGCAAGAAAGCAACGAATTCGCATTAGGAAAGAGAAATTGTTGCTTGAAGGGAGATTATTTATTTGCAATTAATTAGTATATTCTTATTTTAAGCTCAGATCTTTTAAGCAGGTCGTGTATTTTACAAATCTATGACCCCCTTCCTGCCCCGATTTGGTCAAAAAGGCAGATTGGGATTAGTGTTGATATTTCCCACCCTTTTGCCATCTATGTCCGATTGTTTTACTTAAATTGATCCCATCCACTAAATCATATACTTGATTTTGTGGCCAGGGTCAGAAAATATCTGACAATTTTACTGTCACTTTCTCCACATTTCCACATTCTGACATTTACTTTTATTTTATGGATAAAATAAATCTATTGGGCTTGAATCAAGTAAATTTTTATAGGTGGGAAACAGAGGAGATCACATTGCTGTAGAAATCTTACCATGTATGTAACATATGTGATGAGCTTTTAGTGGCGTGAAATTTCTGGCCTTTTCTTAGTGAAATGCTGCATTACCCATTGTCTAATACCTCTGGTAGTATCGATATTTGGGTTTCTGAAATGCTTATTATGGATGAAGACATCGAAGTGGAAAAGTCATGGCTTCACAAGTTATAAAATCAATCACTTACAAAGATTTGCTTTTGGTGAATATTTTGGGGGCAATACTTACTGTCGAAGTGTGAATAAGATCTTGAATGTCACTGATGATTCAGCCAACAAATGAACTTTGATAAATGTCCGAAATCCCATTGATGAAGATTCTTAGTTCCTAATAATTTCTTCTTATGAAGTCCTTTGTCCTAGAGGCCAATCCCTTGGTTCAAATACATCAGTAACCTCTTTGCTCACTAAAGCTGTCACCAAGAGGAACACACACACACACACACACATATATATATATATATATATATATATATTAGTTCAAAAATATAGGATCACAAACTACTAGTTCTTTGTAGGCAGTAAATGTCTGGTTCTCTTGCGTAATCTAGGTACCTGTTGGTCAATATGGGGCCTGACTTTGGGCCAAGGTGCCCTGCTGTTGACCTTGTGTATGTTTAGCTACATTATCTGCAACTTTCCTTCCCCCTTTTAACCTAGTGGTTTCTTGGACATTATAAATTCTCAAACTCTGAATTTCCATGCAGGTTGTGGAGCTTCTCATCCAAAAGTTGGAAAATGAGCCAAGTTTGCATCGCAGAGTGGACCTATTTTTTCTTGTTGACTCAATAACCCAGTGCTCTCACAGCCAGAGAGGTTAGAGAATTTTCAAAAAATGTTGTCTCTCTCGTGCACACACACACACACACACAACCCCCAATCCCCCTTCCATCACAAAATAATAATAATAATAATAATAATAATAATAATAATTATTATTATTATTATTATAATAAATTATGATAGATGTTTTAAATTTAGATTATATATACCTTCTTTCTAATGCTTTCTGATTGCTGTAAAATATCTAGGCTAACTTAATTCTGTCTCCTGTTACTATCAGTCTCACCTCTCACCAATACATAAAATAAGAATATGACCTGCTTTCCCCTTCATATTTTGACCCATTCCTTTGGATGGAGATAGTTGCTGATATCCCTGGTTGCTACTAAATCATCATCAGGAACAGGGCCCTCTTACGTTTCTACTGTTCAAGCCGCATTGTCCCGTCTCATTGGAGCTGCTGCTCCTGCTGGTGCAGGTGCTCAGGAAAACCGCCGTCAGTGCCACAAGGTAACTATATTATATGTAAAAGTGAGTCTTTAGACTTGGTTCCCAATTACTGAGTGTCTTTCCTTAGGTCTTGCGCTTGTGGCTTGAGAGGAAAATCTTGCCAGAATCTGTTCTTCGCCGCCACATGGATGATATGGGGGTCGTAAATGACGATGCATCTGTTGGGATTTCACTAAGACGCCCTTCCCGAGCGGAACGAGCTATTGATGATCCCATCAGACAAATGGAAGGCATGGTAGTTGATGAATATGGAAGGTCTATTACTTACTAGTTGTTCACCTTGAATAACTTTTTCTTCTATACTTCCACCTTCTAATTGTTCTCTTAGTATCATTGTATAGTTTTTTTTGTCATTTTCATATTGATAGCACCATATGACCGCCAGCGGAAATGTTATGAGTTGCTAGGTATGTTCTACATCATTTTCAAGGCTAAACCTCTTTCGGTTAGGTGATGTACAAATTTCACACCATTTTTCTATGACCTGGACATCATAGGCTCCTCCCAGGAACAAACCACCTGGGACATCTTCATAACAGTATCTAAATGTGATGGCCTAGATTGCTGAACACGTTCCATATAATACATGATCCAAATTGGATGTTCGGATTGTTGAAAGACCATGACCTCTGATAGCACTCTTTGGTTTAATTAATTTTCATGTAACATCTAGAGTTCTCTCGGCTAGTGTTGTTAATGGTCCGTCCATTAGTTGTTGAGCCGAAAAAATTAGTTTTCTGTTAAATGTGGGGATGTTCATCAGTAAATAAACTAAAGATCCTATGGGGAATTATAGTCCAAGCCTTATGTTCGTTCCTTTGGTTGGAAAGGAATAAGAGAGTTCTTGAAAATGTTGAGGAATCTCTAGATGAAGTGTGGGAAAAATTTAACTTAGGGTTGCGTGGTGGATTTGAGGACTTAAATGTTTTAGGGGATTATGTGTATCCGATATTTATTGAGATCTAAGTAATGTACTTTAGATACAGTTTCTTCTTGGTTGGGGACATCTCATCCTTGTGCTATATTCTTATATTAATAAAGTTTCTGTTTCATATAAAAAAATGTTGCTTTCTGATAGTGCTAAATACTTGCTTTACTTAAAGAGATGGATTGCATTCATATCTTTGTGATTGCAATATTTGGTGCGTCATCATTTAAATTGGACAGCTTTCTATCCTTTTCTTGTAATATTGTACTGTCTATTATGGTGATTAGTTTTTACAACTTACGATAATTTACATCACAAATATGTAAGTATGTTGGAGGGAAGTGTATTCTATATGTGTAGGCATGCACATGTGGGCTCTTCGGCCTTTATGAGCTTGTAGATTATCTCTGGCATTTTTTTTTTTTTTTAATCTCATGTATCTACATTTTCGTGTTTTGAGTTGGTTTCAGCAACACTACTTTTCAATTACCTGGATTGCTGTCAGCAAATGTGTTTGAAGAAGAAGATGAATTTGAGGATAATCTTCCTACAAATTTATGCAAGGAAGTTGATGATACATCACCTTCCAAACTTACACCTGCTACAGGCAGAGACCCTGAGGACCATTCTGTTACTCCAAGTGACCGCCGCCACTGCATTTTAGAAGATGTTGATGGTGAGCTTGAAATGGAAGATGTTTCTGGACACCAAAAGGATGACAGATCATCGCTCGCCAATGTTGCTTCTGAGCTTGCTTCTCTTGAGCTAAATTATGGTGGTATTCTTGAATCAGCTTCAAATGTCCCTACTGAGTGTCCGTCTTCTCTCGAGGACTCTCCACCATTGCCACCTGGATCTCCTCCTGTAACTCCACCTTTACCAATTTCACCGTATCGTTCATCACCATCACAACCTCCATCATCACCACCACCACCACCGTTAACACACCAAAATGCATTTCCACAACTATTCGTTGGCCCACCTCAGCCACCTATTGGTCCTCCACCACATGTTGGCCCTCCACGGCCTATTGGTCCTCCTCTACCTACTGCACATCTGCAACCTGTTGGAGCTCCTCCCCCGCCTCTTGGTCCTCCACCTCCTATTGGACCTCATCCACCACCTGGTCCTCTTCAACCTATTGGTCCGCCACTACCTCTATGTCCTCCTCCACCATTGCCTGCCCAACAATTATTTCCACCTAAGCCTGCATTGGACCTATTGAATTTCCAGGGAAATCAACGGAACCTAATGGTCACCAATAATCATGGGTCTCATATTGATGCATCCTGCAGAAGTGAAGTAATGTCACAACAATCACCGTGCTTTCCTCCTTCTGGGGTCAGCAATGCACGAGAACATGTTGGCTATAATTCATCAAGGCATGTCAAATATGGACAGGGCGATGCATATATGAATCCACAAGCTTCGCAACGTAGGCAACAGTTTCTGCCGGGTAGTGCATCTTTCGCACAAAGGCCTGTGCATCCTGAACTCCCACCTCAACGTCCACCTAGTCATTTTTCCTATCCAAACTCTGTGCAGCAACATCAATACCCCCCTTATCCATTACCAAACTTTTCTGATGGTTCAAGGAGATATACATCTGATGAGCAATGGCGGATGCAAGGAAATGAGTTAAATGCAGATTGCCCTCGTGGTGGGTGGACTGCGGGAGGGAGATCATGTTCAGGTCCACCATATCCGCATGAAGGTATGCACATAATTTTTTTTTATTTTAGTACCAAATACAGTTGCGTCAGTGAGTCATTTTTACCAGTCTTAATTAAAGTGCCATTGTTTGTGAGTTTCGAAGTATTTTATATATTCATATGTCTTACATTGAAATACTTCTATAACTTACCCAATGAACCAGAGGACAAAAGATGCATGTGTAAATACAGTACTGGCCATGTTTTTAGGAAAGATGGTTGTAATATCTAGATGTATTACATTTATATACATCTGTACTAGGTGGCTAATATGAATCACGCAAGCAGCAGCTGTACAACTAGGTGCACGATCCACCTTATATGTGCTTGCTTAGTTGCTAATATTTGTAGAGTAATTTTTGAAATATTACTATTATTGTTGTAATGTAGAAATAGAGCACTTCAATACTTTTCTGTTACATAAATTTCTTACTACATTCTTATTGATGGTTTCATGCTTATGGTGTTATCAACATTGAGCCGATTTGCTAATATATGATTTCCACCTTTTTAAAAATAATTGTTTTGCGAAACTTCTGTTATCTAAGAATCTGAGTACGGGAAAGTGTCTGTTTTTTGTTTCTCTTTATTTCTTTTTCTTTTTTCTTGGCTTCTTGTGTGTTAAGGTGGAAGCAAGACCTTGCTGGTGTAAAAGGTGGCCATATCACTTTTCTCTTTTTCTTTGGAGAGTGCACTACCCTTCTACTTGTTTAGAAGTCCATTGAATTCTTTTTTGTTTTCTTTTTTTCTCACTCACTCACTCAGTGACCAATGTGTTGGATCTTTAGTCTGACATTATGAATTACTGGAATTTAGTGGGTGATGACACATTCTCATGACCTTATTGATAAGGTGTTGTCTGTTGAAGGTTATTTTGGACCAGCCCTTGAAAGGCCTCCTGCAAATACTGTTAGTTTTCAACCCTCCGCCCCAAATAGTCTGCCTCCTGCTAGTCAAATCCAAGGTGATCCTTCTGGTGCAGATAAGACTATTGTCATCATATGATTTTCATTACCAATAGCTCTTCAACTTATGTACTTCAACTTTGTGCTCTATTCATTCACAGGCCATGGTGTTCCAATGATGCCATGCAGACCAGACATGTCCGGTGTCAACTGGAGGCCAGCATAGAGTTACTCTGTCTATGGTGAGCGTTTGAACTTATATCATCAGTGGAAATATAATTCATTTAATTGAAAGTCCTATTCTAAATACTTGTTAGGGAAAATATCTGTTGTAGAAATGTTTTAGGAGAGAGCACCATTAAGAGGATGAAAACGAGCTCTGATTCTCAACACAGATGTTATGATTATTATGGAACTCATGCAGACATAGTATCATGTCATATGTAGGCTGTAGCAAACAAACACGTGAGTAATTAAATTTGGTTAGAGAGCACAGAAAGATGAATCACCTTGGTACTTGCATTGCATGGGAGATGTAGGAGTTCCATTGTTGGAGGAACTTGTTTCTTCAATCACCAACTTTCAATGAACTGATCAATAAGTGGAATATCTAGGTGATTTGTATATCTGAGAAACAACTAAATTCCCATAGACGAAGATTTATTGAAACTACTGTTGAAATAGTGGGATTTTTGCATGAATCTGGAACTATGGATCAACAGTTATCATGCAATTTTTAAGTTGAATCAGGTTTATGTGCAAATCGCATAGAATAGTTTTACAGTGACACATATGGTTCGTTCAAACAGGAGATTTTATTCTTATTACCATTCAAAATCATTAACCACTTCTATAAATAGGCAAAAGATAAATCGGGGATTAGCAGTTCCTGATTGAGTTATTAATTGTTCTCATCTTCCAAATGTTTTCAGGTGATAAGTGATGGTGCAAGGAATATGGGCACCATTTATCAGAGATTATTTTAGATCGATTTTGGTGGGAAGACTCGGAGAGACCTTTTGCAGGATCGTATACTGGAAAATTTCCTGACAAAATACACTCCTGGGTGCACAACTTAATGTGTAAGCCCTTTTCTCTCATTATAATACCAAAGCTTGTAAATTATACAGTATATTTCATGAAACGAATTTAGTGGAACAACAGTTTAAAAATCCTGCTAACTTCAACCTTTTACTCTGCTACCATGTTTTTAATCTTTCTCCTCTTCTAATCGTTTGAGTGCATGCTTTTAGTATTTTTGATGCACTCGTGTAAAGAGAATGTTAGAAACATTTGTAGCTTTCAAAAATTTTGGTCTTCTTTCCTTTTGTTGTTTCTTAGCCTCGAGAGCCATGGATTTACCTTTTTCTTGCATATATGTGTAGTTATACTTTCTGAAATACTTCTTGTACTTTCTTGGTCATTTTCTTATCTTTTATTTTCCTTTTATTTTTTCTTGTTTTGTAAAAATGGTCTCTTTTTTTTTTAGGTCTGTCTACCATTTTCATCATGGTTAAATTCGACTGTTATGGTTGAATGTTCAGTCTCCTTGATGATTTTATCCATTTTGAAGATTTATTTCTAGGTCCCTAGGTTTCTGGAAACCTCTTTTTTTCTCATTTTTTCTCTCCCTCCAAATACTTTAGAGATGAAATGCATTTTACTCGGCACTAAAATTTATATGAAGCCGTCGGACGGTCTTATAAGAACTAAAAGAATATAGTGATCATTTATCTTCAACATTTTTTATGATGTCATCAACCAAATAAACTTTTATTTTTTGTTTAAATATTTAGGGTATAAGATCATCTCTTTTAATTTCATTTAAGAATAAAATAATTGGCTTTTTGTGCATATGAATCAGAATCCTTTTGAGAAATGGTGCTTGATTTTGGTGGTTTTAACTGTTATGCCATGAATCGATGGTTTGTTATTCTTTCAAAATTTCAAGAAGAATTTGAAGGCTCCACAGATATTACCATTATCTGTCATTATTACTCGGCTTTTATCAGCCAGCGCAAAAGTCATTCTTGTCCTAAAATATTTGTTCATTGGTCAATCTTACTCTAATAATTTTGAGTATGAGTAGTGAGATTGGTCAATCTATAATTTCATAAAATAAATAGAGGTTGGCCTGTGAAAATGTATTTGTGTTGGCTGTGGAATTTAATCTCATTAAATTATATCTATAAAATAATTCGGTATAAATTTTTATGATTAATAAAGAATGGGCGGAAATGGAGAATTACTCTTTGTATGCAAAAGTCAACAATTTGTGGCTTATTGAATGTATCAAAGTCTCTTATATGAATTGAGTTAGGAATGTCGACAGTTTGTACTTTGTCCTTGCACTTAAATTTCTTTAGGGGGAAAAAGCTCGTGTAGGTAATTGATGATTTCTTTATGTTATGATCAATTGTGCTAAGTCAACTTATTTTTAATGCTTTTGGTGATTTTTGGCCATCTTAAATTTGTTCATTTATGTTAGTAGCTTCGTCATATTGTCCAGAAAAAAAGTGGCGTATATGTACTAGAGCAATCTTATTGTATTACATTTGGAATTTAGGATAGCAGAATTTGATTTTAATAGGATTAATTTATTTTTTCAGCGTAGGTTTTCTTTTTGTAGAAAGACGTAAAGATATATGTAAAAATACTTTATCAAATTCTATAAATTGTTTTTTGTTTCTTATGTACTTGAATTCGTCAAAGGTTCATTCTTTATTTCTTTTGAAGGTTTTTTTATTTATTATTTATATATAAAGTCAAATACGAAACGAATTCTAAAATCTCCAAAATCACTTCAAAGATAGGTTACTACAAGAGCAATGAACTTTAAAATTTTCTTAATATCTAATGAAATTATCCAAATGAGGTGTATCTATGGTATCAAAAATCAAAGTACAGGACATTTTAGAGATGAAATGGAACAAGTACTTGACACCAAGTTTGGAATGTTACATTACACTAAATTAGACGTAATGGTTTCCTCCAAAAAAGGAAAGGAAAAAAAAAAGTGATGATTAACAATATAATAAATGTGGAGTCGTGATGGAGCTACTCGATTCTTAATTTAACTCCAAGATTTAGTCGTGAAAGTTTGAATTTGAGATTTAAGTGGATTTTGATAATTATACATTTGTTTTGAAATAGAATTATAGTTAGAATGTTGTTATCATATTGAAAATTAATATATATGAATCTTCTCGAATAACTGTTCAAGAAACAAGTGGATCTCATATGTTAAATGTAATCAAACGTTTAAATCTCGATACTTTAACATATAATTGATAGTATGAGAAGTAACTCTGGATAGATGATGGTAGTATCATTTTGGAAGAAGTCGTGATGATGTTTGCGATCACAAATATGAATGAAAGTTGTATTACTAATTTTCATGTTCGAAGAGAATAAAAGTTTCACAGATGAAATTAACGGCAATGAAATTTGACTCCCTTGGCAATTTTATTATTGATGATATCCTTATTGTTAGCAAATCAATTCATGTTGTGATATTTATACACATACCTCGATACACAATAAATTTAGTGGAATACTTTCTTGCTCAATAGATCGAAATAGACTTAGGAATATTTTTTGATCGAAGAAATGCCTCTTTAGGTTAAAGTTCTTGTTTTCAATAATGCAAAACATTTGTTTCACATGACTAATTTAATTCTTGTTTCTCCTAAAAATGTCACTTTAACACACTAAGTAATACTTTAACATATACAAAGTGATGGGTTAATGTGTACATAACGATATTTTAACAAATAACATAAGACAATTTAACATCTAATTGGAACATTATGTATTAACATAAGAGTGATTATGTGGTGTACCTGGGGTACCAATGCACCTCTCTACTTTAGCTTGCTACGCGTGTAGTTTTTTGTTATTTGCTTAATCTAACGGTGGAAAATTAAAACAACATCATCTGATGATCTAAATTGAGTAGAGGTACAAGTACACCAGGTGCACCATAGTAAAACTCTTAAAATAATACTAAAATGTATACTCAGTGATTTTAACATATAGTAGATAATATGTTAACATTTATAAAATAATTTTTTAAATTACTATTCATATATAATTAATATATTATATTGACCTCTGGTATATTAATTTGCGTTGACTAAATCGTTTAAATGTAATACGTGCCAATCTTATGAAATATAATCCTTGACATTTTTATATGAAAATTTTGTCATCAATTATAAGTTTATAATACTCTTTGTATCATTCTATAATATCCACCTGAAATTTCTAGCGATATCTCATATATCTTAAAAACCTTTAATATACCTTCCAAAAATAAATAAATTACTAGACTATGGATTTATTGGAAATATATAATAGACAATATTACATATTTTATATTTATATGTATTATTAATCGTATCAAATATTTATATTATAGTGTGTATTTACGCAATTCATTGATAACAAATTTACGTAATCAAAATATAATACAAATCGCTGATTCCTCATCTTGTATTGTACCTATACTGGCTATACATATACATATACATATAAATGTGTATATATGTATATCTGTGGAGGGGGGAGAGAGAGAGAGTTCCTCCTAGATCTGCCACGCCTTTTAACCCTGCTTCAATTCTCCGTTAACTAGCATTGGAATTCGAATTAATAAGATTTCAATGAAATTCTCCATCGATTGGGGCTTCTGATTTCCTGTTTTCGCTGATGGAAAAGGAGAGGAGAAGCGATGATGATATTAGCGAGATGGATTTTGTATCCAGAGGAATCGGTGGATCATCTTCGCCGTCGAGATCACTGCCGATTTCGTCTCCGTCGTCCGATGCCGTGAGCATTGGTGGCTCGAATTACATACTACACACCATAACCAAATTCGATACGCTAGCAGGCATCGCCATCAAATACGGCGTCGAGGTATATATTTTACTTAAGATGTTTTCTCCATTCATTTCGATCAGCTGGTTGTAATTTAGTACCGATTCAGCATTATGCCAGCAGCCTCATTCATACTTTTTGTGTTTACATTTATATGTTGCGGTGGAGGTTGGGGTGGGGGTTCATCTATGTAAGCATTATACTGCTATGTAGCTTTCTTTTATTGCTTAATGGATTTTATTAATAATAACTTTTTGAAGAAAAGAACTGAGATTTTGAGTTATGCACATTGATTGCTATTATTTTGTTCTCTCTTATTGTGCATAGGGGTTGGATTTTTTCTCGAACCCATTGGCGTAGATTAATTAACCTTTCGAAACAACTGTTGAACTTAGACTTATTGCCTTGATTTGTTTCACCTTTTTTTTTTTGCCTGCACATCACTTGGTGATGATGCTGCTTGTTCTGTATTGGGCACTATATAGTAAACCTTCCTGTCTTTACTTTATTGCCGCTGAGGTTATGGGATAGCTGATATTTGTCTGCATACTTGGTTTTCAAATTGGATTAGGTGGCAGATATTAAGAAGTTAAATGGATTGGTGACTGACCTCCAAATGTTTGCTCTGAAGACTATTCAAATACCGTTGCCAGGGAGGCATCCCCCTTCCCCAATCTTGTGCAATGGCCATGATACTCCTGAACGGTACTTGGGTTTCATTCCTATCTGTGCAATGTTATTTCTATATTTTCCTTCTATATATATGCCAAATAGTAAATTGAAAACTGTCAAAAGGAGTTACATTGAAAAACGGATACTCTTTGCTGTCAGTTTGATTTATAAGCTTGTGTCCTTATTGGTAGATAAGTTTTGAGAATCCTTGCAAATAAAATATGTCCTTTTTAAGGGATTGGGGATTAATAACACGACAAAAGAAGAAACTGGCTGAGGATGTTATTTTTCTTACATTTCATGGAATGAGAAATCTGTTACTCAATGATATGCATGTTATCCTATCTAAATCCCTGTTTTTGCTGTTGGCAACATGGTTTTTTAGACTTATTTGTTGGTATTTGTCCCCCACTTCATCTTTATTGTAAGAACTGAGCTTAGTCAAGGTGCAGATCTGACTAGCATGCCCAATTTATTTATTATATTTAAATATCCAGTACCTGCCAAATAATTGAACTTAGCTTTGGTGTTGGAGTTGGGCAATGCCATACTTATATTTGTAGAGAAGTTTTAAGGGTTGGTTGCCTGTTGGATCACTGCATCCATAGTACCAAACAGCTTTGATACGAAGTTTATCGTTGTATTGGAGTAACTTGATTGTATTGTAATTATGTTGATTAGTTGGGTGGGGACATTAATGTCACAAATCGAAGTCTTTTCGTTTTTAGTGAATGCAACTAAGAGAAATTGATTTAAAGTGAGGTCTCAAATTTCAAGGGTCACTTTGTATTTATTCAATTCTTTGACAACCATACTGGTAGTGCATGAAAATACTATAAAGGATACATAAATCTATAGCTGTATTTTTTTTAATTGTTTCTCATCTTTGAATAAGCCAATGTATTTTTCGGTTAATGAGTGGCCCTGTACATTATTGATCTAGTACATGAATGTCTTTCTGGGTGTCTTTTCCCTATCCTGTTAGTTTCCAAGCATTGGATCAGATTGCATGAAATTGATTACTCGTGTAAGGTTTTAATAGTGCTAATTTTGAAACTTAAGAGAGTTATTGCATGTGGCAACTGTCATTTTGATTTTTGTAATAAATAAATTGAGTATCAAGATGGGATTGCTCTTCAATTGGTCATTTAACTCTTGTCTCTGTGGTGTGCTTATATGAGAATCATAAATATTTACTATAATATGAGATGCATGGTAAACTAAGGTTGCACTCGGATTGAAGAATTTGAAAGTAGGCATTTGAAATGAAAGGATTTCAAAAAAACTCACTCAAAATAGAGTAAATTTCAAATTAACCTAAATTCCTTGAAAATTAGTTCAAAATAAAAGTGATGGATTTGAAATCCATGTCAATCAAAATAACCACCAATGGAATTGCTACTATGGATTTCAAATCCATCCTCAAATCCTTCAATCCAAATGCAACCTATGTGAAATCATACAATGCACCAATACCAAAATAAACATTTGTTTTTTCAGGTAGATTTTGAATATAGTCTTGGACACAATGTGCAATCTGCCACTTGGCATGTCCATAGGTTATAAAAAAAGATAGACATTCTGGCTTTTCGAACACACCATGAAGTGCATGTCCAGGACATCTCAGGCACACAGTGTCTTTTTTCATATGTTTTAGAAGTGTATCAGGAAAACACAAGTAAAACTCTGATCTGTTCAAATTACTTGACAGTTGATGTTGCCCTATACAGAATCACTTTCTGTCTTTACATCTCTTTTTTCTTTTTCTTCATTTTAGAAGTCTTCCAATGATACTTGTAATATTTTGGAACAATTACCACAGGAACTTCTTTATCTTTGCATCTATGCTTTACTGACTTGTTAATTTTACAAATATATTTCATGAATACTTATATAATACGCAATATGTTTGTATATGTGTGTATTGAACAATTGCTATGCAACACTGCTTTGTGCTCAGTTAAATTTTGTCGACGTTGCTGTATCTATGTTCATATATCAAAGATGGAACATTGAAATATAAAATGGGACAATAGAGACCTGGGAAGATTTCTAATTGATGCAAACTTCTGATTGTTTACTATACCTGTGATTGATTCCAATGGTTAATCATGGTTTTTCTGATTTCAGAGAGGCTGTTTTTATATGTCTGGATTCTGGTTAACTATCTGTGCATGCCGACCTCATAAATTATTTTCACTTCATTAAACTAAGAGGTTTGCGAAGTAGTAAATTATAAGTTTATAATATGTTAATATCACTTGCAGGCCAAGTAGCTCTGAGCAGACTCCACCCCACCGTAGGAATTCTGATTTATTTGGTTCGTTTCAGTCGTTAAAATTAACATCATCAAACCCGGAAGTCTCTCCAGCTATGAGCAGCTTACATGGCTATTACGGTCTTGGACAATCCAATATAAAATCTGCTTCTGAAGGTTTTGAAATGGCCGTATACCAGAACAGAGGAGCTAAATATTTAGAAGACAGATCATTTTCCGCACAATCTGACCATCATCCATTGAGCCATCATCGAAAATCAAAAAGTGTAGCTAATGGTTTAATGTTAGGAAATGGTCTGCATGATCCACTTCTGTCACAAGAATCTGAAAATGATAGCTCTGAAAAATGGATCGAGAAGCTCCTAAGAAGGCGCCAAAAATCTGTGTCCGATTTCTCAACTTCTCCACCGGAAAAGATTCTTAAGGAGGAAAACAGCAGTAGCTGTGCCATTTCAAGCAGAGGCTTGGCTCTCCGGCCAAAGTCATCCACCCGAATCGTCTCGGGTGCGGATGGTGAATTGGGTGGGCCGAATCCATTTCCGTTAAATTTGGGTGATTCAGTACCAACCGACAGTGTCAGTGGAGTACGGAAATCATCAAGCACGCCAAGTTTGCAGGATTCAGATAGTGGGACATTGTCATCACTATGGCCGACATCCAAGTGGAGTTTGAAACCCGATTTTCAGGCTCTTTCGTCAGCAGCCATACCAATCTTCGATGGCCTGCCTAAGCCCATGAGCCGAAAGAACAAAGCCGCTCTTGATTAGCCAATTCAGTAAATCCTTTATCCATCACACACTGATCTTTTGCGGATTCTGCAGAAGCATTTATTAGACAGTGACATATAGCAGAGATGATTTGAGGTGAGCAAAATATAAACGTTTACGATGATTGGATAGGGCTTCGTTATAGTTTTGGTGAAATGATACTGAGTCTCTACTCTGAATTCTGATAGAGTTGACGTTAGATGCATAGTAGTTGATCACCTGGGGAGCTAAAAGCTTCAAGATTTATTTCGCTGTGCTCTTTAGAGAATTGCATAGCTCTATAGTTAGCGTGTATATTGGATTGGATAGTCTCATGTTTGTTTGATGTATAAGAAAAGGGAATTATAGATGTACTTGCATATATTTATACTTCATTTTTTTTCTTCTGTTTACAGTGTCTCAACAGATGGTTGTATAATATTCCAATGCCAAAACTGAGGGAATGCTAAAAATCTTGCTCTATCATGGTGGCAATGATCAATTAAATATAATTTTATTCTATTTTATATTATATTTCATCTCATAGTTAGGATGGCTTACGTAATCAAACACTATCCAAGATTTGTTAGATATGCAATTAGCGCTGCAAATGAGTCGAGTCGAGCTTGACTTGTTCGTTCTTTGTTCATTTAGTTATTGGGTTGTTCAAGTTTGGCTCAAACTTTTTTAGAATTATGTTTGTGTGTTTGAGATTGTTCAGGTTTAGTTTTTAATGTTTGCGAACAAGCTTAAATAACATAAACAATCTTGTTCGCAAATATTAAACAAATTTTGTTACGAACAAGCTTGTATATTATTATTATTATTACACGAAAACTTTTGTGCACCAGTTGCACAGAAGTGAAATTATTATTATTAAAAGTATATTTTGTTGTTTATTTTCACCAGATTTAGTTTATATTTTTTTCAAAATTTACTTATGTTAATTTTTTTATTATCAAGCCTACTACTTTCATACTCATTCAAGATCTCTATTCAAAATTGGAGATAGATTTTGACTTTCCCTATATATATTTTCTATGTAATTATTAAATAATTACAAATATTAATGATCAACTAAACAAGTTATAAACGAGAATACAAACGAGCTTGTTCATAAGCAGTAAACGAGTTTGTTTGTGAAAATAAACGAGTCGAGCATAGTTCTATTTGTGTCCAGTTCATTTAATAAACAAACACAAATTTTGGTTCATTTATTATTCTTATAATAAATGAACCAAATGCAAACGAATCATTATCAAACTTGTTCACGAGCAATTTACAAACAATAAGTTCATTTGCAACATTAAATGAAATAGTGTTGATTTTATGTGATTAAAAATGGTATGTAACCTTAGACCTCTTCATAATATATATAATAAGTTGGATATATAATAATCAATGATGAATGGACCAGACAAATCTATTATGAAATTATATAACGTATTAATTCATTTAAAAATAATTTTAATGTAAATAGTATAAAATTGGAAGAAACTGGAGTGGGGTTTAATTGGAGGGGTATATATGGTTTGGAGCCAAACAGCAACCGCATTTCGAAATTCGTTGAGGATAAGAGAGTGCAGCATTCTAGAGAGAGAAACACATACACACACCATCACCATTACCACCCACACAGATTAACTATGGCTGCTCTTCAGCACCTCTCTTCCTCCATTATCGCTCCCCTCCCATCGCAGCTTCGTTCTCGATTGCATTTCCGCCGCCGCTGTCGCCTCCTCCCTTCCGCCTCCGCCGCTCGTGAGTCGCAACAATCCGATAATGCTATTACTCGCCGCCAATTGGTCGGTGGCCTCCACGCCGCCGCCGCAATTTCACTCTCGCCGCTAGGCAGCAAGGCATTGGCGGCGGAGGATCCGCTATCCGAGTGGGAAAGAGTTTTCCTTCCCATTGACCCCGGCGTGGTCCTTCTCGACATTGCTTTTGTCCCCGATGACCCCTCTCACGGTTAGTTTTCTTCTATAGACTTTCAGCATTCATGATCGTCGCAATTTGAGTGAAATCAGTTGTATCTTGGCTATGTTACTGAATTGTAGTCGTGAATTTATGCTCTACTTAGCTGCTTAGCAAACACGGAAACAATGGTTATATTTTTGTCAAAACACATTACAACATTGAAATTTTGAAAAATTGGTATTGTTACTTGTTAGTAAGTTTAAAGTTTGGATAGATTAAATTCATGCTATTGCGATGAACACATTCTTCTAAGAAATAGCTAGTTAAGCTGGCCAAAAATGCACCTCAGTCCCAATCCCCTTTGGTTTGGTTGGTTTGGCAGGTTTCCTATTGGGGACTAGACAAACTCTTTTGGAGACAAAAGACGGAGGAAACACTTGGCTTCAACGTTCGATACCTGCTGCTGAAGATGAGGATTTTAACTATAGATTCAATTCCATCAGCTTCAAAGGGAATGAAGGTTGGATTATAGGGAAGCCAGCTATTCTGTTGTACACTGCTGATGCTGGGAACACGTGGAAACGCATACCTTTAAGTTCTCAACTTCCTGGAGATATGGTAAATACTGTTGATCTTGATTTTTTACCTTATAGCCGTTCCTCTATGATCTCCACTTGCATCTATAGTTGTTCTGATTTTATTTTTTCACGTGACTTTGCCGCTAAGGCATGCTTCATGCTGGATTCAAGGTTCTGAAAAGAAATAAGGTTTTATGTAGTTTTCCTTGATTAATTGTCACCATTAGCATGGAGTGTGAGGGGATCTGCCTACACCAAGATTTTTATACCATATCGAAGATTTTAACCTTTTCATGATACAAAATTTGGAGAATCCATATTCATTTAGTGTATCAGGAATGTGTATACACACACACACACACACACACACACAAACATTTCAATAGTTGAATCCTCAGTCCCAACATAGGATATCCCTATTGGTTGGTTGATTGAGAAATTGCCCAAAACGTCAGATAGCTTTCTTACAGTCTACAAAGCAGGTACAACTTAATAATACTCATCTGGGATCTTATCTCCGGTTAATTTCTTTGTTGTATAGTAGAATTTCGGTGAAGTTAGTCTCCTTTGTGCTTCAGGAATTTCCAGCACTTCTGATTTTAGTAGTTATAGTTCTGTATGTAAGAGCTCTTGATCTTTGTAAAGCACATAATCGTTGTTGTAGTACATGGCATCATCACAAACAGGCAACGTTGTCATAACGTAATCTATGACTTGGAGAATAATAAGAAATTTAAATGAGCTTCATGTGGATTTTATAGCACTCAGGAAACAAAGCTATATGCCTACACATTCTTCCTTGTATTCCTCCTTTCACTCTTCATCGTCGTTCATTCTCCTCCTAAGCTCTCTTCATCTGCAACAACCACAAATATATATCGGACACAGGGTGGAGAGGGTGATGGTATCTAACTTTCTTATATTCAGCATCACCGGAGTGGTGGTAGCAGAAGCAGCAACAAGGAGGAGAGACCTAGATTCTTTGACTCAAAAGCTAAGAGAACATGCTGGGACAAGGCAAAACAGGTTCCAGGTCGAGATCCTGAAAGATGGAGAATAGATGCAGCTGGTAACATTGTTTGCAAACGTCTCCACACATGTAATGGTTGCCTCTGCTTTGAGTATGACCATATCATCCCTTTCTCAAAAGGTGGTGAATCCATGGTGGAGAATTGTCAAATTC
This sequence comes from Scutellaria galericulata, assembly GCA_946896805.1. Classification (NCBI taxonomy): domain Eukaryota; kingdom Viridiplantae; phylum Streptophyta; class Magnoliopsida; order Lamiales; family Lamiaceae; genus Scutellaria; species Scutellaria galericulata. The sequence goes on along the minus strand of OX335784.1, from coordinate 22,287,201 downwards.
TTCAAACCAGGGTAAATAGGTTGAAATCCGACCAGAATGGTCTTGACCCAAGATTGCTGAAAGGTTACTCCTGTGACATTAAGTTCAGTGATGAAGAACTTGACATAATTGAAATGGCGGTTTATGGCAGTGTTATTCGGCCAGGAAGGCAGTGTATTGTTGGGAGTATTAGTTCATTGATTGGTAAATACCATTCCAGAGATCACATGATCACATGCAACTCGGCACAAAAATGACTGAAATCTTGTCCTCGTGATGTATTTTATGCAATAAGTTGCAACCAATCCCACAATATAGCGTATATAGAAGTGGAAGTTCAAAATCTCATTTTCTGTATCATGTTTTGTTTGATCTCTGCTAATCCAATATCTCTTCAAGGAAAAGATAATTTATTCAATAATTACTTTAAATTTAGCTACAGATTGTATTTTCTATATACATTAAAATGGATGTGTTTTGTCAGTTGGTGGCTCAACATTGAGCCTTATTTTCCAAATGTCAGAAAATGCTTTTTTTATGAAGGACCATCTATATGGCAGAAGAACCAGACATTTGCGTGGAGGCAATCTTGGAGAGAAAACCAAAAGTTGAAGCTAGCTAGATCACTCATCTTCTTCTTTCTCTCAGCCAAGCCTGTCCAAGAAAAAACATGAAGCCAATTAAGACTAGACAATAGAAGGACTTGTTTGATTAGAAACTACTAAAAAGTCATTTTAGGACCTGAGATTACAAGAATCCTTCCTATCTTCTGTCCATCCCAGTTGATTGTACAATCAACAGCAGCAAGCGGGGTTCGACCTATATATTATTGCTAGACATGCATTGTTGTCAACTTGACTTATGTCAGGATAAATATAAGAAATATGATTGCTTTCGTTTTTCATAAGTTATCTGCCCTCACCATCATCATTTTGTTTTCTCTTCTGTGTAAATAGTAAAAATTGTTGACAAATAAATTGTACATAAGAAACATGTCAACTGGGAAAGCAACCCCTCAATCTAAGCAAGATGGATACTATTATGTTATCATTTCAGGTATATATAAAGGCAACTGGAGACAAGGGTGCTGAGATGGTAACTGATCAAGGTGCAATATATGTAACATCAAATGGAGGTTACAATTGGAAAGCTGCTGTGCAGGAGACTGTTTCAGCTACTTTAAATAGGTTAGATTCCTATGAGGACTTAGCTCATGTGCTTTGGATGATGATATTTCATGGAGAGACCTCTATTATTTCTGTGCTAGTAGATTTATGTAGTCTTTTGAATCCACCCACCTTGTTCTAATTTAATTTATCTCCTAGTTTTTAAAATATATATATTCATATTTTCATGATTTTTGTAAAGTTCATACCCTTTTACAAATGGAAAGTAAGGGGAGGAATCAAACCCCTATCCTCCTATCTAATAGAGGAGTTTAGGTACCAACTCTTCCACAAGTTCATTTCTTCAAAATTTTCTATAAAAATTACTATGTATTGCCAATTTGCCATGCATGCCGATATATATATTTTTTCTCTGAATTGAACTGTTGAATAGATGTCATGTTTAAGGTTGTACTGAATCTATGAAAATGTAAATTGTTTGAACTATGGAAAACTCCCCTTTGACCTTTATTTTCTCTCCCCCACCCCTGTCAGTAGGTCGCAAAACTACCCTGAAAACCCCACTTATTCTGAAAAGTACAAACACAACATTTGTATTTTTGAACTCTTTTACTGTTCCTTGTACTGCTACAAGAAAACTATATTTATCACAATTTTGGTCCTTATGTATTTTCTATAACAAAAATTGAAGCCAAATTCATATTCAAGCATACACGTTGAATGCTCCAAACTGAATGGTGGTAGGTTGATTGTTTATCTAGGCCATTCTTTATGCTTTTTTATAGTATTGATTTTCTTTAATGTCTCATGTTCTCATTGGTCATGCGATTGTTATATTCAATTTCTCTAAGTCTTTGTTTAAAGTGATTGATAGTACCATTCTCAGAGCCACCCACTTTATGTTCTTATACTTCCAATTTTCTCTAATGCCCCATGTTGTTGGGCTTGGAAATATTGTAGTGAGTTTCTCTACATCTTTGTTTAAAAGTGATAGTTTCATAACCTACTCAAGGCCACCAACCATGTGCTCTCTTTCACACATACGCCAGTGTGTTTGGATTCACAATGCAGCTTGCAATTTTTGTAGATAGTCTTCTCCTATTGTCTGTGTCCTGAGAGAAAAACATGACAAGTTACGGAAGGTAGTTGATTTATTGTCATGCCAAAAAGAATCTTTTATATTATTTCATATTATTGGTGAATTGTTTGTACTTGTATTAGTGCTTCAGGATTCTGTTTCTGCATTTCTAGTTCTATGCATAATAGTTACTTCTGTGTGCACATTGCTGTTGCAGAACAGTTTCTAGTGGTATCAGTGGTGCCAGCTACTATACAGGCACATTTAGCACTGTGAATCGCTCACCTGATGGAAAATATGTGGCTGTTTCAAGTCGTGGTAACTTCTATCTGACATGGGAACCAGGTCAGGTAAGATTTCAATGCAGCATTTTGTTGATTATTTGGTAAAGTTATTTTTCAAATGCCTCTTTTATCCATCTTATCCATGAAAGTTCTTATTTTCATCTTGTTCTTCAAAATTCATTTATCTATTTGCTTTTGTGTGTGAATTGTGAAATAATCTTGAGAATATATAAAAAAGCTTATAATGTTTATAATGTGTATGCACAATCTCAGGCATACTGGCAGCCACATAATAGGGCTGTTGGAAGAAGAATTCAGAACATGGGATGGAGATCCGATGGTGGGCTTTGGCTTCTAGCACGTGGTGGGGGACTATTCCTTAGCAAAGGCACTGGGGTGAGTGAGAATTTCAATGATTTAGTCTTTATTTGTTACTATTATCCCAATCATGTTTTACTTTTCTTCCTCAAGAAAAAACACATTTGAGATATTATGTCTGGGGAAATCACAATAACTTTCACAAAATAAAGCTAGATTTAATGTCTATAATAACTTTTTATATTTTTTGAATGTACCTTAGTATATATTCTATAAACAACAGTATTTTAAGAAGTTGATCCAACAAAAAAAAAGTTGATGTAGTAATTTTTGACTTCCACCAAAACAAAATCAAATTTAATTTTCATCTATGCATTCTCAAACCACTTTCCCAATGTATCCACTTTCATCTACACACCATACATTAGTTTCTGTTTCATGCCGTGGAGATAGATGTGATTAATCTTCTACATTGTTATTGTGATTTATTTGTTTATGGTATTTGGATAAAAATAATTTGCAAATTATTGTCTTTATTTCTTCAGTATGTATGGGTGTCTTCACTCTTTAGTGTTCTAGATCAGTCATCTTCAGTATCTATGGAAAATTACTGTCCTTATTTCTTCAGTATGTATGTCTATCTAATGAAGATATTGAAGAAACAATAGGCCATAGAAGCCACTTACTTTAATAAATGGGTGGCGGAGAGCTTTGAATGACCTTTTGTTTGGCCCAACTCAGGTACCGTGTTAAATGAGATTAGGTAGAATTCATCCTCAAAATCTAGCTTAAAGTGATAGGGTGCTTAGGACACATATGTACACTCTTAGCAGCCAATTCAACACGCCAAGTGTGCCATGCAAATGGGCTGGCCTAAAACTTGTTATTCTGACACCATGATAAATTGGTCTGGATATACAAGTCACCCTTTAAACAATCTCAATGGGAAAGGTTGCTCAAACCACATATATACAATATAGCCCAATATGGTAACTAGTTCCAATACCCGTCCTCACGCCAAGCTGGTCACAAATGGTATGGGGTGCAAACCAATCATCATTGCCTTCAAACCGGGCACTCTGAGTCATGGTACTATGAAAGACCACTCTTGTCAAAACTTATGTTGTTAGAGAGGAATATCATTTTTATTATTGAATATCTTCAACGCCCTGATCTATATAACTGTCTTAACCTTTGAGAAAGGCTGGTGACTTGCTTGCTTATGTGTCGAACAGGTACAAGTCGAGAGACAAGAATAAGTCGCAATTATTTTTCCTCTATGGCTACTACTCTTATTGCTCTGAAATATCCTTCGCATTTTAACCTATATAGGAACTACATATGGAGCTTCTTCACTCAGCATTCATTAATGCATGCATGTTTCCAATAAAATTTCATCTGCAAGCATTTTATAATTTCTCTGTGTTTATTTCTTTAGAATAAATAATTAGGTCCTAGTTTTGTTATTGATATACTTCGGTCTTGCTACTCTAGCTATCCATTATCTTATTCATTTTAAATTCACATTTGTTTCTAACATTTGCAAACAATTTCAATATTCTCAGATAAACGAGGAATTTGAGGAAATCCCTGTACAAAGTCGAGGATTTGGTATTCTTGATGTTGGGTATCGGTCAGAGGTATATTTGAATCTTGTAAATGTGTTGCTTTTGACTGGCTGTTTTCAGCATTTTGGAACAAAAGAGATACCTGGCCAGTGATTTATGATGGTCATTAATAAAAAAAATGCTAGAGTCTAGGTTAAATGCAATGTTGACAATAATTTAATCAACGCCTGTAATGGCCATGGTATTTTCTCAAACTTTTTGCCCACCAATCTTTTGTACATTTAGATCAATCCTGGATACGAAGCTTAAGTTTGCACCTATATTTTAGCGACAACATTCATCTGAAATCTGCTTATGCTCTCAATCTATGTCGTCACAACCAGTTTCAGAGAAGCCGGACGTTCTTCTTTTACCAAGGCTTCAAATTACTGCATACAAGGGATATGTGCATTAAAGTAATTGATCATTGGAGGATAACCAAAATTAGGTCTCATGTAGCAGAAGCCATTATGTTTACAATAGGCATAATGATGTTCAAGATTTCTTTGTTTTAAGATATAGGCATTAAAAAATGCCTTCAAAAGCGAGCTCTTGCCATTGTTCATTTCTTGTTTCACTTTTTAAGCATAATCATAAGGTCCTTGACACTACAACAATGGCGGTTTTATCATAGAAAACTAACCAACATGTCTGCAGCAGAACTCTACAAATTGATGTATGTTCCCAAGCAAGACATTGACACGAGTTACTATCTATGCTATAATAGATCTCTCCTCATTTTGTTTATCATCTGGCTAACGCAACTTGCAGGGTGAGGCTTGGGCTGCTGGTGGCAGTGGTATTCTGCTAAAATCGACGAATAGTGGAAAGTCCTGGATTCGTGACAAAGCAGCCGACAACATTGCTGCCAATCTTTATTCTGTAAAGTAAGCTCCATTCTTCCATCCTTTTACTAATTTATATAATCTGTATTTGTTTTAACTAGCCATCACGTGCCGTGATATCACCACTAACTATTTGCTCATCTCCTGTGCTTGGATCAGTTTACAAGTTGCTAATTGAATCGATGCAGGTTTATAAATGACAAACAAGGATTTGTACTAGGGAATGATGGAGTCTTGCTAAAATACCTAGGATGAATCAACAACTTGAAGACGTTATTCGCTGTTCAATACTATGTTCCATTTGCATTTTTAACTCGATGACCACCTCATCTTTATGCTCACCATCAACTATCAAATGAAGCATATGAGTTAATTTATTTCTTCCATATCTTTTTTGCCATTGTAGCTGTCAAATATGTGTTGATTGAAGTGGTTTGTGTATAAAGATCTTGCTCTGGTATAGCATTAAGGGATACTTATGTACTGATGAAATTCAAAGTGTTGTATAACTTACGTGTTATTTATTTATGGTCTTCAGGTGATGGATCATCGTCCTGCTTTTAAACTTCCGTTTCTCTGACCCAAAAACATGTTTTAGGATTATCAGTGAACGTGAAATATCTATTGTTGAATCAAAATTAATAATCTACACCCAAAAACATGTCTTAAGATTATCAATGAGCATGAAATATCTATTGTTCAATCAAAATTGACAATCCACAAGAGAAATTTTGATTACTGAAAATTGGTTTAGGTTGTAAGGGCTTGAGCTTTGTCTCATATAAATTTTTGTTTTTTTAACGTGGATTAATTGGATTTTGAATGTAATATAATATTTTACATGATAAATTTTCATATTTTATTCACAAAATGAATAAGTAATTTTTAGATTTTTATTGTTTCATATGTGCTGAACAAATTTCCACATTTTAAAGGAAGGGCTAGAAATATACAAAGGCATGAGAGGACACCAGTTATTTTGACAATCAACGGTCATGTACAAAATGACATAAACCAAAAGCCTCATTTTGTGAAACATAACATTGACGTGGCTTTCTTCAAGATGGTTCTTAAAGATGATATAAGGGAGCTTGTTGTATGTATATCTTTGATATGTAATGGGACGTTGCAGGTTGATGAAGGAGAATGAATGAGACTAAGAGCAGCTCTATCTTAGGTTAAAAAGTTGGCTTTATGCAAATGATTTTTGCTAACAACATTGTGGATGCAATGACAAACCAATATAAGATGGATATTGAGTTTGGGAATATTATCTCTTATTCTAAACATTTTCTTTCATCATTTTCTCAATTATATATATGTTTTGTCAACAGACAAGCCAACAGATTATGTTGGGACACACCTTAATATTGTTTGCTCAATTTTAGCTCATCAATAAATCTTGTTTCCTCGGGATATAAAAGAAGGAAAAAAAAAAAAAAAAGATGCACTAGAGTTGTAAATATCGTGAAAGTATGAGATTTCTAATTTATTTCACAATTTTTGATTGGGTGATTATTTTGAATACATAAATAAAATAAAAAAGAGGTGTTAAATTGACTATTTGGACTTTGATTATTTGAAGTAATTATGCAGTACCTCATTCATCGCGTCAACCACATTCAGAATCTAATTGATTACAAATGTTAGTAATATTATTTTTCAGTATCATGCAAATATATATTAAGTTCTTACTTATAATATCACTATTATATTTCGAATTACATTTGTGAATTTTTAACTATTGACTTAAGATAAAATAATATGATGTGATAAAATTATTAAAAAATAATTAGATGTAGTTGCTTTTAAATAAATAAAATATAATATAAGTATTCTTTTAATAATTTGCTCTCATCCTCACTTCCTCAATGCTCCATTGCCAACTTTGGGTTTTGGCTCGCAAATTATACTTTTCACATATTTAGCCAACTAGTGTAGTTTCTGTGCAATGCAAGGATTATAATTTAATCGAACTTGTACTAAATTCAAAATAACTATATATTTCACAATCCATTTTATATTTATGAATGGTTTTAATTGTTCAAAATATTTTTGAGGGTGTTTGATTGAGTTTAACAACTCTTTGATAGGGTGCAATATATTTAATTGTGTTTAGTAAATATTTTTAAATAAATAAATATCTTATTCAATTTCAAGTTAGTTGTTATGAACTCATACTTTTTTAAATAGTAAGGTGACATCTATCTTATTTATTAAATAAGCTTTTATTTTCACAAACTCCTTTAAATTTAATAATTTTGATTATAAATTTTCATTACAAACCCATTTGAAGCTCGATAATCCTATTTTGTTAATCACCTCAGACAACTTACATTTAGAATAAAAATATGAGTTTATATATCATAAGAATTGAAAAATATAAATTTGTTTTAAAAGTTATCAATTTTTTAAAATATTTTTATTTGTAATTTTATTAAATAGAATATACCCTTGCTTTTAGATTTCAACATTTTAGCCCAAAATTATCCAAAGTAGCATTATACTTTCAAATTAAACATAAAGATTAAAAGAAAAAAGAAAAAAGAAAACAACTCAAACTTACCCAAAAAATCCATTTTAAAATTTTTTACATTTATTTGTATATCTAATATCCATGTTAATTTAAAGCTATTGAATGAGGATTAATTTGATATATAGTTTACAAAAAATGGAATTAAAATAAAAAAATTTAAAGTATTTAAATTGTGTGGAAAAAAAATTTAGAATGAAAAATAAGTAAATCTAACAGAAGCTTTTTGCCTTATTTTTCTCTTTACATACATCTCTTCTCTTTCTAGCATCAAGAAGAACCGTTTCTTGTTTCTTTGAATTGTTTTATTAGCCTAAAACTCTAGGGAAAAAGGGAAAAAAAAATAAAAAAAATATATATATATATATATATAACTCTAAAATCATTCATTTATTGGTCATGTGTGTTGATCTATAATTGCTAACCAACCCTAATCCCTACACACATACCTGTTAACTTGCAAAATGTCATTTCCCAAAATACTCTTGTGATTTTGGCGGGAAAATGACATGATTGTAATTTCTTTCAAATGTCTTCTTTTTATATATATACTAGCATAGAGCCCGTGCAATACACGAAATAAAAAAAAAAACTAAATTAAATATATTAAAATTAATTAGAAAATTATATATATTACGTATATAATATTTTTTATAATTTTGTGCGATACACATCATTTAGTTTAGCATTACATATAACACAATCTGATTAATATATTATTTCATTCTTAAAAAATATGTTGTATTTGTAAAGAAACATATATAATTATTATTTAGCAGAAACAATGTTATGTCTAATATATTCTTCAACTCTCCCACAATTTTTTTTGTTTGATTTTGTTGTTACAGTTTAGATTAACTCGATCCAAATTTCTTTTCAATTGAATGAATTATCAATGAAAATGAAAATTTCTCAAATAAATTTCATTATTTATTTTAAAGTACATATTCAGAAAAACTATTTAATTTCATTAATAATAAGTTTGAAAAATCATTTTTAATTAGCTCACCTTTATTTTAGTTTTTCCCTTTTTTTCTAAAAGATATTTTTCTCAAATTTTTTTAATTAAAAGAATTTAAAATATATAAATTATTTCTAAATTTGAAGTCTAGCATGTTTTATTTTTAACAAATTTAACTAAAATTCATGTATTATTTATTAATGTCTATTATCAACATAATTGAATTGCTATCATTAAATAGCCTTATTTAATTTGTAAAATTAAGATAAAATTAATATGAAAAAATGTATGTTTGACATATGGAACATGTGATCTTACTTTTATATATATAAAGATAGATACTTTTTAAATACGTACACTAATACCTTAGAATTTTATACTCGAAATGATAAATATTATATCATAATTGGGTATGCTAATAGTTTTTTGGGGGGATTATTTAGATTTTTCTTTGGGAGAAATCAGAAAAAAAAAAAAAAAATCTAGTTACATAAAAAAAACCAAAAATAAATGTAGAGTAATGTTCTTAAGTTTACTTGGTCAAGTTTGATATTCAATATAACATTTGGTTTGATACTAGGGAGAAAAATTCGTTTTCCTTTTTAAAACAATAATTAACAAGGAGATAATTAAAAATATTTGTATCCATAATATTCAATATAATGTTTTTTTAATACTAGGAAATTAATTATTTACATTGATATTTCAATATGAAAATTTTTATAGCAGCGAACAATTATCTTTCCAAATAAAATCGTTTATTTTTTTCCTTCTAAAATTTGTCAAAAAAAGAAAAAAAAAAAAAAGAAAAGAAAAGTGTAAAACTACGACGTATCTCCGTGGCCGAAAACGTAAACCCTAATCTATAAAAGGAGGCGCACACACTGCCCTAAAAAATATCTTCTCCCCATTAAACCCTAATTTCTTTGTAGGGTTTTGGCCACTCTTCCCTTATAACCTTCTCTCGGCCGCTCACTTTCACAAACCCTTCTAGTGTTTCTTTCTCCTCCTTAATTTATAGAATGGGTAAATCTAGCAAGAAATCTGCTTCCAAGGTGAGAATTATGTTTGTAGATAGTTTATATCTTCAAGAAGTTCACCCTTTTATGCTTTTTCCGTCGAATTCTGTTTAATTGTTGCTGTTCTATCTTTTATAGGTCGCTGCGCCTGCTGTTGTCGCTGCTCCCACCAAGCCCTTGAAAAAAGGTAGCTTTTTGAGTTTTTGATATGATATTTGTTTATTTGGCAGTGTGGTTGCTCTTCTGTAATCTTTTGGAGTTTATTACTTTTGTTGGTTGCGGATAATTTATGGTGGATTACTTTCACTTGCTTATGTGTAGTTTGGGGTTTTTATTTTTCTTATTCTTTCTGGATTTCATTAGTGTCTTTCTTTGCCTTTTGGATTTTCTGTGGTTTTCGGGGTGTTCTGTTAATTACTTTTCTTTGATGGATTTAAAGAGTAGTATTATTTGTTTGTACGTCTAATAGGCAAGAGAGAAGCAGAAGATGTTGTTGAGAAGGAGCTTGTGAGTGCTAAGAAGCAGAAGGTGGAACTAAAGAAGGCTGAGGTGAAACCCGCAAAGAAGGTTGTTAAAAAGAAAGTTGAGACCTCCTCCGAAGATGACTCTTCTTCGGAGTCTGAGCAACTTCCTAAGGTTTAATGTTTTATCGTGTGCTTTTGCTACTTGAATATTTCGCCCTAAAATCTATCATCTGGAATTTGATTTTCTGGACACAGCTTTTACTGCAACCACAAGTGATTTTTTTTTTAAGTTTCTGCTGTAATTTTTATTTGCTTTACTGAATTTTTTTAACATGCTGAATATATGTTAGAAGATGTTGAAAGCACAAGTTTACTGAATGCTGACATATTTTACTGACATTATTTGCATGTGGTATGGACTTTGAACAGGTTAAGGCACTACCTGCCAAGAATGGCCTTGTGGATTCAGATTCTGATGAAAGCAGTGGTTTAGAGGATGCAAGTGCACCAAAGAAGACACCTGCACCTGCAGCAAAGAATGGTCATGCAGCTCCTAAGAAAAAAGTGGCTTCGAGTGATTCTGATTCATCTGATGATGATACCAGTTCCGAGGAGGATGCTCCGGCTAAGAAAGCTCCTGCAGCTGCTGCAAAGAAAAATGGAGCAGCTGTGGATTCAGATTCTGATGATGAAACAAGTTCTGATGAGGATATTGCTCCTGCAAAGAAAGCAGCTGCAGCTCCACCCAAAAAAGCCCCTGTTGCTGCTGCCAAGAAGAAAGAATCAAGTAGTGATGAAGAGTCTGATTCTGAAGAGGAGACCAGTTCAGACGAGGATGTTTCTGTAGCCAAGAAACCTGTTGCAGCTTCCACTAAAAATGGCCCTGTCGGAGCCACTCAGAAGAAAGATGAGTCAAGCAGCGATGATGAAAGCTCTGATGAAGATGAGACCCCTGCTAAAAGTGCGCCAAAGTCTGTCACAGCGAAGAAAGATGAATCTAGTGAGGAATCTGAATCAGATGATGAAGTAAGTGTGTTTTTTGTGGCTTGTTTAGCTTTTCCTCTACACTTATTTATGTAGTTCAATAACTTAGTTTTGATATTTGCCGTGTTATTGTCTAACTTTTTTTATAAAAATAATTTGCACTTCTATTTTGTGAGTGAAAATGATTTTTTTCATGCTACCTTTTTATTTTGGGGGGGGGGGGATGGAATGATGCATATCATTGACTGATCAAAATGTGTATTTTGAAGAAGTTATCTGCGAAATGTTTTTTTAGTGTAACGTTTTTGGTGTGACTTTTGATCACTTCATTATGACACATACCATGCGAAATGAAATAATTGAAATGTTTCAATGCTTAATGATCTGTGAACCCTGGCCTAACAAAATATTTTATGTCTAATGAATATAGCTTATGAATATTTTATTCATTTTACCATGTTGTGCAGGAAGTACCCAAGGCTGCTTCCCTGAAGAGGGCCACTGCCAATGCAACCCAGGTACTACTGCTCTCGAATCTTTATTTTTTCATCATTTTTAAATTGTTTTTAGCCATCCTTGTCAAATGGCCTAAGTACTGCTTTTAATTTTGATGCATTTTTAATGTATGCACTCAACTAATTAGTATTTTTCTTTCGTAGGCAAAGAAGAAGCCAGTCTCTGATGATGATGACAGTGAGGATGACAGTTCTGAAGAAAGTGATGATGAACCTCAGAAGAAAAAGATCAAAGCTCAAGTATGTTGACATCTAAATATTGTTACATGTATTTGTCAGTGACTATTTTATTAGGTCCGATCATGTACTGACAGTTATCCTATTGGCAGGCTGTCTCGAAAAAGGCTGATAGTTCAGAAGAGTCATCCGAAGAAGAAGACTCATCGGAGGAAGAAGAGGAAAAGCCCGCGAAAACTCCCAAGAAAAATGTAAATGCCATTCATTGAAATTTTGGAGACTATAGCTCATGTGTTTTTTCCTACTCTATTTCCTTATTATTTTTGTTTTATTTGATGATGAGTACTACTTTAGCTCATTGCTATTTGTTTTGGTGTTGTATTCTGAATACAGGATGGCGATGTTAAGATGACTGATGTGATATCAAAGACCGTGAGTGTTTTTTCTAGGCCTATGCTCCTTTGTTTGGTTCATCTATTCTGTTTATAGCCTGCTTCTACAGTTTTCCTTTTGAGAAATATTCATATAATGTGCTCTGTGCCTAATGATGTTTCTTTGCTTACTCTAACCCAAGTAAAAGAGTGCAACTGATGTATGTGTTGTCTGTTGTTGTCATAATTAAAATTATTGTGGGTGGATGAATGAAGATAGAATTAACCATTTGAACGCTAATTTTTTTGGGCAATCAATAGGCTGGTGTTGCAGTAACAATTGGATTAGGACATCATGTGTTGTAGAATGTGCGTTGCACTTGTGGTGTACTTACTGACCATCATATAATGCTTGATTATTTGACCTGCAGCCCAAGACCCCTGCCACACCCAAAACTGAGCAAAAATCGGGTGGTTCAAAAACTCTGTTTGTTGGTAATCTAGCCTTCTCAGTTGAGCAAGCTGATGTGTGAGTTCCTCATCCTAAATTTGTAAATGCTTTGTGGTTGGTTGGTGTCCTTTTGACGATTGTGTAATGTTTCAGTGAGCATTTTTTCAAATCTGCTGGGGAAGTCATAGATGTTCGCTTTGCTATGAGTCCTGATAATGAATTCAAGGGCTTTGGCCATGTAGAGTTTGCTACTGCGGAAGAAGCAGAGAAGGTACCATCTGTTTTTCATTTGATCACTTCTTTGCATAACATGTTACCATTCAATAAATTTAAAGACATTCTTTGTTACAACTTACATGATCCTTGATTTTACTGGAGAAATATTTTCTGTAATCTTACCATTGCTGTGTAATAACTTTCTATCTGAACCTTAAAGAAGCAAATGCCTTTCTAAATATGTTCCTGATGGATGTTTCTCTTTTCACTAATTCAGTTATTATGAACTATGACCATTATTTTCAACTTGAAGTTAATGTATGTTCTTTCGTACATGTTATAACCATGTGCTGAAGAAAAAAACTGTTTTCTGATTGCGTATCATTTGTGGTTATTACAATTAAAATAGACTTAAATCTTATTGGCGGCTTTTATTTGTCCTATAATCTCTTTTATTCCCACATAAGAACTCTTAGAGTTGCAATGTTGTTTTTTTGGTTGTCCTTTTTCTGTAATGGATTTTAAGAAATTTTGTATAATAAATAATATTCAATACATTTGTATTATCTATTCAAGAAACTAAGCTGGTTTTACCCCTCTTGTAATTCTGGGCTGCTTCCTATTATATAAACATGCATCAAATAATGCAATGAAACTGGTGTTATGCTGGGCTTGTAAGCACCTTTTATTTCCTGAAGTAATATTGAATGCTTTTATTAAATGTTTGATTTTTGTTTGTCTTAATATTTTTTAGGCTCTGAACGAATTGAATGGCCAAGACTTGCTGGGCCGTCCTGTGAGACTTGACCTTGCAAGGGAAAGGGGAGCCTACACCCCACAGAGCGGGTATGGCGGCATTTCTTCAACATGTTCTATTTAGCTTCAATTATTCCAAATATCATAAATCATATTATGTTTTGTTTTCAGTGGCCGAGAATCACAGTCCTTCCAGAAGGGAGGAAGAGGTCAGGGAGGACAGAGTCAGGGGCAAACAGTGTTTGTTCGTGGATTTGACAAAAACGAGGGTGAAGACCAGGTATTTGTTCTTCCATGTTCTACTCCTATGAGTTATAATTATTTCTCCATGTCAACTGTGAAATAAGAATCTGCCTTGTTGAGAGTTTAATTCACACGAATTACAGATTAGGAGCTCTCTGGAGGAGCATTTTGGTGCTTGTGGCGAAATTACAAGAGTTTCTATCCCAAAAGATATGGAGGGTGGTTTTAAAGGGTTCGTATATTTTCCATCTTTCTCATTTCTTGTCGAAGAAAATCTATAAATTATTGCACTTAGAGTAATTTAGTTCTAAGGACAGTATGTTAATCCCCTTGTTATACTTGTGTTCACAGGATAGCTTACATTGATTTTAAGGACAGCTCTGCATTTACCCAAGCGTTGGAATTAAATGGTACCGAATTTGGCGATGGTACCTTGTATGTGGATGAGGCAAAGCCTAGGGGTGATGCTGGTGGTTCAGGTGGCGGCAGAGGTGGTAGATTTGGTGGTGGAAGAAGTGGCGGCCGAGACTCTGGTGGTAGATTTGGTGGTGGTCGTCGTGGCGGTGGCGGTCGTTTTGGTAGCGGTGGCGGTCGGTTTGGAAGTGGTGGTGGTGGCAGAGGACGTGGTGGTTTTAACAAACCAAGCATGGCTACACCTGGAACTGGTAAAAATACCATCAATACTAGCTGGTGCTTAATTATTATTATTGTTATTTTCATTAATTTTGTTGTATTCATTGTTTTGTTGTTTTTGTGTGTGCAGGAAAGAAAACAACATTTGATGATTAGAGAGTAGTATGTAGGGGGATTTTGTGGGCTGAATCAAGGCTCTACCCCTCAAACCGGGCTATTTGGTTTTAGCTAAATTTTGCCTTTTTATCTTTTTATTATTTCCATAAAAATCTACTGTCTGTGAGTGAAATTTGGATTTATTAATGTTTTTATTTGTAAGCTTTCTGATGACGATTTATTAAGTTACTAATTATATAGTGACAATTTAAGTTTCTCTTCTCATGTTTACTGCCTTTTAAATTAATTTGGCCTGATAACTTTTTTTGTTTACAAAAAACTGGTATTTCTTGGCTGCGCTTCCCTGTTTCTTTTTTAATGTATGAATCAATATTTTTAATAATATAACGTTTTATTAAGTATGATTTATATGGGAATAATTAAGTTCAAAAAATTTATAAGGGAATGATTTCGAAGTTATTGATTTTATATAATTATTTTAATAAATAATCTACTTATGTAAATAATTTTATATAATTAAATAGTGAAAGTAAATCAACAAGTAAAATAAATTAAGAAACATTACAAATGTATATTGCAAGCACATACAGTTTTTTTAAAAGCAAATCACGATTGCAAATCTTGAAAAACTTGAGTATATACTAAATTTATTTTTAAAATTTTCGGTGTCGAGACCAATAACCCCCTTTCAACAGCTCAAACTCTAGATCTGTTCATCTGTTCTGATGTTGGGTTTGAACTTATGATTTGTTCTGATTTACACCCAAAACGAAACGTATTATCAAATTTTAAGTACACGTAAAATAACTCTTCTTTATTAGTGTCACCATCATTCCTATTTTAATTATAATAATGGTCTCATCATCATCAACCATGTATTTACAGCCTACTATTTTGTCAAATTACACGTGACTTATAATTCAGGCACCGCTTGCTTCTACTAAGTTTTTATACAATTATTTTGTTGAATTAAATTCTTGATTTTTTTTTTGTTATGGTAAGTCCTTGAAATTTTAAGTTTTCTTTTATTATTATATGAATGATATAACTGAGAAAGCAAAAATTGAAAGCCACGTGATCAGAAAAGAATTAAATAAATGTAGAGTGACTATGCGAAATAAGAATAAAAAAAAATGAAAAAATTCAATAAAACAATAAACGTGAACCTTTGTGTGCTTTAAAACGCATTTCCAAAAATTCTGTTACATGGATGGATTTCACCACTTCCAATTTTATTACTAATATATTATTATTAATCTTAAAATAAAATAAAGTTATATCCTATCTTTACCAACTTAGGGGACCACTCTACTTAGGGCAAAACTTTGAAAACAAACCGTCTAAAACTCTATAGAAAATAGAAAATTTTCGATACTTATGGTAGCATTTAATAATTTGGACTATATATAGGTAATTTTATTTTGTACCAATACTCCAAAACTAATAGGTACAGCTTGCAGTGAATAAAAATGGGATTATTGGTAATAACTAAAAGGGTGGGACTATCCACACCCTACCCTTTTCTAACCATACCCCAATTTCTTTTCACACCCCAATTTTAATTTCAACATCTTAAAATATTTCTAAACACACCCCAAACTTTTCCCATTATACCATTTGATCCAAAAAACAAACAAAATCAATAGTTAACAAAAAAACAAAAAAAAATGAAGAACCCAGTTTGTTCGAATTGAGAGGGGGAGGAAATTTCTTGAACAAATTTTGTCAAATTCGACTTGAGAAATCGAACATGAAGAAATGGACACTCCAAGAGATTGCTCAACTTCAATGCCAGGTTCGTGTTTACACTCAGTTTTCAATTTTTTAGGGCTTTGTTGAATCTTGAATAAAAGTTATGTAGATTAGATTGATTGATGGGTAAAATCGAATCAATTTGTATGTCTTATGGTGTGAGCATGTAATTGTAGTCTATTGTTTGAAAATTTTGATGTTTGTATGCTGAAAAACGAAAAAATTCTGAAGAAGTGGTCGAGGGGTATTCGATTCTGGTTTGTCGCGAGATTGCCTTGTGTTCGACTAGAAAAGTCGAACAAATCGCAATATGTTCGACTTGGAGAGTCGAACATTTCACTTGCCGTTCGATTCTAGTTATCGAACATACATAAGACTGTTCGACTAGGACAAGTCGAACACCCCTTGTGGCGTTCGATTTCTAATGTTCGAACATTGCTTATATTGTTCAACTTCGACTGTTCGAACACCTCTCATTGTGTTCGACTTCGTAGATCGAACATAGCTCATTTTTTCTGACTTGTTGTATCGAACGTAGCATAGGAGTTGAACACTAGTACTTTTGTTGAACAGTTCCATCTTTTTTTTTATTGACACAATCTTGTTGACCACTTGCAGGTGACAAAATATACATGAGGAGGAAGAATCGACCAAGGACCATTTTCCTAATAAACAATTCAAATAGAAGATGATAAACATATTGTTCAACGATAAATACCAAAAGCACTTAAATAAACTTACTGTTCAACTTCAAAAATTGAACGTTATTAAGACTGTTCAACTTTACAAATCGAACACTACTAAGAATGTTCAACTTCAAAAAATCGAACACATCTTAGGCAATTCAACAATCAAAATCGAACATAAATAGGCTTGTTCGAACAATAGAAATCGAACATACATAAGAGTGTTCAAACACTCAAAATCGAACATACATAAGTGTTCGAACACCGTTAAACAATTTCGACTTTTGAAGTCGAACACCCTTCAACGTGTTCGAACTCTATGAGTCGAACACTCTTCAGTCCATTCGACTATTCCAGGTCGAACGGGACTATACCAGCGAGATTTTCGACTTTTCAAACTAAAACTCGATTTTTTGTAATACACTACTAAAAATTGTTAAAAATGTAGTAGAAATCTTACATTGCTTATTTCAAAATATGTTTAGGGTTTAGAAATGAGAAGAAATGTTTGATAATGGTGGAGAAGAAGAGATTAGAAAATATGAAGGAGAAGAAGATGACTATGGGGTGTGTTTAGAAATTATGGGGTGTGGTTAGTAGTTTAAATTATATGTAGGATGTGGTCAAGGGGTATTATAGACATTTAATATATAATTACTTTTGATTTATTTAAATATGGGGTGTGGTTAGAAAAGGGTGGGGGTGTGGATAGTCCCACCCTAACTAAAATCATCTCCAACGCAAAACTCAAATTAAGTGACAAATGCAAATTTGACACCAAATTCATCTCCATCGCAACCTCAAATTTGGTGGTAATTTGCCACTTATTATTCAATACTCAAATTTGCCTTGTCTTTTTTCTTTAATTTGCAATTGATTTTTTTTTCTTTTATTTATTTATTTATTTTCACTTTATTATATATTTAGTTATCAGTTTATTTTAAAAATCATGTGTAATATTATTTGATTCTAGATTTATGAAAAATTTATGTCAACCATGTAATACAATTTTGGTATTTTATATCAATTTTTTTAATAAGATTTTTTTATATCATTGAAATCATTATGTTTAACTTTTTATTAAATATATAAACAAACATTTGATAAAATGAAAAATAAAAAAAATAAAAATTAAGAATATTCTACAAGAATATTTTCATTGAGTTAAAGTTTGAGTTCAATGATTGAAGATAATTTTACTATTTGTGGCAAATTTAATACAATTTCATTCGTTATTTAATATTTGGAAGCTATGACAGCTATGTAAAAAAAAACGGAAATTTAAAAGGAAAAAAAGAAAAAAATGAAACTTGACTTAAAAAAGACCAAACTGCCAAATAATAGGAGCAGAGGAATTTACGGGGCGAGTTATGGGGAGATCTCACGCTAATGGAAATCCTCATGCACCGGGGATTCAATTCAATCTCCGCCTCTCTCTCTCTCTCCTCCATTTCTCTCACTATAATTTTTGTCCGTCTCTCTCTATATATACGCAGAGAACGGGGAGAGAATTTTCTCACACATTCTCTCTCTTCCTCCGTGGAGAAACCACCTGATTTGTGTCGGGGGAAGAGGAAGATCGGCGACAATGGGGAAGGACGACAGGGAAATAGGCGACGGCGCCGCCGGTGGAGAGGATGAGCCGGCGTTGGAGAAGGCCTTCGAAGAGACGAAGGTGCCGTCATGGCACAACCAGATCACTATTAGATCAATGGCGACCAGTTTTGTATTGAGTCTCGTGTTTAATGTGATCGTGTGCAAGCTCAACCTCTCCACCGGTGTGATTCCGTCGATGAACGTCGCGGCGGGGCTCCTAGGGTTCGCCATGGTTAAAGCTTGGACGGTGGCGATCCAGAAATGTGGCTTGCTCAAGCAGCCCTTCACGAGGCAGGAGAATACCGTTATCCAGACTTGTGTCGTTGCTTCCTCTGGCATTGCTTTTAGCAGTATTTATCTCTCTCTCTCTCTCTCTCTCTCTCTCTCTCTCTCTCTCTCTCTCTCTCTCAATTTTAATTTATGTGTTTATTAATTTCACACTCAACCAAACATTTAATTAAATATTTGAATTTTAAATTTTGGTTACATATATATTTTTTTTCATATTTAAAATAAACGGAATAATTCTAATAAAAAAACAAAGAAATCATGTTGAAGCAAACTTATCTATTTTATAAATATTAAAATAAAGGAGTTCCTACAAGGAAAAAAAAAATAGAATTCTCTCCACAAAATATGCATCATTTATTAAATTATTGAAAAGTAATTCATTATGCAAAATACTAAAAAAATGTAAATTATTAACTATCATAAAATTGGTTATGTGCAAAATTTAATGGCACCATTATTTTATTTTTATAATATGTATAGTTAAATACCCATTAAATCTTAGTTATTAAATGCAAAATTACTTAATTTATGCTTGCAAAAATTTGAATTCCTATTTTGCAATTGTTCAAAAACAATAGCTACCGGTTAGCATTTGATAGCATAAAATGTTTATTTAGCAGATTGATGAGATAATATATTGTGTGTGTAATGAATGATCTCAGGTGGAACAGCTAGTTATCTTCTAGGGATGGGTCCAATGGCAGCAAGTCAAGCAGATAGTGGAAACACTCCAAATAATGTGAAACAACTCTCTCTTGGATGGATGATTGCTTTCCTTTTCTCTGTCAGCTTCGTCGGTTTATTCTCCATTGTTCCTTTAAGAAAGGTGATGATCTTGAAGTACAAATTGACATATCCAAGTGGAACTGCAACTGCTTACCTTATCAACAGCTTTCACACTCCTAAAGGAGCTAAGCTAGCTAAGTACGTACCAGTCATTCATTGAGCATTGTATGTGATTACGTTGTTTATAATTTGATCGTTACTTTGTTGGATGTAGGAAGCAAGTAGCACTTCTTTTCAAGTCGTTTTTTGGAAGCTTTATGTGGGCTTGTTTCCAGTGGTTCTTCACTGTTGCTGATGGGTGTGGGTTTAGCAGCTTCCCCACATTTGGTCTGCAAGCCTTCAAGCAGAGATTCTATTTCGATTTTTCAGCTACGTATGTTGGTGTTGGGATGATATGTCCTTATATGGTTAACGTCTCGTTGCTGATCGGAGCCATCTTTTCGTGGGGATTCTTGTGGCCCATTATCGAGTCGAAGAAGGGGGATTGGTACAGCGCTGATCTACCTGCAAACAGTCTTCATGGAATCAATGGATACAGGGTAATTGATCTGCTACAAATGTAGCTCTAGCCGCATTTGGTAGAATATTCATAGTATCTCTGATGGGTTATTATGTGTGGATGCAGGTGTTTCTTGCTATTGCAATGATGCTTGGAGACGGTCTATTCCATGTGATCTACATGGTTGCAGTAACAACAAAGAGTTTCTTGAACCGTAACAAACACAAGAACCTGGCAAAGGAGGAGGGTGAAGACAAGAATCTAGTTGAATACGATGAGAAAAGGCGAACCATGTACTTCGAGAAAGACCAAATCCCAGATTACGTTGCTTATGGTGGCTACGTAGCTCTAGCCGCCGTATCCATCGGAGTCGTGCCAACCATCTTCCCACAGCTCAAATGGTACCACATCCTCATCACCTACCTATTCGCCCCCGTTCTTGCCTTCTGCAACGCCTATGGCTGTGGCCTAACCGACTGGTCCTTGGCCTCCAACTATGGAAAGCTAGCCATCCTCGTCTTCAGCTCCTGGGTCGGCCTAGAGCATGGCGGTGTTCTTGCAGGCCTCGCCTCATGTGGTGTAATGATGAGCATTGTCGCAACAGCTGCTGATCTAATGCAGGATTTCAAGACAGGGTACTTAACCCTGTCTTCGCCTCGTTCCATGTTTTTGAGCCAAGTCTACGGCACAGCCATGGGGTGCATCATGTCCCCTCTGGTCTTCTGGTTCTTCTACAAGGCCTACTCTGTTGGAGACCCCGATGGGTCCTACCCGGCCCCCTATGCGTCTCTGTACCGTGGGATTGCTCTGCTTGGAGTTGAAGGCTTCTCGTCTCTTCCAAAGAACTGCTTGAAGCTCATCATCATTTTCTTCTTCACCTCGATGCTATTCAATCTGATTATAGCCCTTCTGGAGAAGTATGAGACCAAGTATAGGATCTATAGGTTCATTCCCAGCCCTATGTGCATGGCTATTCCCTTCTACCTTGGAGGGTATTTCGCCATTGACATGTGCATTGGGAGCTTGATCTTGTACTTATGGCAGAGAAAGAACAAGAAAAGCGCAGAGCAGTACGCGCCTGCCATGGCGTCTGGCCTCATATGTGGCGACTCGTTGTGGGGTATTCCGGCGGCTGTGTTGTCTTTGAGTGGAATCAATCCTCCAATGTGCATGAAGTTCTTATCTGCTGCTGCTAACAATAAGGTGGATTCTATATTGAAAGCAGCCTAATTCATCCATCCAAATCTTTCTCTAACTCTCGTGAAAATGCTTTGAACTTTGGATGTGTAAATAGTATCATGTAACTTGTTGTATACACTATCTTTTCTATTTGCTGGTTTATTTGGTTTGGATGTGGATGGATCTCTTCTTCAATCAAGGTAGACATAAACTAAGTCAAATTTGGTGTCTATTAGGACAAGTCTAGGAAAACTTATGGTTTGGGCAGTTTGTTTATATGCCAATTGGGACAAGCTTTCTTATTGTGATAAGCAATGTGGATATATACAAATTAATATTACAAGATTTGTCTAATTAGTACTATGGCCAACTTTATGATGTTATGGATTTTTGGTTGTTAGACGTTAAAGCATCTAAAATAAATTATTTTTCTCTACCTCTGTTAATAAATAAAAGTGGGGAGTAAGGTCCGATTATGTGAAGAATGGTATATTTATTTTCTATCTATTGTCGTATGCAATTTTCATTTTGAAATCTTTAGCCCTACAAAGTGAAAAATATTTAAATTGTATGTTACATGTATTCAATTAAAAATACGATGTTAACAAGTAATCTACAAGCACAACTTATAAATTTAATTTATCAACATTTAAATTTAGGGATGATAGACTAAAATAAAGACTGTATACGAAATCTTGGTTTAGTTCAATTTATTTTGGTTTAATTAATCAAAAATCAGTTATGACAATAGCATAAGAATAGTCTATTGTCAATTGTAAGTATAGAACTTTTGTGAGATCATCTCACATATTTTCTTTCTTTCGTGAGACAGGTAAAACAATACAATTCACAACTTACAATATGAATTTGTAAAAATTGGTTTAATTGATGAGCAATAAAACTCGATATCACATATAATATTCGAAAAATGGTCTCGTATAAATTTTTGTGAAATTACAATGTCTTTTGAAACATACATATTTGCACCATATTATTCATTTTTCACAAATTTATATATAACTTATGTTTTGTTAATTAAGAATTCAATCATCTCACAAAATGGTTTTCAGAATAAGTATGTTCAAATATTGTCGCCGGCTCCTCTATATGAGAAAAATAAATTATTATTCCCATTCCACCCCTGCAACCCCTGATTGTAAATACTCTTCTCCGCAAAATTCAAACTGATATCTGTATTTGTAAACTCTATCATATAGATACATACATATGAGTGAGCTTAATCGCAGTGGTGCACTGCTGCTGCTGCTGGCGGCGTTGGCTCTGTTCTCCGGTCACTACGTATATTGCGACGACGGCGGAGGAGCGGCGGTGCAATGGCAGATCCTGACAAAATTAAATTACTCCTCTCAGATTCGCCTCCATCCTCGAATCCTTCTCCTCGTCACTGTACCATGTAATTGATAATGATTCATCTTTGTGCGCATTCTATCCTATATGTTTGAATGGATTGGGAAACCCGATTAGCGATTGTAATGCGTTCTAGAGCTTGATATGATGATATGGCGGTGATAACAATTTCCAAACTCTTATCATATGTTTCTGTTTCTGATAAATGAAAATGTTTCCTGCATTTTCCAGTTACGGTGTCATAGTACAACCTGGTTAAAATTGCCTGGCATAGGCAAAAATGGTGACCGTTCTGTTGGGGAGTAGCTTATGTTGAGTTCAATCAATAGTTTTATGTGTCTTAATGTGGTTCACTACACATGTACTGTTGGCTGAAGAGCTATACATATTTCAATTTATTTATTCATCTCTTTTTTTCAGATAGTTCCACTTGTCACAATTATCTCGTATGATGTCTTTCTTGTTCTTGTTCTATCTATTAGCAATTCCCGTGACTTCAATCTATGTCTAGGGTCTGGTGAGTCGCGGTCCCTTATGAAGGAATTGGCTCATCTGGTTGCAAGTGATGAAGTGAGGTTTGGTTCCTTAAAGCTTATGGTCTTGTATAAAAATGTTGAGAGGATGTTGGCAGATGCAATTGGTGGTGCTGAAGGAATAACGTGTTTTTACTACCATAATGCTATTTCCTATAAATACTGGGGAAGACTTCGAGTCCAGAACATATTGGCCTCTGTCCATTATGTTATGTCGCTTTCTCCTAAAGAACTCCCTCTTAGATCATTAACCACCCAAGAGGAATTGAAAGATTTCCTTCATTCAACTGACAAAGCTGTACTTCTCTTGGAATTTTGTGGGTGGACTCCAAAATTTGTGGCGATGAACGATTCTATGGCTGAAGGTGATTTGGATATGTTATGCTGCATCCTCTGTAGTTCTTCATATTGTTCTATTCTTTTATACATAGTGAAAGCTATTTATTTACCGTACTCTGATGTTTCTTCCTTTATGTTGCTCCATCTGTTTGGCAATTTTACAGTAGTTTCTTCTAGAATGATTGTGTGGTCTTTTCCACATTATACTTTTTTCTTTGAATGATAGAGATATGTGAATCTACTTGTGTGTCTCTTGATTAAATAAGATGAAGGGTTTCGTATAAAATCAAAACAACATAAGGATTAACTTCTCATGCTAGTTCTATTCTGTTAGTATGATGCTAACAGATGCAAAACAACAAATCATCCAGGAAAAGGTTATTTTGGAGCAGACTTCAACAGAGAGAACAACGGAACTCTTGTGGCAGAAGACAAAGATAACAAGAAGGTTGATGGTAGTTTCTTTATTCTCAACTTTATGATACTTACTAGAAGTGGATGGAAAATATATTTGGTTGATAAATGTAGTTCCCTTTTTATGTGAATAGAGTATGGAGGATGACATGCTTGGTTGCAGCAGTGACAGTGGATTTTGCGGAATATCTTTGCCGACTCAATTTACCTCTATGAACAATAGCTTTGTGAAGGAGGCTGAAAATTTGACAGCTGGTGCTGGAGAATTCTGTACTTTATATGAGTTGCAGCAGTTTGAAGTGTTCTTTCAGAAGTTAATTGCAGCTGCTAGAGAGTTCTTCTTACCTCCTGAAAGGTTTAGATTTGCCATGATTCGTGATAGATCACTTCTTCCGTTGCTAAATATTGAAGAGCCAAGTTCATGGTTGATGGCTGTTCATTTTTCTGGATGCCCCAGTTGTTCTCAGGTTCTCAAAGAAGTTGATGATTTAAGAACGGTCCTGCAATCCCAGCCCTCACCTGTTTCAGAGGTAAGCTGTTTATCACCTGCAATTACTTAACTTTCTTATGTCTTTAAATGTCCCATTGCAAAATTGTTAGAATCATGTCTAAACAACTTTCAGTAATGAAACTAGTAAATTCATATTATAAATTAGGCATCAGAGATTACCAGCTAACGTTGGTGCCATTCCTGTAGCATTGTGTATATTTTCTTCTATTGATGGCATTACTTATGTGATGCAATTATAATTCTTTCCCTGTGTTACCCTCTAAAGCATAAGTAATGTTTGCTTTCCTATCTATGTATTTCCTCCTAAAAGGGAAAGAGAACAATGTCCCTAAAGTCAAAACTTTGTTACAAAGTTGTAATCACTACTGCTTATAACAAAAACTTTTTTTAAGTAAAAAAAAAAGTGGTTGTTTGACAGTAACACCCTTACTAAAATGTAGTGGACTGCATTGAACACCAAGGTATGGGATGGCACATGCTACACAAACTATATGCCATATGTGTGTATGGGTCATGTTTGTGTGTTATGTGAGGATTGAGATCCATTGCATTAGGGGTACTTCAGTCAATTTGGCTAAAAAGGTTTTGTTTGTTATCTTTTGGCTACTATAAACTTTTGTTATCTAGAATGGCTTATAACAGTTGTCCCTATAACAGTTATCTTTTGTGCATTATGCAGCTGGAAGATGATCCACATGGAGTTGAGGCCACGTTACCTGCAAAAAGGCCTTCAATGCTTCTCTTTGTTGATAGGTCATCTGACTCGGCGGAAATAAGAAGTGAGAGTCAGGAAGCTCTTAATGTGTTTAGAGAGTTGGCAAAGCACACTGAGTTAGCAAATCAAATTCGAGGACAAGCTGATATGTTACCTGACAAGACAATCGAAAATAACCGACCATCACGGAGTACCTTCAAACATCCTAGACTGCAGCCTGCTTCATCATCAGAAAAAATTATTCTTAAGGATAAGATGTCTATCACGATATTGAACAAAGGGCAACAAGTTGCTCTAGAAAATTTGGTCCCCAATTTGCAAGGTAGATCTGTGCAGGAGATCTTAACTTATGCACTCAAGCGAAAGAAGGAACTAAAATTAAGTTCACTTGCTAAGGATGCAGGATTTCAACTTTTATCCGAAGATCTTGACATTGAAATTGTAGAATCTCTGCCGTCACATAGCGAGGATCAGCCTTATCAAGTTTTAGGAGACACACCTGTGGAAGATGCTCATGAAGGTGCTGATATAGATCAGAAGCAAATACCAGCTGTTAGTTCCAGTGGATGGCACGAGGTGCCACCCAATCCCTCTGATGTTGAATATATTATATTGGAAGGCAAAAAAGATTTTGATAAAACTAGTGTAACATCTGTAGAACCTGTGCCAGATGATCATAGTACAAGTACCACAACTGTTAGCACTCAAGGTTGGAATGTAAGGAATACAAGACACTCAAGAACAGATGACAATGAACTGCAGAAAAATTTTACTGGTTCCTTTTTCTTTTTTGATGGCCAATATAGATTCCTTGAAACACTAACTGGAGGATCGAATATTCCATCAGTTGTCATTGTTGACCCAATTTCCCAGAAACACTATGTTTTGAATGAGCATTCAAGTTTCAGCTATTCTTTGCTATCTGAGTTTGTTAATGAATTTCTTGCTGGAAAGCTTCGGCCGTATCTACAATCAGCTAGTATAGTTTCCAGCTCGAGAAGTGCTCAAAGACCACCATTTGTTAATCTGAATTTTCATGAAACAGATTCTATTCCTCTTGTTACAGCCCATACTTTTGCTGAGCTTGTAATTGGTAATAAATCTGATCCTAGGAATTCTGGCAATCCTTGGGATAGGGACGTCTTGGTTCTTTTTAGCAATAGTTGGTGTGGGTTCTGTCAAAGAATGGAACTTGTTGTTCGTGAAGTGTACCGAGCTGTTAGAGGTTATGCAGATATGAAGGCAAATAATTCGAAGGAGAAACTAATGCCGACAGGTGATAACAAGTTTATAGCCTTATGCCATTTTAATAATTTTCATGTATGGATTTCCACAAACATTTTCTGATGGTTTTTGCTGCTGAGCTAATAGCTCCGAGTGAATAAGCAGAGTTATCCATGAAATATGATGAGTGTTGCCATACTGCTATTATTTCTGAAGTTGTTACCATCGCTGTTTTTGTGTTGTTTATACTAGAGTGGACAAGATTGTGAATGGGAGAAAGCTCTGGACTGAAATGATGTTGTAGAACCTTGTCCACTCTAGGCAATTCAGAACTGAGTGGGTAATAAGAATTCTGGTTAATGGATAGAAAATACACAAAAGGTTGCATTGGAAAATGAATATTTAACAAATGTTTGATGATAGATCCTATTCGAGTTTCTCAGTTGAAAAAGAACTTTGTACGAGTAAAATACTGTTTTCATAGGTCATCTGAAGCTTTTTTTTTTTTTTTTTTAATGAGCTTGGGAGGAGTGGAAGGGAGGGGGATAATAAAGACTAGAAAACTTGCGTGACCCAGGTTTGAACCCTGATCATCACAATCTGCACCTTTATAAAAGTGGGATACCACTTGAGCTATAAGACTCGTGGTATAGGTCATCTGAAGCTAGATATTGCTTTTCTGGAGCTGATTTTGCTCCATGGAGGATATTTTTTATGGGATAATTTGTATATCAGCCATGGGGAATCTGATATAGAGAAAATCAAGTTATCACATAAAGGAATTCACGTAACATTTAATCAAGTGTCACTTTTGAAGTGTTAGTCTTGATTCTTCTAATTTTACTATGCACTGATTCTGATCGTTGGCTTAGATATGTTGCAGATGCCATACTGAAGCTTCCACTTATTTATATGATGGACTGCACAAGAAATGACTGTGGCCTCATCATAAAACCACTACAGCAGGTGTGAGTTAGACATGTACATTTTGTGTATCCAGTATATTTTTACTAACTTGTTTTGATTGATATGTACTTATATTATGATTTTCAAATTCCAATTACATCGAGTTATATCTGCTAATTATCTATGTATAACTTATGGCACACATTCACACCCACTATCCTCTAAAATACAAGTCTCTATTAGCTTGATTTATCGCAAAGATTTATGGTGAAAAATCTGAGCCTGTGTCTATGTAATCCAGAAGCTTGGAGTCTTATTTCTGAACATTCTTCACATTATTTCATGCTTTTGTTTCTTGTTTGCAGAGGGAAGTTTATCCACTTTTGGTGTTATTCCCAGCAGAAAGGAAGAACAACAGTGTGTTTTATGAAGGAGATATTGCAGTATCTGATATTATCAAGTTTCTGGCTATTCATGGCAGCAATGCAGTTGATCTTATTGTGAATAAAGGTAAGTTTTGTAAAGTAACGGTGCTTTGTCTTTTTCTTGTTCCTTACAATGATGGTGTGGATAGTCTCCTTTATCATGACTTCTCAGAAGATACCTTTGGCATGATCTGAATGAGTTTGTGTAGAGAATTTTGATCTAACCAATTTT
Organism: Scutellaria galericulata; assembly: GCA_946896805.1. Classification (NCBI taxonomy): domain Eukaryota; kingdom Viridiplantae; phylum Streptophyta; class Magnoliopsida; order Lamiales; family Lamiaceae; genus Scutellaria; species Scutellaria galericulata. The sequence goes on along the minus strand of OX335784.1, from coordinate 22,259,067 downwards.
GATCTTTCACATTATAGATTCTTCCCTTCTCCTAAACCATTTGTTAAACACAGCTTGTATTGACGACACATTTTAATTTCTTCACTTCTCTTAACATGCTTAATTGAACAAAACTGAGTTGGTTAATCCTTGGACAATCTATTTAGTAACTTAGCTATAATAAGCAGAGAGATTCATAGATGATTTTTCATTGGCCTTCTGACTTTTATATCTACAAATTAAGCATAACGAGGAGATTCAGGGGTGTTAGTTTGAGGATAAAGGGATGGGAAAAGAAAATGAAAATGGATGGATGGTTAGGTTATAATCATTCCCTGAATAGTGAATTGATATCCCATTTTAGGGTTATCCTTTATTCCTCTCTGTTTTGGGAGGAATAAAAGTCATATACACCCATTCCCCACTATCATCTCATTCTCATTCCCATTTAATTGCCAAGCACCCCTCGGTCAACTGTTTTCAGATTTAAGGGCTCCTTGGCTTGTACGGAATGCTTTATATGTATCTGTGATATGTTGCACAATGTTGAATTTGTTGACTTTGATTATGTTTCTGAGAACTCGACTGTTAATTATTCAAATATAATCAGACTTCTGTGAATCTAATATGCTTTTCCTGAGTCAGGTTTTCCACAAGATCATGACTCAGTCTCAAAGGGATCACCGACTAGGAGCTTGCACCATGAAGTTGTATTCAAAGACCTGCAAAGTGTAGCAGTTAAATACCAGATCAACGCTCAACTCCCAGTCGGTTCACATGAGAAGCCTCAGCTGTTTCCTGGTTATGTTCTAAGTGCAACAGAAATGCTTCTAGACGTTCACCCCTTCGATGGATCCAAAATTCTAATAGTGAAAGCGGATGAAAACTCTGGAGTTCGAGGTTTAATAATTAACAAACAAATTAGTTGGGACTCTCTTGCAGATCTGGTTGATCAAGGATATGAAGTATTAAAGGAAGCTCCCCTTTCTTTTGGCGGTCCTGTAATGATGCGTGGAATGCCTCTCATCGCCTTAACACACAAATCCATCGAAGGTCAATCTCATGAGGTTCTACCAAACATTCACTACATCGAACCATTGGACACACATAACCTACTTGAGGAAATAAGAGTGGGAAACCAATCCGTTCGTGATTTCTGGTTCTTTTTGGGATATTCTAGCTGGGGTTGGGAGCAACTGTTTCATGAGATCGCTCAAGGAGCTTGGAACGTAAGCGTAGGTGATTTGGAACGTTTAGAGTGGCCGTGGAGGTGATACAGAATCCGATCAATCAGCTCGTGTTTACGTGTACTATAGCTTCGGGTTTTGTGATCGAGTTTTATTTCAATGGTAAACCCTGAGGCTATTTTGATAGTAGGTACTGTTTTGTCTATAAACTGTTGCTCAGTAGTGGCGTGGTGATTTAAGGGGCTTTTGAGTGGTAGGTAATGATATTGGACTTCTTGATTTTCAACTAATTTCAGTACTCTTGTTGCAGTATTTATCTTAGAGCATTACTTTAGCAGTTGAGACTTGGACAATGGTGTTTTTCTATAAATGTTTAATGTTTAATTGATATTACCAAAAAAAAAAAAAAAAAAAATCCCATAAACTTTCACAAAATTATCATTTTAATGTAACTTTTGCAAAATTTTAGCAAAATAAATCGTATAGACGTTCACAAAACTACTATTTTAACATGAGTGCACACCTGATGCACACATGCACTTAGGTTAGGTTTGGGTGCGGGTTGACCTGGATCTGCGCACTTTTGCTCTTTTTTTTTGCCCCGACCTTTATATTATATTAGTCATACATTTATATTATATTAGACATACATTTATATTATATTAGTTATACCTTTATGTCTAGATATCATACCTTTATTTAATATTTTTAACTCTAAAAAAATCATAATTTCGCCACAATTTATACATGTTTACCATTATGTGATAATACTCATATCTTTATGTGATATTATTTATATATTTATATTAACATAGTCATACATTTATGTAATATATAAAGGTACAACTAACATAACTAAAAAGTATATCTAGCATAAGTAAAAGGTATAACTATTATACCTAAAAGGAACGAAGGGTTAATATGTTTGTTTAAAAAAAATCTTATAGCACAGCTAGCCTTACAAAATGTATGACTAACATAACTAAAAGATATGACTGTTACTGTTAAAAAGTGTAGTTAACATAACATAAAGGTCTGACACCTGAAAACACTTCTTAATATAGCTTTGAAATATGTTAAGTTTTAAAATTCCAACCGTCATTCATTTTTTTAGGGAATCCCACCATGTACGATTTAAATCATTTTTACAAATTAATTTTTATTTTGTGGATTATGTGTTGTAAATTGATTTATTTAATGAAATTAATCTATAAGACTGTTTTATAAAAGTAAACTATAAATTTATTTGTCTATAAGAGAGATTCTAAATTCAAGAAAATTGAAAATATAATAGATTTGAAATCCTCCTAAAATATTTGTATGCAATATTTATATTTTGGGTGGGAATAAATACACCCATGAATTACTTAGGAATATAATTAGAGCAGCACTCTTGTGCCCCCGACCCGCACCGACCCAACCTGACCCGGTCTGTATATGGGTCGGTATATATAGATTTTGATTTTTTTTTCATTTCTTTTTCTCAACGAAACCTTCTGCAAATCACGTTACTTCATCTGCAAATCATTTCCTTCATCATGCCAAATCTTTCACCTCATGACAACCCTCCTCTGCCGTCGCCATCGGCTTAATTAAATATTTCAATGAAGCCCTCATATCCTCCATCACTGCACCACTACCGTCGCCGCCTATTCGAGAAATTTGACAATTCTTTCCCCAATTCTCCTCACAGCTCCTCAATCTATAAAATATTCTTCACAATGACATTTTTCTTATTGTTTTTGGGATTTATATTTGTATCATATGATGTGGATTGATCTGTGTTGTGGAAGTTTGTGTTGATGTGCTGGTTTGATTTTGTAGGTATTTGGGTTTTGCAGTGATGAATGCAAAGTATTTGATGAAATGACTGTTAGAATTTCAATTTCTGAATCTGATTTGATTTTTTTAATTTTGTTTAATTATTTTTTGTGGTATTTTAATATTGTAATTGTTTGATGATTTGATTTCTACCGGGAACAGTAGTTGACAATAATCTCCATCATTTTTGTTTGTAATTAAAATGTAGATTCAATTGTGTCTTTAACCCTTTTTTTTTCTTAACTATTTTTGTTGATTTGATCCTATTAATACTTTATCTTACAATTGGGTGAATTTGACTTTTAATACTTTATCTTACATAATCTAATACCTTAATAGAAACATGTTAATACATTATGTTATTATCAGTCAAAAGTACTCAGTTGATACTTGAAAGTTATTCAACAGATACCTTTGAAGGTATACACATGATACCCGAAAGGTATTCGTCTGATACTTAAAAGATATTCAACATATATCTTGAACACCTTATGTTATTATGGGATAAATTTGGTGTTTGGTAATTACTAATACCTTAGCCAAATAGATGAAATACCTCAAACGATAATTACTAATACCTTATGTGTGATTGTATGTAGATTTGCAAAGTTACAAAAGGTTGATGACAGAGGTCATTTTCAAAAGAACAAGTACACCAAACAAACTAGTTCAAATTCAACAACATTAAAGGAGTTTGGTTCTAAAACTCCAAATTCTTGATTATTTTAAATGAATTCTAAAATTGTAATTTTAGAATACAATTAACTTATGTAATTGATATTATTATGTTTTACACTTTCTAACTATGTAACTTTATGTTTTTAACCAATTTTAATATATTTATATATATAAGTATCTAATAACATAGTGGTAAATACTTTAAAGAGACTTATGTAATACCTTTAAGACAAGTATCCATTATCTTTAAATGTAAGTATATAATACATTATATGTGAATATGTGATACCTTTAAAGTATTAGTGTAATACCTAAAAAGTACATATGTAATATCTTAAAGGTATTGTCTGAATGATTCATTATGTTGTTTAAAATGTTATGTCTTAAAGGTATATAATAGTTTAACAATATTTATTAAATAACTCAAATATTAATATGCAATACCTCAAAGGTATGTATGTGATACCTCAAATGTATATGTATAATACCTTTAAGGTTACCTTAAAAGTATGAATTCAATACCTTAAAATATAAGTATATATAGATAGTTAAATATGTAATGCATTATATGTATTAGTGTAATACTTTAAATGTGTATATATAATACTTTTACTATAAACATTAATACCTATAAGGTATTTGTATAATACCTGAAAGTAATATATGTGATACTTAAAAGCTACTTTGTGTAATACCTAAAATGTATTTATGTAATATTTTAAATGATTTCATGACAATTTGAAGAAGAATAAGAAACAAGAAGATATACAAGAAGAAAAAGAAGAAGAATGTACTAAACAAATAAGAAAAATAACAAATCAATCAGAAAATAGATTAAGAAGAAGAAGGAGAAAGAAGAAAAAAAAAAGGAAAAAAAAAGAAAATAACATTGTTTCTGCATAATACCTTAAGGGTAGATATGTGATATTTGAAGGGTAAATGTGTGATACTTGAAGAGGAAATCATATGTAATACTTGAGAGTTACCTATAAATTATATGTGATAATCAAGTGATACTTGAAGAGTAAATCATATGTGATACTTGAAGAGTAAATCATATGTGATACTTGAAGAGTAAATCAGGTGATACCTGAAGAGTAAATCAAGTGATACTTGAAGAGTAAATCATATGTAATACTTGAGAATTACCTATAAAGTATTTATGCATTAAACAAATAAGATGAATAACAAATCAATAAGAAAATAGTCTAAGAAGAAGAAGGAGAAAGAAGAAGAAAAAAAAAAGAAAAAGAATGAAAACAATACTGTTTCTGCATAATACCTTAAAGGTAGATATGTGATACCTGAAAAGCAAATGTGTGATACCTGAAGGTAAATCAGGTGATACCTCAAAAATAAATTAGGTGTGCGTGCGTGACCTTCAATTGTGCGCGCTGTGTGCGCGCAGCGCACAACAACTACAGTGTATGCATGCGCGCGGGTCGGGTTGGGGGCACGGATCTAAGATCCGTGCCCCTAAGGCATAGAATTTTTTGTGATATAATTAAGGGGAGGACTAAAGGCACCTACCTCATTTCTAAGAGTACCAATCTATTTTAAAAAAAATAATTCCAATTTTACCTTTAGGATTGTTGAACTAGTTCCGTTCGGTCAAGATGACCGAACGGGCTTCAAGGTGTTCGGCCGTAGTGATCGAACGGGTTTCAAGGTGTTCGGTTGAGGTGGCCGAACGAAACTGATCCGGTTAAATAGTTTTTTTACGTTTTTACTCGATTTTCACACATTTAACAAATTTGTGGAATGTTCGTCAATATGTTGACATTATAATCTTAAAAAAATTAAAAGATTTAACTAAAAAAAACGCAACCCGTCACCCGTCGTGCGCGCGCACACCGCGCCTACCGTCACCCGTCGTCGTCGGGCGCGCGCAGAACGGGTGACGGGTTGCGTTTTTTTTAGTTAAATCTTTTAATTTTTTGAAGATTATAATGCCAACATAATGACAAATATTTTACAAATTTGTTAAATGTGTGAAAATCGTAGCAAAAAACGTAAAAAAACTATTTAATCGGATCAATTTCATTCGGCCAAGGTGGCCGAACACATAGAAGAGTGTTCGGCCACCTCGACCGAACACCTTGTAGCCCGTTCGACCATCACAGCCAAACACCTTGAAACCCGTTCGACTATCTTAACCGAACGAAACTAGTTCAACAATTCTAAAAATAAAATTGAAATTAAAAAAAAAAAACAACAATCAGGACTCTTAAAAATGATGTAGGTGTCTTTAGTCCTACCCCTATTATTAAATTGAGAGAAAATGTAAAAGGAAATGCAGAAACAGCGGCCAAAAAATAGAGTTCCCGCCACAGACGGCTGAAGAAATCAATAACAATGGCAGCTCCTGCAAAAACCCTAATGGATTTCTTCCAGAAACCGGCGGCGAAGCGTCAGAAGAGGGTCTCTTCGCCTCCACTCAGCCCCCTTTCCTTACTCAATGATGCCGCCGCCGCTTCCCCCTTGTCAACGACGGCCATTTCCCCGGAGCAGAAGCTTAGAATGGAATTCAACAAAGCCCTCGCTTTGTCCAAGCGGAACCTTAAACTCTGCTCTGATAAAGTATCCAAAGCAACTGCCGCAGGTCTATCATCATCTGCTTCTCCTATTCCATCATTTTCTTTTCCGGAGTGTTTTGCCTTCTGTGTTGTTTGAAATGCTAAATGATTTGTGAAATTGATAACTTATTTGTTTGGTTTTTGGAACGCCGAACAGATTCTCTCTCACTCTCTCACACATTGTGTTTAACTCAGTAGCTTTCCATCTCTCTGAGTCTTAATATGAAAGTAGCCAAAGAATACACATTGAAGTGGTTTAACTCAGTAGCTGTCCATCGTGTCTCCCTAGTTTATGTCATGTCTTTGTTATTTTCTACTAATGGATCAAATTATGTGAACTTGGAGTGCCTATTAAATATTAACGGAGGGATTTGATTTGTATTGCCTCTGTTTGCGGCAAAAACTGAGATTAACTTTATGAATCCAGAATTATAGATTAAGTGTGGATTTCTTGCAGTTGAACCAAACTTTTCCCTTTGCTTTACAAATTACAACTGATGATAGAATTGTGTATTGCATGTTCAGAATCTTCAAAATACCTTTCCTTCACTTCCTGTGGTATTGTAAGGAAAACTTCATGTACTCTTTTCACTTTCCTCCCCTATTAGGGTAGTCCCACACTTGATGTTTGATATTTGCTATGGCTTCTCTCGGTCAATTTTTCATTCCGGTATTTTGATATTTGGTTTTTCATTGTTTTCCTGTTTAATGCAATGTCACGGGAAGACTATATTTAAGTAATCATTACAGCTTATTGTTTAGTATTTATTGATGCATACCATATCTTTAATATTAACTGAGACTGCTTTTTCCATGTGTGATTTGGGTATAAAGGAGTGGGGTATGTAAAGTTGGAGGAGCTACTGGTGGAGGAGACATGGTCAGATGTCCTATCTGGGGAGCTGCAAAAGCCTTTTGCAAAGACGCTGTGTCAATTTTTGGAGAGTGAAATATGCCATGGCAGCACTTCAATTTACCCTCCTCAACATCTGATTTTTAATGCTCTTAATGCCACTCCATTTGACCGTGTTAAGGCAGTTATTATTGGACAGGTAAGCACTAAATGCATTAGAAAAGGAACCTCGAAAGTAGTCCCGGTGAGAAAAAGAATAGTAGCTGACTTGAGCGAATGTATGGAAACGAAAGGAGCATTGATTTTTCATGCTAGATGTTTTGCTATGTATTGAAGTCATGTTATGTTTATTATGCGGTCATGAGCACAGTTGTTACTGGAACACATGTTTGATTCTGGTGCTATCTGCTCTTTGAGATATGATCTAAAAAAAGAAATGAAGAACCATATCTATTTGATACTTTTGTTTAGTTTATCTATGATCATGTGGGCAAAAATATTCTGATAATATATTTTGTATCTTTTGTGGCAGATTTTCTGATGACCATCTTATGCAATAGACGAAAATATATAATCTACATCTCTATTTCCGTACGTACAATTTGTGGTTGATGTACTGATCATCATCTTATGCAATAGACGAAAAATATATAATCTATATTCCTATTTTCATACTTTCAATTTGTGGTTGATGTTCTGATCTACATCTGGCGATTTGTCTTTCAATATGCCACAGATGAAATTATATAATTACCATTACTATCTTCATACCTTCAATAGCCTGATTGTTTTACTTAGTTTTGTCTGCAGTAAGTTAATGTTAAAAACTTGAGCTATTTGCACCCCTCTTTTTTATGATAGACTAATTCTTGGAATGTCCACAGGACCCATACCATGGACCAGGCCAAGCAATGGGCCTTTCTTTCTCAGTTCCGGAAGGTGTCAAAGTACCTTCAAGTCTTCAGAACATATATAAAGAACTTCAACAAGATTTGGGGTGCTCAATTCCATCTAATGGGAATCTGGAAAAATGGGCTGTACAGGTAAAATGCTTGTATTGCATAGAGCTGACACCTCTTTTTCTTATTATGTAGCATTCTTGAGGCATGCATCTACACCTATTTCCCATATACATTTTGATTCATACTCTTATAAATTGTGACCTGAGGAAATATATGTTGTCTATTGATATTATTGTTGCCTTAACTATGGTCACATAAAATGTGGTAACTCAATTCTTGTTGGAAAAATATATATTGCATTTGGATTCATTTAAGTTTTAGTATATTGATATATTTTGAAAAGATTCCCTTGTAAAATGTGTTTGATTCCTGAGTTGTAAAGTTTAATAGATTAAGTTGAGATGTTGATTTGGCATTTCATTTTGAGAAAAAGGAGTATGTTATGTAACATAATTAGTGTTGTCATAAAATAAGGTGTAGAATTACAAAGTACTGTTGAAAATTATGGCATATGGTTTGAAAAGAGGGCTGTTCTTCGAAATGTAGCTCTTCCTGAAATATCTTAAACCAAAAACAATTTATTACTCCAGACACCTGAATTCGTTTCGCAGAGGTGTTTCCATACATACCCTACATTTTCTCACATTTTTGATATATTTATTTTCACTAGCTCACTGCATCAACAAATCAGTTTGTTCAATACATGATGTTTTGCAAATGCAGTTGTTAACTCTCTTTGCTATTTCCATGATCTGCTATGGCTGAATAAAATGGGCAAAAAATATCAATTTTTTTCACCCAAAAGGATGAATCTTAAATTCTGATGCTTGAGGAATGGGTTCTTGGTGCACATAAAGAGTCTACAATTTCCAATGCCATGGCAATATTTATTATCCTTGTATTAAGATATACTGCAGAGAGAGCAATTACATCTAGTTTACCTCTTGCACATTTTGCTTCAGTTTAGTTACTGTGTTGCAGAATTACAGTAGAGTATTGTTCCTATTTTTTAAGCATTCTGCATATGAATTTACTCTTATGGAATGACTCATTGGTGTTGATTTCTAGGGTGTTCTCCTGCTAAATGCTGTTCTGACAGGTATTCTCCTATCTTCATTTCTCACGCTAACTAAGCCTTAGTTTCTCTAGTTTTCCTATAGTCTTTTCTTTTATACTAAATGTGAATTTTATCTTGTGCAAATATTGTTGTAGATGGTTGATTAGTACAGAAATCAAGGTTATAGTTTACTGCTTTTGTTTTCTATGTTAATTTTTCGAAGAGGATGCGTAGAAGAGACTAAGCCCAATGATGTAGACCTGATGATAAAAGCCATGTTAGGCACATATATCCCTTTCATTACTAAGAAAGGGATGAAGAAATAGAAGAGAATAACTCCCTCTCATTGAAATGATAGGTACACTTACACTTTGATGTCTAAGAACAAAAGGTGAAGAAAATATTGCTACTGAAAATAAAAGATGATGACTCTTTCCCGCCATGGCTAGTTGCCTTACAGTTGATCTGATCCCACTTTGATATTCATAAATTTCATGTTTTTGGTTGAAGCTTGTCCAAAGATAAAGACATTGATTTTATCTCATGTGAGATGATTAGATATTCCATTGCAGCCTTAAAGGAACAATGTCTGATTTATTACTGTAGTACAATATCTTTTACTATGAAAATTTACAAGTCTCACATAAATGCTATTCTAATTTATTTGCAGTTAGACAACATCAGGCTAACTCCCATGCCAAAAAAGGGTGGGAACAGTTTACTGATGCTGTAATTGAAGCAATTTCACAGAAAAGAAGAGGAGTTGTTTTTATTCTTTGGGGAAACTATGCACAAGCCAAATCCCGGTAATTTATTTTGCTGCACATGTTTAATAATTTACCAGCATGGTTTGGGTAATAGTTTTCTTCGATTATCAATTTTCAACTAAAGTGTCTGATTATTGACAGTGGTTTGGTCATAGTTTATATGTTAAAGTTTTGTTATCTTATCAGACAACTTCGTTTCAAATTGTCAACTCCATTTAACCCTGAAGTGTTCAACTTCCTAGTTTTAATGAACTGGACAATAATCAAATCATCTCCCCACATACACATCCCTTTCTTTAGTTTCTTATATGCTGCTGAGGTACCTATAAGTTCTTTGTTATTGATAATGCATGTATGTTTATTCTGGGCACTACCTCCTTTGTTGGCTAAAGTAATGGCAGCTGGAGTTCTCCTTCCCCCCAAATTTATGATGTTCTCCTTTTTCTCTGTGGTTGTGTTTACGTTCGGCACAAATTATAAATTAACCCTTGCAAGAACTTAGTTTCTAGCAACTCAAATTGAAATTCAGGTTGATAGATGAATCAAAGCACCACATTCTCAAATCAGCACATCCTTCTGGTCTATCTGCAAACAGAGGCTTCTTTGGATGCAGGTTGGTTATCTTGATTGCAAATAATGGTTAACATTTTCAAAAGATACATAGATCCATTGGGTCTACAGTTTCTATATTATTGGATTGCTTTTACAGAAAAAATATATATCTGATTGTGATGGGAAGTTTGGGTTAAGCTCTGTGGTTTGACCTGCTTAAGCAAAAATAAAAAATATGAGAGAAATTTTGGGAAAGTTAAGGGGGGTTCATATGTCATAGTTATTTAAACCATGTGATTGTAGCATAATTGGGTGTGAGACTTAGAGGGTGCTATCACATGGATGAATATGCTTCTGTCCCACTATAGTGATCCCTCAATAACAAGTTTGAATACATTCAAAGTGTAATGAATAGAAATTTGAGTTAGCTTTTCTCTGTCTTCTATGTGACTGGTGTTTTATTGTCCTTGTATATTTTCAATTTGAAGTGAATTTTCTGTTGGAAATGAAGTGTTCTAACAAATGATTTGGGCCGGTTTCATGAGGTATCCTACTTGTTTGGCATTTCGTCATACTCAATGATTTCAACTTTGAAGGATGAAAGTTAAAGTTGGGACTGGTTTTGATAAGCAGGACCTTTTTAAATTATTAAGATGAAGATTCCACATTATTTTGGACTAGTTTACAACTGTTCTTCAAAAATTTTATGACTGATTTCTCATGAGTTGCCTTTGACTCTCCACCAACAGTAATGCTTTCATATATGATTAATGGAGAAAAAGAATTTTCAGCAATTCATTATCTGGAATAAATACTTGGACTGAAGAATATTTAGCATTGGATTCTGGGAGTAAACACATTTGCAATGACAAATTATCACCATCATCATAAAATATAGACCAGCTTTCCTAGTAAGAGTATATTGGATGAAGTAAATTGTGAAATTCAATAGCACCCTCAACATGTTGAGCGTTGTTCCCGTTTTGAACTCGTTTTGCAGGCACTTTTCGCGTACAAACCAGATCCTGGAGAAAATAGGAGCATCTCCTATAGATTGGCAGTTATAAGTTTGGCTGAGGGCCATTCCCGTATTTTGTAACCTCGGCTTGAGGTCTTTTGTCATGCTCTGTGATCCACAAAGCTAGGCATGACTAAAGACTATTAATTAGCAAGTCCATTAAGTAACATATGTTCTAATTTATGTATAGTTATTGACTTTCAAGCTCGTTGAATGCCATATTTTGTAATTATGGATCCTATCTAATGGCTTCAGCCTCTAGGTGCATTTCTTTCATATCATGGTTTTATCTAAAATCATGCAAGTTCCAGCCGCGCATTATATCATTGTATTTGCTGCTGCTTAATTCTCAAAACTTTTAATTGAATCTTGCTTTAATTTGTGGAATTGTATTCAAATATATATGGCAGATTTTGATCATACCATCCAAATTTTGTTCTGGTCTCATAATTCATGTATATATCATGGTTTGCTAGCATTTTTGTACGAGAGGTGAAGCATTGCCATTGAAGAATTAAGGTGTCAGATGTCAAGTTCCAGAAATACGATAATCACAAGATTAGAAGTGAAGAAGCAGCAATATAGAAGACATATAAAGTGCATATATACAGCATTACTTGTTTACAAAAGAGCAAATTTAGTTCTGGGATAGCTCATTTGTGTTCACTTGTTTAAGTATGCTACAAGCATCAATATTATACAAACAGCACAACAGGGGTTGCTTTTTTAAGTTGAGGGAATGTTGATAGGAAAAGAAGAGTCTAAACAAGAATCCCTCTGGCAGATAAGAAAGCTTGCAAAGCCATGTTTTTTTGTTCAATATCAGTAAAGGCAACTCTCCTCCCATGTCCTGAAATTGATGTAAAGAATTGTATAATGGTTAATTCATCAGAATGAAAGAAAGCTTAGTTGTACTATGAATCAGCAATGTGTAGCCATTTGGTAGGATGGAAGCAATTGGGTATGTAAGAAATGCGAAATGAATCACTACTAGTTTCATTTTCCTTGACGGAGGAGGAAGGGGAAGCAGACGCTTATCATTTTCCTATTTTTGCAATTCTTCAGTTAGACCCCATTAAGTTTACAGAGATATTCTTACAAGGCCCTGAGAGACTCTAATACACTTTGTTGGAGAGTTTTTGAAGTTATTATGGATTTCCTAATAAAAATGATGGTATAATCTCTGTTAGCAACCGAGAATAAATTGTAAGAAAACAAGAGCCAGTAAATTTGCTAAAAATTAATACTCACCAGGTAGTATCCATTCAAAATCCAACTCAAGCAACTTTTGAACACTTTTTAATTGCTCGGAAACTGCCAAACAAGAAGGATGAAGAGAAAAAGGTCAACATTCTGCGCAAAACAAGTCACAAATCCTTGGACAGGATGCAAGCATGTTAATGTCAAAGGGTATATGCTAAACAAACTCAAATAGAATCAGATTTGAGCATTTCTTGAGTTGGATAGAAAACAGAAGCAGAAACCTAATGAGGAAAGAAAACTTTGAAAGCAAAGAAAAGAAGGAAGGAATAATGAGAAAAAAAGGTAACGAATGTCAAATGCATGCTGATTCATTGAAAATCTAACTAACTGATACGCACTGCTTAGTTATGACTTACGAACCATCTTTAATCTAAACCCATGTACCATAAAACAATTTAGATGTTCTTTTTAAAAATATTTAATGCTATTTTGTAAAAATAACAAAGTTAACAACTCATGTGTGCTAAAGTTTTTGTGTGCACCATATTTAAAATGAGTAGGAAAAATTATAGTTGAGATGAATGCTTATCTGATTAATATTATCTATCAAATGTTGTATTGTATACGTTCAACATGAAATTCAGTGGAAATGAACAATGCAATGTCTAACATGCACCAATTGCCAAGATCAGGCATTTCGTGAAGAGTTTGAGTTTATGGCTAGTCTGTATAAAAGCTCTGAACAAGGGAGTTAATGACTTAATTTTCTTAATGAATTTGATATAGCTTTTCATAACTTCAGTATGAAAGATAGCATATTTTATTATAGCCTTCATATACATTCTTTGTTGCATGATTAGGTCAATTCTATGGGTTTGATTTAGAAAATATTAGCATGCATAAAGTTCTTTACAGCAAGTTTTAGATCCGTTATATGCATCTTCCCTTATTCTTTGAGCTTCATATTTGAAGAAGGGGATGGAGCAATTAAATGAAGGATCCAAGCAGTGAAACTTAATCTTCAGTTTTATTGGAGTCATATGTGTGAGAGATATCAAAGTGGGTCTTTCATTATCTGATCTACATGATGGAATATGGTTTATATATTTGATAAATGACTATAATCTGTTCACTTCTGTTGGTCGCAACATATCAAATCCATCTCCATACCAGAACAGTTTTCTTGAGTTTTACTAATCAAGTGTTGTTTCAAAACAGACATATTTCCACCAGCATAAGAAATGTTTCCAAAATATTCAACAAACAGAGCTGTTGCCAATTAGGAAGTTATTCATAAGTTTTTATAGGTCGGTGAATTTCCCTTATCTTCTTAAGACTCAACTCATTGAACCTTGTAATTTGAGCAAAGACTTCCATGGGCAAATAATTCGGTGTAATTTAAGCTTGTATAAGGTATTCAATAGATTGTAATCTAACTTCCTAAGTATTTTTGTTCTTTCTCATTACATTTCAACACTATACCGGGCTACAAACTGTAATTCACTAATTGCATAACCACTAAACAGAATGTGATGAATAGAACACACCTGAAAACCAGTTGTATTGTTCAAATATGGTCAACCCAAATTCATTCATTGCAAGATGATCGCCAGTAAAGAGCACCTTCCTAGTTTTGTCAAGTAAACACACTGATCCCTGTCGTTATAAATCATGCAATTTGGGCAATTAGAGTTAAAGCTGCAATATTAAGATTAAAGACAAAGGGGCGGAAATTAACAAAGGAGACAGTATCTTTAGCAACATGCCACCTCGATAATTTAGTAGATTACACATAAAAAAGTGACATCCAACTCCATCACAAAAAAATGTACTCACTTCTGAGTGGCCTGGGGTGTGTATAAGTGTGACATCACTGCCAAAAGTCCATGGCCCAGTACCCTCTATCTTGATCTCCACATCAACTGTTGAATGACAAACCTGGGGATGTTGTACCATTAGAACTTTGTACCTAAAACTACTCCACTCTATGTGAAACATGGACTTGCTAGTGGATATTTGGGTGGGGAGAGTGATATGCTTCATAGTTATCTGACAAATAATCATAATTTTGGCATCCGCATCAAATGAAAAATTATAGGCAGCAAAAATCAAAAGTGTGATTAGCCAAAAGCATGCAGAGAGTTTCCTGTCTATCAGATCTAAGTCACATTTTGACCAGCTAAATCAAGGATAGTTTCATCCACTGGAACTCTGTGTGTGGTAATGAATCAAGAAAATCAATCCTGTTATATTCATTTAGGAATAAATTAATGAAAAATTACAGCACATCGCTCCTTTCACATAACAATAAATAAAAGAAGTGAAATCTGAGCCATAGTTTGTGGTCCTCTTACTGGACGTATCACTAATAGCTGCAAAATTTGACATGGCACCCATCTATTCATATGATATCCATCACCTAAATAACAAGTTTTTTCCACTTCATTCCACTACAATGTCTCTGGCTTGCCTATTCCTAGAGTCAAAATATTACAAATAAATCTGCAATAGCTAAATGATAAAACTATCCAATATGATTAATAAGCATATCTCAGGACCACCACCACTTTGACATCAAATTACTACGCAGATAAACCCAGTGATTTATACTTACTCTGCAATAAAATAGGTTTATTATATAGCAAACATTTGGAGAAGATATATAATCCATGATTGTCTCCAAACAGATGCCCACATGCGCACTCACAGAGGTCAATTCAAGACCAGATAAATCGAGTGAAATGATAAACCCTCCCAAGGATGGGAAATAGAATCAACTTAATCCTAGATTGACTCCATTACCCTAGACCAACTGAGACATCAAATAAATAGAGAATCAACTAGGTCCATACTAGAGAAACTCAGAGAGAGGGGAGTTCTGAAAGGACTCAAATCTTTTCCATGGGTGGTGGGCTTGAATCTATCATTACAGAGTTCAGAAAAACACTAATAACGTCAAAAAGTAATTCTTTTCATCTACCATTGTATACCAGATGGAACTCATGTACACAATAGTTATATTACAGATGAAGTTTTATAGACATAGACTATCACATTTCTAGATTTCCTGCCAAAAAAACAAAACCATGTGCATGTATCGATACACACACACACATTTCTGTAGACATGTATTATTCAAATTGCCTTGATCATTTAATTATCTTACATCTCCTGAATGAAGAATCCTAGCACAACCCAATTCCTTTGACCATATATTATGATCAGCAACATCATCCCTGAAAATGAGAATAGCAATTACTCTGGTATCACAAATGGTTAAATGAACGAATATGCACCATATTTGGCATACTTGTGGGTGAGAAACATGTAGCGGGCTCCACCCTTCTTCTTGATGTTGCTGGCCAGACTCTCTGTGTATCTAGGACTACAAATTAATATGAACGTGTAAATTCATGCCTGTCTCAGAGCTATTGTGAATGTAATTGGAAATGTTCTCTATCATCTGACTACCTATTTCTGGAAACAAATAAATATGAAGATCTAAAGATACCACAAGAAAATTCTAAAGTACCTGTCTATAATTATATTTCCTTCCGGTCGTGTAATAAAATAGGATGCTGCTCCATATGATTTTTCAGAATGGTAACCACAATGGTATACACCCTGAAAGCATTTATTTAATCATAAATAGAAAGCTGAGCTCATCCAGCCTATGCATATCAAAGTTAAAAGCATCTTAATAATGATGGAAATTGGAAAATGATAAAAAAAAATTGAAAAAAAAAAGGATTTTTGCACTGCTAGTTATTTTCAAATGCTAGGACACTTTGTATCAGTTATCCATCAAAGGTGTTTGATATCCATGTGTATAAGTGAAAGAAGTTGGGCTGTAGTGACTAAACTCCATGTAAGTAGACATGGACAAGTTCTCTTCGCCAAGCCAAAATCAAAATATTTTAAAATGCAGTCATTCATTGCACTTGTTTTGTCCATGTACAAGATGGTTTGTTGTAGCACCTTAATCGTCAATTAGTGTTCTCGGGCACATTTGAAAAGTTGGATGCAAAGTAGGCTTTCTAGTTCATATGGTCGTTTGGCTATGATTTTGAGATGAGCTGATTTGGCTGACAAGACTAAAGGGAAAACCTATGTAGGCAATGTGATGTCACTTATAAGCAGTTTTCAGCAAGCCAAAGATGAACATGGGATTTATTCATAACTTGTCACCATGGAACCCTTTTTTTTTTTTTCGTTTCTTTGGTTATTCTTTTGATGTTTAAAAAGGCCTTAGCAGGTAGACACAGTAGAAAAATACATCAATCATCCAAATAAGGCTGTAAAGGGAACTTCAGAACACCTATTCAAATTAGTATGGGTTTTGGTACATTTTTGCAGATTTAGATGGAAAGTTGACGAGAGGTACCAAATGTGACACAATTTCAAACATCGGGTCTCAAATATGGGTTTACTTGGGGTACCAAAATTGAAATTATCCCTTTGTTGTTACATAGTTAATGAGGCTTCAATTTATGATGCGCAATGGCTTAGTAATCCTCTACATTCTTGACAGCATAAAAGTATATTGCTTCCAAACTGTAATAGCTTGAAATTTTGCAACCTATCAAAACCATTTCTAACCATACATTAATATCACTAAACCACACATACATCAACACACAGGAGAAAACCAAATTAGTAACCCTGTGAACTGTGAAGTCAATGGAGATACCTGAATTTTCTGCTCATCAATTGGACTTGGAAAGGTTTTATGAATTTCTAAAATATCACGAGGGGGCTGCTCTGTTTGGATTGAGTATGTTGGACATGCTATTAATGCCTTCAAAGAGATCACACATAGTTAATAACATGAAATCATGCATGATATAGTTGCTCAATCAAATCCAACGATGATAATCAAGTACATCTAACTAACAGAGAAATGCCAAATACTCTTTCATATTGCTTTAGAGTGTACCTTAATCACTAAATATCTCTGTATAAGGTGAGTCATCAAGTCAACTATCCA
This sequence comes from Scutellaria galericulata, assembly GCA_946896805.1. Lineage (NCBI taxonomy): Eukaryota > Viridiplantae > Streptophyta > Magnoliopsida > Lamiales > Lamiaceae > Scutellaria > Scutellaria galericulata. Next base: position 22,241,427 of record OX335784.1, on the reverse strand, counting down.
ACCTGAATATTACCTCGACTTAGATGGCCAAGCTACCTCTCCATTTTTTAACCAACAAGTTTGAGAAGAATGCTTTAAGAACTGAGGTGCCATAGGAAAGGGAACATTAACAAACACATTTTACTTGGTCCTCATCCTTGCTTCAATACACTTTACACATGTTTGGCCTTTCCTTTTGAAGGACTCAGTCTAGTTTTTTCCAAATTCATTAGAGAGCTTAATTCTGTTTTGTACGTTTCCTACTAATCTGACTAATAAGAAATGTTCATGAATATTTTTTGTTGGACACTAAAATCCTAATGAAAAGTATTGACTACCATACATAAAACAAAATGAGAGACAAAGAGTGTCATGCATAAGACTCCATCTGGCTATCATTCATATTTGTAACACTGCTATTTAAGCATTTAAGAGTAGACTCACTTCTCCATATTGTTTACGGGTGCACCGTTGTAGCTAAATTACACTTCAATAAGCTCTGTAGGTTCTAAGTTTAAACACCTAAGAGATATATACTTGAGAACTTTCTTGACAGGCATCAGACAGAAAGGTACCTGAAGAGCTCTTGTTCGCTCTTCATCGCATGTGGGCTGTTTATATACTGCAGACTTCCTATCCTGTCGATTGAATATTTCCTGAGGGAAAAATTGCTACATTGTCACTGATAAAACGAAGTGTGTACTCAATAAAAGGAAAATCATATCATGTATCCTTTGCACCAGTTAATGATTTTAAAATGCAAGGATTTCAATCTTCTAAACACTTTTCTACTGATTTTTCTGCTATGTTGAAGATTTTTTGTCCTATTAACGTACAACTGGATCCTATAAGTTTTTAATAGTATAATAAGACTTAAAATGTCTTCTTTCTCCATTTACTCACTATTTAATATTTCCCCCAATTATGTCTGCTCAAGATGACTGCAGAAATAAATCCAAATCAAATTAAATGTAAGCCAATAGATAAATAGTTAAACAAAAACAAGTATTGGTTAATAATATATTTTCATATTTTCTCTGGCGCAGCATTTAAACATCCTAACTAGGACTAGGAGAATAAAATCACCTAAAACACAACCTTGCACCAGAGTTCATCGTCAGAGGAACACATACAGATAATCTAATCATGACACAAAAAGTGAGAAGTTTTGTGTGTAGAAAAATAAGAGTTAATGATGGTGACCTATGAGGAATTCCACTAAGCTAATATACAACCTCTCCAGGGCATGGTACCTACTCACTTCTTCAATACAAACAGAATTTTCAGACATAATGAAAGATTTTATGAAGGTCTTGCTGAGAGTTGATACGGACTCCCTGTGTTTATAAACATTCAGAAATAATTAGACATAGACATCACTGTTGCATCTATTCTCTTATTGTTTGACAAACTCAATGACATGTATCTTCAAGTTCACCATCTCACAAGTGTAAAGCTGAAAGTATCATCAAAATACCGGAGCCATCCAACGACAGGTGTCGCAATCTATGCATGTGTTATCTGCAAGCAACATCACATTCGATTCAGCATTAATCTAAGCTTAAATGGTCAGATAGAAGCCAAAAAAAAAAAAAGTAAGCCGCCACCATATATACATGAAACTGGAACATGTATATTTGTCATTCCAAGTTAAGATTGTAAAACAGAGATTAAATAAACATAAGTTGATCCTGAAGAAGAAAATAGCTCCAATTTATTTATAAATTTTCTTCCAATAAAATGATAATCATATGACTAGTACCAATAAACCGTCATCCAAAATATGCATCTATAAATTATAACTACGAATCAGAAGATAAACAATAAATTACAAAGTGAAACAAAAAATAATATTCATAAGAGAAGCAAATGAAATGGGGATACAATTATAAAAGCGTACCCACAAAGAAGTCGCCGTCGACATTCTGTGGACGTCTAATTCTCCTGCTCTTCGAATAAGTGTTGGACGAGGCTTTGATACAGAAAATCGAAGACGTCAGTCCCGCCGCCGTCGCCGCCGCCGCCATTTTTACAAAAGAAAAGAGTAAGCTGGACTAGCTTGTCAATGTAACCGTTGTACTCATTACATTTGTAGCAGGAATTTCCCATCCCATTTATCAAAAATCTACGACCATGAAACCACGCGTATTCTTTTTTATGATGTCATATATTGCGTTTTATCCTTTTATATTTCTTTTATCTATAGTAATTATTACTAAAAAATTAATTTTTCATGTAAAACATAACATTTCATATGCATGTTGGTATAGCGTTGACACAAACATAAAAAAATTGAGTATTTATTGGTCTAAAATAAAATTAATGTTGGTGAACACTAATATGACCACAGTTAAAAATTCAATATCTATCTACAATATATATATATATACGGATCCGGCTATCCGCACCCCATGAAGTACTAAACACACCCAATTTTTTTTGTTTTAAAAATTTTAAAAAATAACAAAATTACAATTTTACCCTTATGCAAAGAAGTGTGTTCGATTGGTGGTCGAACGGGTCCCAGATTTGTTTTTTTTTTCTTTCTTTTTACACGATTTCACACGATTATTGTATAGTTTGTTAACTTATTGAATGGTTTTTCATACATTATCCCCTTACAAATTCAAAGTTTAAGGAAAGAGAAAAAAAAATTTGAAGAAGAGAGAAGAAGCAGACGGGCTAGACTGAGAAAGAAATTTGATTTTTTTTTAGTTTTTTTTATTCATAAGGGTAAAATTGTAATTTTACTATTTTTTTGAAAATTTTAAATCATTTTTTTTAAATGGAGTGTGTTTATAAATTTGTGGGTAGCGGGACCATATATATATATATATATATATATATATATTTGACGTGAAAGTAAAATAGGAAATCATATGAATTATATCAAAAAACAATTATTGAAATTTAAAGAAGTGATGTTAGAAAAATAATTTACATTCCTAATGTTGTGATAATCTATACTGTCAATGTTAATTATATATAGATAGAGTAAAAATGATTAAGAATTATTTTTCATATAATGACACTTCTTATAGATTATAAATATAAATAGATTATAGATAAGTTATAGAGTATAGATATTAGAGATTATATATGTAAAGATCTACATATACTTTAACTTTATTGCAAATAAAAAAAAAACTATTTTAATTCAATTTTACCAATACAATATAAATGTCTAATTATAAATAAAAAAATAAAAAAAAGCAATAACTTTTTTTTTTTTCAATTTTTAATTGCAAGTCAAAATGGTGATACAGCATGAATTGTATTGTATAGGCAGCCTGTTGCTCGCAAAACCTCCCCAAACCCCAAATTCCCCCCCTCTGCTTTTTACTGCCCTTTTGCATTTATGCTCCTTTTCATCAGAAAGAAGAAATATAATGATCGATGGTGACGATGATGATGCACCAGCATCAGAATCACGGCAATCCTCCGCCTATTAGACCCCCCCACAACCACCGTCTTCTGTCGCCGTCGCCGTCGCCTACTTCCCTCTCTCTAGACGCTCCCTGTAGAATTCGACTTTCCGACATTTTGCCCTTCGATGGTGCCCCCGTGGGTCCCTACACAAGGGCCGTTGATGCCTTGTCCACCTCCCTCATGCGCCACAACGCCGCCGTCATTGAGCTGAACTCCGACGATGCTGCCTTGCTCCGCTGCGCCCTGGAGTCCGCTCGCCTATACTTTCGAACTAGGAAGGGCGGCCGAGGGGTTTATACCTATAGGGCTGGGAGGTGATTTCTGTTTTTTTTTTTTCTCCCTTTTTTCTGCTTTCACTTTTCTTGGTGAAATTGTCTGTTGTCATGATATTGATGAATTTAAGAAGGAAACAGGAGTTATGGAACCAAAGAGTTGGGTTGTGTTAATTCTTGGGGATTAAATGTTATGCTTAAGTTTATAATTTACTACCTAGGAGCGAGGTGATTGGAATTTGGAGCTACTCTGGACTCTGGAGTGATTTATATATTTATGTTGGAGTTAGTCTTCATTTTATGTGTTAAAACCATGAGGCCTTCGTTAGCTGCCTTGAAGAGGTTTTTAAATATTAAGTACTGAAATGTAAATTAGAATCGGTTGTAAACCTCCTCCTCTATCTTGTATTCTTAATTTTAATCCTCATGCTTTTGTACTCAAATATTGTATTCAAAAGGGTTGAGTTTCAGATTACACCGGCTCAATGATTTGATGCTACCAATGACGGTGTTAGAGCCAATAGTTCTCCATTTGTTAATCTAATCCTGAGAAAAATTACATTTTTATTTTTTGCATTAGCTGATGATTTTCATTTCAAATCAAGCTGTCTGTTTAAAAGTTTCTCACTGTTGATTTCCTTCTATGTCAGAACCATCGACAAATACTTCCTATTTTTTTGCAATTTGACACATTGATGTACCAATTTCATGCAGGCCTTTGGAAGATGTAGATTCATCCCCTCCATGCATGGCTGACATATTCAGATGCATGGGTAAGGCTGCTCGTGCTGTTTTATGTGCTATAGCTAGACATCTTCGTCTGCGAAGCGAGTAAGAATAGCGAATGCCTTTTTTTAATTTCCTTTTATTGTTACTTAGTAGTGACATCTTGTAACATTTCATTTTAAGCAGTGTCTTCAATCACTTACTTGATGATAGTCCATTGCCTGCTAATGAGGCATCTTCATCAGTTCTTGTTGCCACATTCTCCCAGATATCCTCGCAACAAGGAAAAGGTGCAATTGTAGGAGGGAAGATTGCATCAAGTTGTGAAGCAGAGAAGGGTCTATTGGTGTTGATATCCTCAGATATTCCTGGTCTTCAGGTATGATTCTCATTATCCTTGTAATGATCTGATTTGAGTATTTATTTATTTCTTCAACTTGAATATTCTTGTTATATTTTTCAATATCTTATTTGGGTCAATGTATTTGGCCTATTGATCTAGAATCTTATCATACATGCAACTTAAATATTCCTCCTGTATGAGTTCTTCATTCTGCCAACCATAGGTTTGTGACCCCAATGGCCGTTGGTACCAAGCAGATGGCAGCTTGGCTCCTGGGGACCTTTTACTGCTTACGGGGAAGGCTCTCAGCCACGCCACTGCAGGACTTCGATCTGCTGCTTCTTATCGAGCCATGCCTGATAATCTTCTCATCCCTGCAAGTAGTGGGAGGTATATAATTTGGGAGATGTTTTGCTCATCACATGTGATTATCTTTGGCTAGAGGCTGACTTTGTTCATCCAGGACATCACTGGCGTTTAAGCTCATGCCACAAGGCAATGCGATATTGGACTGTACTCCGATTGCCGCAGCTGGGCATGTAATTCCCCAAAGCTATGTGCCAATATCTGTAAGCCAGTTTATGGATGACCTTTCTGCTGAGGAAGATGTGTTGTGTAATCATACTGATTATGTAAGCACTTCTATGGGGATTCTTTAAAGCTACTTATTTTTGAGTAAAAAATGACTAGTTCAAATACCACTTTATGGCAGATTTAATCACATCCTGGGCCCAAAATATCTGTTCTTGTCAAAGTTTAAACACATATTGGCTTGATTTCTAACGTTGTAAAATTCGTATTGTTATTATTGTTTTTAATTAACTTGAACATCCCAAGCTGATATACAATACAATACAATATATTTTTCTTAGCTCTTATTCTCAATCAATGGTTTCTTTATATGGTATATTACATGAAATGGTAAAAGAGTACTTTCTGTGAGATATTATGTGCTCTATTCCATGTTTGCCAATTTTGAAGTTCGTGACATTTTTCCACTTCACATTGATTTGTCATGGGCCAACTTGGGATGGGTTGGCTTTTCTTTCAATTACCAGTATATTGATTTCTCTTGCAATTTATAGAAGGCAACGTAATTTGAGCATAGCACACGATGACGTCTCTTTGTGAAACTGGATTAACAGGTACCTGCAGATAATTTGAATAGGGAACTATCATTGAGAAGTGTTCTGTCGGATCCCTTAACGTAAGTTAAACAAGCTTTGAGTTGATACGTTTATGTTCTTTACATCTCTGGAGTTTATATTTGGTTCTTTACATGTCTTGGACTTTTATGTACTTTTATGTTCTTTACATGTCTGTAATTCTGTCTCTAACTCATCAGCATCTGCTTCTTATTTGGTTTTCCAATACTGAGTTGAAAAGTTTGTGGTGTATACTAAATGGATGAGATAAGGAAATATATTCTTGTGACTTTGCTGGCCATTTTTAGTTGCAGTAGAATGCTCAGCAAAGTTCAATTTTAATTATTTTTCTTACCAAGCTACTTTTTTATTGTAATCTTCTTGAAATTTTTAGTGATTTGTAGGACAGAATTTCCTTGAGAGTCAATTAGCTGGTACACCATCTGCTTCGCAGGATCTTAAATTGTAGGCCATTTGAGTGGGATGTTAAATAAAATATGATGATCCGATGGATGGTTGGAATAAATTAAAGTGCTTTGTTCCATAACCTTCCAAAGAAGGGAGAAGAGGAAACAATAATAGGCTAATTTTTGGTTTCTGCTTGCTTCGAGTTGCTAAAAATCCATGATAGTGTCTTTATCAAGGAAAAATCCGAAACTCATGTTCGTTTTTTATTTAGGAAACCAAATAATTATCTTTTTATCAAATAGGATAGTGGTCGTTGTTTAATGGAGACATTTCTGATAGGTTTGTTTTGACATGGTGTCCAGTAATCTTTCTCCATGCATTATTGTTTTTAGAATAGTTTAAAAAAAGTCGCAAAAAGCGCATGCTTAAATGTGATGTGCCTGTGGAACAAGCTTAGTGCCATGTATCTAAAACTAGACGCATGCCCTTGTACTAATGAGAAAGTCAATTCAAATTGTACACGGACTTAATTTTCTTCTCCGGAAATACTCGTATTTACAATAATTGTAAGTCTTTTTGGTTAGTCATGCCTTATTATTTACTTACCTTAAAGTGCTGTTTGTTTTCCTGCCTCTCTAGCTATTTGTCGTAAAGTTCCCTGCTTTAGGATTTTTTCAGGTTTCTGTATATTTAGGATTTTTTGCCAATGCGAGACTGGTAACATCTAGATGTATAGTAAAAGTGAACTTGTATGGAAATAAAGTAGGATTAAAACACTTGAATAATTAACATAAAACCTTCGGGCCAATCTCTCTGGAGGTTCCTGCTTGGTTGACATTTACAACAATATCTATTTTTAAGTAACAAGATGCAAGCTGTGTTACATTTTTGGCCAACTGCAGCTATGGATCAAGTAGCAATCCCTAAATATAAGTACATTTCTTTCAACCCAATTACACCCAAGCCCCAAATTAACTGATTTCCACAAAATCTTATTTTCTTTGCTCCCGGAGGCTCTGCTAACTGCCAAAGAAAGATTGACTTTTGTTGATACCTTTAAGATTTTAATTACTCGAGTTCACTTTCTATATGTTAAACTAAGTTTTGCTTTTATCTTTAAATTTTTCGTTTAGGCTTTTATAATTCTTTAGAATTATTGAGTCTGTTGATATGTGATACATATATGCACTTATGCCTCTTACTTCAATTAGGCACTGACAGCCTTCCTGCTTGCACCTAAGCTCTAAAGCAAGCCAAGCACTTTGGTGCAACTTGGGCTTAACAACCTTAGTTTGTATATCTTCACTGAAATGGTTGGCCATCTTATGCTATTCAGCGTATCTTTTTCTGAACAATAATCTGACCCATTGATTCTGTAGATACATTTCATGCTGTGCTAAAAATTCACCAGTTTATCATATGCATTTAAGTGTGTATATTTTGATTTTGTCATGGTAAATCTGTATCCTAAATTTTCCATTTGAATTTGAGAATTTTCCAGTGGTGCATTCCTTGAGGATGCTATGCTAGTTTCTTGTGGGCATTCATTTGGTGGCCTTATGCTGAGAAAGGTCATTGAAACAGTAAGTGGAGCCAATGCTTGATCTTTGGATATCGTCACTTTTTATCTCTCTTACTTATGTTCTTAAGTTATGTTCATGACCTAAATCAAACCAAGCATAAATAGGAAATGTTCTATCACATGTGGTTGAAGTGGTTTCTGTTGTATCTCTTGGTTGAAATTATATTGAACAGCCATTTATCTTCTTAACAGTAGGTAGCTAAGTACCCTTGCAAGGCTGCGCCTTACATGTAACTGAAGTTTTTAGGCATCTCTGTGAAATGGAATATCTTTCTAGTTTTAAGAGCAGCAGGGCTGGCAGTCTTTATTACAATATTACTGCATTTGAAAAGGTCTTATGAAAAAGCAACTGCTTTTCATTTACTTTGTGGTGGGCTCTAATTCAACCTAACACCCTAATGCATGTTTGGAACCAAACCATCAGGATGATAAAGATCTAATTACAGAGGTTTCCTAGTAACTGTTGTTTCCTCTAGGTTCTCTGACCTAAGTCGTTGTCTAAAGAGACGAGGCTGAGAACAATGCTTCTCTCTATGTGAAGATATACTTTAATTTCTTCAAAAAAAAAAAATAGCAAATGTCACACAAACTTTTCATGCATTCGTAGTCTTGAAATTTGCTCTTTATGATCTTAGCATGCTACATTGAGTATGATGACAGAAATCCCGAAGACTGCCATCAAACAACTAGTTACCTCTCTTTGTGCTAGTGGTTATTCCATTTCTGTAGAACAAACCAAAGGAAAGGCTTGACAACCCATGCAGTTGTTTCTTTGTTAAAAAGTTCCATATTGACTTTGCAGTGCACCTTCTACTAGGAATCTTGTAAAATGAAATGACATTGAGATATGTTATTTTTCTGAGGGACATTTCTGGTGCAATTGGAAGTCTACAGAGACATATTTAGTCTGTATCATGTCGTTTATTGAAGAGAAACCTAGAAAAAACCTTGAGTTGGGGCCAATGTTTTGCTCAACCTGGGGTATTCATTAGCTTCATTGGTACAGAACATTATTAGTTTCGAAATTTGATAAAAATAACTGTTTGCCAAAAACTATACAACACATATCCCATAGTATACTAGGACTTAGATACAATTAATACTTGCAATTAAACTCATCTGGATTATGACAAAAATCTGTATCACTTTTGCTAAGAGCCTAGCATCTGAAACTGGCATTATATCATTATCAAGATATAGGAGAACATGACTTTTTGCTCATTTGATTTTTTAAATACATTTGTGGAAAGGTTACTGGGCACCTGTTGATCATAGCAACATAGATTCTCTATTTGTTTCATCGCTTAATAACTACCAGAAATATTTCCATAAACAAATCCTTTACAAGAGGTCATGAAAAACATTTGTGGATTGCAAGATGCTGTTATTTTCTCTACAATGCGTTTTTGATGCTTAAGGTGCTTAGAAGGGCCTAATCATACTGTAATTTTTGAGGCATGACCTATTACACCAATAAGCTCATTTTGTTTCTGATTATATGCTCAATTCTTTCCAGTAATTTTTAATGAAAACAGCACAATCAAAAAATATTTCACCTGTGATTGTTAGATTTTATTGTGACAGTCATTATTTGTGCAATTACAGTCAAAATGCACGATCTGCAATGCAGAAATTGAGGCTGGGTCTTTGATCCCCAATCATGGTAATGTCTGGTCATTCATGATGCTCTCCCCCCCCCCCCCCCCCCCTCACACACAACCTTCTCTACCTTTGGTCCGTCTATGTCCTTTATTGCGTGTGATGGTCATTTTCTACTGATATACATACAGCTTTGAGAGCTGCAGCTCAAGCAGTCAAGCAGGAGGATGATCGCAGACTATTTCATAATGCAGCTCAACGGAAACGCAGGAAGGAAGCAAGTGAGCACAGGGTAAACATTTTATTTGCTTATTCTGCTTAGAACAACTTGGTCTATGCACAAATGCTGAAAACTACCGTCACACAAATGAATATAACCCAATTAAACTTCAATTATGCAAGTTTGTTATATGATATCACAGTGCTAATGTGCATGGATCTGTGTTGTTAACTTGTTATAAGATTTATTATGTTAAACCTCTTGCTTTTTATATTTATGTCATCATGAGCTTTGTGTTTAACTTTCCAAATAATTGTTTTTAATTAGGTTTTATAAAGTATCACATTCGCTTCTATTTTGTAGATTCTACTACTCAATCTTGTGTTTGCTGGCTATCGCTTTTTAATTGTTTATTATTAAGTTTTCTATTAAAATTATTAACCTATTTTGAATCATGAGGTTCTCTCAAGGAATTACTTTACAATCTTCACATTATTTTAATTGTTTTTCCATTAAGAAGAATCAGTTTGTGACTTATTAATTCTATGTTTGTAGTCAACTCGTCAACTCTCTCTCTCTCATGCAGCCCGAGGTTGTAACTCCCATATACAATATATCATAATCTTCATTACTTTATCTGACATGCCCAATAAGATCTCCACCTATGATAATTCTCATTTAGAGGGATTGTTTGAACTAAAGTTTCTAGGTCTTCCAACAATTAGTTTTAGTAGACTCATCTAGTCCTATTTGGGGCACATTTACACTATTTATAGGTTTATCCTACTACATTTTTAAGATTATGATTCCATACCCTTTACCAAACTAGCTTTATAAACAATGAATCTATGACATTGACAATGCAGATCAAGCACGTTCTTAATTCTATCATTTTTGCTATACCAAAGTTTGTAACCACATGGTATCTGAAACTTTAACCTTTTTCCCTACCCATTTAATTTCTTCGAGACATAATATATATGTCAGGCCTTCACATTGTATTTACAAACTTTATAAGTTATAACTTGTCAAAGTTCTAACATTCCAACTACCAATTTGAAATGATGTTGTCTCTACTAGTAATGGTGTAAATACATAATTGACATTAAATTGACTGATTTTACACTTGTCATTTCATGAATAATTAGACTCCCATTAAATAAATAAATTCGATAAAATTTACCACAATAAACTTTGTCCCTAATAAAGTAATAAAAACATCCATGTTATTTTAGGTCATCTTTTTTTAGAAAACTATTGGCTCATTATTAATTTAGTCAATATTTTAGTATTCTATAAAGGTTTCACATGTAGGTTAAAAAGTAGATTATGCTATATTTTTACAATAATAGACAAAATATGTATGATTAGTAAAATTATTAAATAAATTTTATGTTCAACAATACTTGAAGAAACGCTTGGAGCAAACTATTATTCTCGAGGAAAAGTATACCATACATGGGACAGAAAAAAAAAACTGATACCTGCTAGTTTATCAGCCTCATGTGGCCTTTTTTAATGATTTAATGATTATATTCTCTAACAGTAGTTTCGATATAGTTTCCACCCTCTACGTATTTATTACTCTCATGACCTTTCTTGGTCTTTACCAAATGGTATTTTGGTTGGTAAACTGGCTACAATTAGGAGAGGGGTGATACAATAAACTCACTATTTATTTTTATTGGCACTCGTCTGCATTCTTAATGTCACCAATTCTTTTTGCTGGCAGCCGTAATTTTTGTCCACATTCTTAATGAGGAAGTTGGTAATATGGTATGCTCACACGATAGGTTTTCATAATTATGAAAGAATAAAGTTCGAGTTATTTTAATGGGAAGATGGTTAATTCTTTTGTGTCGGTGTCATGTTGACATATCTTTCAGATGCAACCTGCATCGTACAATTTTAATATTTTGCTTGATGAATCCAGGCTGATAACCAATGTAATGAATAGTTCATGTTGTTAAATGTGGACAACTTGTTTGTCGACTGTGGTTTGAGTAAGGGAGTGGAATCCATTTTTTGATACGAGTAGGTTTCCTTAGAAATTTCATTGAAGCATTCTTTTAGAATCTTGTCTGTATCACTAACCACGCCTACCCCAAAATCCACCAAAGAAGTTGGCAGAAGTATGTTTTCTTATTTAATGATCTTCTTTTGAACTTTTCAGGAGAACGGTGATATTACTCTAGAAAATGGGTCACTTAGAGGTGTGCAATATCCTTTCTCAGTAAATGAGAAGGTTGTTATCAAGGTAAACTATTCCCTATCTGCTTGTCACCAATGTAGTCTCACTTGCAAACATCTTACCGAACGTACCATGCAGGGTAACAGGCGGACACCTGATAAATTTGTAGGCAAGGAAGCGGTGATAACTTCACAATGTCTGAATGGCTGGTACATAATTCCATACATGAGATTAATTAATTCAGATTTAAAAGCCTGTGGATTTAATTTTTCGAGCATTCTGCAAGGAACTTTATGGATGCATAAAGTTTTGATGAATGTTTATGCTGATATGCTGCTGCCTTTCATGAAGGTATTTGCTTAAAATCATAGAAACCGGAGAAAATGTTCGGTTACAATACCGTTCCTTGAGAAAAATTCCAAGTCCCCATGATATAGAGGACAGAAGTGGATCTCAACCAGTTCAGAGTAGTGGCTAATAGGCCAGCCGTTAATTTTGTGGTAAGCTGCATATGATACATAGTAATTATTTCATTCAATGCTTTAGCATAGAGTTAGGGATAGGAAATGGGAGTAGAAGTCTTGTAGTGTTGAGTAGTTCCTTTAATCATCTTTCCATTTCTTTTCTAAAGAGGAAGATGGTTACTAGAAAAACTCCACCTTCTTAGTGGTAAACTGATCACAAGAATGAACATTGGTGCCTGAGATTTGTGATAGCATATCATTTATATTTCAGATATAAATGAAAACATTCCTTTCCGATCTTCTCAATTAGGGTCTTTGATGAAAATATAGGTGCTTTTTTATGGTTTATGATAATGCTATTTGAAGTTGCATCCAAAAATTTACAAGAAAATTACAATCTCGACATGAGAAAATGCATACTCATGTAGAGGGGAACTAGATTCTGTTTTCAGAAAACCAAAGTAACAAACAAATCAAAGCAACAAGATGTGTAAAAAACATTGGTTAACACAATCTGGGAAGGGGTCTATTATGTTGAGGGGCAAGCTTTACCATTCTTGCCATTTGTCCCTTCATTTCTCTGCACACATTCTCCAGTTCCACCACTCTCCACTGCATTTTCTCTAGGTTCACTCTCATCACTTCCTTGTCTTCATTTGAGCTTTCCGTCACCAGATTGTTACTATCTTCGTCGTTTTTGTACAGTACCAACTGGTAATCATTGCTGTTAGTGATGCACTTATTGTTGCTTGAATCATCATAATCATTGGTCACAAACTCAGAATTTTCCACATTGGAATGCTGAGAAGAGAGTGCTTGAATCGCGATTCTTGGAGGTATTCTGGGGTTCTTTGCCAGGTCTTTGCAGGCTTCTAGACTTAGCTTCTGGTAGTTGAGGCATCTACACAGTCTTGATCTCTCTTCTAGTGAAAGAGATGGATGCGACTGCAATGGATGGAGATCACATTTCAAGATGGCTCGTTAATTATCGAAATACGAGATGTAATATTAAAATCGAAATAGAAAATGGTTAAAGGTGGTATGAGCAAGCACAAGTTGCACATTCAATCCATGTTTCGTAATCAAAACAAACATCCAACAAATATAGGAATATGACTTCATTGTCTTCATTCCTGGAAAACCTACCCTTCACGACAGGTTGATTATTCAATCATACAAGTATAAATGCTATATGTATATATTGAATCCACCATTTAAAATTAAAAAAAAAAAAAAAAACTATTTTGGCATATATCATGTTTGTTTATGATGTCATTATTGCTAATATGACATGTGTGGATAAAGTAAATCATGAAATAAAATGAAAATGCCCATACATGAGCTTGCAATGAGAAGTGAGAGTGGTGTCTACATGATCAGTTAATTGTTCCAACAATAATCCAGTCAAGTGTGCAATTTTTAATTAGAGCAAGACAAAGTTGAGGTTGAGTGATGGAATATTATGCCTCCTGTTTTGTGTAGATAATGACAATTAACATCTGTCTTAATAGGTGTAGGATTCAGAGGCACGTACTGTACTATAATCACTACACACAAGAAGACAGGACAAATATAGTGCATCAATATACATGCAAATTGCATCCTGGCAGAGAATATTTAGCATTACTTTAGGCTTAATCACTTTTCAACTTGGTAATTTTCTCTACTTAATCAAACCTTAATCCCTCATTATTATTAGGTTTTGAAAACACCTTTTGAGTTTTAATAAATGAGCTAAGAAAGATTGATTTTGGGAAAAACTCAAACCATTCATTTGAAGTCAAAAAAGAGGACTCTAAACTTGTCTTCTTTATCAATCTCATGCATTTGTTTTTTTCCCCCCACCATACCCTAATTTAAAAATAAAAAAACCCACACCATAAAAGCATTATAGGGATAAGAAAAATAGATGATAATGACCTGAAGATAGATGTCAATTGCTCTATATACTTGATCAAAAGAACCCCTTGCACAATCTGGCAAACTCTCAGCAACACCAAGAAACTTAGTGATCTTGAGATTAGGATCAGGTCCAATCTCTCCCAAATACATATCAATCAATTCCCCAACTTTCATCACCTTCTCCAAACACATCTTATGCTCATAGCAATGCACAAACAATCTGATCAATCTCACCACAAATTTGACATCATACACCCCTCCATTGCCCCCTCCTGAGACCAACAAGTCGTCTAGCTTTGCCTGATCGAGCACCCCTCCGATTAGCCTCTCCAACGCCGCCCGGCTCTCCCGGCTTATCCCGAAACCCGAAACAATCCTAAGCACCCAAAACAGCCCTCTGCAAGAAAATGCAGTTTTCCCCATCAAAACCACCCCATGAACTGCTGTATCTGCTAAGCCCCCATAGTCTGTTGACACGTGCTTTACACCACCATTCGAATGGAGGGCAGTTTTGAGATAATGCAAGAGAAATCTTGTGAGGACTAAGTTGTTGTTGTCACTTCCATAAGAGCCCAATGCTTTGAGGAACTGCTCTATGATTCTTGGGCTCAAGACTGTCAAATCTTGAAACCACCAAGCATAGGGCTTTCTGACATTGCAGAGTGGTGAGCTTAGACTGCGAGAGAGGGTTTCGGGGGAGGAGGAGGAGGAGGAGGAGGAGAGAGAGAGGAAGTTGACATCG
Source organism: Scutellaria galericulata (assembly GCA_946896805.1). Lineage (NCBI taxonomy): Eukaryota > Viridiplantae > Streptophyta > Magnoliopsida > Lamiales > Lamiaceae > Scutellaria > Scutellaria galericulata. Next base: position 22,226,425 of record OX335784.1, on the reverse strand, counting down.
GAATTCTGAGCAATCTTTGCAAGAAGAGAGCAGAGGAGCTTCTGAATGAGGCCACAAGAATCAGCATAGGAGAAGAAGGGGTCACAGGTCTTGAGGCTGGTGAGGATTTCATTCCATGACCAGTAGAAAATCCCATCAAGAAACTCCTCTGTTTGGTGCAAAAGATTGAATCTTGAGGCCTTCTCAGACATGCCCAGAAAGAGTGCGCAGCAGTGGAGGAGGGAGACATTGGAGACAGTGATGGGAATGCAGCCATTGTTGTAACAGAATCTTGAAACGAGCTCGAAGCCATCGGGCCCACCTGGGAAATCGTCGATGTGGATCCCTGAGTTTCGGATTTGGGTTCTGCGCTTTTCTTGCTTGATTATCTTGCGTAGTTTGCTTGAATATTTTGACAGGATTTTCTGCAGAAACAGTTGAAAGAGTTAATGATCAACAGAGAGAGAGAGAGATATGAATGATATTTTTTACCTCGGAGAGGAAGAAAGTGTGTTGGGCATTGATGTGAATTTGGAGATGGCACATTTCGGACATGGTGGGATGCTCTGCATTAAATGAAACTTAATATCTTCAAGTACTGAAAAAAGGATGTGTGAACTAGTTTGTGGTTTACATGTACATATTGATAGGGCTATCAATATATATATATATATATATATATATATATACATACAGTTATATATGTATGAGAGAGAGAGAGAGAGAGAGAGAGAGAGAGATTGAAACTTTCTGGTGTTTAGCATCACGAGCTAGTTAAGCAGAATCAGTGTGTATGGTATAAATATAGAAAGTATAAACTGAAGTTTGTATAGTGGTTAGTTGGCCCTACCACTTCTCTCTCTCTCTCTCTCTCTCTATATATATATATATATATATATATATATCTTTTTAAATAAAATTCCTCTCTCTCTCTCTCTCTCTCTCTCTCTCTCTCTCTCTCTCTCTCTATATATATATATATATATATATATCTTTTTAAATAAAATTCCCTCTTTAGATAGGGATGGATTTCTTGTCAATTTTGCTGTTTATTGTGCAAAACTTCTGTAGATCAAATTATTGAAACATATTCGAGTATTACTTATATTTATAATCTGCGCCCATCATTTTTACTAGAATTATTCAAGGCATAAAGTGGAAATAGCATTTAGAATGCAATTAGAATTTAGATGCCTCATATCAAGAAAAATAATTGTTGGAAATTGGTGTTAATATTAAAATGAGAGGGTGTTTATGAAAATATTTCTTTAAGAAAATCGAGTTCTATATTTATTTACATCCCAACATTCAAAACTGGAATTGATATCTTGAAGTATAATAATATTGAAATATGGAGAATGTGTGTGTAAGTGTGTGCTTGATTTTTCTTTTGAATTTTTATGTTTAAAAAACCTGATCTTTTTACTCACTGTTTTCAAATAGATAACATGAACTTACTATGTACATGAGAAATTGTTTAAGATTTCAATAGCAACTACTACGAGCTTGTTCTGAAAATAGTAGTAGTTTGTTCTGAAAATGGTTATTTGAAATTGTTGATATTTCTACTATTTATCATATATATTATTTCCAACTCTTTTGATGCACAACAATTTAATTATAATTCTTGACAAAAACATAGAAAGAGAAGAAAAAAATGGAACTCTTATGTATATTGGTAATTTATGATATATGTATGAAAGAGTGAGAATCTTGTGAAACCGTCTCATAAATATAATTTAACGAGACAAATAAATCAATAACTCTTAAAATATAGATTAATTTATGAAAATGATTTTGAATTGTGGATTCATATCACGAAATTATACCCATGGGATATATTGATATAAGATTTTATGATACATGAAATATAGAAACATAAACATACTATCTATTTCCTTGCATTAGAATAAAATTTCATGTTGGTCCAATGAATACAAAGAAAATGCTGAGAAATTTGTCTCACGTATGGCACAAATTCTGCAAGTCAAGTAGGGTGTAATTGCAATTTTCTTGTCACGTCCATCACAATTTAATTTAATTTATTTTTTTTAAAGGTATTTTTGTTCATTTGCTTTGTTTCTATGTGGAAAAGCAATTGCTCAACATGTGAAACTTAGGGGCCACCTATAGATTTCTTTTGGACTTTTTGTGTCCAATTTCCAACTTCATACTAAATAAATACTTCATTTATTCTTTGGATTACTAGTAATTTATTTTTATAAAAACTTTTGTGCACCTGGTGCACGGATCCAAGATCCGTGTACTCGAATCGACCTGACCCGCCATGCGTCCGTACGTGCCCGTATACGTTTCTAAGTCGCGGATAAAATCCGCCTAAACATGCTCCCAGATATCAAACATTTATGTTATGTTAACTATATATTTTAGTTATGTTAGACATACCTTTTGTAAAACTAGTTGTACCTTAGCATTTTTTTTAGACAGATATATTAACATTTCATTCCTTTTAGTTATAACAGTCACACATTTTAGTTATGTTAGATATACATTTTAATTATGTTAGTTGTACCTTTATATATTACATAAATGTATGATTATGTTGATACCTTTATGTAGTATTAGGCATACCTCTTTATGTAGTGTTAAGCATACCTTTATATTATGTTAATCATATCTTTTAGATTTTTACATGTACCTTAACATATTTTCAAACAATTATTAATATCTTTCATACATTTTAGTTATATTAATCATACTTTTTAATTATGTTAGTTGTATCTTTATATATTACATAAATGTATGTTTATGTTGATATAAATGTATAAATAATATCACATAAATGTATGAGTAAATAATATCACATAAATGTATGAGTAATATTACATAAATGTTAAATATCTACAACTTGTGTTGAAATTAGGGTTTATTGTGTCGAAATTAGGGTTTAGGGTTAAAGTATTACATAAATATATGATATTTGTATATAAATGTATGACTAATATAAAGGTATGACTAACATAGTATGAAGACCAATGAATTTTATTTTTAAAAGTTAAAATATTGCACTAAGAGTATGAAATTTGGATATAAGAGTATCACTAATATAACATAAATGTATGATTAATATAATATAAAGCTATGACTAACATAACATAAAAGTGAGGGTAAAAGAAAAAAAGCGGATCCGGGTCTGATTCGGCCCGACCGGACCCTAGTGCATGGATCTAATATTCATGCACCAGTTGCACAGGAGACTGACTCTTTATTTTTATATGATTAAATATAATTGTCATTTTCAATTTCTTTCAGTGGTCCGTGAGCGCCATAATAATTTATTTAAATATGAAAGTCCAATTTTATAAATACAATATAAAGAGTTTATAATAGAGAATCTTTAGAATGATTTTGACATTTTTTTTCGTTTATTCAATAGAACTTACAAGTATTTTAGTGATTTTATATCATATATGTAGTATATATATTCATAAAAATAAAATACAAAATTAAGACATTGTGAGCAAATAAATGTTTATTAATGCAGAAAAAAGGGTATCAAAGTAGATATATACTACTCCCTCTTATTCACAATAATTATTCTTTCAGAGGCTAAATCTTATTGCAAATTAATTTTCTTTTTTATTTTTAATTTTTGATAAAGTTTTAAAACGACAATCATTCTGAACCAGAGGGAATATATTTCGTCTTTTTTTAAAGGACATTAGCCATATTTCCAACACAGGCACACCCTTTTTAATTCACCATCAAACCTTCTCTTTCTTGCATATATTAGTGTCTGTCTTTGAAAAATCCAAGAATGTTGTTTTCATTTTAGACCCTCAATTATGAGGTGTTGATATTCAATATTAATCAATTAAAAATAATTCCTTTTAATTTCAAAATGACTTTTGCAAGTTAGGCACTTTGCTTCAATACCATCACAACTAATAAAATTACAGTCACATCGTAGATTTGTAGATGTTATATTCAGTAAAAAAAAAATTATATGTAGGATTTACTAGAGATCTGTTTTAATCAAATGTGGGTGTATAATGAATATCGACTTGGTTTAATCCAAACAGTATACCCTGACTTGATATGAATACAAACATATTAGAAAAAAAGAATATAAAAGAAAACAAAATAAGACCTAATTAAGACTTGTTTTTGTTAACACGTATGTAAAATTCTATACTAATAATAATTCAATCAGGTGTTCAATTATTCAATCTGTTGGTGGTTAGCAACTATAAATTATTGAATTAAATAAATTAAGCATAGAAAATATATAAAGTATGTCTATTTTCCTAGCTTACAACTTGCAAAGTTACAATAATTATTGATTATTGTAATTAGTGTCATAGTGTGTGGTTATCCCCACCCACACACCTGACATCACCTTCCAGGTTCCAGTAATTATTGATCAAGGAAAGACCAATAATACATATAGTTGATTTTTTTATATTATATTATAGTCTAGTAACAAATGTACATAATTTTTTGAAAATTCAATTTATCATTTTTGTTTCATTTCACAACCACGAATGGAAAGGGCGTTCATGATTGGCTGACGAACCAAACCAAACCAAACCGAAACCCAAGATTCAATTTGAATATAAACCGAACCCAACATTTCATATTTAATTTGTCTTCTCTGTATGTACAAAAATTTTTTAACATAACAATAACAAGTAGATAATATAATTCCATATTGTTTTAGTAAACTTGTAACCTTTTTTTTTTTTTTTTTTAAGAAACTTCATTAATTAAAGAAATCGGAAATACAACAATGTGGAAACACCCAATCCAAAAAGAAAAAGACTAGCTTAAGAACGAGAATACCTTGTTAAGCGATGAGCGATCTCGTTGGAATGTCTATATATAAAAGGAAAGGGGTGTGCTAAAGGCATCATCCTTTTTTCTAAGGATGGTGCCTTTAGCACACCCCTAAAAGAAATTTTGACATTTATCAAAGAAACTAACAAAACCGACACTACTAAATAATCATACCAAACTCTTATATATCATGCAGGGAAGAATTAACGGCATCCACAACTCCTTTAGCATCAAACTCAAAAAAAAAATAGAAATGGGTTTTGAGCTTATGACAGTTGGTTCAACACAGATATGCGCAAGTTTGTGCACAGAAAAGCTAAAACTCACTAAATATAAACACTTAACTGAGTTCCCAAATGTCATAATGTCACGCCCTGAATACAAAGCTTGTATTCATTTCCATTGTCTTCGTCTCATGTTCGTCCCATACATATCTATTTGTTGTCTCGTTCCTACATATCTCAACTCATAATGTACAAACAACTGCAGCTGAAAACCATACATTGGTCTTAGTTCCATCTTCACCACATCCTTTGTTATCTAACCTGCATTTGTGGTGAAGAAGCCTCTTGGAGAGCAAAGTTGGTGTCCTTCGAAGATTTTGAGATCCATATTTGATGTAGCAGTGAATCAAAGGGATCTCAGGAACTGCATTTAGTTTCGTTGGATCAGAATTTCGGCTTTGACCAAGATGTCTTTCCTAAACTTCCATAAAATCCAACGTTGTCAAAATCCTTGACACTGTTGTTTGAGGAGATTGGATAGTGAGCTTCAATTCAACCCAATAATTTAGAACACCAAGGAGAAAGAAGTCAAGCACACACAGGATTAAGTGTCAGGGAAATGTATGTAACAACAAGCATGTTATAATATAGGATACAATTAAATCCTCAAAATTCAGTATTTCTGACAAGGCAACCAATAAATTTCATGAGATCACTGCATCAGCAGACCAAGTATTTACGTACATCTCCGGCTACACAAGTTATAGCATGAGAACCATTTTGACTACATAAACATATCAGGCTAATCCAGTTACATACAAATAGAAAGCCATACGGGACCATGAACTCATGTAGCTAGTTCAATAACTGAGATCATGTGCATAACTATCCATTCAAACAGCTATCTAGCGGGATTTGGTATGTTTATGTATTTACAGATATCAAAGCAGGAAAACCAAGAAAAAATAATAAATGATCAGAAGTTATCTTGGCCATTACATTGTAGACACAAATAAGACACTCGTGCAACTTGAGAAGCTGTGAACAAAAAACTAAATACAAACTAGCCACCGGAGGAAATCAAAAGCACCATGAATAGCAACCATATAGAAATAAATAGAAAAAGAAAGTGACTGTACCTTTTCCATACTTCAAGCACAATAATGTCTTCTCTCTTGAGGTAAACAAGAATAAAAGAATTTGAAGTCACACTTTAAAGTCCAAGGCAGTGTCAAGAATGGATAAACCATGTGCAGGTCATAAAACAAGCTTCAGTCCAGAAATAAAGCTTCTAAATAGTCATCAACATAGGCTAAACATGGCCAATGATCAGTTCTAATCCGAACCAGAGTTGAAGAATCACGAAGCTCCATTCGGAAAAGCAAATGGAATCTTGGTGGAAGAAATATCAAAATGTGAAAATAACCAATATTATTCCTACCAGTTGCAATTGGAGCAACTCCATCGTCTTCATCACCAAAGTACTTGAGATAAAGGGGCCCTCCAGAACTTCTGGGCGAACAAACTACATCAAATGAAGATTCCGAAGTGGAATCCTTCCACAATACATCCTTGATCATACCCCCAGCTTTTACCAAATCAACAAGTGTGTCACCAATAACACCTACAACGAAAGGTGCGAGGTTCTGTTCAACAGCTTGAACCAACCTTGTCAGTGGAACTTCAAGAAGTTTTACAGATCGAGTCCCACTTACTGCGGCAACCCCTTTTCCTCCTTTCAAACTAAAGGTTTCTCTACCAGTGCTAGATGATGTTTCACAGGCCTCCCATAATGCATTGAATAGGTTCACATAATAGCTCAGTACATCATGTTCAGCAATGTCATCTGGAAGAATAGCTCTGAGAAACATATCCTCAATCCCCACAGAAATACTGTGAAGCTGTCCCTGGATTATCTGACCATTGTCTGCATTACTTTCAATGAAAACATCAACCAAACCAGGCATCGGTTCTCGTGGCTCCAGTTCTATACATACATGTGCTTTGAAGTTGTCTTCTTCTACATGACCATTCTCCACAGGAACAATAGCTAATGAATCAGTTTGGCTCAAAGGTTTGTTAATTTTAGGTGGTGAGCCAAGAAGGAAAGGAATTTGAAATGATGAAATAGGTCCGTAAGAAGCAGAAGAAGTGAATTTAAGAACAACAGCATACAATGCGGGAAGTTGGTCTGCTTCATTGAAGACATTAGCTGCTGCATTTACTTCACCTTCACCAATCAATAGCTCTGAATCAAATCTCAAACTACAGGTAATCTTAATCTTGAGCCCTGGCATGTGTCTATAATCAGGGATAGATGAAAAATGTCTTCTCAGTTGACCGACAATCTCAGAAATTTTTGCATCCATCACACGTAAAGGTCCTTTTTCTTGGCGAGGCATTTCACTTTCAGAGATAATATCGCCACTCATAGTTATGTCAGAGTCCTGTTCCTCACTTGCAGTTTCATTATCCCAGATGCCTTGAAAAAAACCAGGTTTGTCACGATTGATGCCAAAATTTTGCAGGGACAAGGACCATGACTGCTTTACCAATAAAGGCCTCATCCGTTCAATATGGATATAAGAAGTGATACTGCTAGGTCTCTTAAGGTCAGGTAATGATTGAGGAGACTGAAAACTAAAGAATGAGCCAGAATGAGAAGATGGAGATATCCCACTGTTAAGTATGTGTTTGAGCTTCTTTCCTGGTATACAGATGAGCATTCGCAGGTAAAATCTGCAATAAACCACCTTCAATGAGAAAATATTTCATAGTGCCAACATGATAAACAAAATAAAAAGACGTGCAAACCCGTTTCAAAATGTTTACAAGAGTAAAGCTTTAGCAATGTTAATCATATTTTAATATTCTTCATTAAATAAAGAGGTTTATAAATTGGAATATGCAGAAGGTGGTGTTGGGCTTGGGGGGGGGGGGATATGTGAGGTTTACCTTGCACTGTCTCGAACCTCCAAATCAGGAAAAAAGACGCAAGTGGATGCCAGAAGATGAGATAATCCAGTAAATAAGCTAGAGCTTTGATGGTGGACCAGCATTGTCCGACAAATGCCAAGAATTTTACTGCCATGATGCCAAGATCTCAACCCTGTGTCAGGACCGTGTTTCTCCACAAGAAAAATCGTGAATCTCAAGAGGAGGTTTAATAGCCCACTAGGTGAGACTTTATCATTTCCAGAAATTCTCTCAAATATCGGGAAGTAAGATCCCAGGCTGTAGTCTTCTTTGAGTTTCGGAAGCAGATGCTTATCTAGTGTTTCAAGAAGATGTTCTCCCAACCAGCGGTGTTTGTGGCATCCCAACAAGCGATCAATGGAAGTAACAACTACTGGAACCAATCCCTTGAATTCTGAAGTTGAGTCCACTAGCATCTTCTGCAGATTACAACGTAAACAGCGCTATATTGTGTCATTATGAAAAATGTAAACAAGTACCAATAGGAAAACTTTGGTCTATGCTTGCCAGTAGTACTAAAATATCAAAAATTTAGGCAAAAATGCGTGAAGATTATCTGTATCGGAGTGTTAACTTTTGTACACATTAAGCTAACATGCATTGATAGTAGTCAATTCTTCTACCCAAGTGAATGAAAACTATAAGTTTTAATTTATCGGACATGTTTTTATCCTTGTTCTTGTTACAATGTGTGGCAAGCAAAAGTACACGTAACAGGTCCAAAAGATTCTGAAACCACTTGAAGCACATTTGCAAATATCAATTTTCTAGTTTGAATATGCCAGTATGAACTAGATCTAAATTGCTCAATAACAGCATTCACTAACTTAGTCCTCTGACTCTTCTTTGAATGTTTTGATGATGTCAGAATGTAAGTTTTCTTTGGTTGGTTACATACTATTTATTTCCAAAACTTTCATACTAAGGCTAATATAAAGTTTAGGAGTTCTACATTCGAACTATAGTGAGAACTAAGGTCCTATTATTCAATTCTTATAGTTTTGCAGGAAAATGAAAAAATTCAGTTGCATAAAAACCTTGGACGGCTACTCAAAGCATGTCCTTTTTTTGGATAGTTTTTTATTTCTTTCATAATACATACTTCCTAAGTCCTGAATTCTGGGTGCAAAGCTACATGAGAATTGAAGACATACTGGTTCACTATCCTTAAAAGTAGGGGTACGCACTAGTAGTATCACATCATGACTTCAATTGAGTTTCTGTATCAGAATTCAACTTTAGGAAATGGAGTATTATTTTTTGGAATATCTCAGAACAAGAAAGGAGAGAGAAATTGGGACACAGAGGATACTATATTGAAATTTATGCTCTGTTTGTTTCCGAAACTGGGAGAACAATTTTTTTCTCCCAATTCACTAACTTATTTTTTCTCCCAGTTCATTTTTTCTCTCGATTGGCCACACGAACCAACTCCATCCAACTCTCTCTCTCTCTCTCTCTCTCACAATTAAATATGATATCCATCCATCTCATTCAATCTAATATAACAATACAACTACACCAATTCTTTCTAACATAATAATACAGCCACACTCACCTTTTCTAGTAAAATACTAAAACCACCACCCACTTTTTAAGACATGATTTGACATCTACAGTAAAGTTAAGCAAGAAGAGGGGAAAAGATAACCAAGCAGAAATCCCAACATTCAGAGCTTCCCAAAAATTATTAATATAGGACCTCAACATGCTTTTTAAGAAAACACCAAACTATCTTTGGTGTTGTTTTGAAGTGTTTTAAGAAATGTACAAAGGAAAAGAATGACACCTTTCTGGTTGAAATTTGGTTTTGTTTCTTAAATATCCATCTTGAGGAATAAAAACAATCATCCAGAATAACACCAAACATCACTTCCATTTCTAGATATACATGCAAATTAATGATTACATACTATTTTAAAACAACACAAAAACATACAAAAAAAGTGATTCCACTGAGACAACAAAAATATACTTGTTATACTAACATTAAACTTATTCATGTTCATCCACTAGACTATTAACTAAAAGGATTAGATGAATAAGTTCTTTACTTGAGCAGAAATGCTACTGATAAACCATTCATGCATATTTAACTTCATAAAGGTAGCTACACTTCCTCTGACCATGTCGATTGAGATATATTGTCCATTATGCACAGCATTTACCCACCCGAAAGAAGCAACTAATGCAATGTAAATTAGGTCAACATAAGGTGCATGGCATTCAGTTCGAAAGGGGCTAATTTAGTCTGCTAGCTACAGAAGCAACTAATGCAATGTAAATTAGGTCAAAATAAGGTGCATGGTATTCAGTTCAAAAGGGGCTAAGTTTAGTCTGCTAGCTACAGAATTTCAGTCTACACACGCGTCTAGGATATGACCTCCAAACTCCAAAATGATCAAAAAAATTGTACATCTGAAAAGGGGCTATGGAGTATTTGTAAGTAGATCACATATCTGGCACCATGTGTTCTAGGTCTCCTAGATCTCCTTACATATCCATATTTTAAGCATGGGAGTCTAGCATTGGAGAAAGCAGCAAAATAATTTGATTAATCTTAAGACCAACCGAAGTAAGATATAGTGTTCAATATATTGACGTAGAGAACTCCATGTTTATATAGACTCATTAAGTGGCTACACAAGACCTCATGATTTCATCACTAATATTGGTCAGGAACACTCGGGTCCAGGTTTCACTTTTCAGTACTCAAGGACAGCAATCACTGATCACCTGACTCACATGAAGACATTAACTATGATAATTTATAACTACGAATAAGTGAAGCACATAGAAAATTGTGGGTAACAGCAATGAACTGTCCTATTAAATTTGCAACTCAAAAGTAGAACCATATGCACAACCTTTCTTTGATATATACATGTGTAAAAGGGATTATTGCATTTGCATCATAGTGAAAAATCATAACTTGTACAAGCAATGGAGTCTAGTCCATTTATGGCATAGCTCTAGCATAAAGCTGGTTATGAAATTTTACAGGCATATATACATTACAAATATACAATTCCAAAATAATTAAGGCTTCCACTTTTCATTGTTTGAAATACTCCAAATAGTCCATGCAGAAACTATTCTATAATAATTTCTTTTCTCTATTACACATCAACTACATACCAAGAAATACACCAAAATGTGCAAAGGTTCTGAACTCATAATTCCATTACTAAAAGGCTGTCAACTGGTTATTGCTTCACAGCAGACATGTTAATAGTATCATGACCTCAGTTTTACCATTTTCAAAATGACTTAAACATATTAGATAATTGGCTAGCCCAGCCCTGAAAGCTAAATATATTGGATAAGGAAGTAAACGCTCTGATATAAAGATGGCAGCCTCTATATATACCTGTAAGGAGTAAAAGATGTTAGACTCAATAAGATCAGCAATGGAAGAAGTAGCACCATCAGAATGTGGTGATCCGCCAATCAGAAACTTATGGAAGGTGCGAAATGCCACGGTAGTTTCTGTGCTCCATGGAGGCAGCCATTTGAAAGCAGATACAGAAACAAGGCCTTCTTTGAGTAGCTTCACTTCATACACCTCCTCACCCACCTCAAAACTCTTCACAACTTTTGCATCTCCAGGATTAGAGACCAAACTTGAGCAATACGCGAGCAGGTCAAGCTTCAAGGCTTTCATGGCCAGCGAATCAAAAATGGTAGGGTAAAAGCGTAAGCTCATATCAACTATGCTTCTCTTTCTCATCACATCTTTTCCAACTATCAAAGCAAAGAAGCCCAAAATCCAGTGAAGTCCCAACAACCTAAAAGCCAAATGATGTTGGGTTCCTTTTGACAATAACAATAAGCGAGAAGATACTTCAAACTCTTGTCCATCAAAAGAATCCAAGAACTTCAAATACATTCCCAAATAAACATGGCAAAGCAATGGCTCGAATGTGTATAGCAGCCATGAGAATTGCACCCTCAACAAAGAACCCTGAAGCTCCAGTTCTTCAGCTAATGGAATTATAGCAACCATAAACTCCACCAATCCAAACGGAGTTAAATATTGAGGGCAATCTAGCAAAAATGCAACCACTCTCCTCAACTCTTTGTAATAATTCTCCTTATCCTTCCACACAAAATCAGCTCCAACACCATCAATCAAAAACTGTGGGACATTGAACGGGATCAAAGGGATCGTAGCATTACCAATAGACGCAATACTAGCCTCACTAGGCTTCAGCTTGACAATATTGAGTATGGTTGTGGATAATAACAGAACATACCATTGGGCAACGTGAGTGCGCTCGCTGTGGCACAAAGACCACACATGTGGAACGATTTCAGAGAGCAAACAGGGGAACGCCAGCTCCAATTGCCGCAAACACTCGCACGCCACGCCGCGCGAATGACGATCGACGCCATGATTGGGTCGATTGATAATAGTCAACAGCAGCTCAACGAGGCCAGAAAACGGGGAGCCGCTGCTCAATTCATCGTTTCCTGACAGCAAAGTGATGAAAATGGCGGTGGTGGAGATGAGGAATTGGTCCTTGAGAGCGAATGGATCATTGGGCGACTGAATGACGGAGCGGAGGGCGTCGAAGAGGCGGAGAAGAAAAGACGGCGGCGGCGGCGAATCGTCGAGGGAGTGGTGCTCGAGGAAAGTGAGGATTTGGAGTTTGAGATGGAGGGGGATGTCTTTGCGGAGGAGGAAGGAGAGAGAGAGGTCGAGTACAGGAGCGCCGCCGGTCCAGCGGTGGAGGCGAGCGGCGCCGCCGAGGTTATAGTCTTCTATTAGCGAATCCCATTCCGGTAGAGAGAGGGATTTCGGCGACGTTCCGGACATTGGTCTGTATCGTTAGCCGGAATTCATAATTCCTCTTTTCACTTTGATTTATGGACATGTTGAAGAAATATGGTGAAGGGGTGTGGTGAAATAGACCCCTTTTTTGCTTTGATTTTTATATTGATAATTGTTGTACTTTATTTTATTTTTTTCTCATTTTGTTGTTGTTTTTCCTCGTTTATTTGTTAATGTATTTTGAATTTTGAATGTAGAAAAAAAATCTAAATAGAAGTAAACTTAGCTAACAAAAAAGAGATTATATCTTCCAATCAATGTAGGTTGTTAAATAAAAAATAAAAAATTAAGAACGATTACTGAAGTGTGAGAACTTAGGGCAATTTTTTTATTTTCAGAGAGAGTAGATTCAGAATATTTTGTAACAAAACACTGGAATGTGTATTTTTCATATAAAATCACTTCTAAATACAAATACTACATACTCTTTTACTTTTTTTTAAGACGAAAACTCCCAAAACTCCAATAATGTTGTACATTTAAATATAGGAAATGTTTCAACAGATCCGAAAGGCGGATGTAATGAAAACTATCGATCTCTTCTCAAACTACATTCCGAAAGGCGGATGTAATGAAAACTATCAATCTCTTCTCAAGCTACATACTCTTTTACTAAAAGTCTTAATCTATTAAAAAAGAATTAAAGCAAATCAAAGTAATTGCAAACACCAATATAGGGGTTTGAAAGCATGTTTGTGATTTGTTTTTGGTTGGTTCTGCTATAGGAAAAGTGATTAAATTGGAGATATTTTTAAAGAATGTTGAGGGATGCTTCCAATATCCAATTAAATTTAGTTGGTTTTGCTACTATTCAAATAGAACTAGTTGTGTGCAAACATCCAAAATTGCTTATTCGAAGTCAAAAATCTTAGTGTTTTTTTTTATGCGTTGAATAGTGATTTAAGTAGATTTAATACATTCATTTTAAATTTGTCATTCCAAATATATCCATCCAAACACAACTTTAAGTTGCTCTTGGATTAGAATATATGAAATTAAATTTGAAATTTATAATACTCTCTCCAAACCAAAATAAATATTGTTTAACCAAAAAAAATTCTAAAATAAATGTCATCATTGGATTTCAAGATACATTTGTCTATATAATTCTACAAAAAAAAAAAAAAAAAGTTCTTCATTTAATTTTCTCAGATTAAATGAAATATAAAGTGATTATTTGAAATTTACTTATAATAATTGCACTTAAATAGTGATATATCAACATTTTTACCAAATTTCTTAATCTATATGTGAAATTTTAAAATGATGTTTATTTTGAAGAGTTGTACGTTTCTCATACATCAGTTGCACTCATTCTAAGAACCGTCAAATTCAAACCGACCCGACCCGAGACTTAATATATATAAAAAAAATTGGGATTCAAAAACTAGACTGCAGAACAACCGCAGTCTTCTTCTTTTAAGATCCAAATATGCGTCAGCCAAACAACCACTTCTTGCATACTTCTTTTTGTTCTCAAGCGTCATCGTTTCTTCTCATCTTCTTCTTCATATGTCGATTCATGTTGGTTTCTTTTTCTATAATCATCATTCTTCTCATAACTATATCCACTCTCTAAAAAAAACTAATAAGATTATCAGCTATTGAAAATTTATTTTATTATCTTATTGAAATATATTAACTGTATCGTATAAATATATTAGTTGGATTACCTAAAGATATTAAATGTATCACATAAAAGTATTAATTATATAACGTGAATGTATACTACATTTACTTAAAGACTAGCAGTCCACTCGCGCAATGCGCGATTTATTATTTATTGTGTTAATATTTGTAATTTGTAATAATATAATGAAGTTGCATAAACTAACATGTTGTTCATAATATCTTTTATTTTAATTTAAAACATGTATCATATACAAATGATTTTTCATATTACTTATGTGTGTTGCACGAATTGTCATATAACTTTAATAATTTTAACTGTTTATTTTATTTTTAAATTATTTTATTTGTTGATTTTAGATTTTCATCAAATTAAAATAATTATATACAATAATATTTCCTTCAATTATAATAATCAATATTTCCTTTTATATTTTTTATTTGTATATTTCACTCTCATACTTCAATCATCATATATAGTTTTTTTTTTTACGTTGTTTCTTCATTTCTCTCACAAAATTATTTGTTCAATTTATATTTAGTGTAGAAAGACAATTTGATGGAATTTCCTTAAACGAAGATATGAGACAATAAGATCTAAAAGATTTTTTTTTTTCTTTTTGCCTTTGAATGTTTACCAAATCTTGTATTCTTTCATTTTTTTTTTAGTTTTATATAGATTTGAAAAGTCATTATATGTATGATTCTTTATTGTTATTTTTTTCTTCATACAATAAGATTTGGAAGATTTTTTTCTACTTTTGAATGTTTAGCAAATTTTGTATTCTTTCATTTTTTTTAGTTTTATATAGATTTGAGAAATAATTATATTTACGGTTTTTTCTTATATTTTTTCTTCATTCTTTGTATATCTTGTTTTTTTCTATTTTCTATGCATCTTTCTTTTGTTGAAAAATCACTATTTTTCTCCATTTTTTACTTTTACATAAATTTGAGAAATCGATATATCTTTCTTCATTTCTTAGCTTTATATAGATTATGTAATAACTTCTAGAGTAAGATTGATCTTTTTTATATTATTATTAAAAAAATAGCTTATCAAGTAAGGTTTACTATTTTTTATTATTTTTATTTTTATTGACATGACACTTTTAGGTGGGAAAATGACATTCTTATAATTTTTGCCAACTTTCTTGTTTTAATATATAATATAGATATCACTTTATTTTACTTAAAAATGGTTTTATTATTTTATTGAAATATATTAGTGTATTACATAAGAGTATTACTTCATTTACGTGAATATGTTACCTCATTTTACTAATATATAGCGTCGTAAATGTATATTAATCATATAACTAAAAGATATTACTCATATAACTTTAACATATAACGTAAATGTATTGCTCACATAGATATAAGGTATTACTCGCATATGTAAAATGTATTAGTCATATAACTAAAAAAAGTACGGATGAGGCTATACAATCCTACATAAGGATGACAATATCAACTCGACCCGTGTGTCTGCCCTATCCGCGACATTTGGGGCGGGTTTTACCCGCCTCATGCAAGAAATGGGGCGGGTACTGGTACCTGTTAGTCTCCGTCCCGCCTTGACCCACTCTTAAATAATTATATATATATAATATTATATAAATCATATTATAAATTTAATTAAATGACATTTTAATATAATTTATTATAATTTGTCCATACTAGAGGTGCAACTACTGCTCACTTATCCCCTTCCACTCCCAAAACTACAAGAATTATAGTTATGATTAGTAAATTTATGATTTTAATAAAATTTACTTGAATTGTTAAAATAAAATAAAAAAAAATCAGAACTGGCCTGGGCGGGCCGTGGGGCAACTAAGCTAGACCTGTGGTGGGGAACGGGGTTGGCGGGTCGGTGGGTATGTGTACAGGGTGTGTCTGAATAGTCAATTACCCGTCCCGTCCCGACTCCATTACCATTTTTAATCTTGCATAATTTCAAAATAAACATAAAAATTTTAAAATATATACTTATAAAATCCTTCAAAATCTCAAATCTAAATTTATAAAAACCACCTAAAATCCAGAACAAACGTAGCCTAATTGTTAATTGTTTAAAAAAATTGAATAAATTTTAGTCAAAGTTGATGGAGTTCAAAGGAGACTTGTTCCGTTTATAACTTCTGAGTTCTGACCGACCGACTTAAATTCAAAGAAGGAAAGAGGAGAGAGTATCATAGATTTTTGACTATTTAAAGTTGAAATAGTTAAGGGCGTGTATTTTTAAGTTTCCGACCCACGTGGAAAATTGGTAAAGTACAGCTTAATCACTACATTAACTGTGTCGCCTACTTTTGCCTAAAGCTACCCACGTGATTAATCTTACACGATTAAATTTTTTCCAAAATATGTATTATTACAAGATTTAAAAAGAAAAAAAAGATTTATTCATATATTCTACTAAAATTACTTCAATGTATCACTCTTAAATTAAATGAAATATGAATGATTATAAAGAGTCTGACGCATACTTTAATGCACTGTTTGAGAAGAAATCACATCAAAATTCAAGAGTTGAATTATGTTCGGTTCTTTAGATAGCTTTTCATTGAAATATATGTTTGTCACTCGAATATATTTTTAAGAGAATTTTAAATCTTCTATCAAATAAAAGAGCTAGTAATTGTCTTTGACAGTTCGTAATGCTTTTCAATAACAGTCGATAGAGTGTAGTAAAATGGTACTTTTCAAAAAAAAAAAAATGATGTTTACATATATTATAATAGTAACAAAATTTATATGTAATAAATTACGTAAGCAAATACTCAATTCAATCATTTGAGATGTTCGACATTATATTTATTTATTTTTTTAGATTTTTATGCAATTTTATTTCAAAATCATCTTCATCAACATCACCGTGTCTGCTAATTTGCAATTTAACATGTGAATTTTAGCTCAAATTTAGAAATTTACAGGAAGCCCATTTTCTGGAATTAGTATAATTTTATGTCATATTTTGGATCTTGAATTTATTTATTAGTTGATGATATATTAATAAGTTTTTATGTTTGCATTGCTAGAAGCTTTATATTGGGCTATGACAATGGGTATATATGATGTAGTATTAGGAATCATGTTCACTTTCAGTTGTGGTGGCCATGACACTCAGGCTCAGAAAAAAATGATATTTTAAAATTTGAATTTTGCACTCTTACTATAGACAAATCTTATTTGGATAAATCAATTTTCAAAGTGGCTTATGTAAGGAGACAAGCAAATCATATTATGCCCTAGTCACCTTATTATTTTTAATTTATATGTTCAAACTTTTACAGTTTATGCAGTTTCTTTTGATTGTAACTCAATTTCTAACCATTCAAGTCTATGAGTTCTTTAAGGAAAAAGGATTACGATATTTTTAATGTTTCTTACTTTTTTACAAATTCTAATAGAACATTTCAATGAGATCAGACATAATACCTATTTCTGAAATCGATGTTTTAAGGTAAATATTCATCATTTAACTTTGTTGATGTAGTTTAAAATTATGTGAACATGGGTGGGCAGGTTGTCATAGGTGTATGTGTGTGAGAGAGACGTGTGTAAATTTTATGAACCATATTTTTCGTGTGTATTCTATATATATTCGTGAATTTATTTATTTTTGTGTCCCCAGTATTTGTGAAGTTGAAACCAAGTCCTTGCATTTGCATATCACTTTTCATCCCAAAATCACAACACAATTCAAATTGGTGAAGTAGAATCAAAATATATTTATCTCCTACCCTACATCTCCTTTGTCTTCTTCTTCTTCTTCTCCATAATCATCATCACCACCACCACCACCATTGACACTTTCCAGGGATTTTCTTCAGCTCTCAATTCAGCCAGTA
Organism: Scutellaria galericulata; assembly: GCA_946896805.1. NCBI lineage: Eukaryota > Viridiplantae > Streptophyta > Magnoliopsida > Lamiales > Lamiaceae > Scutellaria > Scutellaria galericulata. Next base: position 22,208,129 of record OX335784.1, on the reverse strand, counting down.
ATCCAGCTCGCAAACGAGAAATTGAAGAAGAACAATAAACAACTCCAATTGCTATTGCTGTTGCTGCTGAATTCATTCATGTTTCTCCGTAATTCTTCCTCTCTTTATCCAAATTGGCTGCCCTAATTTAATGGTTTTGCAGTTGACTTCCAACACTTCATCCCTTTGCTGTGATTTCTCACAGAGGAACAATCTCTCTCAGCCGCCTTCTTTCAGCTTTTGCCCTTGTGCGGCTAATTTTCCGCTTCGCCGCTTCCGCCGTAGAAAGAGAGGAGTAGGATTAGAAAATGTGAGATGGACTCTGTTTCAAGTAAAAGCTTGCGTCAATGGTGGAAATCCGCAGCAGAATTTCAGTGCTGCCGCTGGAAGGGGCGCCAGAAACATGGTTTTGAAACGATTTTCCGATGAAGAAGAACAATTCGATTTTCCTCCTCCTTCTTCTTCTTCTTCATCTGATTTCAATACTAACGCTAGTAATTATTACAGTACAAATTTTGGTCAAGACCCTATTGTAGATAAACTGAGGAATCAGCTTGGGGTTATCCATCCCATCCCCTCTCCTCCGATAAACCGCAATGTTTTTGGTCTTTTTGCTTTCTTCTTTTTCGTGGGCGTGGTTTTCGACAAGCTTTGGACATGGAGAAAGCCGGATACAAGAAGTGGTGACAGTAAGCCAGGGGGTTGGCCATCAGTACCCGCTGCCCTCTCCTTGTTGCTTGAAAATGACTTACAGAGGAAAGAGTCGGTGGAGTGGGTGAACATGGTGTTAGGGAAGCTGTGGAAGGTTTATAGGGGTGGGATTGAGAATTGGATCATTGGATTGCTGCAACCTGTCATTGACAATCTAAAGAAGCCAGATTATGTGCAGAGGGTAGAGATCAAGCAGTTTTCTCTAGGGGATGAGCCATTGTCTGTTAGGAGCGTTGAACGCAGAACTTCTCGTCGCGCTAATGATTTGCAGTGAGTTTTTTCCTATTGCCATACGTGTTAATTCACACTTCTATGAAACAATGTTCACATTTCGGCATGCCCTTAGAATGCTAGCCATAAGTTGATTAGAAGTAGGTGACTGTTCATGTTTGTCGTTTTTTAGACTCCTTTGCATGCAGCTAGCATAAAATTATGAAGTTGTTATCTCATCAAAGAAAATGTCGGTATGTTAATTACATATCGACTCTGACTGTAACTAACAACCACATAACGGTGATATGCTTTCTGAAATTGGAAGGTCTGATGTGTTTTCACCGTAATCTTAAGATAGATAGAGCTAGGACTTTCGTGAAAAACCACGCTTCGTATCTGTTTAAATGTGGGATCTTTTTCTTCTTCAACTCCAACAAATGTCAACACAGATTGTACAACATTTTAAGTTTTTGTAGAGCACATACAAAGATGAAACTCAATTGGCAAAACGAGCATCAAGTGTAACATTGGTCAAACAATATTTGCTGTAATTTGCCCTTATGAAATTTGAACTTGTAGCATTCATGAAGATTGAATTTTCTGCACTCTCTTTTCAATCCAATTTCTAAAGGATTAGAAAACCAGGTTAGTTGTGATGATTCAGGCTCATATCAATCTGAACCAAATCCGTGCAATACAGTTTTTGCTACTGGAAAAAACTTGTTAGAAAGGACAAATTTGTGGATTTCTAAACTTGATTGGAGTGCTTAATGTTAAATTATGGTGCAGGGTGTTCCTGTACTTACTCGTCCTTTAGCAGAGATAATTTGAAGTGGCAAAATGTTTTGTGTTCTTTCAGTTTCATGTTATTTTAGACCAATTATGACATTACAGTTCTTTGTGCCAATTATCTGGTTGGAGTTTTCACGCTTAACATCTATCACTCTCAACTCCAAGGAGTAACATAATCTCGTTAATTTTGTTTGTGCAGTTTAAGGAAAAAAAGGTGTGGTAATAGGAATGGTTTAATTATTCAATGTACTATCAGAAAATATTTATCCAGAACATAAATTGCTATTTTGAGTGATGCAAAAATAAACCCCACTTTTGATCTATGTAGATGGCGATTACTCTGAGTTGTGGTTATGACTGAGTTAATGATATCTTTTTTTTTTTTCCTGGTACCAAGATACCAGATAGGCCTTCGCTACACTGGTGGTGCACGTATGCTTCTACTTTTGTCTCTTAAATTCGGTGTCCTTCCCATTGTTGTGCCAGTTGGTGTACGGGACTTTGACATTGATGGGGAACTATGGGTCAAACTGCGGCTGATACCGACAGAGCCATGGGTGGGAGCTGTTTCCTGGGCCTTCGTTTCTCTTCCGAAGATAAAGTTTGAGTTATCGCCATTTCGCTTATTCAATCTAATGGGTATGTTATATTCTCACTTTCTGAATTGGCTCTCTCTCGATCATGACATTAGTTCTAGTCTACTGAAAAATGAAAGTCATAAAGACAGATACATATGGGAGGAGCAAATGGAAACTTGAGAAATTACTCAAAAAAAGCTAGGTAGATAATTTGAGATTGCCCAGGGATCATCTTTGCTTTATATTTACTGAGAAATATTCACCCTTAATTCCTGAAATCAAGTGTACAGACTCTATTAGATCCTGCAAAATTGATCAAAGTGGAGGGAGAATTTTCATTGTTGGTCTCTATTTGACAATACCTTTTTGTAAATAGAAATTAGAGGAATAATCAACAGGTCGACTAAAAATTAGGCAAGTTATACTCAATATACCTAGTTCTTTAGAATGGGGGTTGCATTTTGATACCAATAGTTCACACATTCATCTGTCTGAGCTTCTTGACATGAGTCATGAACGTGTTCTGTGAGAACTTAAGTCTATCATTTTAAACATTAATATTTATAAATTGGTATATTTTTTCATATACTTTAATTTTATTTTTTTTTGGGTCCTTTGGGACCATTAAATGATTATTACTGAGTAGAGAAAATTCTGGTTCAGCCCGTCATAACTTATTCTTGTTCTTTGGTGCCATGTATTGTTATGGCTTCATAAATTACATTATACGTGACTAGAAGGAGATATTATAGACTTAAAGTGGTCGGTTGACATGGATAAAAATTGAAATGTATAAATTAATTTCTCAATAATGAAAGTATGACACGTGTGGAGTATACACTGCAGTTTCATGCTTCTAGTCTTGATGTTGAATGAAGCTTGCTTCCAGATGATTTCAATCTCATTTCTTTAAGCTCTAGTTGTAGAATGTTTTGGTCTAATTTAGTTAATTGAATCTATTTTGATTTTGTATATCAAGACATCCTACTAACTTTTGTATCTTATGTTGTCCCATTTTTTGGTGTACGGGAACATCTCAGCGATACCTGTCCTGTCAATGTAAGTGATGTCTAGCTTCTTAAGAATATTTTTGCTTTATTTCTGTTTTCTGGATGTCATTTGACTCTTCTTTTATTTTCTCTGTTTTATGATATGTTTTATAAGCATCCGGCCTTTAAATGAAGACTTCAATTGCATTTTTCTTTGCTACTATATAACCCAGAGGCAAACCAGCATTTTCCCCCCACATGCTTCCTCATAACTATTCTTCTTCCTTTACTTTTATGTGATATATAAAGATTCTTGGCCCTGCTCATTAGCAGATTGTGCCAATTATCGTTGTTGATTTGATATATATGATAGTTGACGCTCATATCTTTATGTCTGATCAGAGTAATCAATTTATGATGTTTCAGTATTCTTCTTCAAAAGATGAAATTGTCTGAAGCTGCTTGCAGTGAAATAAACCTTTCATTTGCTGTTGATTTTCCTGTATTCGTTGACCTGCCTTTTATAATTTTAAACTTTGAGTTATAGTATTTCTTGGTTAGTGCCTTCTTTTATGTGCCGTATTTTTTTCTAGTAGTAGTGTGTATCATTTACCTGCCTTTTGTCTTTCACTCTGCAACTTAACTGATACCTTTGGTTTCGGTTACATTTGTTTCACAATTAATTTCAACATCACCTGTCTTTTTGGGATGCTGTTCTAAATACTTCTGTGTGCAGGTTTTTGACAAAGCTTCTCACTGAGGACTTACCAAAGCTATTTGTGCGTCCAAAAAAGATAGTTCTAGATTTGCAAAAGGGAAAAGCTGTGGGACCTGTTCCAAATGATACCAAATCTGGAGAAACTCAAGAGGGAAATAACGACTATACAGGAGAATTGTCTGTGACGCTTCTAGATGCACGGAAACTCAGTTATATTTTCTATGGTATGAATTTTACCTGTTACACTTCTCAATGAAGTTTCCTGGCTGTGTTGGAGAGTTCTTGGAAAAAAGTAATGATCAGCTAGTTTGCCACTCATTCTTCTGTATGTAGTACAATAATACAATTTTGTCCCACTTACAGGAAAGACAGACCCATACGTTATTTTTAGTTTGGGAGATCAAGTTATACGTAGTAAAAAAAACAGCCAAACTACAGTCATCGGACCTCCTGGTCAGCCAATCTGGAATCAGGTGAGTTCTTTAATTGTTCTGCATCTGATGTGTGTGGTTGTATGAGATGTTCTCGATATATTACTTATTAAGACATTTATATCTTGCAGGATTTTCACATGTTGGTTTCTGACCCTAAGAAAGAAAAATTATGCATTGAAGTAAAGGATTCTCTTGGATTCACAGACTTGACTGTAGGAACTGCAGAGGTATGGCATCTTGAATTTGCAAAAAATGTATCTTTTATTTCTTATATGAAAATTTTAAATGTTTCTTCATTGTTGTTCTGCTTCTTTGTTTCACATCGTTTAGTACACAGCAAAACCTCTAAAAATTAATCACCTTGGGACCAAGTAAAATCTACCAATCAAATGATAATTTAACCTTTCGTTGTGAAATCAGGACATATTATAGAGGTTGTTAATTCATACTCTCCACACCCTATGAGTCTTGGTAGCCAACCCTCAGTTTGTTAGGCAGTACCTGGTGGGAATTATAGATGCAAGCCAATTTTCCACCTCTACACTAAACACACATTACACTTGTACTTGCAGCTGCATCACAATGTTTAATAGCATTACCATCCTTTAGCGATAAAGCAACAAAGTTGACCAATTTTCCACTTGATGAACTCGATAGCGGAGGCTTCCATGAAATCCCCACAGTTCTAGAGTCTAATCTCATCATTTGAAACCACAATCTTGTCATGTGCATCACCAACAAAGTTCCAGTACAGGTAACAAGTTTGAAGCGATACACTTGAAAACAAAGGGAACTCAATTATATAACAAGGTGGTTAATTAGCTATGCACCACCTTGTTTTCATTTGCCAACCAGATAGATTCATAATGTCCTTGAAACAAAGAAATAGGCAAGGCAATCTTTAATCTCGAATAAGCACTCATTAATCTAGTAGCCATGCTGAAGTGAACACTTAAGGCAATTTCAGTTTCCACTTGGAAATTGGCACACTTCAAATTAGAATATGTAAAACACCACCAATATCAGTCATCATAGTGGATCTTTTTCCTTGTTTCTCTTGTAATTTGTTTGTTTTAGACAGTATAGAATGGTCAAAAAAAAAGTTTAAGTTATGTATTCTCTAGATTTCTTTATCTTTACAATTAATTCTCGTTTTTGAGTACCTAAACTGAGATCATGCTTTTCAGTTGAATTGTAAGCACAACATCTAGAGTGCAACTGGTCATGTGGAAAGGCCTTGACTATCTAGGCCCCATCTGCTTTCGTACCATAATTTATAAGCTGTACTATACAAAGTAGTGACATCATGACCATGCCAATATGAACTGGCTAAGAAGTCGATGGGAACCTTATTTGTCTTTCACTAGCACTATGGTGAAAGTTGAGATAATACCTCCGGAAATGCTTTTTTCAGGTTGATCTTGGATCTCTGACAGATACAGTTCCAGTGGACAGGATAGTTGTACTTCGAGGAGGTTGGACACCGTTTGGAAATGCATCAGCTGGAGAAATCCTACTGCGTTTGACATACAAGGCATATGTTGAGGATGAAGAAGATGAAAGGTCGGTGAAAGTATCCGCGGATACAGAGATATCTGAGGATGAGTTGTCTGATTCTGATGAATCAGATGTCGCAATTTCCGAGAAGCGTGCAACGGAATATATTATGGCACCAGATAAGGAATCTTTCATGGATGTTCTAGCAGCCTTGTTGGTAAGCGAGGAATTCCGAGGTATAGTAACATCCGAAACGGTGAATACCACCAAGCCCGTTGATGCTGGAACCAATACCAGTGCATCAGAGTCAAATGAGCGTAATGTTGGATCGGGACAGCCAATTTCTGCTACTACCGATTCCGGTAGTTCTCAAGGTATTCTTCTTTGAACTTGTAGCGTTGGTTTACTTGATAATATCTTGTTTATTCATCTATTCACTGAGGGTCTCTAATTTGCAGGATCAATGTTGTTTTGGCTTGCCTTAGTTACAAGCATCACAGTCCTCATAGCCTTGAACATGGGTAGCTCGGGTTTGTTCAATCCTTGAGGTGAGAGACCTGACATTACCGAAGTACCACTATATGCTACTGCTCAAGTCAATTTTGAAATTCTGATATGTGATTGCTCTCTTTTTGGCTGTAGGAGCCAACATTGGAAGCTCTAGTCATTGTCATCTTATAATTCTTTATGAGGTAAGTTGTTATTTAGTGAGGAAGATATTCATTTCCCAGATTCCTATGTTCTCTTTTGAGCAATAAACAAATCAAGGACTACACCTGAACATTGAAAAAAAAGGAAAACTTGGGTTGATGAATCTAGTAAGTTTTCTTAACCTTCTATATAGGTATTTTCGACAATTGGGAAATATCGTTGACTCTTCACCTTTCGTATTACAGGCTGTTACGTCGTGCTATCTTTGGAGGCAGAGAAAGCTTCCGAAAATTCCAGAGGAGAGTGCAAAGGTGTAGACTGTTTTTTCTTTGCTAGATCAACTGGCTATTAGGTAGAGAAATTGTTCTTTTTTGGTGGAAAAGTTTTTGGCCTTCCTATAGCTTAGAGACTCGATATCACTAACTGTCTATATATAGCAACCACATGCACATTCTTAATCTTTAGTATATAGTAATAAATTCATACTACACATGATAAATCATGCATAGTTGGAAGCTTATTATTTATTCCAAATTGTGGAGATATATTTCATTATTTTCATACCAACTCTTATGTCTAGTCATGAGCTGGTGAAGAGAAGGAAAAACAGTAAGGAACAAATTGTTGCCTAATAAATTGCATTATATTTGCGAATTCTTGCATCCATAATCTTCGTTTACTGATGTATTTCAAGCGATTATATTACCAAACGTGCGATCAATATTCATAAAAGAATTTCATAGTTAAATAATACACAATGTCAAGTTACGAGTTAGTAAGGAAAGAAAATCAATGATAGATAGTAGATATTCATCGACAACAATAAATATATGGTACTCCATAAAATCCAATTGTCAAATTGGCAGTGAAATAAAATTGATGGTTATACAAGTTGTAGCATACCACTATAATGCTATCAGATAACATTAGTTAATGAAATCATTCGACTCACTTGGAAGTTGAAACGCACATTACTAGTATTTCTAAATATATGTATTATGGAGTTGTGACAGCTATTTAGTAGGGCAATAGTAATCCAACAAGTATTTGAAAAAATTGCATCAATTTTCCTTATATTTTCAATGAAACATCATACGAAAAATCCCCTAATTCTGTCAAAGATGATTTTTAACGGTTTGCATGTGTCTATTGTATGTAAAAAATAGTGTTCTTTTGAAACAAAAATGCCAAAAAAAAAAAAAAAAAACCTTTTAAAATGGGACTCCGACAAAAAAAAAAAAAAAAGCAACTTAAAAAATGACCTGAGTTTGTAAATTGTGGAAAAACATGACTATAAAAATTTAAGAAATCCAATATATTGAACTGAAAGCTACAAATGTAATAAATTAATAAAAGGGAGAGTCTAAAGGCACCCCTATGATTTCCAAGGGCACCCCATTTTAAAAAAATTAAAAATTAAAAATTTCCGATTTTACCCTTAGGGTTAGAAACCCTAGTTTCGTTCGGTCGAGACGGCCGAACGACCTTCAACATGTTCGGTCAAGAAGACCGAACGGCCTTTAACATGTTCGGCCAACACGACCGAACGACTCTGCTGACACGGCGGATTTTCATACGTTTTGTCGGGAAAAGTCCAATATCTCGGAATGTGTTGAAATTCGCACACGACTTGCAAAACGATGCGAGAAATCAAACATAAATGTTGATGAACGATGGATTTTGGCCATCCGGGGTCGTTTGAGGGGCAAAAAAGTCAATTTACCGTGTTTCGATTTTTAAACGTTTTTTTCGGATTTTTCTAATTTTTGTTTTAAGTTTAGGTCATACATAATGCCAACATAATGACAAACATTCTACGGATTTTTAAAATGTGCAAAAATCGTGTGAAAATTGTAGGAAAAAAGGTAAAAAAAACGATTGAATTCGAGTAGTTCCGTTCGACCGTGTTCGACCGAACCCGTAGAAGCCCGTTCGGCCAATACGACCCCGTTCGATCGTGTTGGCCGAACAATCTTCTATATGTTCGGTCAACACGACCGAACGAAACTAGTTATTCTACTCCTAAGGGTAAATTCAGAATATTTTTATTTTTTAAAATGGGGTGCTCTTAGAATTCAATGGGGTGCTCTTAGTCCATCCCTCGATAAAATTCAACATACATTTATAATAAAATCCTTTTTCTTGGTATTGTATTTTGCGATAAGTCAACATTGGAAAACTTTGGCAGCAAAGAAAGTTAAAAAGTATTTTGTCTCGTACGCGGAATTTACTAAAACCATACCTACTCACAATTGTTTTTTGGGTCCACTAGAACACTACAGACTAAATTAATATATGCATGACTCTAACTTAAATTATATTCAATTTTAATTAAATAAGAATATATACATATATTTGTAATATTTAAACAACGCATGATTATAAGTTTTGCTCACAATAAAGAAAAAAAAAAGGACAACAAAATGAAATTGAAAGTTTAAAAATTGATATAATATTAAGAGTGACACTTTTGTGCACATGGTGCACAAATCCAGATCTATGCACAACAAATATTGTTATATTATATGAAATAATACTGTTATATTATATGAGTAATACTATTAAAATTATATATAATATAACAATATCACTCATATAATATAACAATATTATTTCATATAATATAATAGTATTGTTGTGCACAGATTTGGATCCGTGCACCTTGTGCACAAAAGTTTTTGTCTAATATTAAATTAAACCGAAAAATACCAAATTTAGATTTTAGAATTTCATCTCATATGATATCATAAAAAACAAATGAAATCTTCTCATTCATTTTTCGATATTTCAATCGTGTATATCTCTCAAAATTACATAACTTGAATATCAATTTTAATTTCACAAAAACTCCTGTGCACCAGGTGCATAAATCTAAAATCCATGCAATCCGGGTCGATCCCACCTGAATCAGTGAATTTCTGTTTTTTTTTCCAAATTTTTGTCTTGATCTTTGTGTTATAAATGTGTGACATTTATGTACAAACATCTGTACCTTTATGTCTGTAACTTAGAAAAAAAATGAAGATTTTCAACACAATTTGTATTGTATACTTTTATGTGATATCAATATGACATTTATGTTATATTATGTCACATTTATGTACAAATATTCTGACCTTTATGTAATATATAAAAATGCATAAAGATCAGAATATTTGTATATAAAGGTGACATGATATAATATAAATGTCATATTGATATCACATAAAAGTATACAATTCAAATTATGTTGAAAATCTTCATTTTTTTTTAAGTTATAGTATATAAAGGTTATAATAGTTGTACATAAATGTCACACATTTATAATATAAATGTCACACTAATACAACATAAAAATAATAACTTGAAACAAAAAAAAAAAAAACCTAAATTCAAAAACACGTGGATTCGGATCAAAATTGGGTCGACCCGTATTACATATACATCAAGTGCACACAAGACCAACTCTTTTAATTTACAGTTCTAATTAATTGTAAAAAACATATAGTTCTCATAGTTATATACACATGAGACGAAAATTTTGGACTGGTCAAAAAATCATATCAAGAAGAGTGTTAATTACATGTATAAGCATATATAATTAGTTCAAAAAAAAAACACGTATTAATAAATGAAAAATAAAAATATTCTACCCAACAATAATATAGTATGAATATATAATAAACTTTTCTGTATCAATAATATCATTTGTAAAATAAAATAAAAGTACAATAATATAGTATGATGAAACACATCTAGAAATATTCAAGAGTGTGTATTAAAACACCTGCACAAAAAATAGTCGATAGAATTATCTAGTATTTTCAAATTGTTATTATTATATTTAAATAATTGCACTCAATACAAAGACTTTGAGATGCGTCTAATACAATGCAATTATGCAACTAACTTCCACCCAAAATTCCAAGGACAATATTTCTGTTTTTATGTGGACCCCACCGTAGAATTCAACGCAGACCCCCCCCCCCCCCCCCAAAACCCACGCACTCGCAATAATCCGCCATTAATATTCTCCAAGCTTTAGCTTCAAGTTCTTGCTGAAAACGGAAAAATGTCTTCTCTCTACCATTCTCTCCACCTCCACCTGCTATTCTTCTTCTTCTTCTTCTTCAGTTCTTCACTTGTCGATTTATCTTCTTCTCAACGACAAACCAACATTTCCGTGTTTTCCTCCTCCAACTCGCCATGGCGGCCTGCCCAAAACCAAATTCTCCTATCTCCAAACTCCACCTTCGCCGCCGGATTCCTCTCCACTCCGAATTCTCCGAACCTCTACACTTTCTCCGTTTGGTACCTCAACGTCTCCTCCGACGGCGTCATTTGGTCGGCCAACCCCCGCTCCCCTGTCTCCGCCGCCGCTTCTTTGCTCATTTCCTCCTCCGGCGAGCTGCGGCTGGTCAACTCTTCTGTCAACGGCTCAAATATTTGGCCTTCTCTGGCTATCGGAAGTGTAAACGAAAGTGCGCTCTCGCTACTTGCCACGGGCAATCTTAAATACGGTAATTTCCAAAGCTTTTCTATTCCAACTGACACGATTGTTCCTTATCAGCAAATTAATGAGACGAGACTTGTTTCGAAGAATGGGAAATTTATGTTTGATTCAAGAAAGCTTGTTTTCATTGGTAAGAATGATAAGTATTGGGAAAATTTTGGTAACGCAACGTTCATGAGTCTGAATGTTTTGGGGGTTATGGTGTATGGTGATAACAAGTTGTATTATGCATCTGATTATGGGGTTGAGAAGCTAAGAAAATTGAGGCTTGATAATGATGGCAATCTTAGGCTTTATAGCTATGATGGAGATTCGAATAAATGGATTGTTGGATGGCAAGCTGTGTTTCAATTATGTTCAATTCATGGTACTTGTGGTGAAAACTCTATATGTATGTATGATGCCTTGAATTTTACGACTTCGTGTGTGTGCCCTCCGGGGTATAGAAAAGGGGATGGTGATTCTTGCCAGTTGAAAATCCCATTCCGCAATGTAGAGAGAACTAAGTTTCTGAAACTGGATTTTGTCAATTTTACTGGGGGGTTGAACCAAAGTGATATCAAGACAACCAACTTTTCGACTTGTGAAGCACGGTGTATGGCTAAGCCGAATTGCTTGGGGTTCATGTTTAAGTATGATGGTTTGAATTACTGTGTTCTGCAGTTGGGACAGATGGTTGATGGATATTGGTCTCCGGGCACTGAGACTGCCATGTTCTTGAGGGTTGATGAGGCGGAGAGTGATGTATCGAACTTCACGGGTATGATGACTTTGGTGGAAACTATGTGTCCTGTGAAGATAAGACTGCCTCCACCTCCACAAGAGCTGAGGAAGACCACTAGGAACATTTTGATTATATTGACTGTGTTTTTAGCTGAGCTACTTAGTGGTGCCTTCTTCTTTTGGATGTTCCTCAAGAAGTACATCAAGTATAGGGACATGGCTAGGATATTTGGGATGGAGGTTATGCCTTTTGGTGGACCTAAACGGTTCAGCTACGCTGAGCTTAAGGATGCTACTAACAATTTCTCGAATCAAATTGGAAAAGGTGGCTTTGGTATTGTTTACATGGGGAAATTGAGTGATGGCCGAGTGGTGGCTGTGAAGACACTGAAGAATGTCACTGGTGGTGATGCTGAATTCTGGGCTGAGGTCACGATCATTGCACGAATGCACCACCTTAACTTGGTCAGGCTATGGGGATTCTGTGCTGAGAAAGGTAGCAGAATATTAGTGTATGAATACGTCACTAATGGATCACTAGACGAGTTCTTGTTCCAAACAGTCAAGGCTGAATCATTAGACGACACAGAGCAAGAAATGGAACTGATTCTGGGCTCGAAGAACAAACCAATTCTTGACTGGAATATCAGGTATAGAATTGCATTAGGGGTGGCAAGGGCTATAGCTTACTTGCATGAAGAGTGCTTAGAATGGGTTTTACATTGTGATATCAAGCCCGAAAATATACTCCTTGGGGAAGATTTCTGCCCCAAGGTATCAGATTTCGGGCTGGCTAAGTTGAAGAAGAAAGAGGACATGATTAGTATGTCAAGAATGCGTGGAACGCCCGGGTACATGGCGCCTGAGTGGACTCGGCCTGATCAAATCACTTCAAAAGCGGATGTGTATAGCTATGGATTCGTTCTTCTGGAAATCGTGAGTGGTTCAAGAAGCTCGGCTCAATTAGACTCAAAGGTGGATAGTGATCAGTGGTTCTTGCCAAAGTGGGTGTTCGAGAAGGTGTTCAAGGAGACGAACGTGGAGGACATTTTGGATGCGCGTATCAAGCACACGTATGATAGTCGAGCACACTTTGATATGATAAATCGGATGGTGAAGACAGCAATGTGGTGCCTTCAGGATCGGCCGGAGTTGAGGCCATCGATGGGGAAGGTGGCTAAGATGCTTGAGGGGACTGTTGAGATCACTGAGCCCAAGAAGCCTACCATTTTTTACTTGGACGACTAAAAGAGTGTTTGGATAAACTTATCTGGGAGAGCTTTTAATCATTTTATGATTAGTTTTAGTTTAAAAATAAGTTGTTGAAGTGTTTGGATAAATACAATGATAAAGTTTATAAAATGTTGGTAATGACAATTATGTTATTTAAAGGCGTAATTGCAAAAAAAATCATGATTTTTTCAAAAATTACAAATTAATTATCATTTTTCGAGTCTAGCAAAAAAATCATGACCCATATTCGTTGTTGCAATTTAGACCACATTTATATTTTCCAACGAACGAAATTCACATGTCCGACGAACATGCCACATTAGATGCCACGTATTTCCCAACAAAAATATAAATTTGAAGGTCAAATACAAAATAAGTCATCACATTTTCAAGAGTGGCAATATAATCTAACTTTTAGTATAATTAGGAAAAAAAAAAAATACATCCTTCATGCATTGTTGCAAAAAACATATTTTTATCTATTTATATTATCACAATAAATACATATTTAGTAAGTCATTAATAAAACAAAATAAATATATATATATATTTTTCATTACACATGAATTTAATTTTCTGAAGTGTACGACACAATAAAATGATTACAATCAACTTACATTTGTAATAATACGAATTATTATTTTTAAATAAATTCAATTTATTTAATATCAACATGATTATTCCCGAAATCATGAGATATCCAGAAATTTTTTACATTTAAAGAAAATCATCTTCATATGTTTATCCAAATTTAAAATTTTCAAATCATGTATTATTATTATTATTTAAAATTCAATTAAAATTGATTTAGTAATATAATATAACATCAAAAAATGGGTACTAAAAAAAACAACCTTATATTATTTTAAAACATATAAAATGCATATAAAAATCTGGATATAATACTATTTGTGTGTAAATGGGCTTCCTCTTCTTCGGCCCACCAACAAAATTCGAGAAGCTCCAGAATATAGTAGAGAAATTCGCGACGCGTCTATATTATAATAGGAGGCCATCATTTGATTACGGAATTCTATTCGTGATTTTCTCTGCAAACATCGCTTTGATTCAATCTGTTGATCTAAGGAGGGAATTATCTAGTGAGAGAAGATTATGGCTTTGAATCCTCAGCTGTTCCCCAATGGCATGCCCGTGCCCTTCGTCAACGAGATGTTTGTCCTGGCTAGAGACGGTGTCGAATTTGAGATCGACAAAATCCCTGGGTTTGTTTCCGATCCCATTATCTCTCTTTTCTTTTCTGAAATTCCGATTATTGTTGAGTGAAGACGAATATTGGCCTGATTGTTGGCATCATATTGATTATTTGATGACTGTTTTTTGTGTGGAATTGGATTTGCATGCCTTTATTTTGGGGTTTTAGTTTTATTTAGTTTCATATTTGTAGAATATTAAGTTTTCTTGATCTAACTTTACCTTAATGTGGATGGTGATTCTTGTTTGGATTGTTTGGATTCATATGTAAATGTCGCGATCATGTATAGATGTGATGTCCCACCTCCTTCGATGATCATGTTATTTGGCCCAATCATTGCATCCTTTCTTTCGCCCCTATATTTCTTTAGACTAATTAGGTGTTACATGTTATTCATGATTAGAAACATATGCTGGGGATGAGAATTTGACCCCTCAGAACTTCATTTCTGGCTAATTTGGTCTCTCTTTCGAGGCTTCATTGGATGAGCTATAAACTTGCGTGTCACTTTCATTTTGGGTCTAATGGAGGATAAGATATTCTTATTTGTTTATTTCTGAGTATGTTTCATTAGCATGATCCCTTTTTATGTTAGTTGTTAGATAGCATGCAAAGAACATATTTTTGCCCCTTTACATATACAAAAGTAGGATGACAGTATGGTTTTATCAAATTTTCCATACAACCTCTTAGTGTGCCTAATTTCAGTAAAGTGGCATGCTTCTAGCTTTTGTTATGCTTCTGAGCTTCTGGTTTTAATTCTAGAGTTGCTATCTGCAGAAAAGCATGTACATTAAGGATAGAACTGGAACATGGGCCACTTATCTTGTAGTTTCTTAATGTAAAGTTTTGAATCGGATGCAGAAATATCAACTTTCAATGAAAATTTATCCTTCACTTATTTTTCGTAAAATGGTCAATGGTTCTTTACTGTGGTTGTTGCATATGGTCGCATTGCTCATGTTATTGATGTATTTGTTATTTATTAGAAAACTCCCGCTACATTCATTTGTTACTTGTTCCAATTTTGACGTCTAGAGTTAGAACTGATGTAATTTTGATGGTTGTTTTTCTACGAAAAAAAAACTCAACCTCATGTTCTCTTCTGGCAGCACTCAAGGTGGAACAGTTAAAGCAAAAGGAACTATCTACTTGTCAAATATCCGTATGGTCTTTGTTGCAAACAAACCAGTTGGGAATCTTTTTGCCTTCGATATGCCCCTGGTATGTATGACTTGCCCTAATTTACTTGTCTTAAGTTGTTCAAAGAACTTCAAGTTATTCTCACACTTATGACTTATATCCAGGGTTAACTGAGTTGTGTTTTTCTTTTTTCTTTCTTTCTCTGTGTATGAGTGTGTTCACTATATTGGTGGAAATTCTGACTTTTGCTTGTTTTCAATTGATTGTAACTGTTACTGTAATCTATTATCTTTGAGAACTTATATTGCTCAACTGGGATACATGTTTTTTGAAGCTCTAATGCATCTGATCAAAATGAAATAGAGGGGATAAACATCTTGTACATGAGTGCTTCAATCAAGGGCTAGGTTGACTTTTGTGGCAATATTTTTTGCGAAATCTGTTGTTTGAAACTTCCATCTAAAGAAGGATTATGTGATTGTACAACTGTTCTTCTCATGTACCAGTATTCGTAGCTTTCTCTATGATTTCCTTTATGAATCCTATGCACGTTTTTTGACATGGAACACATAATGCAGCTCTATGTCCACAATGAAAAGTTCAGCCAGCCGATTTTCTACTGCAACAACATTTCTGGCCGTGTTGAACCTGTAAGCACAAATAATTTATATTTCTCGGCTCTGGTCTTTTTACTGAGTGGTGTCTAATACTTTTTTTTTGGCCATTTTAGGTTGTACCTGATAATGAACATAGGGCTCTCTATTCGACTCATTCATTCAAGATTCTGTTCAAGGAAGGTGGTTGTGGAACTTTCGTCCCATTGTTCTTCAACCTAATTGGTTCTGTTAGACAATATAACCAGCACATGACTGCAGCTGCAGCAGCACAGCCTCGAGTGGATCCTCTCCAAGCAGCACAAACTCCGGTGGATGAGATGATGAGACATGCGTATGTGTTTGTACTATCATTCTATTCTATCAATTGTGAGCTACCTCATGTTATACTAATGAAAGAAGAAATTCTCTCTTTATTTGTGCAGATATGTTGATCCGAATGACCCCACGAGAATTTTCTTGCAGCAGCCAAATTCAGAGTCACAGTTGAGACGCCGTACATACCAGCCGCAGAATGCTGAAAACTCAATGTGATGATTGCTGTTACTCTGCTTATGTATACATACCAGTTGAACTCGTGAAACCAAGTTGTGTAATATAAGCGTTGCTATTTGGTTTCACATGTTGGAAATTGCCATAAAAAGCTAGTTCCCCCTGTTAAGGATATTGCTACAAAATGAGGTCTAAATTGTTATGATGATGTGTGTAAACTGTAATCTGTCATTTTATTTATTTATTCATTATTTTAACTTGGGTTGATTAAGTTTTAAGGTTGCCTGGATATTGACCATGACCAAGATTTCAATTCAAATCTAAAAATTTATCGTAGTATACACGTCATATATTACATAGATTTTATTATGTTTAGCTGAAAAAAAATAAAGAAAGATGACAAGCCACACCAAAGCTAGGCTCAACGATTATTCCCTTTTGTTTTAAAAATAATAAACATTATTCTTCCCAAATACTCATATCTATTATAATCTGTTTCATTTTTGGATAAAAACCCATGTCATACACGAGTATTGTAATTAATTATTCGACAACACGATGCAAGCCTCTTCTCAGCCATAGCTGATAAGCAGTCATATAAAAGGCATCATAATTCTGAGGCACAATATGCCATCTGAAATGCTTCCTAACCCTCAACAAGTTGTGATAGAGATTGAGATACATCTCGTCAGACACCGACAACAAGATGTTTTTCAAGAGAGCGATGTCCCGTTGGTGAACTATAATCGAGAACTTGGTCCAATCGAGGATACTAGCAAACGGAAGGTCATAGTAATTTGATATCACAACGGGTATACAACCATAGTGGATAGCATCAACTACTCTCGCTGTATTTACCTCATAACCTTTTATGTGGAGGCAGTATTTGCTTCTCCGGAAACCTTCCTCGTAGGGTTGAGAATGTTGCGAGAATATATTGAAAGAAGTATCATTTCCCCATAAAGTTAACAACTCTTGTCGAACGTCTGAGTTCTGCATTCGACCAGCAAAGAAGACGAGTTTGGTTCTGCATTACATGCCAAAAAATACTCCATGTTAGAATCTTTCTAGCACACATGTATGTAAGAGAGGTAGACCTTTTTCTTTAGTCTCACTAAGTGGAAGCATATGTGTGGGTGATTCTTATATAAATTGTGACGGCTCAATTAGATGACAAATCATCACATTTAACCTTTTTTCAATCCCAATATGATATATCAATTTTGTCGTTGGTCCATGTGGCTCTGAATTTCAGGTTCCACATCAGCGATTGTTAAGGTCCAAAAGTCATGTTGTAATTGAAAAAAGGTTAATGGTGATGACATCTTGAAAATGTGCCACAAGCAAATCTCGATTTTAACAACGTGAGTGCATCGTGTTAATCATTGGTAACTGATTGATCTGGAACTAAAATAATTCTAATAAAAAACAAATTGATACAATGTAATAGCAAACTCAAAGCAAGAATTCACAAAAGCTAGCCATGGAGACGTACCTCATAGTTGGAGGACTCAACGCTTGATCATCTTGACGGGGCCAAACTTGAGGCAACGCTATATCTTTGTGTGCGTTGTAAAGCCTCTGAAAATAGCTAGACGAGCAAGTTATCTGAATGGCATTGTTACGAACACCAAAATGCTTGGAGGCGGCCTCTCGGCCGACAGAATGGCAGCAGACGAAGAAGTGGTCAGCACCCCCCGAGGCATTCCAAAACCGGAACTCAGAGCTGATCCTCACAACATAGTTTGCAACAAAGCTTGAAATGTTGGACTCAGAGTGCAAAAGGGGATGATTACGCATAGCATTAATCGAAAAGGGTATAAAGAAGAAATGAGCCTCATCAGCACGTTCGGTGACCAAGGAACTCCGTAGAAGAGCAAGCTTAAATGCATGCTCACTGTAATAATTCCCTATCTTCGGATCAAGGGGGTTCGAATGGGGTAAAAAGATATGAGCAAAAGGGGATGATGACTCGTTGCTCGTGTAGACATCAGGATACACGAAAATCTTCAACTTTTCTAACATCTCCTTATAATCTGAATCGAAAAGATCCCAATTATGATAAGGACTTGGGTTGGTCTTGAAAAGTATTCGGGGTGGTGATAAAACGGAGCAAGGGTGCGTGTTATTGCAATCACAACGATGTTGTTGTGAAGACGAACATGCTCGACTCCCATTCGATTTCTGTAGGTTGTTAATCTGAAACACCTTCGTAGCATTGGTTCCATTGAAGGAATTGAGCAGTAAGATTTCAGGGGGCAAAGATGAGATTATGGAATAGGTAATCAAGAAAAGGATAAATGGTGGGGTTATCAGAAAATACAATTTCCAACTGCTTCCATGCCGACTTCTAATCACTACTACTCTGTTTAAGATAGTGCAGAGATTCATTTTTTTTTTTTCTAAGTGACAATCAGGAGAATTTTACTTCAAAACCTACAGCCTAAAATATAAATTAAATAAATAATTCAATAGAAAGCTGTAGCATAATTCTATCCGCCAACATAAATTCCAAGAAATTGAGCAAGGAAAAAGACAAGAATAATTGTAGCAAAATGGGAGCATTTAATTTCTTACATTAGCATTCACAGAATGTTAGGCACTTACACCGTTGCACGGCGGCTAGTGGCGGTGGTACGGCAGCCACCGGTGGTGTGGTGGAGAGAGAGAGAGAGAGAGAGAGGATTAGTGTGTCGGTTCATTTTCTTTATGATTTGGTGCTGTTTTTAAATATATTGTTGAATTCGATTCTGGAATGTTAGTACAATACAACCTAGTACTTTTTATTTTAACTCAAAACTTGTTTAATTGTCAGTTTCCTAACCTCTATGTCATCATCTCCTCTGTATTCTAATTTATTGCGGGTAAATAGTAACTCTAGAGCATCACAGCAGTTTTGGTTAATTGTTATTTTATTTGTCCTTACAAATTCAATATAATTATTAATTTAATTATATAATTTGAAAAGATATGATTTTTACACATCAACAATGATCAAATTAAGACATGCTAATGTCTCATGATAGGTAGAGAAATATTATTTTTCATTAACATTCATAGTCTATTAATACACATCATGTTCATTTTGATATTTATAATCATGGTTTAATTACCCACCTACCCTTTTTTATACTTACGTCAAATAATTACATTTATATAACAAGTTAAATTAGTGAAAATATAATTTAGAATTATTCATTTTTTTATTAATATGTGATTTATGTAATTTAAGAAATAGGATTGATTTAAAAATGTATACGATTAAACAATCAACATACATTTTAATTGATAAAAGATAAAACATAAAAATAAATTTAATCAAATAAATAAGTTTTTTTTTTTTCTAAAGATTCCAGTGAATTTTCTACCACTTTACATGTAATAACTTATTTCTACCATAGAAGATAAGAAATTTACTTTTCTACCACTCTACATATAACAACTTATTTCTACCACAAAAGATAAAAATTTTACTTTTCTACTACATTTAAAAAAGTTGACAAAATTGTACTAAGTACAATTCTGATAAAAGTGTTTAAAAAAAAAAAAGTCAGATTTTTGTCAGTTATATCGTGTAATCTTATATAAATTATTTTGTATAATCATAAATGGATCATGTTATACAATATGGATCTTATCATATCGTCTAAACCTATATGGATCATATTATGTATTCATATATGAATCATGTCATGTAACGTGAATCATATTGTATCACGCTTATAGATCATATCATGTAATCTTATATGAATCATATCATGTAATTTTATATGAATAGTTGATTATTTGATCTCGACAAAAAAAATGATTTAAGTATTTTATTCTTTGCGATGGTGACAAACTTATCATTTTATGATATAAAGGGGTTACGGTATTTTTCCTTTTTCTTAATAACATAATTTTTTGATGGAAAAATTTTGAACAGAAATTAATATAAAAAGTTAGGAAAAAAAAGTCAGGATTCACAAGAGAGAGAGAAAAAAAAAAAAAAGGTAATGCATGAGTCCTGCTGTCAGGCAAGCTGATGTGCCCCCATCGCGAATGAGAAACACGCGCCCGCCTCATTGGGCACAGCACAGACTCAAATTTTCGATTTTTTTCAAGGATAGGGTTGTAAAAGAATCGAACTTTTTTTATTCGATTCGATATTCGAATTCGAAGAATTCGAATAAGAATATTTTTTTATATTCGAATATTATCCGAATACGAATATGAATATAATGATATTCGATTCGAGTATTCGCGAATATATTCGAATAATATTAAATAAATAAATAAAAATATATAATTTAATAAATTGTTAATAAATATTTATTTATAAGTATATATATTCTCAATCCCAGCCAAATTCACAAATCACGAGTCTCATGTGCCCTTTTTGGTTTAATTTTAGGGTCTTGGCCCAAAGCTTTATATTCATGTATTTGATAAATATTTTGGATGTTAATTTGTAATTTATTGGTTTATGAATTATTGCACTTAATATAAAGAATTGATGGATTTTATTGCTTATTATAAGTATTATATAGGTATTGTATCATATATGTATATGTTAGCTCTATGCAATTTTGATATTATTAATTTGGAATTAAACAAATATTTGAAAAAAAAAAAAGTGAAACTTCCAAGTTCAAATTCGAATTCGAATTCGAATACGAATATTCGAATGAAACATTCGAATCGAATACAAATTTTGTATATTATTCGAATAATAAACGAATACGAATACGAATATTCGAATAATAAACGAATACGAATAGAATATCATGATATTCGATTCGATTTGATTCGTTTACAACCCTATCCAAGGATAACACCCCTCCTTATCACTATTAATATATTGATTTATTTTTTTACTACATAAAATAAATAATATATCTTTCTAACACAATTCAATAAAATGATATTTATTCTTAAATTTAAAACATTTGGTAGTAGAAAAGGAAAAAAAACTATATTGTATGGTAAAAGAAAAATATTCTTTAAAACACTTAGTTGTTGGTTTAAAAAAAACACTTGGTTGTATTTTCAAGACATTTTGCTTCTTTTCTTTTAATATTAAATTTGTTACACATAAACTTATACGAGATAATATTACAAATAGCTACCGTGAGAGGTGTTTTTATCATCCACGATTAAAACTCATTTTCACAAATTCGTATATGAATTGTGAAGTGTGAATTTCAGTTTGGCCCATTTTTAATAGAATTAAATTCGTGAGACGGTCTCACACAAAACTCACTAAACCTATTATTTTATTATTATATGTATAATGCCAGGCGTGGGACACACCATTTATTAATCTAGCAATTATAATTTTCACACTATTAACATATTAATAATTTCCTAATAATGCATTTGCTGCGAGTGCTCTTATTCTCTAATTATAAATATATTTCTTTTTTACCACATAAGATAACTTTATTTTATTTCTACCACCTTTTGGTTAAAAGATCAAAATAACCATCATGATCACATTGCACAGTGATCACGATAATCCATGTAATTATTACATGACATGGTTTATATTGTAGAGAATAAACTTGTATAACAATGAAGAATTCTGCAAGCTCAATATCTTAACTGCATTCACAAAAGAAGGCTGTTAAATAGCCTTTACAAAATAACTAAAAGCAAGAAAATAATCACGTATAACTACGTGGCTGAATAAGTCAAAGCAACAAATAGATTTTAAAAGTTTAGATTGAAATGGGTAAATTATATTTGTGACCTATCTTTGTATTTTTAGGTATCCAATATTTGAGTTTTATTATTTTAGTAATCGAAACATTAAAACAAACTTGTTAAAAACATATTAAAAATTTAAAGTTTAACATGTATTCATTGTAAATGATAAGATACCTAAAAATATGTATACTTTATATATGTTTCTTCACTTTCATGTCATGCACTATCAGTTGGACCCTCAACTTCAGATGTACACCTCGTTTATAAATAATAATTAATCCAATACATTACATCTTTCATTGATGATTGATACAAATTTCAAATTTATTACAGTATTTTCATTTGTACTAATTTTTTTAGTAATTTAGACGAATTTAAAATGCTCTATAATTTGAATGAATTTGAAATCCATTCATTTTAAATCTCGCATTTTAAATTATTTTCATAAAATATCTTTAAAATTCGTTGATTCAAATCTTGTATTTTCATTAATTCTATTTCACATTCCCATAAAAAGTACCTAAAACCATAGGCTTGATAATCAAGTCGTTGCAAACTCCAATATAATAATTAAACTCAATCATCAGGCAATTAAGTTGATAATAAAATTGAGGTCAAATAGTAAAAAAAAAAATTCCAAACTTTTGCACCCTTTTGTTATTTTCTTCAATCTTTTAAAATTTGTCAATTTATTCATAATTTTGTTAATTAGTTGTAATTTTAGCCAATTTAATATTTCAGTCAAAATTAAATGACTTGTAGATGACATGGCAAAAATATAAACATTATTTTGTGACACATCACCAAATATGATTAATTCTTTTTCCTTTTTACCTTTTTTTTAATACATTGAAAGTACTTCCACCAACCACCACCATTGAAGGTCTCACCACCAATCCACACTACAAGGCAACCATAGAAATACACACTAACAAAGAGAAAATGAATGACTACAGGATAACAAAGCAACCAAACACCCATTCCAGCATAATTCTCAAAGCCAGGACTGCTCTTCTGGTGTTGCCCAAATCTGATAACAAACATCGGAGCCACCACCATCGCTACACCTCCGACTATGGCAGCCACCACCTTATGGGAACCACCCTCGACATATCTTCTCGCAAATAGTCACCCAAAACACATGTGAATAACTTAACTCTTAATGCCCAAACATGTAAATTATATCTACGAAAAAGGCAATAATTATAAAATTAGGGTTTTAGAGACGATTTAACTTCATTATCAATGGGTTTGGATAGAGATGAATTAGATATTAAATGATGATGTGGGGTAGAACTTGATCTATGTGGCCCCACATAAGTGACCATCCAATTTTGACTTGAATTCAAAATTGGCTAATATTGCAACTAATTAATAAAATTATAGATAAATTGACAAATTTTAAAGGATTGGTCAAAATAACAAAAAGGAGCATCGACTGTTTGGCCTAAAATTAACCAAAAGGTTTAGGGGACGAAATATAATACTTGATAATTATAAGGGGAGAAATGCAAAATGTAACAACAAAAGGGTACGAAATATAAAAAAGCAACAGCCATGTAACAAAATACCAGAGACTTTGCAGTTCCCAAGGACAACGAGAATTTCCTGCTCAGCTATGACGAGCTCTATATGGACGGCAACGCCGCGTCTGACACCTGCTCCGCCGCACTCCGATTCCGGTTCGCCGCCGTGTTTCGTACGTCTCTGCAACTTACCTTTTACCCGTAATTTCCGCCGCTCAGTTGCTGGCAACCGTAGCTCCAACCGCCGTATCGGAATATATTGCAGCTCAGAGGACGGCGGCAACTCCAGTGTTCAAAACGATGCTACTGGAATTCAAATTTACAGGGACATCGAGCGGTTAGGCCTAATTTTATTGGTTCTTCTTTGTATCGTTGTTTCTCTTGCGACATCTGATCAACTCCAGTGTTCGTTTAGTTGAGTGTTCTTTTTTGGTCTATTTTTTGGTGGCTCTGAGTGTGAGATTATTTAGCTAGGTTTCTTCGAGGAATCAAGTTTGAGTGTATTTGCTGAAGACAGTGTTCAGAAATTAACACACGGAAATTGCGGGATTTGAGAATCGAAGGAGAATTTGAAGTTGAATTTCATTGATATCTTTCTGCTTGATTTCAGAAGCGTTGTATTCCTCACCATCTAGAAATCAGAAACTGCACCTTTGCTATTGATTGATGATAGCTTTATCTTCTGAAATTTCGAACAAAGCAGGTGGAAAATAAACTATTATCCTATCTACCAAACAGAATAAGAATCTGAAAACTTCAGTTAGGATTTTCCGAAGTTAAGTTATGATATAAGCTTCAACTTTGCGAATTGTTGTATTTAATGATACAGCCGTAAAATTCGAACATGAGTGCTACATGAGAACCTTTGATATTCAATTCACTTCTTCAATAGTGTGTCTATCTGTTTAAATTCATTAATTTAAAGGAATTGGAAGGATTCTCTCTTTTGGGCTCATCATCCTTTAGCCATGCCTCGTAATCCATTACTATTTCTATCAAGACAGATAGAGTACAGCTTGTCCTATTCCGAATCCTTGTGATTGATATAGATAATGATATCTATTTGCTTCATCAACAGAGTACTTACGGAGTCTGTGAAGAAAACTCAAGCTGGTTGGGGTAGTTCAGGAGATTGGAGTGAGATTGAGGTAAAATTTCCTTTGAATGACTCAGTGTCTTAGAAGTTTGGTTTGAGAAAGCAACCTATTAAACTATTTCACTGTCTGTCTAGGCTATGCTTCTAAGAAAACCTACTGGCTATCGTATAATAGATTTCATTTTTCAGTTTATTATTCTTAGATGTTTCATGTTTGTTACCCTCTTTCAATTTGCTCTATAGAAATATTTGCAATCATGAGTTCACTTTCCGGTGGAAAGAATGTTTAAGTTCAATAGGCTGTCGCATATACAATTTAAAGTTGCTCTGCATGATGTTATGTTTTTGTGCAGTTGTCTGGAGTCTTCAATCAGACAGATTCCTGATAATATATATGTGACTTTTCTAGGGAGCATGGGTGTTGAGACCAAGAAACTCGGAGATAACATCAATCATACATTTTATTGGTGGCATATTTGTGGGTGCTGCCCCACAGCTTACTTACCGCTTGTTCCTGGAACGTCTTGCGGATAAGTGAGTTTTTACCAACTAGATATAGTTGATCCTTTAATTTGATTAGCAATTGCATGTTCAGACACCATTGTCCTATTAACCATCATGTTACGTGTGTGTGTGTGTGTGTGTATTTGTGAAGTGTCGTTTCAGGAATACCCTTTCTTTATATCTTGTGTAACTATGCCTATTGCTTTGAATTTGAACTGTTTGGTGCGAAACTTCCTAGCTTTGATACACAGTTCGGGTCTGGATTATGGGATAGCTAGGGCTATAGAATTTGGGTGGAAGGGTAGAACAAGTGTAATTCACTGCTTCTAGCATCAATAGGAACTCGATGATATTGACCTCCTTTCTCTGCACCTTGTGAAACAGGGGCACTTTAATTATTGCCACACCTTATGCCAGTGGTTTTGATCACTTCCTAATTGCAGATGAAGTGCAATTTAAGTTTGAGCGCTGTCTACGATATCTAAAAGAAACAGTAAGTTTTGCTGTCAAATTTGTGGAATTAGCTGCATGATAGTTTACTGTTTGTATGTTTGAGTTACTTCTCTGCGCAGGTTGAAGATCTTCCTACTTTTGGCATTGGTCATTCTCTGGGATCTGTCATTCATCTTCTCATAGGTTGACTTATCATTTATGCTGTATTTATTAATCCTTACGCGATAGGTGGAGATGCCTAGCTCTGATCAATAACTTGTCTCATTATCAGGCTCAAGATATGCTGTGCAAAGAAGTGGAAATATATTACTGGCATTCAATAACAAGGTACAGTGTAATTAATTATGTTGCCTTTTGTCCATGAAGGTTGAGAGATTTGCCTAATGCATAAGTTATCCACTTTCCATGAGGCTAAATCCAACCCAGGATATGGAACTGTACAATAGTCTATCAAGATTTGTCTCTGTATATCTTAATTTCTTTGAGCATATGTGTTGGTTTGAACTGTTGAGCACCAATGCATTTAAAAGCAAGAATTGGCGTTCAAACCAAAGCAAGACATCATTTAAATGGCCCCCCACCCCCTTACCCATTCAACCCATCAAATGGGGCTGTTGCAGCATTTTTATTTTTTGCTTGCTGTTTTGACCTTCAAAAAAAAATTTGTTCTTTTAATTCTTTAGCGTTTTACATTTTCGAATTTTGTAGTTATCTTGTTTTTTTCCCTTCCTATGTAGTACTCATTATTTATAATAATCTTTTAATTTTGTTTTTTGTTTGTTTAATTTTTTATTGAATAATTATACTTATTTAAAAGAATTGACAAATAGAGATTGTAAATAAAATTATAAATGTTTTTATTTAATGTAAAAGAGAGATGAATGAGTAGATAATGAGACCCATGAATCATTGATTAAATGAATGAATGAATGTGGGGATGTGTTAAGGGAGGGGGTGTTGAATGAAATGATGATGTGGAGAGAGGGGGTGGTAGGTGATTAAATGAACACTAAACCAATGTGGATGCTCTTACATTGTATAATTCTAAAACCAAGGGAAGGGAATGTCAGTTTTCACTATAAAGCAAGGAGTCCCTAGGTTTCAACTATTACCATATTACAATGATGCAGTACTTTTTTCTTTTGTTATTCAGAATTATCAAAGAGGTTGTTTTTCTACTTTCAGGAAGCGAGCCTGGCTATTCCTCTTTATTCACCTGTCCTTGTGCCAATGGCCCAAAGCATTGGACCATTTTTGTCACAACTAGCAGCATCACCAACTGTTCGTCTTGGGGTGGGATTTTTATTTACACCTTCCTGGTGATAGAAATTATTAATTGATATAGTAATCTAGATCAATTATCCATTTATGTGAATTTTTTTATCAATATCTGTCACTTTACTAGTCTTAGAATCCGTTATTCATAGTTGAAATATAATATTTGGAAGTGTTTTAAGATTCTCTTTGTCTGACTGACTCAAGGATGCCATCGTAGTGCATCTCCTCTTATTTTATCTATCCTTTTGTCTTCAAGACTCTTGCATTCTTAATGAGACTTGATTGACCATAAAAAGTTGGAGAAGTCAAATTCGACCAAAGATAAATGTAATTCTGCAAGCATGTATATATGATTACATGAATGTTATTGAATAAGAATCTGCAAGGGCTTTTGTTATTGAATTTTTTTTTTTTTTTTTAAATCAGATCGATGTGTTTGAGACAGTCTGAAGATCAAATAGATGTGTTTAAGGAAAGGACTTCTTATATCCAAATGAAAATAGTCAAAAGGGAAACATGAGGCTATACCTCTTTGGGAATTGCATGCATTTCCTTTTTATCAGGATGTTGAATCACAAAACCAAGCGAAAAAGAAGGAAACAAAGATGATGGAAGTACTATATATTATTATTTTTCGGATATTATCAGCATTTTTAATGATTCTTAGAGAAAAAGAAAATGGGTTATTAGAATTTCATTCCTCAAAAAATTTCAAGTATTTACAGTATTTAGATTATCATTGCATTATTGCAATAACTGGACCAATATGGTTGAGAGTTGGCTGTCTGGGACCATCTCCAAATGCTTGAGAGCAGTTGGATAGAGATGGTGCTCAGTGGAGTCTTTTAAGGTACATCATAGGAAGCAATAAATAGGTTCTCTAATGGTGATAAAGTGAGTGAAGCTTATGAGAAGTAAGAATGGGGTGGGAAAGCTTTACACCGTGTAGTTGTTTTTTTAGATTGTGTGCTTGTTAAGGGAATAGGGATCCCTTGTCCCTTTGAACTTCTGTTTTAATTAATAATAATTTTTTTGGTTTCTTACAGAGGAGGAGAAAAAAAAAACAGAAAAAGGAGAGATTGCTTTCTGTTTTTATCATAGAATGTCAAGAGTTGTGAACAGTATGTTTTGGTGTTTCAAATATTTTGCAGGCTCAGATGACAAGGAAGCAGTTTGAGAACCTGAGCCCCTCCATTTTAAAGCAAGTTCTTCCTCTGGTTGAGCAGCTTCCTCCATTGTACATGGACTTAGCTAAAGGGAGGGAAGATTTTACCCCTAAGCCCGAAGAAACTCAAAGATTGGTAAATCTAGCTTCCACTTCATACATAATTTTCAGCATCCTTTCACATGATATGTTTGGGTAGCATGACATCTGGAAATTCTTGTTACTTTACTAAGTTATTAAGCAACTCCTCATTTGTGCTTGTGTACTTTGTTTAGTTGCCTGTTCTATAGCACCAAGTTTGTTTGCTCAATTTTGATGAAAATCATACATGGGAAATTTAGGTAGTTGGCAATGGATCCAAACTGAATCCTTACCTAGTTAGGGGGAATTCGGTTGCATAAATTTTCTTTTAGGTTGATTTGGATCGAATGTTTTGTCGATAAGGATTTGAATTGCACAGTACAAACCTAGTAACCTTGTTTTCGTTAGAATGAGACTATTCAATAATAGATTTGGAATCACTATGAGACTAATGAATAATGATATTTGTCAATCTAAGACAATATCTAAATAACATTGTTGTACAATTGTGCATATTAACAGATCAGGTCTTACTATGGAATCTCAAGGAATCTATTAATAAAGTTCAAAGATGATACTATTGATGAAACTCCAAGACTAGCCCAGGTCCTTAGCTCAGAATCTGCCATCACTTCAATGCTGGATATGTCGATTCGTGAGTTACCTGGGGATCACGGTCTGCCCCTACAACAGGTACTCTACCCCCCGTCTAAGTGTGAATGTGTTTGTACCGAGTATAATCATATATAGATACACTAAAATTTCTAATTCACTATGCTGAAGAACAATTGGAACTCTTTCAACCTTCAGGTTCTGCCAGATGTTCCTCCGGCAATGGCAGATGCAGTGAATCGTGGAGGAGAGTTTTTGGCAACTCTAACTGCAGGAACACCATGGGAGACAGTTGCCAAAGAAATGGGCAGTACATTCAGTGGAGACTCGAGAATTTTCCGAGGAGAAAATTCAAAAGACATCGATCTCCTTGTGGATGTTATTACAAGCTGGATTGACTCCAACTCTGGTCCAAAGCTTTTAAGGTAGTAAAGCAGAAACTTGAAGAAATGCATGGAGTAACACCACATGGTTAACATATGTTGTGATCATCGTTCAATTAAGGTGCCTCTGTAAAAAATGTAGATAGAAAAATTATGTAATTTTACATCGGCCCTAGTTCAGAGACGCGAAGGTTTAAGAAAACAGTTGAATGTGATGGGTGTTGTAAAATCTCGTGTTATTGATAGGGTGATAGGCTAGAATCCTATTGCATACGTACATGTAACATCTCACAATAACTGTTGATAATTGTAAAATATCTTTGATGTTTTATTTTATATTCTATTGTATTTAATACATGACACACATTAATTAGTGATGTCATTTATAAATCGTAATTATTTGAAAAACTAAATAAAATACACACTTTAATAGAGGATCTTGTGTAGGAGTTTAGGCATTTTATTGAGTCAAGCAAATTCATGAAAAGAGATACTCAAGATCCACCAGAAAACACTAGGTTATGTTGAATTGGAATTGATCCATCCTGATTTATGATGGACCAAGTCCAATCTGGTATTTGAGCTAAAATGTTGATTCAATAATTTTCTCACCCAATCCATCATAGACATAAAATTATAATTTTATGCTTAAAGGCCATAACCTTAGCCTATGATATTTTCCACCGCCTCATTCTCCCCCTTATTCTTTTCTTTTTGTAGCCATCGTCATGTATTCAAACAAGTTCAACCTCATTCTTAAGAAAGAAAGAAAAAAGTCAATGTTTGAAGAATATCATCATACTGCAGACTTGTAGTGAACAATATGTTACTGTTATAGTTCGGACTAAGCGAGCCTTATTAAATGAATGACAATAGCAATTAAAACTATTTATATAATTAATCAAGTGAGCTAATGTTGAGTTTATCTACTTTGCTACTGAGTTAAGTTCAAGCTCAGAAAGTAAACTCTATTCGGCTTGAACACTTTGGGTTTTTTTCAGTCTGAGTTGATCAAGCCTATCAATATATCAGCTCATCCAAACTAGTTACCCTTTCGAACAAGAAGCAAGCTAGAAATTGAAAGCAAGCACAAAGAACACACACCAATGAGCTTCTCCAAGTTTCTGAAAATGGGATGTATACGATTACGAGAGCATTGGATGTGTCAAGTGTGGGACTCGTGTCAAAGCGCGCTACTCCACGGACCATTTTACTTTTAAGTTTCACGGTATAATTCATGTCCCTGATACTGTATAGTATAACAACATTTTTGACAATATATGAATGAGTGTTCCAAATAAGCCTCAGAAAGCCTCCAACATGTTCCTCCAGACCAATGATTTTTTTTTCCTGCCAAAATTACGAGCAACTTGCAAAAAGACCATAAGACCTTGTCAAATCAGCTACTATAAGTGAGATTAAGAAGGAAATGAGTTCGAGGCAGTGCATACTTTGAACAAGGAGTGCAGGATCTGAAGCTTCAGCGAGCCTGTTTATCAAGTAGAAACTGGTTTAACCTGTCACGTCTCAAGTTAAGACATGATTCAATTTTGAATCACTTGATACGAAAACTGTAGTTCTCCTCACCTTATCAAGCTTTTCAAGGAAAATGAGCTCAACTTCACTACGGAGATTTTCAATATCTTGAGCATACTCTTTGGACATATCATCAAGAATCAATTGCTGCAACCGTTGCCTCATTCTCCCCAATGCTACATCCAGTTCACAAACATCCTTGAAGACAAGAGCATCGGTGGATCTTAGCATCAATAGATTCTTCACTGCATATAGGGCCTGCATAGCTTAAAGCAGAAAATTACATGAGCATCCAGGCTGCTACTTAGTGAATTCTGATCAAGTCTACTCAAGGTTTTCTGACAAAAGAAAAATCAAAGACCTTTTCCTGTAGATCAAGATCCGGTGATGCCAATAGATCAACCACAGATTTTAACAAAATTTGACTGCTGAAGAAAGGCAGTTCACCATCATTTCTGCGGTCCAATTGACACTCAACAAGATCAGTCAAGAGATGAATGGATTTTCGGCGTAATCTGATATCAATGCTCGAGTTTCTTAGTATGTTCTGAAATAAAATATGAGATAAGTATCAATTGCAGATTTTAGGGCCAACAAGATGGACATCATTACTCAAAAGTGCAATATCATTCACCAAATCACCTGAAGCATCAAGTCTCCAGATTCCATATAGAATAACTGTTGTCCCTCAAGATTATTTCTTATCAAGGCTGAAATAGCATATAAGGCTTTTGAGGCTTCTTCAATGAATTCAGAGTGTGCCATCTCAATTAACTTTGGGAGTGTCCCAAGCTCCAAAATCTGATAACAACAAATTTTAATATGCAGTATACAGGTCAAGCGACCTCCTCCGTAAGAAAAATAAGATCAAGACTTTGAAGGAAACATAGAGAATCTGAAGTACGTGAACTTCTATGACATTGAATTGAAAAGGTAATGACAAACCTGGTTCTGAACAAAGGGATTATTTTGGCTGGCTTTGCCAAGAATCCACGCAGACATAGATCTTATTTCTGGATTTGGGTAGTTAAGTTCCTTTACGACGGCAGTGAGTCCCCCAAGTTTGTGCAAATCTGGCAATAAAAACAAGATCTTATGGTGCCTTGAGTTTGTGCAATAACAATTATGTTTGGTTTCATTTTACTTTTAATAAAAAAACCGAAGAAAAAATAAAAAATGAGACTGATCACATCACATTTCAGATGTTACAGCGATGATCTTATGAAACTGAAACACTTTTGGCCCAAAAAAATATCATCTCACTTTAATGAGTGATTTAGCATCTCTAACCTTCAACAAGGGCAAATTTGTGAAGATGCTTAAAACTTCACATTTCAACTACATCTAAAGTTTTATATTGGGTTGAATAGGTACAAACTTGGCAAGTATATACTTCAAACTTTACACTTATATTTAGTTTCTCAAGCAAACTCACCTTTGGTAGGTCCAAATAAAGTTCCAATATGAACAAAGATATATGTCCAGCTCAAATTAAAGCCTCACATCGGAGCTAAATTAACATGCCTAGATATATGAGTGGCTGAAGGCTGTAAAATAGAAGTACCATTTGCATTGTCTATAGGCTCAACAAGTATCAGAAGCTCCTGAAGTGCACGATGGTGATCCTCCAAAGATAGAGACAAGTTGTTCAAATCATTTATAGCAATTTTCATCAACTCTGCATCTGATGGTGTCTTTAATTTCTCCATCAGTTCCTGTGGCAGCATGCACAAAGCAACAGTATCAAATGTGCAGAATTATTACCAGAACGGCAGAACATAAAACGTGATTGGTCTAACCAAAAGTACAAACACAAGAGAAGGTTCCTACCAGAAGAACTGACACAGCAGCCCTATACTGATCTATGTTGACTAATAACTTGCAGTAGGTTATTGGTTGAGTGTAGACTACATGCTATATTGTGCTCGAAAGCAAGGTCAAAAAACAATGGAACAAATCAATAAGCATTACATCAAACCACGTCCTCAAGATAAGGTGAAAGATTTTATGTACAATAGATAAAAAGTACATTTATATAAGTTAAAGATGTAATACTGCAATAAAGATGATGATATAGTTCTGTAAAAATCCTCATGAAAGTTCAGGAAGAACCAGAAGAGAAAATAAATGAGTGATCCCTTCAGTGAAAAACTTAATGAATTGGACTATGGATTACTAGTGCAACCACCACACATCTTCAAGTTTTAATAAGAGGAAAGAAGCAAACTTAGAATCTTCTAATGATGAACTACAGGCCCATACCCTCGATAAGTTTAATAAGTTAAAGTTGTTACGTACAATGAACATGTTCATGTGATGCTGTAAAAGGTTACTACAACGTAATAACCAGATCTGGAGAACCAAAAGCTCTTGAAAGAAACTACTGCACTGCAGGATGCCTGGGTGAAAAGCTCTAGAAAGCTACCAGTAAAATTATAACACAACTTTATAGTTACATAACAAGGAATAAACTCATTCAGGATATTCTTACAACAAACTATGCACCTTACCTTTATTTCCATCTGGTGTTGCTTTAACTCTTCAGGAGACAGGCGCTGGAGGTCCAAAGCAGCTTCTTTTAACATTTCGGGATCTGACTGACCTACTCAATTAAAAAAACAAGAATGAATTCTTATTTATCAAGGCATTATTGTTCAAACTATCTTTCCAAACACATTTCATCTCTAAGTACTCTTCATTACTGCATCATACAATAAATTTTCACTGTAGTTGAATATCTTTTACTGCATTTGGCAACACACTTTCTTTCCGCATTTAACTGGAATTTGAAATATTATCTATTTAGGTTTTAGTCCAGCAACATGCAGACAATGTACAAAGTTTGTAAGAAGTCAATTAGCATAGCAACCTACCGATCCCAGAATTCAGAAATAGAGAGAGCAAATAAAGCTCAACTGTTGGCTACGTTAATACAACCATTCTTGCAACTCAACAATCAGACAACAATCCCAAAAGACCAAAGCATCCAGAAAATTCACATACATGTTCATCACAAACTCAGCAGAAAGATGCTAAAGAATGTCCAAATGGCATGCTAAAATGCAGAGTTCTTTATCGAGTTGTGTATGTATAAAGTATGCTCTTCCGTTGCCTTCTACAGGATCCTTTGCATCAAAAAAATATATATATATCTGAAGAAACATCATACTTTATGATTTACTTCGAATACGGTTTGCCAGGAAATTTTATGATATCTATTCAGATTATATCTGGTACGTACGAGTCTGCATCAGAGCATACTTCATTATTCAAACACACAAACATATAGACACAAGTGATCAAACAATCTATCAAACACTTGGCTCCTTCTATCACTTTCGCGCATTAAGGCATCTGAAACTAGCTTTAGGCTAATAGTTTTGTGTGTGCACCATTAAACCACCAAAAGAAATAGCAAATATTGGCAAACATCAAACAAATAGATTCCAAAAAATAAGGACAAACGCGACGCAATACGAAACAGAGATGAAAAATTACCAATTGACCACTGCAACATTCCTTCGAGGGAAGAGAAGCCGCCGTCCAAATGGCGTTGCTCCTCCTCCTCCTGGACGGTGCGGTCACTTAAATCATCATCGGCTTCGGTTTTCCATCTCAACAGATCTCCCTCCTCTTTTGTGGTGGACCAAAATGCCCCTACCGACGCCGACTTATTTTCCCGCTCAACAGTAGCAGCTGCCGACGCCAGTATCACCAGCAACGCCGCCGCCACCACCGTTGATATTGAATTGGTGCGCCACTCCATATCTGCAACTCGGTTTTCTTCAATTACAAGTAATTAACTCGTCCCTGAGTGTAATTCAAAAGATTTGGCGACAATATTCGTAGTCGTTGGCGGCGGTGCCGTCGTTCTCTCTTTCAATTTCTTGCTAATGTGATGGGTTTTCGGTAATGGACGAAAGCTGCTGCTTTCGAATTATTATTAGCAATGAAAATTTGTGATGAAAAACTTAAATTTTAATTTAGTGAATAATTGTTATATAAATAAATTGAATTTTTTAATGGGGCCGGCTATCCGCACCCCATATATTCTAAACACACCCCAATTTTTATTTAAAAAATTCAAAAAAAGGCAAAATGACAAATTTACCCCTCTTAATAAAAAAAAACTGAAATTGAATACATAGGATTCCCGTCTCCTGCCTCTCATTTTTTTCTCTTTTTTTTTATTTTTTTTTCCTTTTCATTCCTCAAATCTTGAATTCCCTTAAAAATATCATTTTATGAGTTACAAAATATATAGAAATCGTGTAAAAAAAATGAAAAAATAACAACAAATCTGAGGATCCGTTCGACCTTAATTTGTCGAACACAAAGAGGTGTGTTCGACCATTGGTTGAACACACTATAGTGTGTTCGATCACCAGGAATCAAACACTCTATAGTGTGTTCGACCTGGAGTCAAACACCTTATAGTGTGTTCGAACAATGGTTGAACACATAAGGGTAAAATTGTCTTTTTATTATTTTTTGAATTTTTTAAATAAAAAATGGGGTGTGTTTAGAATATATGGGGTGCGGATAGCCGGACCCTTTTTTAATTTAGTGAATATTTGTTATATAAATAAATTGAAAAGTGAAACCCACAAGTTCCGATCAAACAAAAACGAATTAATTTTTTTTTAATAACTCACTTATGTTAATGTTTAACTTTAGATACATATGATCAATTTAAGATTAATTTGGATATAATAACTCCACTAATATTGTAAAATTAAAACATTTATGTCTTATTAAAATATTTGTAATTCTTTTATCATTTTTCTTTTTTTGACCTCAATTTTTTTGTAATTTTAGAATAAAAAAAATTTTATTTCATGAAACACAAATATATTTGTTTATTTTATATGTGAATTGTTTTTTTATTATTACTTATTATTATTATTATTTGCACATTTTTATATTTGTAGGCTAAAGTAATAAAACAACTAGGTTAATTAATTTGAAATGATTATGATATTAGGATTACTATTTTAAAATTTAAATAGAACTAAATCTCTATATTTATATTTTCAACACAATAGTTCAATATGAATTTTTTCATGGTGATGTAAATATATAAAACTGCAACACAAATATTTATATGTACAAGGTGTATGGGTAGGAACCATGCAATGAGGTCGATTCGACCTGACAGTGCATTTCTCGCACCCCGTGTGCACCATACATGCCCACACGCACGCCAAGGTCCGCACTCAAATCCTAGCTCGCGTACCTGACCTTTTGTTATGTTTGTCAAACTTTTATGTTATGTTCGTATAACCTTTAAATTCTGTTGGCTTAACTTTTATGTTCTGTTCGCATAACCTTTTATATTATTTATATAAAAAAATTCTAAGTAATATCACTTAAAGATTATAAAATTTATACATAAATGATATATAATATAACATAAAAATTATACTCGTTTAAGTAACATCACTTAAAAGTTATGATATTTGTACATAAATGTTATACTTGTATAACATAAAGGTTATGACATAAATAATATATATAACGGTTATGGACCGGACCCAACCCGTGCACACCCAGTTGCACGGATCATGATCAGTGTACCTGGTTCATAGAAACAATACTCAAACTGAAAAGTGTGACAAAACTAAAAACAATTCAGTAGAGACAATACATATTCTTCTTTAAGTTTCTGCATACACAACTTTCCTATCTATACTATATATTAAAGCAAGAAAGTTGAAAAAAATTACAAGATTGTCATTTTTCATGTTAGTAAAAAAAAAGTATATCTTACTTAATAAACTATTATTTAATAAGAATAAAAAAAAAAGATCAATCTTACTTTAGAAACTATTCTATAATCTATATAAAACTAAGAGATGAAGGGAGAGATACATTGATTTCTCAAATTAATGTAAAACTAGAAGATGGATAAAAATATAGTGATTTGTCAACAAAGAGATGCATAGAGAATGGAAAACAAAAAACAAGATATAAAATGAATGAAGAAAAAAAAAACAAGAAAAAAATCGTAAATATAAGTATTTCTCAAATCTATATAAAAAAAATACAAGATTTGCTAAACATTGAAAGGTAGAAAAATTCTTCCAGATCTTATTGTCTAAAGAAAAAAAGAATAATAAAAAATCGTAAATATAATGATTTCTCAAATATATATAAAACTAAAAAAATTGAAAGAATACAAGATTTGCTAAACATTCAAAGGTAAAAAAAGTTATTTCAAATCTTATTGTTTTATATCCTCATCTAAGGAAATCCTACCAAATTATCTTTGTACACGTGATTAAATACGAATTGAACAAATAATTTTGTGAGAGAAATGAACAAATAATGTAAGAAAAGTATATATGATGAGTTAAATATGATGGTGGAATATACAAATTATAAAAAATATAAAAGGAAAGATTAATTATTATGATTGAGTGAAATATTATTGTATATAATAATCTTAAATTGATGAAAATATAAATCAACAAATAAAATAAAATATTTAAAAATAAAATTAACAATTAAAATTATTAAAGTTATATGATAATTCGTGTACGCATATGAGTAATATGAAAAATCATTTATATATGGTACATGTTTTAAACTTAAATAATAAAAGATGTTATGAATAACATGCTAGTTTATGCAACTTCGTTATATTATTACAAATTGTAAATATTAACGGAATAAAAAAAAACTGCGCATCGTGCGGGTGGACTGCTAGTTTATTTTATTCTCTACCCATTTATGCATTTCGAGTTTTTGCTCATGTGATACACGATCATCAATTTTAGAATAATATAATTATATTGTAATTAAAAAAATAATAATATATTTATTTTAAATATGTAAATTTATGTTAGATCATATACATTTCATGAAATAAAACTATTTTTTTATATATCATATATTTTACATAATCGAGGTTGATAATGAAGAATTTGTGGATGATGAAAGTTATAATATAATATTGGAAAGTAGATGATAAAAGTTCAAGTTTTTTCTTGCTCCTTTTTATTTGAAGAAAAGTTATTATTATTATTTTTTTCTCCTTACATATAAATACAATTAATCTCAAAGATTTAGGGCAAGAATCGACAGTCAACCGTTGTTGGAAGAAGTTGGAGAAGGTATGTCGTTTTTCCCCCTGAAAGTCTTCATCCTGTTTCCTTATTCAATTTCCGGCTGAAATCGGTGGAGTGCGCTTGGAACCGACTAATGCACAGAACAACTGACCCTAGTGAGGCGTGATGCCTCCCCCTTAAGAAAAATGGTGAACTAGGGTTCTGTTTCTGCACTTTCCTCCAATTTTCTTCTCTGTTTTTTCTTTTAAAACGAATTCCTCGCCAGCCACTGTTCCTACATGCTTGCTGCATTTCTTCTACTGTTTGGATGCTGCAATTTGTTAACAGTGCTGTTGCTGATTGGAGATTTAGAGTGAGACTAAACAAAGGTCATTTCAATTATATGTTTAGGTAGATTTTCGGAGAAACCCTAAATCTCTGGATCATTTGCAGACAGAAAACATCATCGTTTTTTATGGCTGGAAATATTGGGGGAAG
Source organism: Scutellaria galericulata (assembly GCA_946896805.1). Lineage (NCBI taxonomy): Eukaryota > Viridiplantae > Streptophyta > Magnoliopsida > Lamiales > Lamiaceae > Scutellaria > Scutellaria galericulata. The sequence goes on along the minus strand of OX335784.1, from coordinate 22,169,788 downwards.
GGAATATCACGCTGTGTTTTACCAAGTGCTTCTTACTTAATTGCAAGTTTGAGTCTTTATTTCTTGTCATGTGGTAATTGTTCATTTTATTTTATTAGGGCTCATTATATGCTTGCACAACATAACATCTTTAGTATACACCTGATGTGCACTCGTGATGAATGCAATATTAGAATATTGAAAATAAATAAATCAGGTCTGGTATAGATTAAGTGTCTCGTGGTTATATTAATTTGTATGTTTGGATCAAAATTATGATCCATATAGTATATGGTCAATGGAGTGTACTGAACAAGTTTTTCACTGGCAGGACATTGGTTGTGCTCATTCCACTTCTATAGAAACCTGATTGAAGAACAATACTTCATATTTAATAAGGTAATGAAGTTTGCAGAATGAACATGATCAATGCTATAACATTTTCGCTTCTAGCTGAGTTATCAAACTTTTGGGTAATGTAGATGTGCTTTTTAGGACTCATAAGTAAACTTCTATAAAATATATATCCTGTCTCAAGACTACTGGCTTCAACCTAATCTTTTGTCCTCATATACTCCCTTATTGTGAATTCTGAGATTTTTTGTTCCATCAGCTGAGTTCATGGGTTTCCACTTCACGTGTGTAATTGTTGCCTTGGGTCGTATATGCTTGAAGCCATAGCATTGTGGTGATTGCAAGTCCATTTATTTCACATTTTGTGATCTAGATATCCTATGTTTACATTTCGTGGTTTCAGGTTGTTGATAATGGCAGAGCCATCAAAAGTCATTCATGTTCGGAATGTGGGTCATGAAATTTCTGAGGTACGGTATTTATGTATACCAAGCATATATTGGTGCAATTATGGCTCTCATTTTAGATTTTCCATATATTGGCGGTACATTTTGGGAAAAATGTCACTGTTTCATATGCTAATTAAGTATTCAATCACAAAGCTGAAATAACAAATATCAAGGAATGTTTACTGCTAAATTTGGATATTTTCATTAGCAAAAGAGCCAATGTCCTTTGGGAGATCATAGTTCAAGCCATATGTTGGTCTCTTGGAAGGAATAAGAGAGTATTTAAAAACGTTGAGGAGACTCTTGATGAAGTATTAGAAAATTCAGGCTTAGGGTTGCGTGGTGGATTTCAGGCACAAGAGCTTAATGGGGTTATTTGTATCAGATGTCTATCAAGGTTTAATTTAAGTACTTTAGCTGTAAAATTTTTGTCATTTGGGGATCTCTCATCCCTTTGTAATCTTTCTTATTAATAAAATATTGTGTCCTTATAAAAAATAGAATCCTTCAACAGAGTATGAGTTACAAAGGAAATACGTTTCATCACATTCACTTCCTGAGAAAGTAGATTACATTACATTTGATTCATTTTGAATACAAACAATATATGAACTTCTACTGCTCTTGCAAATTGGTTGCACTGACACAGTTCTCTTAGGGTCAATATTTGATATTATGTTATGCTTTTCTAGAATGATTTGCTCCAGCTGTTCCAGCCATTTGGAGTCATCACCAAACTTGTGATGCTTCGAGCCAAGAATCAGGTCTCATTGTAGAAATTATGTCCAAGGAACTGTGCTAAATGTTTGTAGTTGTAAAATTTTCTGATATTGCTCCTTTTTTTGGATTTGCAGGCCCTCCTACAAATGCAAGATATCCCCTCGGCAGTTAATGCATTGCAGTTCTATACTAATGTTCAGCCAAGCATAAGGTATTTTGATTAATAATTGGAACCCTCCTTTTCAGCTTTCCAACTTCATTATCAGAGTTCTCCTCTGACCTCTCATGTTTTAGGCATTATCTTCTCTGACTGTATCTATTTAATGCCTATCAGGGGAAGGAATGTTTATGTTCAATTCTCATCACACCAAGAACTAACAATTATGGATCAGAATACTCAAGCACGAGGAGACGAGGTGACTCTTGTGTACTATGTGGCAATTTTCCTTTAACTTTCATGCTAGGGAATACCATGATATGGTGCATTAAAGTTAGAAGCTTGGTTGCTAGCTTCTTTTTGTGTTGTAACTGCTGTATGACACGTACGTAGCATGAGTAGAATTTATTCACTTTCCAAACACATGCAAGATATTTCCCCAAAATTATGAAGGAGTTAAGTATTTTCCCTAGAATTATATGCCCACAATATATAAGCAAGCATGATATTAAGTCTAGAAAAACTGAATGTTGAGTGATGAGTATCAAATCAACAAAGTTAAATTACCTAATGTTATTTATAACAAGTATAGTAGTGAGTAGGGTATAGACCAAAACTAATGGAGGAACCGTTTCCACCTCGATTCAGACAATTGATCATTGTTGTAGATAACCCAACAAATTTGTCAATAAATTGGTTGTAGTTTTCTAACCAGCACCCAACCAATCTCCTCTAATTTTCCATTAATTAAAAGACGCTTGCTAATTGCTTCCTTAATCAAAAGATAACCGTAGAAAGGGTTCATAGGATTTAGTGTTCCGACAACATTAGTATATATGGTAACCCAATTCTGGTTGACAAAGCAGCAAACAGGTTTATTTGAAATAGATTATTTATTTCAAATACATAAATTAATCACTTGGAAAGCAATTAAATTATGCATTGCCCTCGGTCAAGTTTCACCAACAATTATAGATTTCCTGTTTTTAAAAGGTAATTAATCATTCAAGGATTATCAAATACTATCCAGGTATTCAAAATAAATAAGTACCCATGAATTAAAGTGTTGTTATGAACAATCGGATCTTCCAAATGCATATCAAGGCTTCATTATTGGAAAATAAAATTAGCTCTTAATCATACTTAAAGGAAGAGATTCAAACATTATTTCTATGCATAAAATACCGAATAAAGCTTCAGTGTGCATGTGTCACTCAAAGAAATACTAACTGCGAGAGATTAAATCCTATCCTAATTAATATATGTATTGTCTTTCTTACACAAACAAAGAGAAAATTAGAACCTATTACAGATAGGAAACTCTTAATGTCCTAATCCATATAAAATACTTCCAAGCCCATCTTCATTATCTCCAAACCCAAACTATTCCTGTATGGATTAAATTCCGGAACTATCCATCTTTTTAGCTCACAAATTGGTTCAATCCATGAAATTCATCTCTAACAACACAATATGATAAATTGGTCAAGTAAGCACAATAAAATATCAAAATATGTGGGAGTAAGATGAATAAAATAAAATATATGTAAATATAAACCTAGAATTGAGAAACCATTGTTAAAGTGAACTTTGAAATGATTTATTCCAATTGAAGCATATGGTTTGCAAGATGTGACCACTAAATATAACATTGAGTGGGTTAGTCATCTTCAGTGCTGTCCATGTTGGAAATAAGGGTATTGAAATGTGCACTTTTGGCAAATGTTACTTGCATAAGGTTTGAATTACTGCTAACTGTTCATTTCCTAAATTGGAGTATTTTGGTATCCATTAAGAAACCCACTTCCCATTGAAAAAGGTTGAAGTGTTGGTATTTTGCACACATAGAAGGCAGAAACTTGTGCTACCTTTTGTTTCGAGCTGCTTGGTCCATATGATCTGATGTGTATATGAAAGCTGAATTAATAAAGTAAGTTTTTTGATCAATACGAACTAGAACTTAGATTTGGCTTGAAATGTTGAAGCTCTCTTGTTAAGCAGTTGATGGTACTTTTGGAAAACACCAATTATGAAACTCAATTTACATGGTCAAATTGCGTGTTTTGACTAAAATGCTTAAAGAGAATCATGTAAATAACGTCTGATTATCATTTTCATAATTTTAATATTAAAGTAAGCTTGCCATTAACAACATTTACTCATAATGTAAGCCAAAGGTACTTGTTTATGATTTCTCATCTAGTGAAATTTGTGCAGTAGCCAGGGTATTATCTTACATTGATTTTTCTGATGTAGTAAAATGTACTTTTTGTCATTCTAATTCTCTTTAAAACTCAAGCGTGGAGGAGACATTTGTTGCTTAACAGCAAGTACCTGTTCTTGGATGTTCTATTATATAAAGTATTAGAAGTATGATATTGGCAATGATTATTATCCCTGAGATAAGCTTTTGCTGTTTATGTTATTAAATTAAGTATTTCTTGTTACTGAGTTCAGATGCCATATCATCCATTCTTTGTGGGTTAGGAATTATATCTTCCTTGATTTCTTCCTCTACCTTTTTTAGAGGATGCTTTACACTACTTCTTTAGGTGATTGGAGATCATTAACGCTGTTTCCCAATTATTTCAAGTTCTTTTTGCTTCATCTGTCTGATCATATTTTATTGTTATGAAGCCTGCGTGATGTGATCTTATATCAATCAAACCGGTGCTAGTGCAAACAAAGCCTAATTATTCCAGTTGTTCTAGTCTTGATTTGTTGTCTCCTTGTATACTTATTTTTGTGTATTTGCATGTGAACTGACTGCTTGGTGCTGGTGATTCTAGTTCGATATGTCCATTTCCTTTTATGTCTTTCTGTATTCTCTTCTATTCATTCCCTTCTCTTCTCTCTCTGCTGGTTTGCTGTTGGGGTCTTCTCTCTTTCTTTCTCTATGCTGGTCTGCTGTTCGGCTTTCTCTGGATATCCAGCCTAACCGAATCCTCTTAGTTACGGTACATCACATGCTATATCCTATAACTGTGGAAGTGCTGCATCAAGTTTTTTCTCCTCATGGATTTGTAGAGAAGATCGTCACGTTTCAGAAGTCGGCTGGTCAGCATCTTCAAATTTTCTCTTCTCTCACTTTCTTAATATGATACTGGTTAAGGCGTATGCAGAATTTCATGCCTAATTGTAAAGTCAACATTAGAGAGGAGTACCTCAGTATAGATTGTTTGCAATTTCTTGCTTTCATGATGGACCAGTTTAATTGGTATTTGGTGTCTTACTATTAATTCTGCTTTGTCGTGTTGAGAACAGTATTTTTTACCCTTACTGTATGAAATGCTTTACCGATTGCTAGCTTTTCTAGTTAAAGCTTGTAGTCCCTGATAGACTCCAATACGGAAAATTCTGTAGGTTTTCAAGCTCTAATTCAGTATCAATCACACCAGAATGCTATTTCAGCAAGAAACTCTCTTCAGGTATGCTGAATATTGAATTATTAAGTTTAACTTATTTGAAATTGACAATGTTTATGACATGCTACAGGGACGAAATGTATACGATGGTTGTTGTCAGCTGGACATTCAGTTCTCAAAGTGAGTTTTCTTAGGAATATTTGTGCATACATGTTACAGTGTCCTGAAATTGTTTTGTTGCCATGTTTTTTTTTTTTTTTTTTACAAAGTCATCTTTTTTATGCAGCCTAGATGAACTACAAGTGAATTATAATAATGAGCGCTCTCGGTAAGTTTGTGATTGAAATTTTAAGTTAATTTGTCTTTTCTTTGTGATTGTGCTGCAAATAAGAGTTCTTATATCTTGTTCTCTTTTTTTGTATAGGGATTTTACAAACCCTTCCTTGCCTTCAGAACAAAAGGGCAAGTCCCCTCAAGTAAATCATTCTTTTCCACTATAAGGACTTGCATTTTTTAGCTTTTGTCGTTGACACTGTTTTCTGATAGTATTTTTAAATATTGATCCTTCTATAGCAGCCTGGGTATGGAGATGCTGGCCTTTATTCCCATGCAGGTGCATAATTATCTTTTAGATGGTATCCTATTGTTTTCTGTTCCTTTTTAAGTCTATCCCAGTTGCTGACATCTCCTTCTCTCTCCCTCTCTATTCAGTTGGATTTCCACAGGTGCGTTTCTTACCACACAACGGTCAAACTTATGTTCCATTTCATTAAAACCCCTGCACAACTATATCATAAATTGAAATGTGCTAAGTGTGTTGTGAGTTTCATAATCAGAGCATGAAATCATCAGTGTTTTTGTTTTTCTCACCAAAAGTTTATATCATGCCCTTGTCAATTGCCATCATAATACTCCATAGGTTTTACCACTCATTTATCTTGGAGGCATAATTTTTTTATTTGTATCTGTCATCTTTGATCTTGGCTGACCAAACAAGAATTGGTGAACAATGATTGAGTAGCGGTTATTGGTGCCTGGTGTTTGGTATGTATTGTGGTTTGCAAGTGTTTGCATCTTTCTAAAAGTATACTTAACTTTTATTATTTAATTCTACTTTAAAGTGTGATTTGCCACTCTTGCGCTCTCTGGGATGCTTTTTCCAGTGGTATGCACATACTTTTAAAAGGGTTCCTTGTAAATTTGTGATCCATCTTTCTCTTGTTGCTTAAATTGTAGATGGGCAATGCTGCTGCTATTGCTGCTGCCTTTGGAGGTGGTCTGCCACCTGGTATAAGCGGTACAAATGATCGGTGCACAGTTCTTGTATCTAATTTGAATCCTGATGTAAGTCTCTCTCTCTCTCTCTCTCTCTCTCTCTCTCTCACACACACACACACACACACGTGTGCACGCACATAGAGATTGAAGCACATATGGTGCATGCATGCGTGTTGCTAATCCTGTTTTCTCACGGCATTTTAAGTGATTAAATTATAGAATTCAACATTAAAGCTGTGCTCACTCTATCCCTCTCCTTAACTTCTTTTGCAGAGAATAGACGAGGATAAGCTTTTTAATTTGTTCTCAATATATGGGAACATTATTAGGATCAAACTTCTCCGGAATAAACCAGATCATGCATTGGTTCAAATGGGTGATGGTTTTCAGGCTGAACTGGCTGTTCACTTTTTGAAGGTCCAGGACCATTTCTTTTGATTTTTAACTTTTGCTGGTTGACTGATTGAGATGCATTTCATTATCCTGCTGAATCAGTAGGACCTCTTCTAAAACCCTCCCATGATTGGGACTATATATGCTTAAAGGAAAAACGTCGTCAGGGTTCAGTTGCCTCTGCTAGTGACTTAATCTAACCTTCAAACTCCGTGCAGTTTTTTTTTTAATGATTATGCTAATAAACTTGTGCCTGCTTTTGATGTTTTGTTCTGATAACTTATTATGAGTTGCTTTTATTTTAATAATTGTAAACTTGCATTTGTTTTTTTGTCTGTGTCATATTTTCATAACATGTTTGTTTGGTGCTTTAGTGTCAGAGCCTTTTGTTAACTATGTTGCTCGTAACATCTCTATTGTTGCTTTAGTCTCACAACCTTCATTTATCCATGTTCATTTGATGGTCATGCTAGTAACTTGATCTGATTTTGTACAGGGAGCAATTTTGTTTGGGAAGCGTTTGGAGGTGAATTTTTCAAAGCATCCAAACATTACAACTGGAGCTGATACCCATGAGTACTCCAACTCAAATCTCAATCGTTTCAATCGAAATGCTGCCAAAAATTACAGGTATTGTTGTTCACCAACCAAAATGATCCACATCTCAACTCTCCCCCAGGATGTGACTGAAGAAGAAATAACAAGCCACCTAGAAGAGCATGGAACAATTGTTAGTACAAAACTCTTTGAGATGAATGGAAAGAAGCAGGCTCTTGTCCTTTTTGAAAATGAGGAGCAGGCTACAGAGGCTCTTGTGTGCAAGCATGCTACATCCCTTGGTGGTTCAACCATTAGGATTTCCTTCTCTCAGTTGCAAACCATATGAGAGACTTTTCTCGCAAAACTTACAGTGTGGTCCCATAGACAGTATGTTTTCATTCTCTAATGAATTCTCTTGTGACATATATATATATATATATATATATATATATATATATATATATAAATTTGGATTGGCAGCTTATGTTACTCTAGCACTAAATGTTTAATTGTGTGATGCAGTGATTATATGTTTTTCATTTCAATGTGGATATGTTACACTCACTTGATCCTAAATTTTATATGGAAAAACTTTAGTCATAGATAAGTATGTCAGAGGTGCAGCAATTACTTGTTTGATATGAAAACATTTTACTTTTGAGTTTTTCATATACAAGAAAGTTCATGTGCGTTCACTTATGTGTTTAGTCTTCATGGACAGATAGGATACATCATTTTGAATTGGTGAATCTATATATTTTTGACTGTGGCTACATTTTTTTTTTTTTTTCCAGGTACAAGAGAATTGAGATGGAGTCACTTGGCGCATGGTGGGTGTTGGAGCTGACTACTAATCATAAAATCTGATGGTCGATTTGGACATCGTGCTCCCTCCCCTCCCATCCGATTCTAGTTTCTCTTACTAAATTGGAACTTGCTGAGATGTAATATACGATGGATTGGTGATAGTAAAAATAGTGAACTGTGATGCAGTGATTTGCACTTGCAGTGTGTTATGTAACTGCTTTTACATTGGTTTCTTGTTTTATTCAAAATTAGTTTAGTGTGTTAAAGGCAACTGTGGTTTGCTGGTACTGTTATTATGTCGGATTGGAGATCCATGAATTGGAAATCCCTTTGTTTTGTAGGATAATCTCAAATTTGGAAGAGTCGGTTCCCGATTCATTGGGGTTTTAATGATTGAAGCAGACTTTTTTTTTTAAAACCTCAAAATGCAGATGCACTCGAATTAAGGGGAAAATAAAACTATTGATGAGAGAAAACGAGAGTACAAAACTAAATAAATAAAATAAAGTAAAAAAAACTGTAATAAAACACTTAATTCCAGAGAACATCAAAACTGGACACACTTATTGGGTTGGCCATAGGGGGGTGCACGCTCTGGGTTGGGTTGGTTTGGAGATTTGAAAATCTTCGGAACTGAACTAAACTTGGGAAAATTTTAAAATTGATTCTCCAGAACTAAACCAAAATAAAAATTCTCCAGAACTAAACCAAACCAAATTTCGGTTCGGTTCGAAGCTTCGGGTCTACTGGTCTGGATCAGTTCGGGATGAATAATCGAATATTCGAAGATTTTAAAAAAAGTTAAAATAAAAAAAACAAATAAGTTGAAATGCACCAAATTAAATTAGAAAAATAAATTACAAAAAACTAATTTAGCATGTACTAACAAAGTTTCATTGACAAAAAAATACTACATTCTTCATTTTAAAAGTTACAAAGTTTCATAATTTAAAAAGATATATGATTTTTTGAAAAGAGTCATTAGAATGTAGTTCATTATTATTAATTATTAAAAAATAAAAAATGTAAATTATTTATAGCATTTATAAATTATTATCTTAATCAAAATATGTATTATGTAATTGAGTTGGTCTTGTGTGCACTTGGTGTACATGCAATTCGGGTCGACCCAATTTTGACATAAAAGTCAGAATATTTGTACATAAAGGTGACATAATATAACATAAATGTCACATTGATATCACATAAAGATATATAATACAAATTGTGTTGAAAATCTTCATTTTTTTTCTAAGTTACAGACATACATGTACGGATGTTTGTACATAAAGATCACACATTTATAACATAAAGGTCAAGACAAAAATCTGGAATTAAAAAAAAAAAAAAGAAATTCGCGGATTCGGGTCGGATCGACCCAAATTGCATGGATCTTAAATTCATGCACCTGGTGCACAGGAGTTTTTGTGTATGTAATTATATCAAGATATAGAAAAAGAAATGACACACACACAAGAAATAACATCAAGAAATGGATTTTTTTAAAAACACTTTAAGTTATTGTAGGCTTGACGCACAATGTTAGTAAAACAGATGGAACTCCCAACTCAAACAAATAACTTCATTCTTGATGTTTGAGAAAGATAACTCGACAAGCTACAAATTTATCTTTAATACCAATACAAAATTTGCATCCCAACATTAAAAAAAAAAAAGAAACCGTCATGAAGTCGTATCCAGTTGGAATGAGAAGTTTAACTAAGTTTATCTGCCATTGCAGAGTATTCACATTCATAGAAGGAAGAATTAACCATCCTTTTTCATAATTACGATGACGATTATAATGTTGGAAAAATGATCATAACTTTAAAATAACTCGATTCTTGTTTTGTTGGAAAGGTAATGTAAGAATCTACAACTCTTTTGGTATACATTTTCCCAAATTCGAGCCCGAACATAACTTAAATAAATCATGAATTCAAATTCGATATTTGAAAAAACATGTATTAGTTTATTGACTGTCTTCGAAAAAATGTACCATTAGTATTATATAAATGTCTTATTTCATCTACATAAAGGTATTAGCTCGTTTTACTGAAATATGACGTAAATATATTATTAGTTCTATCACATAAAAATATTATTTGTATCACTTAAGTGTTTTACTTTATATGCATAAATGTATCACCTCATTTAATTGAAATACAATGTAAGGTTATTATTTGTATCACGTAAATATATTAATAATATAACGTAAATGTATTAATGCATCTACTTAAAATATTGCTTGATTTTTACTTAAAAGATAACTTTTGTTATTTTATTGAAATATGCTAATGTATTACATAAGGGCCCGACTATCCGCACCCCATTTTTTTTCTAAACAAAACCCAATTTTTTTTAATTTAAAAAATTCAAAAAATAAAAAAATTACAATTTTACCCTTTTGCAAAGAATTGTGTTCGACTGGTGGTCGAATACAAAGAGGTGTGTTCGACCAACCAGGGTCGAACGGGTCCCACATTTGTTGTTATTTTTTCATTCTTTTTACACGATTTCACACGATTATTATATAGTTTGTTAACTTATAGAATGGTTCATACGTTATCGTCTTATAAATTTAAGGTTTGAGGATTGAAAAATAAAAAAAATAAAAAAATAAACAGAAGGGAGAAGCAAGCAGACGGGCAGGAGAAAAAATTTCAAAATTTTCAGTTTTTTTTTTCAAAAGGGTAAAATTGGAATTTTACAATTTTTTAAATCTTTTTTTTTAAACTAGGGTATGTTTAGAAAAAAATGGGGTGCGGATAGCCGGACCCATTACATAAAGTTATTAGATTTATGACAAAAACTTATGTACACTAGATGCACGAATTCCAGATCGTGCAATTGGACGACCCAAAACGTGGGTGAATTTCATGCGTCACATGCGACTCCCACGTGCCTACACGCACTCCTATGTGTCCCCATGTCCGCGTCCACACTCTTATCCTTCACGCTTAACCTTTTTGTTATGTTCGTGTAACAATTTTGTTATGTCAGCGTAACTTTTATGTTATGTTCGCATAATATTTATGTTATGTTAGTTTAACTTTTAAGTTATATATTAAATACATATAATACTTTTAAATCTTTATGTTTTATATTATAACCTTTATATTATAATAATTTAACCTTTATGTTATAATAATATAACTTTTATATATTTTTTAAGTTAAAGTACTATATAAATGTTATGATATTTATACATAAAAGTATAATTATACTACATGAATTTTTATGATGAAAATAATGTCACTTAAAGATTATGATATTTGTATATAAAAGTTATACTAATATAACATGAATGTTATACTAAAATAACATAAAGATATAGCCATACTACATAAATTTTTATTTTGAAAGAAAAATCTAAGTAATATGACTTAAATGTTATGATATTTGTACATAAATGTTGTACTAACATAAAATAAAAGTTAAACTAATATAACATAAATGTTACTGCTTGAATCAAAAAGTAAAATAAAATTATGAGTGTGGATCCGGGTCGAATTGACCCTCCAGTTGCACCATGCATTTGGGACACACAAGTGCTACTCTAGAGATATTAGTTGTATAACATAAATGTATCACTTAATTTACGTAAATTTGGGGGGCTAAAGCTTCCATAACATACCAAGAGGCTCCGTCCCTGGTATTATTCATATAACATAAATGTAGCAGTAACATAACTAAAATGTAGTATTACTTATTTGTATAATATAATGTAAGGATACAACTAACATAATTTAAATGCATCACTATATTATAACTAAAAAGTTATTACATGTCGTGTAACACAATGTAAAGATATAACCAACATGACATAAAAATATTACCCGTCATAATTAAAAAGGTAAATTACATAAAAGTTATATATATATATATATATATATATATCCCTAAAAATAACAACGTACGTATGTGAAATTGGCATTTATTAAGAAAATCATAATCATATCAAGAAATTGTAACGGAAATTTTGGTATGATTCAAATCCCAATTGTGGACGGAATAGGTTGTTAATTGAAACTTTCTTCCCCAACTAAAGCAATATATATATAGATACATGATACATCCCTTTATCATGAATTGGAACAATACACCTTTTGTGAAGTGATTGGATTTTTGCAGGCCAAATTGGGTTAGCAAAGAGGTACGTTTCATTTATTCACCGCCCACTCCACCTATTTATTAATAATTACAAACATCATAGTGTTAAAATAGAACAAAAAAAGATTGTTTTCTCTCTTTCGGCGCAGATAAGAAGCATATTCTTTCAACATATCTTCTTCTCTCTTCAACACTTTGATTTCTATGTACCTCTTGTCCTTCTAATGTTGGATTTTTGCTGGAAAACACTACCTTTTTTTTTTAAATCTCTTTTTTATTAATAAAAGTTTAAATTTACTATTAAAGAAACATAGTTCTGACAATGAAACACACAAAGTCGGATAGAAGATCTCAACTGTGGCAAGAAATGAGTGGTGGATGATGTTAATATTTGATTTTGTAAATGCTATTGAATATGATATATTTTATGATTTTGGTGGGAGAGAGAAATAGAATTCCGAATTAGTTAGACAGGCATCCCATGTGATTTTTCTACCTTTATATTATTGGATTACTTAATTGTGATGAAAAATTAAGAGAATAGTTTTAGTGGTTATACGAATTTTTGTGATTTTTTTTTTTTTTTTTTAAGTTTCATCCATAAACTTAAAAACAAAAAGTTGCAATTTGATTTGGTTGGTCACATCCTTGTGAATTTTCACTTGATCACGTTGTCCTACGCATACCACATGTGAATTTAATATCAGTTTTTTTATAATTAAATAATTTGAATGTCGTTCAAAGAATAATAAAATAATGATAAATTATCCACAGTGGATATATTTAATATATTTGTTGTTGATATGTATAGATCCAATCCCTTTAAATATTGTGACTTTAAATTTTTAAATTTGTTGAATTTATGACATTTAACGGTGACACACGATAGTAGAGCTAGAAAATAATAATAGCATACAGTGTTTTAATCAAAAGTGGTGTTTATCGTGGCACTGACCTTTGAAAACCACATTAGGAAGAAAATTCATTATGGTTTAGTGAATCGAATGGTGATTTTGTATATCAAACAAAATCAGATCGATATTGAAAAAAACAAAAATAAAGATAACAATTAAGTCTCGAAAATACAAATATTCAGGCGTGTGTTTTGGGAAGTAACCCATAATATTCTATCGTATCATTTAATTAATTTGAAAGATCTATTATAAACTGATGAAATATGCTTAGTGGATATTTTGATATTGGTGTCAAGTATAGCAAGATATTTGGAATCGGGTTTAATAAATTCTTAAATCTTGGCTAATTTTCTTATCCAAGCATTTTTTGGGTGAATAATAATATAAACTAGGTTTGATAATTTATGTCAGTTAGTTTTACGTATTCGTAAAACATATCAATTATTTAAATTTGTTTCCTTAAACCTAATCAAGAAAATCATATAAAAATACATATCTGATTCGATATATTATATGGTACATGAATATTAATTTAAAAAAAAAAAAAAAAAGAAAGGAGAAAAATAGAAGAAAAAGATTTAGTAAGGGACGTGTCTGATTATGGATAGAAGGGCACCACCTTTCGTTCGTTTATTGAGAAATATCCGCAAACCGAAAATTGATTGAAATTGGATGATGGAGAGATTTGAGTACATCATAAGGCAATGGTAACGTATCTTTTTTGCAATTGCAGAAGAGAGAGAAAGAGGAGAGAGAGAGAGTGGGTGGCCACTGTCCACAGGCCATCCAAAAAAGCCACCCTTACGTTTCATGCCTTTCTATCAATTTGGTAACTTAATCACATTCCGTCAATTCATTATTCATGCCCTTTTATTCTTGTCATTCATGGAGCATTTCTATCTTCCTTTCTAAATTTACTTTTGAAGCATCTGTTTCATCAATATTTTATTCAATTTGCAGTTTTGGGTGGTGGAATTTCAATTTTGAAGGATTGAATTGAGAGAGAGCGAAATAACGATTTGTGTTGAGTGGAATGATAATTTAGAAGCATTAATGGCGTCGTACAAACTGATCAAAGAAGAAGGGACATTGGATTATCTGGCAAAGAGTTGTACTCTGCGCATTGATGGCGGCCACGTTGTTGATGTTGAGTCTGCTTTACACAAAATTAATCCACCTTGTCGAAGTGGCGCTGCCAATGCCTCCACCAAGTGTACTCGCCTTGTGTCTCTCGATGTTTTTCGAGGCCTCACTGTTGTGGTAACTTTTTTCGCTTAATTTTCAAATACCCTCCTCTGCAACACTTTTATTTCTACATGTTTGTGCTTTACTAATTACAAGAAAGAAACGAAGATGCATCATACTATGAATATGAATGTGAAGATGCCAACTTTAGAGATTGTCAAGGTGTCAAAATGTGTTATTTTTGGAAATCTTTTTTATTTCAAGTGAGATAAGTTTTCCTTGTTATATAGTCTATTAACTGTTTCCTTATAATATTTTGAGAGAGTATTTCAATGGTATCTTTTATCTTCTATACACTAGGTTAAGAGAACATGAATGTGTACTTGCAAGGGAAACAGAGAACTTTAGTTGGTGCCGTTGAAAAGTATAGCAAAGAACTCTAATGAACTAATAACAACAACAATAATAATAAGTAAAATCATCAGACATGGGGACTCTTGGATGATGAATATTGAGAATGGACGAAAATGTTGGATTCAAAGTGTAACGGTATCTGAGGAATGATTAGTTATCTCAAAATGATCTTATTATTGCTTAATTACATGCATTTGTATGGTTGAATGGAGGGGTTATCTATCCAGGCCTGAGAGTTTGCTTGATTCCTTTGTTAATTTCTTTTACTTTCTTTACATTGCAGTTAATGATAATTGTTGATAATGCTGGTGGGATTCTGCCAGCAATCAATCACTCACCATGGAACGGTTTGACGTTGGCAGATTTTGTTATGCCATTTTTCCTCTTCATGGTTGGTGTGTCACTTGGACTTGTATATAAGGTACTTTAGTTGCTACGTTTCATGTACTTGAACCCATCCATGGACAACTTCTATGAGTCTTGCCATTTGCATAAGTCCTCTGCATCTATGATGCTCGTCATACTCTGCAAATTTGATATGCAGCATCTATTGTTGGTTATATCATAACTAAGTTTATATAAAAAATTAGAATATCTCCTTGTATATGATACCTTTATGCCACTCTAGATGGTATTTAACTTCTGGAACTTTTGTCTGCTACGTGTGGGACTTTATGCACTAACTGTCTTCTTTCTTCTTTTTATTACTAGAACATGCCTAGCAAAGCCGCTGCATCGAAAAAAGCAATATTTCGGGCGCTAAAGCTTCTAATACTAGGGATTTTCCTCCAAGGTGCGGGGCTCTCTTATTCCGTTATGTTTTTTCAAGAGATGTCTCTGATGATTAGAACTCTGTTAGAAGGATGAGTATCTAGATTGTGTACATCCCGATGGACATCCTCTTGTTGAAGTTCTTAATCATCATAATTCTCATATTACCATTCATCTATTTGTCACTCAATGCTTATTGCTATATTCTTTAATTTATCATGTATCAGGTGGTTATTTGCATGGTATCAATAATCTAACATATGGTGTGGACATGAACCAGATCAGATGGATGGGTATATTGCAGGTGTGTGGTGAAATCAGCTCCAAATTATTGGAATGAGTACTTTTTGTTAAACATTATTGATTATTTACATATGCGGTCTATAGTTTATATATTGTGTTTTTGTGTGGTTCATAAACAATCACTGACGTAAAAAAAAAAAATTGGGGGCCTCCTTCAGAGAATCGCAGTAGGATATTTGGCGGCAGCAATGTGTGAGATTTGGCTAAGAAATGATGAAAAAGTTGATTCAGGGATATCTTTGCTTGAGAAATACAAATGGCACTGGTAAGTCCTACTATGCTTACACATTCATGCTTTTTTGGCCCTTTTACTTTGGAATGCCCATATGGAGAAATTTGTTGAAAAAGAATAAAAGTTAAGAAACATCAGAGGAATAGTTGAGATATTTACCAGTCAATCTTTTGTTAACTTCTACAATAAAAAGTGCTCTGAAGTTGGTGTATTTTCTTATTCTCCTAAAGATATTAATATCTATCATTTTATGTTTTAATTCAAGATTTTTCTTTTCATAATTTTAGGGCCATGGCATTCATGCTCACCGGAATATATCTTGTGATGTTATATGGTTTATATGTTCCTGACTGGGAGTATCAGATTCCCTTTGGTGCATCTTCTGACACTGAGTTGTTCATGGTAGGTTCTTGATTTAACACATTTTGAAAATCTTGGGACTGGAATCTAATTTTGTGGTTGTTGAGGCAAAGTATTTTGACGTTGTTCACTGCTTTGAAGGTGAAATGTGGTAGGCGAGGTGACACTGGGCCCGCATGTAATGCTGTTGGAATGATTGATCGTTCACTTTTGGGTATTCAACATTTATATCGCAAGCCAATATATGCTCGAACAGAAGTAAGCTTTGTTACATCTCCATAAAGTTATAACTTTTATTCTCTCTGTTATATCTTACTTTTGGTTCTAAATGTTACTTGTCTTTGACAGCAATGCAGTGTTAACTCACCAGACTATGGTCCACTTCCTCCTGATGCTCCTTCATGGTGTCAAGCCCCCTTCGACCCAGAAGGAATTTTAAGGTTTCTTTGCCTCTTTTTACTTGTGTTTCATTACAATTATGGTAGTTTATAGGCACCAAAATCTGATTACTTTGACATTTTTTCATTAACCACATTCTGTCTCATTTTGTAGTACTTTGACATTTTTTCATTAACCACATTCTGTCTCATTTTGTAGTACAGTGATGGCAATTGTCACGTGCCTGATAGGTCTACAATTCGGGCACATTATTGTCCACTTCAAGGTACAAAGAAGTTTTTATTCGGCATAAGTTTTGCCTCTATGATATATGTTTTGTGAAGAGTGCCTGATTGTTTTCATCAACCATACCCAGGATCACAGAAATAGACTTCTGTTGTGGTTAGTACCATCTGCTAGCTTGATAATCCTGGGCTTGCTATGTGACATCTGTGGTGAGATTCACATCCTTGTTCATATAATGTTGTTATACACCACGGACGACATAATTGTTTATTGCTGCAGGCATGCATATAAACAAGGCCTTATACTCGTTCAGCTATACGTGTGTTACTGCTGGTGTTGCTGGGATTCTGCTTGCTACAATATATCTAGTGGTGAGCCTTCCTAATCTCTGGAGCCCTTTACCTGTGTTATAAATATACAACCTCGAGTCAACCACTGATATGGAAGATCCAATCATACAACTCTTGCAGGTAGATGTGTATGGATGCAGGCGGTTTACAATGGTGCTCGAATGGATGGGAATGAACGCATTGATGATTTATATTCTTGTAGCCTGCAATATCATACCTCTTGTTCTACAAGGATTTTATTGGAGGCGTCCTCGTAACAACATTGTAAGTGTATAATACACCTCTGAGATCTGTTTGTGAATTGTTGTCCCCATGCATTTTTGCTAACGTTCTCGTCTCTCCTTGGCAGCTAATGTTAATCGGAATTGGTAAAAAGACTCATTGAGACAGGCAGAGCATTCAGTACTTGAGGATTCAATTTTCGAATTGTCTTGTTATTGAGCATACGCTAGTTTCTGGGAAGTGTATTAATTCCAGAAAATTGCACCCATTTGTGTGGGTGGATGCAATCGATGTATAGAGTTGATATATGTAATTTAATCCTAGTAAGAATTTTGCAATGCGCCTCATCATTTCTTCTCTGAGTCTCAATTCTTCAGTTTTAACCGAATAAATGCACAGCCCTGGTTTACATTGTAATTACACTTGTCACACACACACACACACAAACAAAACACCCAAGACTTTCAAATCATTCAAAACCAAACACACACACACACACACACACACAGAAACATGTAATAAATCAAGGTGGACTAACATAAGACAAGACACTATAAATGGTCTGAAGAATGGTAAGCGCGAAGAGAAAAATAGCGGCAATAACAGAGAGAATGGCCCATGGGTTGGTGAAATAGGTATGCATGAGATTAGCCCTCCACTGGTGCCACGCCTTCTGGCAATAAGCACTGACCTCCTTATGAACCTCACCCAGGCTACTCTTGGGGTCCAGGGTCACATCCTTGGACAGCGAGTTAAAGAGGCTAGCCACAGCCTTGTCACTGCCCAACGCATTCTGTATGATCCCACACGAGTGCAGCAGGCTCACATCCCTCGCACTGTCGATCATGTTGTCCATGAAGAAGATGTAAGAAGTCACCTCGTTGCCGGCTCCCACGTGGAACCGCTCGAAGGCTATGAGGTTCAGGTAGAGGGACTCCAGGGCGTCGTCCACCACCACCAGGGGGAGCTTCAGGACGCCGTGGTGGAACGAGATGTCCTTGAGGCTTCGCGACCGGCTCTTCTGGATGCGGATGCCGGCCTCGTTCAGCTCCGTCGCCGACCGGATGATGTCGTCGCCGCCCTGCTGGAGCCCGGACTTGGGGTTGTGGCGGTGGCGCTTGGGCTTGGGGTCGTCCAGGAGGAGGTTGTGGCGGTAGATGTCCAGGATGTGGAGGCACTTGTTGAAGTGGTGCAGGTGCTTTGGGGGCTCGTTTGGGTACAAGAATTTTAGTATGCGTCTTGTTAAGTCCCTCATATCCTGTTTCTTACATATTCATCATCAATTCTTGATTTCGATTCTTACATTCAAATGGTGTTATGAATCCACCTTAGTTGATTCCCATGACTCCATAAACAAAATTTTTTGAAACCAAAAAATTACAAATTTTAAGTGCTTCCTATCATTTATTACATTTGGTGTTACATTTTGTGGTTGGTGGAATTTAATACACACTACGTGTTGATTAGTGATGTCATTGAATACACGTGGTGTGTGATGATAATTTTGAAATAAAAGATGTAACATCAAATGTAATAAAAGATCGAGTTCGATTTTTAGGAGATTTACAATATGTTTTTTACTCGTATATATGATATATATTTTAATAAACAATACTCAGTAATTGTTTTCAGTAATAAACAATGTTCAAAAACACATTTGTTAAGCCTTGTTCTAGCCCTACAAAAAAATTTGAATACAATTTTAGTTTTTTGAATGATTAAATAGAATTATTTTAGTGTTTTTCTCTCTGATTTGTTGGGCCCCAAATGAAGCCCAACAACATTTGAAAAAAAAACACACACACACACTTGTTAGATGTTGTTCCAACCCTACAAAAAATTACAATATAATGTAATATTGATTGACAAATAAATGAGTGAATAATATGATTGTATGGACTTGATTAAAATTTTTGCCTCCAAAACTGTGAGGTGAGTTCTATTTATATAATCTTGTAACAACTATATAAATATCTTGAATATTGTTAATCCTTCAAATTTATGTTTTAAATTCAATTTATACAACTTTTACGTCTATTGAGCATGATTGTTGATTAGGTGTTTAGAGAGAGAGAGAGAGAGAGATACCTTGAGTGACTTGTCTTTTTGAATAGCAACCAACTTTTGAAGAACCAGCATTGGAAGCTGATTCTCCAGCATCAACATATCCCGCTGCAGATACGGAACTATGTACAGCTTTCCATGGCTGCTGAATATCGGATCATTGCTCGCATAATCCTTTTCTCGACTCTGATCAACCTCATGAGCCTGAACCTGAATCTGAATCTCATGAAGCAGATGATGTTGATCATGTGGAGGAGGCGGTGGCGACTGAGCATGATCTGCGCTGCTGCCACCGCCACTGGCATGGCTGCTGAATATCGGATCATTGCTCGCATAATCCTTTTCTCGACTCTGATCGACCTCATGAGCCTGAGCATGAGGTTGATGTTGATCATGCGGAGGCGGCGGCGGTCGCGACTGAGCATGATCCGCGCTGCTGCCACCGCCACTGGCACTGGCGGCGGCGAAGGAGTGGAGGATTTCCAACAGAAAGCAGCCATCAACAATCATGAGCTCAAGAAACCTATCATCATCATCCAGCCACATAGGATCCAGCTGATCATAAGCATCTTGGAGGTCCTTCACGACTGGGGTCAAGGCATCGATGAAGCTCTGAAGGGGCTTGTTAGATCTCTTGAGGAAGTGAAGGAGGGCTCGATGCTTGTGTTCTTCCATGGCCTTCAAGCTCTCAATGCCATGGTGGTAGGGCCCCAGTGACAGTATCTGAGGCTTGTAGGCTCTCTTGTTGATGTCTGTCACTGATGCTGGGATTTTGTAGATGGATCTTTTGCTCCAATGTGCCTCCTCTGTTGAGGCATCTGGCAATTTCTTTAGTTCTTCGTTGATTTTGATGACCCATTGCTTTTCTCCCATTTGATTGTTTTGTGCCAAAAGATGGGAGTTTTGTGTGGTGATCAAGTCTATCTATATAATGCTTTCTTCTTGGTTTTCAACATTCTTTTCTTCTTACATGCTACAATTGGGGTGTGCCCTATGTTTCAATTTACAGAAATTCTTGGTTGCTTTACGGACCCATTCTTGGGGCATGTGCCCTGAAATTTTATATAATTATTAAGGGTAATAATTTAGATTAAAAATTAAGAAAATTTAATAAAAGCTCAACCCATTCAGACTTCCTGGCAATCTCTTACTCTCCTACAAATTCTACAAGTTATCAATTTTTTACATTTGATATTGTCAAGTTTAGATGTAATTAAGTTTATAATTTATATTGATGTTGTAACAAATTTACACTCAATTTTAGAATTATTATATATTTTTATTAATCCACTTCGACCCTCCCTCAGTCCAAATTTTGGATTCGTTACTGCTTTTGGGGTTGTCACATGAAAGATGAATGATGAATAAAAAGCAAACACAGATGTTTTGTCTCCACTTTCCTCTTCAAAGGGAACATTACTCCACTTGCATTTTCATGTTTTTTAGAGAGAGATGGTTCTCAAGAAAATATTCCTTGTTTTCTTGAGCAAATTTAGGTATCAATAATATTATGGGTTGGTGCCCAAACTACCGCATGTCAATTATAATGATCCCAAATTACCATTCAATATAACAAAATAGCTCAAAATATCATAAATTTAGAAAATACTATTTTACCCTCACTTTTATCATATTGATCAGATACAAATGTTGACCATTCCACACAAGTCCCATCAGAGGACTTACCGAAATTCGAAATTAGACTTTACTTGAAATTCTACAAATTAGGTCTTACACGAAATTTATAGAAATTAGGCGTTACACGAAAATTCTGTAAATTAAGCATTACACGAAAATTCTACAAATTAAAAAAAAAAAACAGTATTACACAAAATTTGATAATTATAAAAGAAAATTAATGGTATAAAAAAGGATGGTAATGTGGCACTATTTTCGTGTATGGTATAAAACATAACTTTGATAATTAAAAAAAGAAAGAATCCAAGAATTTTTTTTTTTTTGACAGAAATTTTCGTGTAATGTGGCAAAAGAAAAAAAGAAAAATTCAAGAACTAAAAACATGGACTTTGATAATGTGGCACAAATTTTCGTGTAAAGCCACGATAGCATTACATGTGATAAAGAAATTTCGAGTAACATTATATGTAATAATTACCATGTGATATAAAACAATTGTGTAACATAACAAAAAAAATAAATTTTTTTTCTTACACGAAAATTAATATTATATTAATTTTTGCGTAACCCAAATTTTTTTTAAAAAAATTGATTCTTCTTACACAAAAACTAATTTAATTTTCATGTAACAAAAAAAAAAAAAAAATTCTTACACAAAAACTAATTTAATTTTCGTGTAACCCAATTTTTTTTTCTTACACAAAATTTCGATCTTTTATGGTTGGGAGAGTTTTGTTTTGTGCACTATTTTTGTTCAAGTCATTTGATTAAATAGACCTCAAAATATGTACAATGTATTCATGTGAGCCAAAGTATATGTTATATTTTTCAAAGTGCACTATTTAGTCTCATCACACTGACAAAAGTACAAATCAGTCTTATGTCTCATCAACCACTATTCACGGATGACTTGGTCAAAATAAGTGGTAAAAATGGATCAAAGCTTATATTTTATGGTAAAAATGATTTAAACTTATATTGAGTGATACAAAGGCTAATAGATTATACATTTTGTGGTAGAAATGACCATTTACTCATAATATTATTCTATTACGGTTACTTTCTTCAAGCTTACATTCATGGTATGGCTTAAGATGCCTAACTGTCAATCAACACTTTCATGTTTATGAAATTTATTTGATAGTATAGACCGTGTTATCATAATCTTTTTGGTCTGTATTGGCATTCGAATTGATCTTGATGTTTAGATTTAATCTATGAGACCTATTCAACAACTATAAAGAATATTCACCATATCTATTACTACAATAAAAGTATGAATAATTTTATATTTCATCAAGTAATGTCTATTTTAATTTAATTAAAACTTATTAGATGTATCAGTTATGTTAATTATCAGTTTTCACTACATATATGAAGAGAAGAGAGAGAATGAAACATGAAGATATATGAAAAGAAAATGATACAATAGGGGCTTAATTTGGAAGGAAAACATAGAAGTTGAGGAAACACTTCCATTAAATAAATATACTTTGATTAGATATATGAAAAGAAAATGATACAAGGTTAGCAAGAACCCATGACGATGATGGGTCCATGCTGTAATAAGAAGCTCAAATCAGCATCAAGAAGATGCTGCTTCATTTCCAAACACAAACAAATCAGAATAAACAGAGAGAGAAAGAGAGAGAAATCTCCAAGCAATAAATCACAAGCCCTGTAAACTCTGATCTGATCTTGAGCCTGTCTTTCCCTCTCTCTCTAGTAACAACATCATCATAGGCTTATACATCAACATCCATGTAAGAACTCAGAAAACTAATATATATATCATATGCAACAAGTATCAGCAAAGCACATTATATATCTCTGTCCCTCGCGCACTCAGGGGCGGGCTTCGGAAACCTAGACCGATCGTTGCAGTAGTTGTAAATGGTGTACTGGCTACGAACCCAACGGAGACGGCGATACTGGAACGCGTCGAGATCCTGGAAGTCCTTCTGGTCCCACCAACGCTTGCCCTGAGTGGCGCAGAACTTGGCCTCCACCGAGGCTTCACAACCGTCGATGTGGAAGCCTCTGTAGGTGGCCACAAACGGAGCCTTGGACCAGTCTGTCTTCTCGAGCCCACCCCTCGTGGCCCAATCGTCCGCGTTCCACAAGCTCGAGTACAGCTTCATCGGCTGGTTGAACGGAAACTTCACTCCCAAATCTTTGCTGTTCTTGAACACTCGGATCGGCACATCATCCACAAAGAATCTGTATGGTCCCAACACATGCTTTTAGCTTAAAGATGGCAATAAACTATCCAACACAAAAGCGATTCACGTGTTCTTTTCAAAAGATATTGAAACGAGAGACAGAGCTGGCAATTCGGGCCGCCCCATAAACGTAGCATTTTCCCGGTTAATGAAATAAAAAAAATGCCGACTAGTACTAATTTTTTGTCGAGTATTTCGTATGTTCAATCTTGCTCCTCCATCAACGGGGACAGATGTAAATAGAAAAGGGATTAGAAAGTCAAAAGGTGCACATGAGCCTCATTAGTTAAATAAATGATGGGAGCAGCAAATTATATGAGGAAGATAGAGATAGAATACTGTGTATTAATGATGATTTATGTAAAATTAAATAGATTCATAAATGGACAAACCGAATCTTGTTGGCCCCCTTAATATCACGTGGCATAGACCTCAAGTCAAAAGGATGTTGATTTTAAGCGTAGATATACAGAAGTAATCAGAGCCAGGATATTCAATCAAATAAGAATCAAACAGCTATCTGCCAATAAATAGAGACAAACCAAACTTGATGAATAGATGCATTATAATTTATAGCCATTCATTCTTCACATCATGCATCTCAATTTCAACTTGTTTTGACTCCAACAATGGACCTAAATGCTGCCTTAATGTCTTGAAAATATGTTAGATTTTGATATATAGTAATTTATACAATAGTGAGAGATTTCGAAAGAACACCATTTGAATATACAAAGTGAATTTGAATGGAGTAATAGTAGGGAATATTGGGGGATGTTGCACCAAAATAACACCAGATTGAAGATGCCCAAGTATTTAGTGAGGTATTATTAACCATTAAAATGCAGAAAAAGGCATTGAATTGAAGGGGGAGACATACACAATCTGGTAGAGATTCCACAAGACAGAGTAAGTGTGGAAATCCTTGGTAGGATCAAACCAGAGAAAAATCCTCTGTTCTTTGTCTCCCTTACCACCTGTGTATACATTTGTCTGCAATATGTATGGCTGCCCACTTCTGTTACCCAAGAACTCAAAATCGATTTCATCATGCTCTGAGTTTTGGGAAGACAGCTGCACATTTCACCAAATTCAGATTCACTCCAACATTATATCAACAGAAAATAAAAGTTTTAAGTAAATATAATAGCTTACATAGAAAGCAGTAACAGTTCCAGCAGAATCTCCACCGACCATCTTGATGTGCATACTGAAATGCCCAAACAGGTAAGATCCCTTGGATTGGAATCCAGTTCCTAATAAGCCATTTAAAAAAAAAAAAGTCAGGTTAGAGATATGTATGGAGAGTAGAGTTGAATGGCATACCAGTGTTTTTGTCAAGAACGAGCTGGATCTCAGAGCCACCATTGTTGTATTTGATGTGGTCGAAAGCCCAAGTGGGGACGTAGTTTCTGCCAAAGGGGACATCCACTGGTTTCTTAGGGGCTGCACCAAATGCAGTGGATAGAAGCATCAATACACCAAATGCCAAACTCCATAGCTGAGGAGATGCCATGTTTCAAACTTGAAGGTGATGAGAGAGAAAGAGGAGGATGAGGGGAAGAAGGAAGTGTTAAGGGTGTTTATATAGGCATTTGGGTTAGGGGTACCTTATTATTTTTATATTATTTTTTAAAATAAGTTAAGGGGGTGTGCAACAAAAGTTATGCCCCCACGCGCCGTATTCACCACATAACCCTATTTAACCATACTCTCTTGCCTTGTCTAATCTTTTTATGGATATAACTTAACATAAATACGTTTAAAACATTATATAAAATAGTATGACTCTTCTGACATAATTTCATGAAATCATTCATCTCATAATTTCTAATCCATAAATTAGAGATTGATTTGTGATTATGAATTTGGAATAAAGATAGAGTCAAACAATTTCGTCTCACATAAAATAATTTCATATAATTTTTGTGTATGTATAAATATAAAATCTCACGGTAGTGTGTTTATATACCTCTTAAATTATTAGAAAAAATTTCTTTATTTTTCATTATTAAATCAAGAAAATAATAAAAATTATATTAAATTATGACCCTTTTTGCACTAAAATATTCAAATTTTGAAATTTTACTATACAACCGTCAACATTTGCAAATAGTATCAAACGATTGTTATAGGTAAGTGGTGGAGAAATATTCTCAAAATTGATCTAAAGTTCCAATACAGGAAGAAATACTTAGGAAATATTCCACCGTTGATTACTGATCACTTGGTACTATTTGCAAAGGTTGGTGGTTGTGTAGTAAAATTTCAAAATTTGAACACCTTAATACAAAAGAAGTTATAGTTTGGGGGAAACACCACAATTGAATATAGAAGATGATTTTTCTAGTTTTCTACTACAAGAGTGGTGATTTGTCAAAAATACCTTCTCACATGTGGAATAATAACTGAAATGAAGGAATATTAACTAAAATTGAGGATAAAAATGTCATTTTAATGGATTAATGGTAAAAATATATGTAATCTATATTAAAATATGCATCTACTACATCTATTGTAGTAGAATGGTCACCAAACTCGTTTGGTTTGAGTGGGTTTTTGTAATTCTTCCAAAATATGACTTCTTAAAAACGGTCTTCTAACTTGGGTGGATAATTATTACTTCTTTTTTAAAAGAAAAAAGGTGAATTAACTTCTGGAACATGTAATTGGTATGTATAAAGGTTGGAACTGAAATGAAACTTTTTAAGCTTAAATTTGGTATATTTTGAGTTCAAATATGAAGCCTTTCTTTCAATTTCTTTTCCAAGAAAATTGACATTAACAGCCATTTACCAAATACGAGAGGGTATAAAAATTCAAATGTCTTTCTAGATATAATGTGTATCTTTTCTATATACAAAATATAATATATAATTTTTTTTCGGTGTGTTTTAAGATAGATAACAAAGCTATCACTAAAGTGGATATTCAATGTCTTGAAATGCAAAGTATATATTATAAACATAAAAAAAAAAAGTATATGTTCTCTTATGAAAATGAAACCGGCCATTTGATATATGTCAACTGAATCACTATTTTCACGATATATTAATATATAATGTAAATAATGATAATGGAGATGAGATCCATATGACCAATGTTTTACATATTAAAGAAATTGATATAAAATATGTTTTTTTTTAATCATAGTTAAAAAGACATTTTCTTACCAAAATGGTTATATAACCATATTTCCCCAATAAGAGAGAGGCAGACATTCATGCAAAATTACCAATGTCGCTGTCCATTCAAGAATTATATTCATTGATTCTGAACCAAATGTTACCCATTTTGCACTGTTATTTTGAAAAAAAAATTGACAAAATCTGGGGCCTCCAGTTTTTGTGGCTTCAAGCTGCTTCATTTTCCACTCCTTTTCATATTCAACCCTCTTCTCTCTATTATGGACTTCTACTTTGTGTTTGGGATGGATTTAATGTTTTCATATGTTTTTGTTATTTTTAATATGTTTGGTTAACACAAGAATCATATATAATAAATTCGGTGACTCTTTGTGATATTGACTCTTACTTTCCCTTACTATTAGAAAAATAAAAACAAAAAATTACCAAATCATGACAATATTGTCACCATGAGCCTTGTAACTTAAATGATATCTTGTCTTTATAAAGATGTAGACTCTGATGATCAATGTTTGAACCTGAATTATATAAGTTTTTTAATTTTTATTCTCTTTCTTCCACTCCCTCTAACTCATTTAAAAAATAAAGTAAAAAAAAAAAAACCTTAAACTTCAACATAATGACATTTTTATGACAAGTATATAAATAATAAACTTTACAAACATTTTCGGACATTACTATTAAGAGTTTAAAATTACCTGATGCATAATAACTAATAATTCCAAAATAATGTTATACAAGGTTTAAATGTATAATATGGAATGCATTATTTTGTATTTTCGTTGCAATGCGGCTTACGTTCATGTGTTAAATTGGAGATTCATTATTACTATTATTTTAGCTAGTCAATATTTTAAATTATTTTTCACCATATTCTTTGAAGTTTGTCTACATTTTTCGATATATCACCGATTTTGGTCTAATTTATGTTGCAACCCAACTAAAATATTAATATAAATATTGACATTTAATGTTGTTTTGCCAATATTCCGGAATTTTAATTATTTATTTGTCTTTACTATCAATTTCAGAGATCAATTATAGTATTAATTGGAGTGAAGGTGCATGTACGAATCCTTCCTTACCTTTACTTCTCATAAATAAATGGGGTTCGAAATTTAAATACAATACCTTCCATCACATCAAAGAATCTGATTTGGATTTTTTAAATTGAACAAACTCAAATATTCATGATTTATCAATATCTACTCAAGTTTTTTTTTTTTTTTTTCTAAAAGAAGAAAAATTAGATAGTTATGATTTAAGAATGTCAATGAACTGAGCCTAATGCCTAAATTCATGTTTACTAGTTGTTTCCAAAAAAAATAAGAAAACATGTAATTGATATAATTATGTATATAAATGATTATATTATCTAATATTTAATAAACATAACTAATGCATAACATTAACTAAAAGTCTAATAAAAGATCTACGAATAAATTTGGAAAATAAAATCATTAACTCTTCTGGCTTTTACAATGAGGATATATATGAGGTATTCAACTCTTATTAATGTCTCAAACACTTAATCTAGAGATATCAATTTTTGTTTTAATATTGTTATATAAGTTAAAGATGTAACTAGAGATATTTAGCGTTTAATTCACTTCGGATAAGCCCATTATATACTGTCTTTTTCATTGCATTTACAATTTATTGTACAAATGTGCTCAACCTGATAAATTCTTTTAAAGCATAAATTATATAAAAAAAAAATGTATATTG
This sequence comes from Scutellaria galericulata, assembly GCA_946896805.1. Lineage (NCBI taxonomy): Eukaryota > Viridiplantae > Streptophyta > Magnoliopsida > Lamiales > Lamiaceae > Scutellaria > Scutellaria galericulata. The sequence continues at coordinate 22,141,460 of OX335784.1, read as the reverse complement.
TAAATCTAATATAATATCAAAGGCTAATAAATAGAAGTTGATAAGTGTAATTATGTTCTGAATTCATCCTCAATAGTGAAGTGACAAGTGACAGAAGTAGAATATGGGACAATTAATGTGACCAATAAAGACTCTAATGCACAACACTTGTCCCTACTTGAATAAGACTTTTCTAAGATGATCTTCGTGAAACAAATTAATATAGATATATATCCAATTCCAAATATAATAATGTAAAAAAGAGCAAGATGTAGAGAGGGGCAGTGAAATAGCATGGAAAAGCGGGCCGAGGGGGCCCGCAAAGCAGTCGGCAGAAGCCAATTCCACCATACTGAGTTTGTCGGGTTTGAGGGACCACTCATAAGATGGCCCGAATCTAACTTTACTACCAACGTGTTAAAAGTCCTTTGCGTCACCCCTTTTTCTCTATTTTAATTGCGGTTTAATTTCAGTAGAGTTGGGTGAGATATAAGTCGAGTCGAGGAATATGTCTTAGTAGTAGATATTTGTGGGAAGACCCAATGGAATTCAAAATCTCAAGCAAATCTATATAATAATTTCATGAAAATATGTTCCTAACGATGTTTGAACTGTGTTGTCGAAGTATTTTTCCCAACATTACCAACAAACCTTACCAATTTAGATGTATTTCTAGGGCAAGAATGTCACTCGATCATTTTAAAGTTAAGTTGGTTTGGTGTAATTTAAAAGCTACTTGATAGAACTTGTTTGAAAACATTTAGTAGCATTTTCATTTTGTAAAATAGTTAAATGATCTTTTATATTATAGTATTATAAATTGGTAGTTGAAGTGTTTGGATGAATATAATAATGAATCTTTTAACTGTTAATATTGACAATGTAATTTAAAGAAGTTTGTCAAAAATAAGGTTTATTTTAGAAATATAATAGGTGCTCCTTATTTAAAGAACACGATTTATAATTTTTTAATATCTTGTTTTACAATGAATAAAATATATTTAAACATTTATCAACACTCTTAAAGAGCTTAAAAGTATCATAGCATAGTTTTAAAAGTGTCGATAAGCTCACACAAACACCTCTTAAATTAATAATTCAAATGCCTTCCAACATAGTTAAATGACAAGTTATGGATTGTTAGTCATGTTGTGGGCTAGCATTATAAATTGGAACATAAATGAACAAAACATGATCTCTCATGTGGCACGTAGGAGTTAGAACCTAAACTTAATCTCATAATCAAATTATTTAAGCAAATCTTATAATATAAATAGTAGCAACTTCAAGAAATCGAAATTATTATCATCAAATCGATCGGATATAAACTTGGAACTGAATTAATAAAAAAAATTATCAATTTTAATTTGTAATGAAAACAAAATAATTTCAACAATAATTCACATATAAGAATACAAAAAAGGTAAAAGAGGGGACCTCAGTTGTTGCACCGCCACCCAATTACCACGAAATGGTCGGTCCGGGTCAGTCCGGGCCGGGCCGGCATGCATTTCCAATACCCGCAGTTGCATTCATTTACTCTGACGCGGTATTTCTGCTGCTCTCAATTATTTAATTTTATTATTATTATTATTATTATTAATTTATTATTGTAGTAATTGAGCCAGTCGATGTTTCCCACCTGCTCTGTTCACCATCCATTAACGAACAACACATCCATCACATTTTTATATTGCTAGGTATGTTTTAAATTTACGCATATTAATATATTAGAACAAAAGTTTAAGTAAAATATTATACTGTAATAAAGGATGTCACGTGGACACTTCATTTCTCTAATACAATGACAGTTTAGTTGGTTGGAGGTTTTCTTTCCTTTTCCATTTTTCTATGTAAACGATTATAAACATTATTGATTCAACTTTCGATGATTAGAAATTTCATGATTTTGTCTATCTCATTTTACTTATTATATTCGTCCACATAATAATTCACAAAACAACATATCGTATGAGGATTTTGAATGCATGTTATGTGGATTTTTTATATAAGCATGATTGATAAATATTCAAAATGACATATTTGTTTATCATCGGTTTACTCAATAGACAAGACACATAATAATTATGAACCCTCATAATGAATAATAATGAATTTAGTTTAAACTTGATCTCACAATAAAATTTCAGTAATTTTTTAGTAATACTATTAACTTGAGAACTTAGGAGTCAGATGACTGAAATATCATATTTCATACAAGAGATTTTTTTTTTTTTTTTTTTATCATAAATGATAATTTTATTATTTTTCTATCACAAGCTAAGAAAACTGATAAATTTATATTTCAAAAAAGAAGTAAAAAGATATATATATATATATATATATATATATATTTACAATTGATCATATTGCAACTCTAAAAAAATCATATATCATGTAAACCTATGAATCAAAGGATTACATGATAATAACATATCGTGTAAAGTCTATCGGTGACTTTTTTTTAATTTATAAGAACAATTTTATCAATTTTTTATTTATTTATGATAGAAAAAATAATAAAATAATGATTTAAAGTAGAAAAAGTAAGTTAATATTTAATTGTGTGGTATTTGGGGTATTTTTGAATGAACTCAAAATCCGAATAAGCAAGAGAATGACTATATTTAAATATAGAGAATGGTTTGAAAAGATAGGGTAAAAGGTTAATTGGAGGGTGAGCCATAGTTCACATGACATGTGCCTCCTCTGCCTACACTCTTAATCTCTGCACATGATCTCTTTATCGTCTCGATCCTCATATTATTCCTTAATTATCATCAACACTCGATTCACTCACTCACCTAATTAACAATTTTCTACTTCATTTTTATTTTATTTTGACAACAATTAGGCTACTTCGTTACTCGTGTCAATCTCCACAGACTGCATTCATACTGTACTATTTAAAATTTTATGTATAATCATTCTACGAATTATAATTCACGAGATGATCAATGTTCAGTCGATGCAAACAATAATAAAATTAGAATAAATTTCAAATAGCCCACAACATATAGATCGACGTTTCAAATATGGTCAAATTCAGGTTATGTATGTGAATTAGAGGATTCATCTTACAAAATGAGATTATTGTTGTAATATTATAATTGTGTGCTACATCAATTGTGAGTCATGACAATCTGTTTTCATTGATTTAACCTAGCTATATCATGAGCACTCGTGTTTGTATGAATATTCTAATTATGGGGAAAATTTCATGCCCAACTCAACTGCTTTCTCTAGCTATTGTCATCACAGGTGGATATCAGAACTATACATGGACTGCAAATGATTGCTTGCTTATAATAAATTTGGATCAATTTGAATACTAAAATAATATAATAATTTGGAACTTGACACAATCAGTAGAGTTTAGTACTCAATTTGATCCAATTTCTAATGAATAATTGTGAGGTGACAGTCCACATAGAGTTCATCACGATCAAATTGCCACATTCGATGAAAGTAGCAAAAAGATTAGTTGTAACGACAAATAAAAACATAAAAATTAATGCTCAATGCCAATATTGATATACATTAAAGATTAGTGCCAAATTTGCCACTAATAAAATAAATCATTAATACCCATTTATGCAATTATCCCAAAAGGCATATATATGTTGCATCGTGCTTTATTCGCATTGAATTATTGAACTGATATCACAACATCATACAATCCTTCAATTCACAAAATCAAGTAAACCTCCAAGAAAATTGTATCTAAGTTTAAATTAATTAAATTGATGAGAGATGCATGTGTGAGGAGACAAAATTAAATAGAGTTGATAATAAGGAGACCCAGTATGAATAGTAGAAAATAGAAATAGTTAAATGATTCTTTGAATCGGGTCAAAGAAAGGCTATGATATAAAGCGACAGATACACTTCAATAATGATCTTGCAAACTGCCAAAAACAAAGATTGGCTTGCTTGCTATTTATGTACCAAAATGCTGTAATTCAATTCTATTTTATTTTATTGACAACGGTTTTCGAATTTGATTTAGAAACAACTCATTTGATACATTGAACAAGTTCATTTTGAAAGTAAGCTCGTTAAGCATATGCTCGAATTAAAATTTATGAATGGGCTGCTGAAATATTTATAAGAATATATATATATATATAAATGAGTCAAGTACAAATGAACAGGTTGATGAACATATAAACAAGTCATTTCGAGCTCGAGTTTGTAAATAAGTTCTCATACATATAAATGAAAACGTTCATTCACAAATCACAAGCCATTGAGCCAAACATCATTAAAAAAAACCAAACATCGTACAAAGTCGAGCTCAACTTGGTAAACTTAACAATATATTTTAGAGCAAACTTTTTTCAAGATTCAAATAGTTCACGAACATTTTGAAACATTTACATCTTTGTAGGATACTTGAAAAACAAAAATATAGGTTCTAGATTAGGCGTATATACAATGTTGAAAGATTGTATTGCTCTAAATATGGCATACGGCTTGATGCAGAATAGAGTACATTTTGTATTTTCTTATATTTAATAAAAATCTTTTTTTGTCGATAAAAGAAAAAAAAAACCGATCACCCCACACTACACCCTATAGGTTTTCACAAAATATACTTTAAAATTAATAATTAAAAAATATAACAAAAAATATATTATCTTATATGATTTGGTTAGACAATACTCAGCACCCAACCTAAATAAAAGTCTTTTTTGTTTTGTTTTTTTATTTTTTATTTGGGGGGGGGGGGGGGGAGGGGGGGGGGGTAGTATATTGAAATTTAGTTTTAATTTGTAGCTAGTTTCAATATCTTCAATGCACGTCAACCTTTTCTCCTGCAAAGTTTTCTTATTTTTCACCAACTTTGTACCTTACAAAGAAATGTATAAATGCTTAGTTTGAGTTAAAAAAAAAAAAAAAATTAACTCCAATATACTTCTTAATTATCTGATAAATTTATCATTTTCAAGAATGAAAAAGGCAAAACAATCAACTAACAAATGTAAATTATATAGTGTGGTATAGTTAAGATCACATTTAATAAAATAACGAATGTAATTCGATTAATACTTCACTCTCCTACTCGTGGTTAATCTACAATATAGTAGTATCTCAATAAAACTAAATGTCACAAGAATAAAGAAGTACCTTAAAGCTATTATTAAATTATGAAATAAAGTTCTTAGAAGTATTTACATATTAGATAATTATAATAATAAATCAAGTTAAAACTTGCACTTTTTTAATTATATTGAAACCCCACAATTTACATATACAGACTCATGTTCATTCTTCTTAAACATGATAGTTACAAAATCATCATTCATATCATATTTAATGTACTTTATTCGATACATATATCATGTAACAACTCAAAACCCTCTATTTCAGACAATGTTTTATCTCATATTTTTATATCATCACCACAGTATACATATACTAAAATAACATGTATTATTGGAAATATGAAGTGAAATATAAGATTGAAACATTATTTGTGTGAGATGAAGATTGGGATGTGAGTGTGGCATGTGGAGTGATTAATTAAATGGTTAGAAGGTGCAATGCAAACTGAATTTAGAAACCAAAAATCATGTGCATGTGTGCATCATTAGGGAGCCAACCCCAATCCCTCTGTCTCTCTCATCATTTCTGCCAAAATTTCATTATTATTAATTCATGAGCTGTCTTTCATAAATGCTGCTATATATAGTATTAATCACAATCCAACTTGCACCATCAATATATCACTTCTGTTTTATCTTTAAACCCACCACCCCAACACCCCCCTAAATCCATTTTCCCTTTTTATGTACATAATGATATCAGATAACACCTACCATGAGTTAATACATTGGTTCATTAATAATTCCCATCTTTCAAAAAATTAAACATTGCACATGTACACATAATACTTAATAGTAGTGTTGGTTATGTAGTCGAGGTCCAATGTCAGTTTGACACAAAGGATAGTCTATTTGGACAATATCTCTAGCTAGGACATTGCTTCATTCTATAATCAAAGCCATTAGATATATTTGATTGAGATTTACATAGTTATTATTAATATTTTTATAATTTTTTAGACTGCAGATTGATTTATGAAAAAAAAAATTCTCCAAAATTGTTATTGTTTCCAGATATTCTCAAAATTAATGGATTTTAATTATATCTTCTACTCCCTCCATCCAAAAAAAAAAAAAACCAATAAAAAGACGGATCTATCTCTAATTATGTATTAAAATCCTATAATGACACTTATTTGTAGACAATTTTGTTTTTTACTAAAACGATATTTATTTTGGAACGAAGTAAGTAGTATACATCATATGCAAATAGGCTTAGGTGTATGTACGATTAATTTATCTCATAAAAATATCATAAAGAGAATTAAGCTTCCTTGGACCTATAGAATGCAAGGTGAAAGAGTCCATAGTAGCCGGTGAAAAGCTTCAACTAGTCGTATATATTACTACCTCCGTCCCGCTCAGATTTGCACATAGGGACGGGCACGGAGGTTAAGAAAAAACTGTTTTTGTAATATTAATGTTGAATAATAAAGGGCAATTTTGTAAATTTTATTTGCCATTTTTGGAGTGTGCAAATCTAAATGGGACGGACGAAAACGGAAAGTATGCAAATTTGAGCGGGACGGAGGGAGTAATATTTATGCTTACACAGTTACACTTTTTATCTAAATAAAGAATATATATATATATATATATATGTAGGGTTTGCCTCACTAGTGGGTCACTTGGCTGAAGCAAACAAATGAGACACAATTGTAGGTCCCCCATGCCTTCATTTTATATCAAGTTTTATCCATCTCAAATATGATTATATTTTATTTGAGTTATTCTATTTTATGACCTTTGATCAAATTAAATGTGAATATCAACCTGTAATGTACTCATTCCCAGAAAAACAAAAATCAGAAGCAGAAGTTAAGTTTTAATTGAAATATTTATAATATAATCTCTTTATGTTAATTAAAAGCAAATTAAATGAGATAGAGTAAGCAAATCATAATAAAATGTTGTATCATAAAAAAAATATGCCTTTTTTCTTTTTGGACTTTGGGAGTAACTTAATTTTGGTTCGTTGATTGAGTTTGAATCATTGCCATTAATGACGTAGGAGTTGGAGCCACCATATAAGCAAAGAAAGAAGAGTAAGTCTTGTGCAAGACTGTATCACAAATAATTATATGAGACGAGTCACCTTACAATCCATATTTTACATATGATCATATATAGTTTGTGAAAATGAATTTTGATTGTAATAATAAAGTTCAATTTCATAAGAGTTATACGTGAGACAGTCTTGTATAAATTTTTGTGATTAAAAAATATATAAGAGGTAATGTTTTGACCATAATTTTGGGATCTATTCAAATTCTAAATTTAGAAATGCTTCTTCCATGCGACCAGAGATTCAGAGCTCTATATCTATATGCTCCCATGATTTTTTTTTAAATAATTTAATCCTTACAATAAACTATTCTATTTTGTAGTGACCAATGAGATTTTAATGACTGATTATGATTTACATAAACTTCCATACACACACGCAAATGTACAACTCTACATTTCTTTTATACCAGCCCTGCTACCCATCCACCATGATACGTTAAGATATGTCCACTATTGATATGTCAAAAATCCAAAATACCTATTAATTTCACTTTTCATATAATAAAAAAATGAGATCATTACACGTTATTGGTGGACATTTTAAGAGTTCCCACGATCGACATTTTATTATTTTCTTCTTGTATACGTAGTACAAGTCAACTCTGTATTAACTGTAAAAGGAGAACCACAAATACATTGAAATTTAAAATAAATAAATAAAATGTTACTTAGTCAGTGACTTGTAAATCCGCTAGACTAAAAAGGTCTCTCAAGTATAAAATAAAATACGAGATTAAATGTTTAAACAACCTAGTTTCATTTTCACAAGACAAACCCTACCGAATAAAACACATACTGTAAAGTTGAAATGACAGAAATAAAGTTTTGAATTTTGATCGACTCAAATAACTGTAATCTCGGAGTTTTGTAAAATCCAAACATAGCAGAAGAGCACAATCTTGAGAAAATAAAGGTGCTTCCTTGTCCATAAGTATCTAAATAAGATTACCTTAACAAAGCACATATGCATGCATGCATAAACAAAGAGTACAAATGTGTATGATGGATATATATAGACCAATGCATATATACTCAGAAAAGCATAACTCAGGATAAAACATTACCAAAGCACAGTTTTAAGCACACTAAACTAAAGCAGCAACATAAGAATCAACAACTAATGTTGATTTGAAAGCAAAGAAAAAATAAATCAGAAGAAAATTAGTTAAGTTGTTGTAGGAAGAGGGAGAAACAGAAAGCTCTATTCCCAGATCAAAACACCAAAAATGAATCTGAGTAGACTAGCTCATAAATTATGTGATAGAATGAATGTAAACTTCTGCATTCAGCATATGAGTAAACCAGAATTTTGATGAGCACCCAATGAAACCAGGTTGGGGCATAGAAGCCATCTTGTTAAGGATAAACTCCATAATAGACCAAAAACTATTACACTAGGAACTTCCATGAAGAAACTCAATAAGACTAGTAAAAGTTTTCCATTAAGATGCAAGTAACAGCAAAAGCAATTGTCATTTGCATCTAAACAAACTAAATATAATAGGAAGAAACAAAAGAAAAATGCTCTGTAGTCACATCTTCTATTTCTCTTAACAACTTCTATGTTTTTATAAGGGAAAAGAAAAATCAAATACCAAGAAGGAAGAGAAAGCCTTATCAGATCTTATAAGAGAGAATCATATCGTCACACAGAATGGAACAAAGTTACAAGTTGGAGGGTTATTTTCATTCAATCTTCTGCTCTCTAATTCCTGAAGTGTATTCCCAAAACTTACAAGATGAAAAACTAACCCAGCAATAATGTTGTGAGGAAACTTGTGAATCACTAACTAGTTGCGTCCAGTATACATTCATTATGTTTGGATTACCTCTAGCTAGATTAGATTATAACAATTGGCAGAAAATCATAACTCTGAAGAGGTGTCTAAGAAAAATCAATCATAGCTAACAAGTAGATATGAAGTTCAGCTAAACTGCATTTATTTTTGCTTTAGCCCCTTACTTTTCCTATTGGACAACCCCTGAGTTGATTTCTTGGCACTAGTAGGATTATTCGTAGACCCACTAGGAGGATCATCAGAGGCTGTGATATTGGTCGAGTACTTCTTGATCCTCAAAGAGATAAGAATGCTCGATGAGATTCCAAGAAGTGGAAAGACATAAGACCAAACCTGTGATTTCTGGGAACCAGATGCTGAAGCTACAGCAGCATTGGCAAGGCTGCCAATTGAAGTGTTCTGCAAGATCATTGGTATGCATCCAACTACTGTTGGAAGCAAGAAATCTACCAAAAACCCAACCTTCGTAGCAGCCAATCCATAATTTATGACATAGGATGGTACAGGTGAGAATCGAGCAAGAAGAACGAATTTCCAACCATCCCGCTCAACTCCCCTTGATAGCAGGTTAAAGTACTTATTTTTCTGGATCCATTGAGATGCAGAGCCAGAACTTTTGAAGAGAAGCCTGAGATGGAAACACAGATCATATCAGATTGTAAGGAAAGACTAATAAAAACCTAAATATACAGACAGATTGAGATGTGGAGAGGAGCAACTCAGTATAATGTTCAAATAAGGTTATCATCAAATGAAATGCCATATTTTGTCATTAATTCTGCCATTATATGAACTCTTCATGTTTGCATTTTTTTTTTCAATCTACTAAAGTACAAGATATCACAAAATAGCATACATGAGGAAACCAGATAAACTACACAAAACATGACAGGACGTCATGAGTAACATTTAAAGAAAAATATAATCTATTGCCAACAGCTAGAAGGGTAAGCATTCGCTGTAAAAGTAGTGTGTTTAAATAAGTTTTTGTATGACTATTTAATCTTTTGATTCTCCTCCAATTAACACTAGCTCTTTTGCTACAGTTCACAGATGCCTTAAACCTCACAGATGATATAGAAGTTGTAGATAATCATACCCTAACAAGTTCTAAAATGCTCCTTGTAAGTTAAGTATAAGATGAAAAATCAGATAATCCCAGTGATGAAAATATTTGTAATCGATCTTTTTAACTCAAGACAGGCGACATCGCAAGTGGTGAAGGTGTTTCATTTGCTGATCTGTTGAGTGATAACATAGATAACATGATACTGACTGGAGCATACAGAGTTAGCAACAATTCTAGCAGACTTTTCATGGTCACAACACTCTCAAACCCAGAACTCTGTTTTTGTCTTTCTTCAATTAGAATTAACTAAGATATGCATTTTTAGGTAACAAATTGCAAGAACTCAAAATGAAAAGATTTCAACTCCAATCAAATTCGAGTGTATTTCAAATCACCTCAAATCCCTACAAAACTAGTTAATTCTGGATAGGATGGACTTCAAATACATTTCAATCCAAACAACACGAATATATGCTACTAGGAATTTCAAATCCATCCTCAAATCCGTAATGCTAACACAACCTAAGTGGGATGATTAACCAGAAGAGCACATAGTAAAACCAGCCTAATAGAAGCTACTCAGTCAATTATTCCATCACCAATTTTCCTCATCAATATCTATAAGCTGGAGACATGCTTTCATAGCTTATCGCAATCTAAACAGATATTACCAATTTTCAAGTACAAAGCACATATAATTAAATAAAGCCTAGTTATATATTGGGGAAGAGAGAGAGAGAGAGAGAGAGAGAGAGAGAGAGAGAGAGAGAGAGAGAGAGGTGCCTGCCAATCCAGAAAGAGAGAGAGGCTCCGAGAATCTTGGCGGAGAAGACGCACAAAAGCGCGGGCAAGAATCCGAAGAGCATAGAAGCCCCAGCCTCAAAAAAGACGGCGTAGGGGAGGCAGAGTGCCAGAGTGAGCGTGTGAAGTCCGATGTAGACGGGGATCGCCCAATACCCCAAACGATCCGACAAATCTCTCAACCATTGCATCACCAGGGAGTTATCCCAACCCAAATGCTTGCCCACCTCGTTCCTCATAGCCACCACTCCGACCAACGCAACCACCGCCGCAGCCATCCCCCATCGTCCGCCCACCACTCCCATTCTTCAGCTCCCTTCCTCTTTCTCTGTACGGCTGCGACAGAGACGGAGTCAATTAGATCGCGTCATGGTTTGTGTAGGTATTTAGGTGTGTGGGCCCCACAGACGTGTTAAACTGCCAGAAACCCCATTCCGTTACTCACCCGTTAAAAACTTTCTTCTTTTTCTCATAAAAGCCCCCGATTTCTTCCTTTTTTTTCATTGTAGAAGGTCGATTTTTTAATTAAAAAGAATAAATGAGCTTAAATTAATTACCAAAAAAACGTGGTAAGATAGATTTAAAATTAACAGCTTGCACACAAGTAAATTCAAGCCAAAAAAAAAATAATAATAAGAAGAAAGAAAATGGTGATTGGACATCTTGTATATTTGAAGATAGTTATTGAGAAATTTAATAATTAATTTTATTCATTAGCAATTGTTGTTTTCTAATTAATATTAATGCATAAAACAATAATCATAAAGAATGTGATGTTAATTTATTTTAATACAGATTTATAAAAAAAACAGTAAATATATTGTATTTCATGTCTAATTAAATTAATTTTAATTTTAATTATAATTAAAATCCTTTAGTAAAATGTTAAAACTAATTCCCTAAACGTTTATGATCACCCTAAAGATATTTCCTTTATATTAGTGGAAATTGTTCTTCGAATTATATTACTCAAAATGTTCTAAATTTTTATATTATTTTCTTAAAATTGTTTATTTCGATAAAATCAAATATATTATAACAGGTCTATACTAATTGATACTATAAGTCTATATAAGGATTCTTTAGGTTTGACTATGAGAATTAATGGACTTGATACAATTTGGGATGCCTTGGATGGAAAATGAATTATGGCATGTTTTTTGGTAACAGGAGGTAGTGATGTTAATAATAAGATGAAATTCCAAGAAATATACATTTTAGGTTGAGTTGAAATGAATTAAACACTCTTCTTTAAAATCTTGCTTGAATTAGTACTTACAATAACTTTCAAATAAATTTACCATGACTCATAATCTTCAAATAAATTTACCGTAAATCTCGAATTCCAAACCATTGAAAAAAAGTCTTAGAATGTTAAACAAAGACCGGAGATGAGAATAATGGTATAGATAAGTTGGAAACTTACAAAAAAATTATAATCTTATCTTATCATGACTCATGATGATATAGACACAACTATCCTAATCTTACTCGTAATTCTTTTTATAATTTCCTGTTTTGAAACTTGTTGATTTCTTTTTTTTTTTTTTTTGGGCCTGCTAAAAGTAAGCCCAACAAAATGAACTGGACCTAACTTTTTGGGCTCACTAATTGTTGAGCCTGCTGGCGTGAAAGTTTTCAACTTTATATAGCTGATTTAAACATGAAATTCATGGATCCAATTATTAGTTAACATGTAATTTGAAACAACTTGTCAAAATATTTGAACAGATTACCAAATCTTATTACAAAAATTGGATTTTTTTCTTCTCTATTGTATTAGAGGCTTTGGGTTTAAAGTTTTACCATCCTTAATTCTCAATTTTTAAAAGCATTTAAGCTTTTGGAATAGAATGTTAAATGTTTGTCTATAGCATAAGATACAACCAGCACAATATTATTAGTTTTTGAAAAATATTATCGAATATAACATTCAGAATTCAACATACATATGTAATGCTATTTTGTAAATTAATAAATTATAAAAGTAACTAATAATGGAGACTCCTACATGTCCCTGTATGCAATTTATCACAGTTCGAATAAGATTAACTCACAATTATCTTATTTAGTCTCCAATCCCACAATATTATATATTGCCCATCTATTAACAATTCTAATCTTAACTTGCATTGATCTTCCTCAAGATGAGGATGTGGATGCCAAAGCTCGTTCGATCATATTCTATCAGTTGTCATTTTGAGCTGAACAATTTATAAATATATAATTAAATTATAAAAAAATAATTATACTATCACTTTTATCACAAAATATATTAGCTATAAAATACTATCAATGACCAGTTCAGGATTAAATAAGGAAAGTACGAAATTAGGAGAATTTTGCTTGACAACCAAGACTTAGTAATATATTGATTTTTAAACTATTAAAAGGCGGGAATGAGATTTGAATAGTAGAAAAGGAAATCTAAGTAAGGTGGGCCCTGTTTGGACCAAAACCAAGTACTACTATTATTAGTCAAAGTAAAGCCTCAATTTTTGAACTTAGGACCAAACACAACCCTAAGAAGCGCATCATCTCTTTATCATTGACCACCTATTCATCTATTTCTCCACGTCATACTAATTCATCATGTGGATAATTTGGCATTAACATCCTTAACTTACCTCAGTTTGGCAAGTAATAATGATCATGATATTAGACAATCATAAGTTGGTAAATATATACATGATATACTGCACTAGGTGTTTAAAGTAGTTATGTATTCAACTCCCATTAAAATTTGGATACACGATTTTTTTTCTTTTTTATTAACACATGATATTTGATTTAAATTTTTTTTAATAAATTAAATCTATAAATTCTAACTAATAAAAGAGTAATACAACACAGACATAGTAGAATATTAATCAGTGATTTTTAGTTTAAAAGGATAAATAATTTAAATTATTACTTTGATGTTTTTGTGTATTTTGGGGAAGTGTTGAATATATATGTATAACCTTGATACAATACTCTACAATTAATTTCAATGGAAGTTGAATAATGACTTTTGATGATGAGAAATTGGTCTTATTAATGACGGAAAGAGGGTATATTCTTTTTATGTTACTACAATGGACAATGAGTACAAGGTTATATTTGACCCTGCAAATTAATTAAAGGAAAATCTGATGAAAGTTTTCACCATAGATTAAGTTAGGGTACACAATTATAAGCTCCATTTTTTAAATGGTACAAAACATAAATATCTCAAATTTGAAGTGCACAATGCAAATAAAATCTATTTATAAGTGCCAAAACACACACACACACACACATATACATACATACATATATATATATATATATATATATATATATATATATATATATATATGACAGTTACATTATTTTGTACGTACTACATACAAATGGTTGTTACATGAATATTATTCTATATTTAATGCCACCTACTCCATAGTTGCCAATCGGATTATTGTATTGTAGAATTTTGTTTTTTTTTTTAATATTTCTATTACATACCATACTAACAATAATAATATGTCATATTATATATAATGTTGATAATCTTATATATATTAAAAGAATAATTATTAAAGAATATGTGTCGCAATAAGATGTACTCATTTTTCCGCTCAAACTTATTATTATTATTTTATTTCAACTAATTCAATTAATAAATCAAAATCTTTATATCAATGTTATTTTAGTTACTCACTTTCCTTAAAAGATTATAACATTTTATTTTAACAACATGAATGCATGATAATCATACTAAAGATGAATTGTTTCTGAAATTAATGTAAAAAGTCTAGGTTTTATTTAAAAACACATGACAATTTAAATAATATTGTTAATAATAATAATATTATTATTTTATTTGACTAAATCAATTCTAATTTTTTTTTAAATCCCATGTATTTTTAAATGCCGTGTATTTCACGATCATATACTAGTATATAACTAATGGAAGAAACATCATTTAAAATAGAAGTACTTCTTTCATGTGATGACTCAACACATATTTCTATGTTGTGCATAATTAATCAAATTAAAAAATTGGGTGAAATGATTTTATAAATTAATTACATTCCATGAAGCAGATCTGTATTCTCTAGACTCATTTAACTATGAAAGAAAGACAACTTTATGTATGAAAATGTTTGAACATGACTCACTCACTCAACTAATAATTACACCATACCTCATTCTCAAATTTGAAGTTCATTACCGGATTATACGAGATTTTTTATTCTATTATATATTTAACCATCTATTTAAAAATAATTATCACACTCTAAATCTATAGATGTCTTCACTATTTAACACAAAACTTAATAAAATTGAATATAATGAAATAGGAGATGAAACATCAAATGCAATTGATGATCGGAAGTGACTACTTGAGCACACATTTTTATTTTGTATTTAAAACCCTACTCCAATAGTTGTAGTTAAAAAAATAAAAAGGACTCGTGCACAAATTCCCCAGCCCAGGTTGATACACACAAAGACAAGAGAGATATGTATATAGTCCATGTAATCCAGCTGGTGGTCTTCCATTCCAAATCATCTTCTTCGTATTTAAAGTCTTCTACCTTAACCCCTTATTTCATTAATTTATCCTCACCCCTTTCTCTCTCTCTCTCTCTCTATGCTTCTCATAATTTGAATATCCAAATCACATCTGACAGAAAAAATGGGTATAAACCGAAAGATCAATCAGATGATAACCGCCCCATTCCCCCGCTGCTTCCAGGGCATCTCCTGCGCCCACCTCCCCCCGGCCGACGACGACGCCGCCGACCTCGGCCGCCGCCGCCGCCGCCGCAGCACCGTAATCCGCCTCATAAAAGCCGACGGCGTCGTCAAGGTCTACGACCGCCCAATCAAAGCGCAGGAGCTGATGGAGGAGTTCCCGAAGCACATGGTGTGCCGCTCCGACTGCTTCTACATCGGCCAAGTAACCCCTGCCCTGGCCCACCACGACCGCCTCCAGCTCGGCCACAACTACTTCCTCCTTCCGGCCAACTTCTTCCAGACCACGCTCACTTTCGCCACCTTGGTCCGGTGCCGATCCCCCGTCCCCGGCCGACCGCCGTTCGAGCTCGAGAAGACTCCGGCGGGTGGCCTGAGAATCAAGGTGATAGAGGAGGTGATCATGCAGTACCAGAAAGTGGAGGCGGAGGCGGCGGAGAAGATCATCGGAGTCTGCACGACGCCGCAGCTGAAGAAGGACTACGAGCTCCTCGTGGGGCGGCGCCACCACTGGAAGCCCAAGCTCGACACCATTTCCGAGAAGAAAAGTCAACAGAAGAAGAAAATGAGGAAGACCAAATCCAGTTTAGTGTGATATTTGATATGGCTTTAATTAGGGTTTTTTTTTTTTCTTTTTTCTTTTTTTAGGTAGATTGTTTATGGTAGGGATAGCAGTTAGAGCAGGGATTCAATCAATCCATACTTTACAGAAACTTTTTACATAATATATACTGGAGTTTTGACATTATCATTTCTCTTTAATTTGCACCAATTTTAATTAATTAGTACGAAAATTGAAGTTTAGTTGTTTGAATCCATTGTGAATGTTGTATTGAGTTTATAATGTGGAAATAGTTTAAGAATGGAATTCCATTCACGTTGTATGTGTGGAAGTGAAGTGTTTTCCATGTGGTGAGTATAGTGAAAGAAGGAAAATGAAATGGGGCAAGCAAAGCAAAGAGGAAAATGATTAAAAAAAAAAGGATGTGTAGAAAAGTAAAATAATGAGTGTGGGGGAAGGACAAGGACAAGATAGGAGTCAAATGGAGTCAGCTTCTGGATCTATTCAAAAAACTCCCGCCCCCGACCAAATTCTACCCACCAATTATTGTACATTATTACAACCACTAAACTATATTAAATTTAACACGTTATTCTCTTTTAATTTCGTCAAATGCTTTCATACCAAACCTTTCTCCATGTCTCACCCTACATATGCCTCCACTTAAATTCCATACTAACTTACACTTCCACTGCAACTTTTGAATTTTGAATTCTCAGTTCCATCACTTACATTTTTTACATGAGCTTCAGTTGCTAGAGCACTTAAAATGGGGGATTTATTTGGATTATAGTTAGGTAACTATAACTACATATATGCATTGTAGGGAGTTAAAGAAAATGAGTTAAGAATCAGAAGTGGCGGCTGGTTCAAGCTTCTGAACTAAAAAAAAAAGTGTATTCTAAAACGCACAATTGTGATTTGCGCGTGCATTGCATGCACCCCACAGTCGTGTTTTGGGTGGTCCCCAGTAGTCAATGTGCGTAGCTTTTATCTCTTTTTTCTTTTCCCTAGTTCCATATTTTTTGTATTTACCCTAAAATAGTTTAAATTTGTGATCAATCTTCCCTTTTTAATTTTTTTTATTTACCCATGAATTTTTTTATTTTTTTATTGGCTCAATTTTTAAAATATATTTAATTAAATTTCAAAAATTTATGAAAGTGTAGCAAATCAGGAACCGTTTATGACCATTAATAAACGACTATTTTTTTCTATAAATACACGAAGTCGATTTTCATTTATTCATATTACAAACTCATTTTTCATCTAAAAATTCTCAAACTAAATATAATAATAATATTCCCAAAAATTTAAAAATATCAAATTAAATTTAATAATATTTGGACAAAAAATTTGATTTGATTGTAGATTTCTAAATATTGTTTAACCAATGATATGGTTGGAGGAGTTAAAAAGTGTAAGTTATAGTTAATAGAATGTTGAGGTGAAGGGGTAGGTGGAGGAGAGAGAGTATACCTATAACTCAAAATTTTGCATTGTTGTAAATGCTCTTAGGGAATTTAATTAGGGTTATTTACTTATTTACAATTTACTCTATCCAAACTACAAATGATTTGATTTTTTTTCCCTTATAAATCATTAATTGTTTCTATTTGTCATGTAAACTTTAAATTTGATAAATTTTATTTCACTGATTTTTACACATGCATGAGTTGAATTTGTCCCATACGATAATATTTATTAAATTTAAAGTTCATATGATAAAATATAATGATTCAAAGTATATATGTAAAAAAAGTACCAAACCACTGTATAGTTCAAATCAGTAAATAGTTTTACCTTTTAATAAATTAAAATTGAACTACGTGACTTGACCACTTATATAAATGATTTAGTAATCGCTGCAATTCAATCAAAAATGGAAAAAATAAACCATAAAAATATATATAACTAAATATACTAATAGTAAAATATTCTGAGCTTGGTAAACTTATTACGAGCTTACTAAATCAAGATTGTTGAATACGAACTTGTCTCGATTTTTAAGTTCGAATTGAGATTTTTTCAAGTCAACTTTGAGTGCTCACGAGTTAAATAATCTCGATTATATTATGTGTCAATTATGTATAAAAAAATATAATATATCATTTATTTTTTATATTGTTTGAAGACCAAATAGTGATAGAGATTTTTCCAAGTAGAATGATTCATAAATTATCTCAATTCAGTCACATCCAATTCATCCTTTATTTTTATATTATTTGAAGACCATCAACTAAGCGTTTGTCTTTTCTTTCGAGCTTCTTTATATTCTTAGTTCCGAGTTTTTGACTTAAAAATTACTATATGTTATTGTGCATTTGTGCTCTAAGATGTCATCAATTTGTTTTTTCACTAAAACAAAAATTTGACTGCATTAATTAAGTGGGAGTAAGATAATTGGAGTAAAGATAACCATTCTAGAAGAACACATGATTAGTTCATGAGATTTTTATCAATTTAGTACTCCAACAATAATAAATTATCATTTTGGACTTAGAAAACCAAAAAACTATCAATTCAAAACCTAAAAAAATAAAAATAACTCACAGAATTAAATATGTTTGGCGATTTAAGATTTCTATCGATCATTTAAAAATATTATTGAAATAATTATTCAAAAATATAATTGATTTCAAGTAAACGAATTTTTTTTCATAATAATAAATCAAAAAAATTGATATGAATATGACCTTACTTGTGTAATTCTTTAAGTGATAGTTTTTTTTTTTTTTTTTTTTCAGTTATCAGATCAACAATAGGTTTTATCTTTTTTAGGTGTTAAATGTATAATTAATTAACATCCTTTCGAACCCTATACATTCATCTTAGGAAGTTGGAAAAATTAAGTGTAGAATAATCTAGAATTTTCGAGTAAGATCAGTTGATCCTTTGACTTTGAATTATTAATATACAATTGCATTTGATCATCATTTCAAACGTTGGAGAACATCTGCATAAAGAAATTTCATATTTTAGACCACCAAAATGGCAACAATTTGATTAAACATTGTGAACATATTGGTAAAAGAGTTGTCCATTTGATATTTTCTCCTCGAAGTGTATTTTCAACTATCCAAATTTAATTTTAAACCCAACCTTACTTCAGACCATAACAGTTCAATCCTACAAGAAAGACTCATAAAATTCATCAATTAAACCGAATAAACAAATTAAAATCAAGAGTAATATATGATAAAAATATGTACTAGTAAAAACACATTACTCTATACCTTCCTCCAATTGCTTGTTGCAGCACTTACAGATTTACAAGCCTCCAAAAATCCCATCTACTCAAACCCTAATATTCTGCTGCTCCTCTATACCCAGAATAATCAATATTTTTATTATCTAATTTTTTTTTTTTGAAAAAAATCATCAAACCTGGATTTGTTCTAGTGATATCCCAAATAGCTACTTTGATAAATCGCATAAAACATGTCCAATTTTAATATTGTTAATACGAGTTATCAAACTCAACTATGGACTGATGATTAAAAAGGTGCAGCTAAAATGATTAAAATAAATAAATATACATTATCAATGCTGAAAAGTTGAACCTGGAAATTGGAAATATATATATATATATATATATATATATATATATATATATATATATATGAGTAAAGTGAATGAGCACTAAAATTGTAGTTTCATGGATGTAGATTAATTAATCCAAACTTTCTCTTCTTTCATTTCACAACGTTACTCATTATTGTAATCCAAATCTGGAGATTAGAGATGTTAGATTTGGTTCAAGTTTCCTCTCCAAATTGGGCTTAATTCCCCATCACATTATTAACATTGAAGACCTAATCTATTTTTGGGCTTTCTCTCTGGACCACTCTATTCCCTCTGTTGAGTTGCTTGGCCTTTTATTTATTTATTTTTTTAAATAATGTCCAGATTTTTTACAGATTTTGGTATTAACTAGATTTTCACCCGTATGTCCACGTGAATTTAATATTTCTATAATTTTTTTCATTTTTTAAAATATTTTATTTTTTGAATTTGGTGAATAAAAATTATATCCAATGTAACGATTAAATTGTGAGTTCCTTTTAATCAAACATAAATACTATATTAATAAATAAACATACATAATTTAAAATATTCACCAAAAATATCTTATAAGTAGTTGAAACCTGATGTTGATGTCATTTGGTTTGGTGGTGACCACATTTTGGAAAAAATGTACTGGAATTGTCAAAATTGACAAAAGAAAAGAAAAATAATATTTTTTAAGTCTTGTAATATATATTTGTGATAACTATTGTAATGAAATATTTGTGATGATAATACTTTGTAATTGGAATTTCTTGCATTTATAATTCAAGCTTGATTATGTATTTGATCGTGGCAAATATCAAATAATACAATAGACTACAGTCTCATACTAAAATGACAATGGTTAAAAACTGAAGTAAAAGATGCTAAATGACAACACTAAAAGATGCTTAATGACAGCAGTTACAAACTGTTGTAGTTGTTCCACAAGACAATGGTCCCTTCAAAATTGGTCGAACATAAATGACTTTACGACAACGGTTAATAACGTTGTCAGAGCCGTTGTGGTTGCCATCTTTGCACATTTTTGCTAACCATACGACAACGGTAGATACAACAACACATTTCTAGTTATAACAACGGTTAATAACCGTTGTCTATCATCAAAATTTTTGTAGTGATGCATATTTAATTAAACATGTAAGATTAATTGTATTTCAATGGAGAGATTTAAGGAGGGATTTGAAATTCTCATAATTAAATCAATTGTAATGTTTGGATTGATATGAATTCATTCTCATTTTGAACTAATTTTTTATCAATATAAGTGGATTTTTATTCTCATTTGATTGGATTTGAAATCCATTCATTTAAAATCTTATAGTTTAAATCACTCTATCAAAACATGACCTAAGATTATAAAGTATATCTTGTAAAAAGTCCAATCTAATTTGAGTGAATTTGAAATTCATTAATTTATCTGCATTCATCTTTAATTTTGTAGTTGCTCTCTGTTTCTTATATAGAGGAAATGATCTCTAATTGGTTGTTATACAAACTCAAATGAAATGAAATAAAATCCTAGCAACTTCATTTACTAAAGATTAGGTAAATTCTCATGTAAAAAAAAATTAATATTAAAAAAAAGTACACCAAAATTGCTACTAATTTAGAGAGCTAAGAACCCTTTACACGGTGAACCAAGTTTAATAGATGGCACATCAAATGAAATATATTATTGTAGTATTCACCAAATATAGTTTTCAATAACTCCATTTACTAAAGATTAGGAAATTTATCATGTAAAATATTGATATTTAAAAGAAGAAAAAAAAATCACGGAACTCTATTGAAAAACTGGATTTTATTTGAATCAGTTGTCATATGTTAAGACACGATTAAATTATATAATGTGATTATTCAATGTCCATGTGTTGCCTTAGCATGGACAGTTACAATCAATAAAAGCAAATTAAATTAATCACTACAAAAATATTGATGGCACTAATTTAGAGAGATAGATTATATCAAATGAATATCCTTAAATTTGCATATTAATAAACAAACAATGAATACTGCATATAGTTTACAAAGCTCGAGACTGGGGACATCAGGCACCTGTCTCGAGCATTTGTTGATTCCGCTTAAAAGAAAGCAGCTTCTGCAAGCGCATTCGCTTGTGGAACTTAGTAATAAACAAATCGGCCACTTGATCAATCTCATCTTCGAGATTGAACTTGTGTCCGTTTTCCTTAGAATTCTTGACAATGTCAATAGCAGAAATGGAAGAACTGGGATCATCCAAGAGCTGAGCCAGCTCCATCTCCTCCTCTTCATCGAACAACGAGTGCCTCAGATCAGGATACTTGTCATCACCATCATCAAATTCTTCGACAATGTTACAACTACTCGTGGTGGGACCCGCCTTGTTTTCGTACAGGACAATGGCCTTGTCCTGATCATTCACTTCACTGTGATTAATGTTGAACATGCCATCGATTGCGTGGTTGATCTTGGCGGAGATGGCGGCCATGGAAAGCTTCTTGGGCCTCTTGGACAAAAGCGTGAATGCTGTGACCATAAAGCGTGTTTTCATGGCATCCGTTTTGCTTCTTGTTACGCTACTCACCATGGACATGATCTGCTTCACAAGCTTTGAGCCTTTCACCTTCATTCTTATTACGAAGTAATTACTATATATTTGTCAAAACTCTCAACACTTAAAAATTTATATGTGTATAGTGCTTGATTCAAGAAGTTGATATCACAACAGAGAAAAGAGATGTATGATGCATGTATATATTGAGGCATGAGATTTGAGGTTTTTAGTTCTTTATTACCTTAAATTATGAAAAGGGAATTTTGTGCTCTTTGATCTAGCTACTTTAAAAAAAGCAAAAATCTGCTAGCTGACTACTTTTTTTGGCCTTTTTACCACTTTTAGATGCACACAGAAACTTCAACCCTTCCTCCTCTAATATTTAAATAGGGAATAGGAATCTTTGTATTTAAATCATAAAGATTTCTTCAGGTATAAGCAACTTCAACAATGTGTAGTTTTAAAATTTTAATATCTCAAGAATATATATTTTCTCAAGGACGTATGCAATTTGGGCTTCCCTGTACGATTTTGTTTTGGGCTTTCCACCAACAATTTAATTTAATCGTGCTCTTTTACACTTCTTTACCATTAATTTTACGTTTTTTTTATTTTTAATTTTTTGATTTTTTTTAATTTTCATCTTGATTTTGCTTAAAATTTTGGTTTTTTCCTATTAGTCACCGAATTCGCCGATGTCTCAATTTCATGCCTACATAGACAGAAATTAATATTTAAAGTTAAAATTAGATCAAAATTGAAAATAAAATTTATGAAGGTCCAAAATTAAAATA
The DNA here is from genome assembly GCA_946896805.1 of Scutellaria galericulata. Lineage (NCBI taxonomy): Eukaryota > Viridiplantae > Streptophyta > Magnoliopsida > Lamiales > Lamiaceae > Scutellaria > Scutellaria galericulata. Next base: position 22,118,450 of record OX335784.1, on the reverse strand, counting down.
GATGGTAGAAAGGTGAACAACACCTAAATTAGAGGCAAAATTTGAGAATTTTCCTTAATTTAAGTTGGTGAAATAATTTCTTTCGTTTTGTGCGAGAGCGGAACATTGATGTTGAAATAATGTAGTAGATGGAGGTGAACATTTTCACCACTAACCAATATAAAATCACTGTCAAAACAATTAATGGTGAAAAATCTTGTCATGATTGTTGTCACCCTCGATAATTGACTTTTGCAGCAAAACAAAGATGTTGCAGAAAAGTTCTTATACTCGTGGTTAAAGACAACCAGATTTAGTCTCAGAAAATACTTTAGTATTCATAGCATCGATGTAATTCAATTAGCAGTGAATATTATTCTTGCTGCTATTATCCTAGTTCGTGTGAAAATTGGATGAGAAATCAAATAAATGATTTTTCTTTTTCTTTTTCTTTTTACAACACCTAGTGCAAAAAAATATAATTGCTTTTGATTGAATAACTAATTGGCTAATTAATTTAGGCGGATCGTTCTTCAACTTGCTTTAAGGGTAAGAAAGTAGATGAGTGAACGTAGTGCAGAACAGTTTTACAGTGGATAATTAAGTGGTATAGTAGGTGTCATAATCAAGAAAAAGCAAGATGCTTGTTATTATTAGAAAAACAACAAATTTAGAAAAGCTACTTTGGGCAAAGCTGAAACTGAAAACTTTTAAGCATGTGGCCATTTAGCCTAATTAGAAGCTCAAATTATATTAAATTAATCTCTGATTAATTAATTTGCCCTATGAATGTCACCATATTAGAGTAACATAAAGAATAGAGGCAGGTGCATAATTAAGCAATTATTCCATGTTTATAAGATCAACACCATTTCTGGATATTTCAGTCTAATTTATATATATTTTTTGAATAGGGTTGAACTCTGAGAACGTCCACAGTAGTCTGCACTATATATTTTAGTGCAAAATCTGCATTAAAGTGGTGTTGAATAGCATTATATTTTCAGCAATCTATACTAAAAGGGAAAATTCCACCATATTCCTAATTATTAATTTTATTTAACCATATTTTCAAACATTTGTTATAATTTATTAACATATTAAACATTATTTAATATATTTTTTATTCTTCATATTTTAATTTAATAAAAAAAAATCATATAACTAATTGGAAAAAAAAAAAACATAACATATTATTATTACAAGAGAAATAGATGTCACATAGTGATAGTTTCTAAGTTTAATTTTGAATTATAATATTCTTCCCAAATGTGATCATAATTGTTTATTTTCAAATATTTTAATTTATTTAGATTTTTTTTTTTTGTAATTGCTTATTATTTTTATTTTTCAAATTGAGAAATGACAACACGTGTTAGTTTAAAATTTTATATTATCATCTATGTTGTTTAAATAATTATCACCCGTGTTGATTTAAACTTTTTATATGATCTTTCATGTCGAAAAAATTAACACTCATATTATCTCAAATTTTTATTAATACATACCTATTCGTTAAAATGCTCCTCTTTTCAATTCCACTGTAAATCACAAATCAATTTAAAGAATCAAGTTGGAATCAAACTCCATGTTACAATTGAAAATTTAGAATTTAGGATCATATTGAGTGGGTGAGAAATGTTTCAAGAGTCCTAAGCTAAAATGAAATGGGAAGGAAAAAAAAAAGTACAATTGATGTGGCTGGCATGGAGAAAAATGTGGAGGTGGGCCAGAGGGTTGACAAAATCTAAATTTTATGCAATCTATTACTATAATATTTGTAGCATTTGAGGCTAATATTCACATCTAATAACAAGAATGGCATCCATCTTTGACTCTTCCTCTCGTTCTCTTTCCATGGCTCTCAATTTCAAACATTTCTTCATCTTTCTGCACCAAAGCGATTGAGAGAGAGAGAGAGAGAGAGAAGAAGCCTCATTTATATTTCTTCCAATATTTATCCCAAAAATAAAAGATTAAAAAAAACCCATCACATTCTGATCAGGGGTTTGCCTCTTCTTCCTCCCCATCTTGGCCTTTGCCTTCCAGGGCCAAAATTTGGTAATATCTCTTCCATTTTCATTACGATCAATCCTTTCTTCGCGTTTTCTTGAATTAATCGTGGATGTTGATATGATTTCATGCCATAATAATGCATGTTATGTTATATGTTGTTTGTGTTAGATGGAAGGCTGACAAGGCATGTTGTGATTAATTTGCATGCATGGAGTGAATTCTAAGGAATATCTCTCTTGGTTATGCAAAGTTAGATACAATTAAGTATGTATCCACCTCCACCTCCACTGCCACGTCACCACTCTCCTCAATCCAACACGGTCGATTCCGATGACCCTCCATTGCGCCTTTATCAAGTTTGGAAAGGAAGAAATGTAGGTTGGCTTTCATTTCCTTAATCTTTTTCATCATTTTTCAGCTCTAATTTTCCTTTGCAGAAATTCTTGTGTGGTGGCAGACTCATATTTGGTCCAGACGTGAAGTCAATCTTGGTCACATTGTCTCTGATCCTGGTTCCACTGATCTTCTTCTGGACGTTCGTTGCCAAAGGCCTTATCATCGTATTTCCACTTGGATGGGGCATTGTTATCTTAGCCTTCTCTGGTATCTTAGCTGTACAAGTGAGTTCTTCTGTTTTATAAAGTTAGTTGAGAACAGATTAGGTTGTGCGCCTTTCTTATTTAGGCTGGGATGTCTTACAGATCGTAATTCTGCTATTTCTCACTTCTGGGATTGATCCTGGGATCATTCCCAGAAATGCTCAGCCCCCAGCCCCAGAGCCTGATGATAGTGACAGCACTTTATCAGCAGACTGGGGGGTCAGCCAGACTAGTGCACCTTCTATACCAATGACAAGAAACGTAAACATCAATGGGGTCCTTGTCAGGGTCAAATATTGTCAAACATGTAAGCTGTATCGCCCTCCACGTTGCTCCCATTGCTCCATATGTAATAACTGTGTTGAGCGTTTTGATCATCATTGTCCTTGGGTCGGACAATGCATCGGAAAGGTTAGTTCTATTTGTTCTAGGTTATGGTTATCAAACATCATCATCCCATCTCACTCTATTCTCTTTACGACAAGTCTTTTAAGATTTATTTGGGTATTCCTATTGATTCATATGCTAATATGATTGATTAAAAGCTAACATTTCTCTGGGTGTATACAGAGGAACTACAGGTACTTTGTCCTGTTCGTGTCCTCCACATCTATCCTATGCTTGTATGTCCTAATTTGCTGCTTCGTAAACATCATGAGGATTGCGGATAAGTACAACTGCAGTGTCTGGAAGGCTGTCGAAAGGTCACCTGTTTCAGGGGTTCTTGTTGTTTATACATTCGTCGTTTGCTGGTTTGTTGGAGGCCTTACTACCTTTCACTTATACTTGATAGCCACTAACCAGGTTTTCTACATTTTCTGTGATTTGTTATTCTTGAATATTGACCTTGTCTGATCTTGATTCTGCTTCTTTGTCCAAACAGACAACGTACGAGAATTTCAGGTATCGGTATGACAGAAAGATGAATCCTTACAACCTTGGATTTTCAAGAAACTGTCAGCAAGTGTTTTGCTCCAAGATTCCCACTTCGCGGAACAACTTCAGAGAGAAGGCAAGTAGAGATGATTCGTCATATGGGTTTAACTACTCAGCATACACGAGCCAAGCAATGAGAATGCATATGGCAACTAGGAAGTTTGACATACAGATGGCGAAACAAGCTGGTCTCGATGCTGATGATTTTGAGGATATAAGGAGCAATGTTGGTAGTTTGAGCAGGTTGGAGAGATGTAGCACCGAGCCTAGACGTAATGAATGGGATCGAAGAAGCAATAATTGGGATATGATGAGCCCTGATCATGTCTGACTTTCCTTCACTTTAGGCAGTGTATGGTGTCTGATTTTGCTGGTGTTTTTGTTTGGAGGAAATATATGTACTGTCTTGGGTAAAATCTGCTGTTTGTTTTCAATCTATATTTGTAATGTACTCTTAGAACTGGGAGTTCTTAGAGAAAGCATCTATCTATATGAAATGTAAAATGTATCGATGATAAGTAGAGAACAGTCACATTTCTGAGGTTTTTGTATTAGTAATTGCTTGCATTTTGCAGCTAGTAAAACAGGATTTCCTTTCAAATGTTCTCATGCTTGTGTTTACAGTGTTTCAGTTGGCTAATTTTGATTCTAGTAAATAACACTGATCAACACTTGCTTTGAAAAATTGAAATGGTTAGACTTTTGCTTGCATATTACAAAAAAAAAAAAAAAACTACCATTCAGAATGACCACCAATTGAGGGCTCCACACCTAAGAAATCAAGAGTCATCTTCTCATCATGCTCTCTTACAGACACTTGTCGTCCACTCGTATCTTGACCCGATGGGTTCATAAACGCAGAAAGATGGTATAATCCCATCTCTGGAACCTCAGTAGCTTCCATGTTTCTTACATTGGACACTGAAACTGCGTTGAAAGCTGTAGATGAAGAGCTTTCGTGAATCTTATCAGAAGCAAACCTGTTTCCAGTGAATAAACCTGTGAAGCCTCTGAAGAGGATTGGAGTGATGGAATTGTCACTGGATTTAGAGCCCATTTCTGCTGCTTTTTGTAGCAATGCAGTTGCTGACGTGTAGGCAGAGCCTGGTGCTAAAGAGGAGGTGGTGGATTGAGGATTAGCAGCGAGAGTTCTTACACTGGAAAATGGATCCAGATTGGCAGAAATCATCATGAGATTATTAGAGTTCAAGGACAAGGCCTGATTAAAAGCATGGTCTTGAGGTGACAAATTCTTATTCACTTTATACTTGTCCTCATCACTCAATGCATCACAGAATGCTCTGTGAGTCACAAAACTATCCTTTCTGCAAACAAACACGTACATTAGTTGTGATTAAACATGCCATTATTATTGAGATTAAACCAACCTGGCAAAAATGGTGGAACAATCACAACGATATTCACGAGTGCCACAGATCTTGGTATGAGCCTTCCAATCGGACTGGACAGCATAACGTTTGGAGCATTTGTCGCACTTCCATTTCTTCTCACCATGTTTTCTACAATAGTGTTTCTTGATTCCAGTCAAGTCCCCTAACGCCCTGCTCGCCTTGTGGTGCACGCAGCTAGGCTCGGGGCACACATATACTCGTTTCTTCGTGTCGTTGTTGGCTCTTTGCTTCAGCTTCCATGGGAGGTTGTGTCCTCTCCTGTGGAGCTGTAGATTTTGGTCTCTTTGGAAGCCTTTGTGGCAAACTTCACAAATGTATCTGTTTGTGGCCATTAAGCTTCTTGGTGATAAGGCCACTACTTGTGCATCTGGATCTGAATTACAAGGATGATGTTAATATTATTAATATAATAAAAAAAAAGAAGAGCAAGTGACGTGGCATCTATGAAACGAAACAAACTTGCCTGGATTTCCAGGGAGATTTCGTTTTCTCTTGGAAGAAGATATTAATGATGATGGTGGACTCATGCACTGCTCTTCCTCTAATTCCTCCATTACTACTTCACGTTGATCAACATTCATCTTTATTAATAATAAGTAATTTGCATGTAATTAATGTGGAGACCCAACTTATTATATGCTTCCTCTTTTTGGTAGCTGACAAAAGGAAGAAAGTTTAAAATGTATATAATAATCAAATCAAATCCTCATTCTGTTTTGAAAACGACATCATCTTCATTCATTTCTGTGCATGCCTCATTTTCTTTCAAATAAAAAATACTGCATATGATATAGTTAGAAAATGGGCCTGCAAATTCCTAGACAAGTACAAAGTATAACATCCTTGAGAAGAGACAAGATGTGCCTTCTCAATATATCTCATTAATTAATTTATATATAATTCTTACCTGCTTCACCATGGATATATGTGTGTGTGTGTGTGTTCATCCATCACACTCACACATCCACTTATATTTCTTGCATTTAATAATTGTTGTTTAGTTACCATACCCACATTAAAGTTTGGCTTTTCTCTATTCGTCCCATAAATTCCAGTGCATCAGCAGCTCATGTATATAAAACCAAAAAAAAAAATAATAACGTCACTTCCAATTGTATTATATGCAAAGAACTATAATACTAATCAACACTTAGACTAGTATCTCTCCTCAAATTAAATAAAAACTTATATAGTTTCATTCTACCTACTGACCTTATTACCTATATACCCTATGGGAAACAAAAAATTCCTAACCTCAAAGGAAATATTGAAGTGGAAGAAACAAGAAATCCTGTATTGCAACTGTCACTTAGTATATTTCATTAATTATAACATCCATAAATTTAACTAAAGTCTGTTTAAAAAAAAAAGGGATGAAATTATAAATAGCCAATTATAAAAAGAAATATTATTTTATAACCAAGAATTTGAAACCATTCTTTTTTAGTTAAGATAATATTTTTTTGGACTATTGTATTCTTAATGAAATTAAGTCTGTACCACCATATATAGTACACCCCCGTACCATAATAAATGTGGTCCGTACTATCATATTACATCCTCGTACCATTAATAACATAGCCCGTACCACTATATTACACCCACGTACCATCATTCATATAGCTCGTACCATCATATTACATATCAAATGTTAAAAGGGTATACTTGACAAAAATCATTTGTCTTGGTTAAAAAAGAATAAAATTTAATAACTTGACAAAAAAAATGTTTATAAGTGAGATGGTTAAGAATGGGGTTACCAAAAAAATTCATTACATATATCGGAGGACTTATTCAAAATTGGCCAGAATACTAATACAAATCACATACTCTCTTTATTTCAATTTATCAGATATTTACTTAATGTTGTTTCACACAAATTAAGAAAATATTAAATAGTTATAATTATGTGTTAAAATGACAACAATACCCCTTTTTTGGAATGTTAAAAGCCGAAATTTCCAATAACAATTATGAGTATTTACAATTAATGAAATGTCGTGTAAAGGGGGAGAAAAAAAAAAAGATAGGAACAAAATTTAGTAATCAATTATTCTGAAAAAAAAAAAAACTGAAAATTTTAATTAAATTAAATTTTGTAAACCAACAATTATTATTTATTAATATATAAGTCAACATGAAAGATAGGTCACAGACTTGTTAATTTGATTCACAGTGTCGCCTACTGAGGCGGCAATGAAGTTACTATTGTGGTGACAAGGGAACTAATTAATTGAGATGTAGCTGTGGGAGCAAAATCTGGTCAAACCCTAATCAATATACCAATCATCTACTTCATCACTAGCTATACTTGTCAAAAATTGAAAAATTAATTTCTTCATATGTTTATTCGAAAGAAATAAATATCAAAGGTACTGTATTTATATATAAAATTTAAAACGATATATCATTATGTTATCCGTCGATTCAAAAATATATACCCCTCAAGTTCTATTGAAATAATTGTATTTTATGTGTTGTTTATTAGATTAACATAATGTTAAAATAAAATTTTATTTCGTTTCTCAAAAAAATTGTGCATAAGCTTATAATAGTATCATTTAACGGGAGTTATATACAAACAAAAAATGTTGAAGCGACTTTTATAAATGTTAAATCATTTTTAGAATGTTCTTGGACTTGGCCATATAGGGGACTTAGCCACATAATTCACTTCCGAGACACAATCTGATCACTTGATAGTTCGGCCCAATATTTTTGGCCCAAAAGTTATAACCAGACCCGGACCAAATTCAGACCCATAATCCCAAGATAATATATCCACTTTGATAGTAAAGTCCATGTCTTCTTAAAATACAGAAGCCGGTTTCTTAAGGAAAAAAGAGGGAGAGAGAGAGAGTCTATAACCTCACTTTCCTCAATAAATGCTGTTTAACGTAACATCATATAAATTAAGAAGATATTTAATAGATATAACTAAATATTATGACCACATTACGCATCATTCAATAAACATATGCACATTTCACTAAATAAAAACCAAATATCTAGAAAACAAGATATCAGGTAAGTTGAAAAAAGAAATTCATCAATTCTCTTTCATAATAAAAAAGGGACAGTTTCTGTTTGAAACAGAGTAACAACAACTAAATATTTAATTAAAATACTTTTAGTTTTGAGTAGTTAATTAATATTTTTTTCCTTTCTTGGGAGTTAATGATTGGTTATTCATTGAAGAAGTGCTCCATTATACCAAGCAAAGAGTAGGAGGAATTCTCATTGAATACTGTAGTTTGAATCATCACATCCATAGAGATATATATAAACAACATTAAAATATTATTACACATACATTTATTATATTTTTGAAATCAATATATATGTATATCAGACTTCATAAGTCATTCCAACCCTAAGAAGCTTGTTCCTGGGAATAGCCAACATCTTCTCCCCTTGTCTGAAATTCTTCCTGAGAAAACTATAACCATAGTTTATGACAATCTTCTTTATCATTGACGATTCCTTCTTGGCCAGCACCTCTGCTTCTCCGATGAGATAAAAAACACCTTGATCCATGGCTTTCTCCACTCCTTGCATCTCCTCTTCCACTCCACCTAAATTCCCCGATATTCTTGCACCATTAAACGACTGGATCGAGCCCGATGAAGCCCTGGACGGAAGAGCCTCCTCAATGTGCACGGCCGAAGAACTCGACTTCCTTGCCTTGATTCCATCCCCCAACAAACCAGATTGTGGAACAACACCCTGATCAGACGTAATTTCATTGCTCTCCAGCATGAAATGCTCGTGCCTGATGAACTCCTTGAGGTTCTCAATCAGCTGGCGTTCGAACTCCATTGGCTCTTGGATTACATCCTTGTATCCATACCTAACCACGCAACGAAAGACTCTGTATTCCACCTGTCTGAAAAGAAACCTCTCCTGTTCGACCACTTTGCTGATTGGGATAGACTTTATGGACACGAATATGACGAGGGAATGTAAGGAAGGAACATTGGAGATGAAATGAGGAAAAATTGGAGGAATCCCCTGCACAAGCTCTGAATAAAGAAGCCCAATTCCAGGGATTCTGCTAATGTTGGGGTTTCTTACCAGGTCCCTAATGTAGTCGCTCGAGACCTTGTTTTTCAGCTCAAACACGTATCGTTGCTGCTGGGCATAGTGCCAGATTGCCATCATCGTGGTGAGGACGAGAGAGAAGGCCAAGGGGAGATACCCGCCTTGGACGAACTTGTAGAGAACTGATGTGAAGTAGAGGAGCTCTATGGACATGAAAACAACGAAGAACAAGGAGATCCACCAGATGTTGGTCTTCCAGATCATGAGCATGATGAGGGTGACCAGACACGTGGTGATGACCATGACAGCAACGACAGCGATGCCATAAGCGTGCCCTATGTTCTCCGTCGACTTGAACCCGAGTGTTACTAACACGCAAGCGATCATGAGAAGGTAGTTCACTTCTGGGATGTAGACTTGGCCCTCGTACTTGGCAGAGGTGTGAACCACTTTGACACGTGGGAAACAGGATAGACTCAGAGACTGAGAGACTATCGCAAATGCTCCGGAGATCATTGCTTGGCTCGCGATAATGGCTGCTGCGATGGCCACTACGAACGTAGGCCAATACAAAGAATCTGCTCATGATACAGTGCAAGCTTTTAACAATTTGATTCGAGGATATCTATGTACGTTGTAATAGAGACTTAATTACCTGGTATGGAGTCGTAGAAAGTATGGCCTATGTGATCTGGGAACTTGGTAAGATATGCAGCTTGTCCAATATATGCAAATAGGAGAGAAGGAAATACTATTCCGGAGAAACTTATCTGCAGAAATTGATTAATATGTTAAGATAATTAATTAGTAATTAAGGTAGAGCATTAATAGCTTAAACTTACTTGGACTGCTCGTACGCTGAAGTGGCCTAAATCAGCAAACATGGCTTCAGTTCCTGTGATGCAGAGAACCACGCCTCCTAGAGACACCCATCCTTTCTTGCCGTTTCTTTTAAAGTAATCAAAAATGTACTTGGGATTGAAGGCACGTAAAACAGTGACATCATGTTCAAATAAGTTGTACAAACCAATCCCACTTATGAATAGAAACCATAAGCAGATGGCTGGAGCAAAGGTGTAGCCCACTTTATCTGTGCCAAAACGTTGCACACTAAACAAAACGATCAATATGGCTATTGAAATATACACTACTGCATCTGCAAAACCAATCAACAACACATTCATTATAACATGCAAATAAATATCATAATTGTCGTGTGCTTCAATTTACCTTTGTTCAGAGGCTTGATTCCACTCACCGCAGAAAGAACTGAGATGGATGGAGTGAGAACACCATCACCGATGACCATAGAAGTTCCGAGGATGGTGGTAAGGAAGAGGAGAATCTTAGCAGTTTTGCTGGTCTCCAGTTTATGTTTGATCTTCTCAGCACGTCCAAGCTGGTTTGATGGTGTGTCCAGTCTGTAGTTGGAAAGCTGTCTATCCTCAGGTTGGTCTTTTGGAATGAGCCCCACATTTGCATAACGGCATATCAGGGAATATAGTGCGAATGTCCCTCCTGCACACATGAGTTCATGTTTTATTTGCTAAACTTAGTTGAAAAGTGGAGAAGAATAAGACAAAATAAATACCATCGCCATTGTCATTAGCCCACAAAACAAGAAAGACGTATTTGATCATAGGGACCAAAATAATGGTGTAAATGATGAGGGAGAGGACGCCCAGAATATCGTGTTTGTGTTGGATGATCCCGTTCGGAAAACAGCTGTCGTACACGTACAACGGCGACGTTCCGATGTCTCCATATATCACCCCTATGCTTTGAAACGCCAAGCTCACTGTCCTCACCCAACTACCCTGCATTTATTTCATCCTTTTTTTAATTCAATAACCATGGATACCTACCTACTTGTTCATGTAAGCAGTGTCCAAAAAGTTGCGATATTTCCGCGATAAATAGCATGGGCGACACCGAAATCAGATGTCATAAATTTATCGCCGATATTCCGAAAAAAATCGCCAAAATATCGAAATCGGTGAGAAGTGTGTAGTTTTGTCAAAAAGTCGCGATTTATCGGCGTCGAGAAAAATCGGTAGAGAAAAATCGAGATAAATACTGGTCTTTCACCCAGTCAGACTCAACCCTTTTTGTGGGCCTTTCACTCAACCGCTGCCCACTTAAATTAGTAGAGAGGGGGGAAGAAGGAGAGTGGTGCGCAGGATAAGGACGAGTGGGGTGCATAGGGTAAGGAGGGTAGTAGTCCATGGGGTGGAGGGGGTAGGGGTGGGTGGGGGCTCTTCTCCTGGGGGTGGTGCTGAAAGAAATCCCCATTTTTCAATTGGGGGAAAGCAGAGATGGAGATGGTGGGTTTCTCTTTCTCTTGCACAAAGTAACAAATGTAAATCAAATTTCATGTTTTTTCATTCGAAAATTTGTGTCTTTTTCAATTTATTTGTTAAAGAATCATATTACAGGTGTCGCCTACGTATCACACACAATCTGTATATATTTAGTTTATTATTAATTTAATTTAAATATTTATTCACTGAGATTTTATAGGGTGTCTATTAATTTATTACTACAAATTACCTTTATTTAATTAATTCTTTCAAAATAAATATTTTATTTTTGAAAATTAGTATTATATATATATATGCATAATATTACCTTTCGAATATATGAAATTATGAACACATGTCTTATATTAAGTGGTGTTGATACACAACATGAGAAAGTATTATAGAATTTCATAAATTTGAGACTTAATCAAATATTTTATTTTATTATTATATACATTAGTACAACAATTCAATAAACATATCTTTTTATTTGAAATTTAAGTTCAATATATGTATTAATATTACTTATAATATTATGTAAAGTATTAGATATATTTTTCAATTTTTTTTTTGCAAAGTTTTTAAATTTTTTGCGTAAAAACTCTATATTTCCACCGAAATCAATATATCCATCGATATTTCCATAAAATTAAGTTACCGATTATCGATATTTTTATCTTGGATGTAAGCGTGTATCAACAAATAAATAAAGAAGAAGATACCTGAGGCGAGGCATGATGGGTGGGGTTGAAAGAGAGTTTTCCGGCCTCCAAATTGAGAGAGTCGACACGTCGGAGTCGGGCCCACGACACTTTCCGTTCCTTCACATTCCTTTCATTTTCAACCCTTCCGGCCGCCTCCTCCGCCGCTGTGTCTGTTGCAATGTTGTGTGTCTCCTCCGCCATAATTAATACTAAAGAAGGTGGTGACTGGTGGTGGGTTTTATAGGCACCAAGCCACCAACCATGGAAGTCAAACCTCGAATTTCCATTTTTTTAATCTTTTATTATTATTTCTTGATTCCAAAGTCTATTCAATTAACGTCCCTATTGGTCCTAGGTTTTAACCATTTATTTATGTGTATTATTGGTGATACTATACTTTGGATCCTATTAATTTTTATATGTTTCCCCACACCACCATCTCAACATTTGTCTTTTTTGTCCTTTCTCTTCTACTTGTCTGCAACTCATCTTATTTTATATTTTTGTTGCCAACTATTTTAATTAATGACAATATTTGTTGTCATTGGATTTTGAGCAATTTGTTATAACCCACTTAACTCTCTTTAAATAAAAATAAAAAATTCAATTTATATACTATATTATCGATATTTATAAAAGTCAAACTACGGAATGTATAGCTATACGAGATCGATCTTCAAATTTTATTCTGATAATTACTTAATTAAGTAATAAGTATCTATTAACTAACAATTGAACGAGCAATTATTTTATTACACAGTACATATAAAAGTTACATCATAAGTCAAGTGTGTATAATTTTAGTGAATTTGGAGATTATTCAATTTTCAAAATCATGTATCCAAGTATATATTGAGAATTTCTAATGCAAAATATCCATAGCCGAACTGAAATGTTCTATTTCTTAAGTAAAAAAAAAAAATTCCGAATTAAGATAAACGCATTGAAATTAATTATGTCAAATCAAATAATTTTTTTTTGCCGATTTTAAATTTGTAACATGACATGTTGTAACACTAATGCAGCTTACGTACATACCTAATCTACCATACAATATCATGCTCGATCTGTATCATGACTTTACTCATTATTTATTATCAAACAAATTTACTGGGCGATGCGGATTATCATTCTCTGTCACGGATAATTGTAACAATAAAATTTAAAACACCAAAAGAAATTGAATTAAATTTTGATTAGACAAAGTTATGTTTGGTAGCATCACTCAGAAATTCTGAGAATCCAGATTTATGTGGTATGATAATGTATTATTTCACCAAATGTAATTAATAGGCCGCTTTTACATAAGCGAAACAGCAATGAAATAGTAATACGTATATTAAATATATAATAGGCTTAATGACAAAAAAAAAAAAAAAAAAAATTCAAAGTTTTATAGTTTTTGTTTCTATTTCAGCCAATTCTATTAAAATTATCAATTTTAACGTCATGAATAGATCAATTGATTTTAATTTTAGCCAATTCATGATTTATGTCAAATTTGGATTATGTATGTTAGTGATGAATGTCACATTGATAATATATAAATGACACATCATGATTTTAAGTCTAATTAATTATGATTTAACTAGGTTAACTTAAACAATTTCAAATAATAAGAAAGAAACATTAATAAAACAAAATCACACAAAAGCAATGACAGCTTCAAAATATTGTCAATAACATCTTTCTGCACCAAAATTTGGCCCGTAACTTTTTGAGCACAACATACGATATGAACTGCTTCACATCCATGGAGCTTCAAACTTGCTTTATATTTATTATTAATTTAAGATTTGGATTTTATACAAGAATTTATCTTTTTTTTATTAATTTAGGGTTTGGATTTTATAAAAGAGTTTTTTTCAGTTATTTATATTTAAAATATTGATCACCTTTTCTTCTTGCATCTATATTTTTTTTAATGTAATTGATTTGAAATTTGTATCATTTTTCTATTAAAATTTTGGATTTGGTTGTATAAGTGAATAAAGCTATAGTTAATTTCTTGCTTTAAATTTTTGTTATATTGTTTTTTTGTTTTGTTTTGTTTTTGTTTCTTTTTTTTTTTGCTATTAAGCCTATATAATAATGATTAAAGTATATCATATATGCATACAAAAATTAAAGCAAGTCAAAATTGATTATAACCAACTTTTAAATAGTATGTTATAGTAAATCACCGAAATAGATATATTGATTAATTGAGTAATAATAATTTAAAAAATTTATTAAAATTTTATTATTTTTAGCACATAAAAATAATATAAAATGAACATATATAGACATATTTAATTTAATCTAATCAGATTTTAGTTTGGACAAGTAAACCAAGTTAATGAGAGAATTGCACGTACCTATCTACTATATGTTGTATTGTGTATAATAATGTTTTTAATATAAATGTTTTATATTGATAAAACAGGGTAAAAATCTATGATTAGTACTAGTGTTTTGTCGTTTGCTGGACAAAAAAGTAAAACTTTTGCAGCTGATATTGAAATGAATAAACAATCATAAACAAATTTCATTATTATAAATTTATAACTACTACTATATTAATTTTATCGAATATACCTGATATCCTCGGTGTGCTTGCGTCACTTGAAAAGGTTGCTTTTTTTTTTTCAAGGAAAAGGTACAATAGTTAACTAAAATAAATGATGAAGATCTCTACTAGTTAATTTTAATGATGAAGATCTCTACTAGTTATCTGTCATTAAGTTTGGGGTTTTCAAAATATTCCATTTATTCTAAAATAAATGTCGGTCTAAAATTTTATAAACTCCCTCCGTCCCAAAAAAGATAGTCACATTTGGACATATACATAGATTACGAAAACATCTTTAATATTATTGAAAAAACAATTTATACCCACTACTTTCCATTTATGCCCTTATTTATTATGTTGACTTTTTAAAAAATAGAGAATGATCAATAGTTCCAACAAATATTAAATAAGGGCATTTTAGAGAAATTATATTATTTATATATGGAATTGACTATAATTTGAGACAACTAAAATGGAAAGTGTGACTATTTTTTTGGAACAAAGAGAGTATAAATTAAGAAATTTGATTAAAAAAAAAAGATTGATGTACCTATATTAAAATGCATTTAATATAGCTAATTTTTTAATAATCGCTTTCATATATCATTTGATTTGAGTAGTTAATGATGAAGATAATTCTGGTATAATATGAGCAAAAGTTTTTTAAAATCATATGATGACACTTATATTTTTGAATTTTTTTTATTTACTAAAATAACATTTGTTTTGGGATGAAAGGAATACATTTTGAATCTAGTATTTATTTTTAATTTTATAAGTTTATAAAATGCATGTCTATTTAAAATTGTCAATAAGTAAATCATCTGAATTCTTCGTTACATTATGATATTTCATCTTACATTCTATTATTTTTAATTTAAGTTATATGTTAATAAATGATGTCATTAAACATATAGTGTATGATGATTATTTTGTAATATCAACCAACACATGCCACATCAAATAGAACAAGAACACAATTAATCAACAAAATAATTAAACATCAAACGATATAATAACGCTTTGGGATACATTGCTCAGATTTATGAACTATTGTTTGTTTTCATGTGTTCAAGCGATCGAAAATCGGTTACAAATAAGCTGACTCATGCAATATATAACTTAAACTTAAAGTTTTTGAGTTCGAGTTATACAGCAGGTGGAAGAATGGAATCTTTTTTATTTGAATTTGAGAGAGAGAGAGAGAGAATAAATTGACTAACGTAAGAAATTTATTAAAAAAATCATTGAAGAATATTTAGCAAAACGCCATTCAATTATTACAAATAAAATACTCACTCCAACTATAAATAGTTATTTCTAATAGAATAATGGTAATGATCGATAAGATCGTGCCAGCGACAATTAATTTACTACTTCCTCCATTCCTTTTTAAGTGACGTTTTGAAACTTTAAAATTTTTCCTATTTAATTGACGTTTTGTGCATTATTTCCATATATACCCCTATGATTAATTAATGTCTAAATTAAATACATTGTATAATACCTATGTTTTCAATAGAGACATGCACCAGTAATAATTATTGTCAAAGAAAAGCTTAATTAATGAGGGGTATATTAAGAAAATAAAATTATCCTTAATTTGTGTGTTGAGCTGTAGGACGTCACTTAATTAGGAATGGAGGGAGTATCATTTATTTGTTACCACTATGTGAAATAAACAAGAGAAACAAGGGGCGAAAGAAACAAGGGAGTTGAAAATTAACCTAATACTCCTAATTATAATAAAATACTGCACATTATTTGAGTTTAGAGAACAAATTAACTATTCTTTAGTGCAATAATTGCTTAATTTAAAATGATTCGTTGCTAAGTTGACATTTCATTTTTTATTTTATTTATTTATATGGTGACACCTAAGGATTGACAAAAGGCCTTTCTAGAGCTTACTCATGATTTGGGAATTGAAAGATGCATTAATTTGAAGGCCTTGTAATAAGTAAATAATTATCGAAGTACTCTCAAACCTCAACTAGCAAGGATTGATAAAGAAGTGGGGTTTTGACCATCGTTCATTTAAATTATTATAATTAATGTAAATGTCTAAGATATTAAATCTTATTTTAGAAATAAAATTTTGAGATACTTACATAAAATAATAGTATGATATACAACAAAAGTGATAAAATGCCCATTGTGGGCAACTATTAATATGTCAACCGATAACATGTAACGATCATATCCCCTCGTTATATGAAAAATGAAATCAATAGATTTATAAGACGTCTGAAACATCAGTTGTGGGCATATATAAATGTGTCTATAGATAGTAGGGTAACACGACTATAATATAAAGAAATTATATATATATATATATTTATTTATTTATATATATATATATATATATAAAGTAACCAATAAATACATAATGAAGTGTTAGTTATATATTTTTAGTAACATTACATCAATTTTAAAAAATGTTATACTAAAATATAAAAAAGTCTTTTCATTTAATTCAAATATAAAATATAAGATGCTAAGTTGTAAAATAATTCAATAAAAAACAAAAAAGTCAGAGAATCGAACTTGAAAGTCATCTCTTACTTGGACGCGGATGCGCCACGGAGTGGAAACGTCAGATACATTGAACGGGTATATTGGTGGAATATACCATGCAATATTTGACTATATTGTTAAGTAAAAAATAAATAAATAAAAAAAGAAAAAAAACGAAAAAGAGAACAATTTCAGTTTCCCTAAAAAAGTTGATCATGTTTCTCTAATGATAATTTTTTGTATAAGAATGTCTTGTGAATTTACATTAGATGAGTTGGATCAATGTGGATCCATGCCAAAAATAATATTTATTATAGAGTTTAAGTTTTATGTGAGATTGTTTCATATATATGTGAAAATGAGTTTTGTTTGTAGGTAATGAGAATTCGTCCCACAATAAATATTTGTGAAACCGTCTCATATAAATTTTTGTGTTTATCATATGTTAGGTCAATGTAGACCCATGCACTACAGTTATATAACACTTATGTGTTTATTGATTATTTTTGTTTATCATGTAATATTTATATATTTGTTAATATGCATAATTATAATATTATATAATAAACATACATGTTATGACAATAATAAATCCACGAGACATTCATGTTCCTACTCTTTTGTGTAATATAGTTTTTGAAAAAAATTATATATCGCAAATTAACTTTTATCTTCAAATTCACTTTGTATCACGTTGAATGTTGAATAATTTTGTGTTCCAAATTAATTCTGCAGCGAAGATCACGGAAATCATACTCAACTCAAGTCTTCTAGATTTTCACGTCGTTTTAGTGAGTTATTTTAAAAGGCAAAGTGTCGTTCTTACCGATATTTTAAGGAAAAGCTATAAAAATATAACTTTTTCCTCGTGTTCTCATGATATATTCTATACGGCGATTTCTTGAAGTTATTAACGTTGAGATTGCTTTCTTCTGTTCTTTTGATGAATAAAACTAGTGAACAAAGAGTGAGTCTCTTATTAGATCGTTTTATGGGAGATCGTCTTACGAATTTTTATTGTATTGTATGAAATGAGTTAACCCACAACTCAAACCCTACATTTCACATGTTGTTTGTAGGTGATAGGATTTCGTCTCACGGTAACTATACGTGAGACCATTTCACATGAGTTTTTATGATTAACAAAAAAGTAGTAAAATAAAAACTACTCCCCTCTCACAATACTAACAAAAATTAAATGGGAGAGGAAACCAATTAAAATGAGGAAAAGACAAATGAAGCGAGTTCAAATTTTTATTTCATTTACGGTTACGTTTTATATTTCATGTTATTGAATACACATCATGTATTAATTAATGATGTCATTTTATATACTTAATGTACGGTGGTTAATTTAGAATAGGAGATTTAACATGATGTATAATGTGAAATGAAGCTCGCAGCCACCCAAACATTTTTTTTTTTTTGTTTCTATTTATTCATAAAATTTAATTCTTTCAAAATTTTAACACAAAAACTCATGTGAGATAGTCTCAAGGATAGTTACCGTGAGACGGAATCTCATCATCCACAAACAACATGTGAATTGTAGAATTTCAATTGTGGGTGATTAGGTTGTGGTTGACATGTCTCACGCAATGCAATAAAAATTCGTAAGACGGTCTCACAAGAGACTTACTCAAATTTTAAAGGATCAGTCTTGCTACCCTACCCACCGCTGATGTGTCAAAAATATAGATTACCAATTAATTTCACTTTCCATATAACGAGAGGATGAAATCATTACATGTCATCGGTGGACATATTAAAAGTTACCCACGGTGGATATTTTAGCATTTTCTTTTAGATAAAGTCTTGGGTGAGACCGTCTCACGGATCGGGATCCGTGAGACGGGTAGGGTTGGGTCGAACATAAAAATTATGTAATATTTTTGTGTGTGTTATGTAATACTTTTATGTATATTAGATAATACTTTGTATTATAGAATGCGTTTTGAGTTGAGTCAGACTATAAGAAAATATGTAATACTTTTATGTGTATTAGGTAATACTTTTGTGTATATCAGGTAATACTTTTGTATTATGGGATAATGACCCGAATTGGGTCGGGTCGGGTCAACAAAAAACGCGCGGATCCTAGGCGCCCAGGTGCTCTTCTTCCTCATGCGTGAATTATATAATATGTAATACTTTTGTGTGCATTAGATAATACTTTTATGTATATTATGTAATACTTTTTTAAAATATCACATAACTTAATATCATGTAATACATTTATGTATATGAGGTAATACTTTTATGTGTATCATATAATATTTTTATATATATCATGTAATATTTCGATCTGATCCTACCCGTCTCATGGAATGGGATCCGTGAGACGGTCTCACACAAGACCTATTCTTTCTTTTAAAAGATAGTCTCAAATCCGTTTTTAAAGCACAAGATATCGAATTAATTATCTTCTTACTATTTTTTAGTTGACATCTATATTGCATACATAATATTAAAATATATTAATGTGGGTTTTATTTTTGGTGGTTTGTAATATTTTTGGTTGCATTTGAACATTTTAAATGAATTTGCGTATTTTTTTTTATAGATTGGTTTATTGATTAATGCCAAAATAAAAAAATGTAAAACATTATTGAAATTTACAATAAAATCAGAAATAACTTAAAAAAAAAAAAAAACGTTAATTGTTTAAGAAAACCATGTACTAGTATACAAATGTTTACATTGTACAAAAAAAAAAAAAAAAAAAATTTATCTAAATTTATGTTGGTTCACCAAATACACACGATGCAATTTAATGGTTAAAAGACTTAAATTTTCTACTATTCCATAATATTTACAGTAAATCATCTATAAATTAATATACTTTCTAAAATAAATTTTTCCGATCACAACTTGGACCAGTTAAAAAATTTACCAATTTCGATAAGATAATAAGATAATGATTTTCCAATAAACCTCTTTATAATTTAGTGGTCCCACCAATATCATAAATTAATAATTTCTTCAAATTACAAAAATAACTAGGGCAATTTAATAAGAATATGTAGTTGATTGTTTCTTATTAAAACTCAAATCTACTTGGAGCTCATCTCTTTTATTATTTCATCTAATGGTTCTGGTGTCGTGTTCTCAAATTGCATCAAAAAGTTGTGAAGCGTTCTGAATGATATCTCCTCCTACTTGTAAGTTAGCCGAAATATATTCAAATAATCTTTTGAATGTGTTTGATAGTTTGACTGACTTTCAGATGATACTTTTCATCAAGTCACGATACCAAATTTTTTTTAGTGCATGTGGGGTGATCTCTTTTAAATTCACACAATGTTTTACGAATTTAATCCGTCATTGTTGATTTTGATACACGTTTTAAATGAGAAGCCATTGTCTTATATGATTTTTATGAATTATTTTTTTTTTTTATATAAATTTTCATTCGTTGATGGATATGATCAATGCATATATTAATTAAATGCATACTTTCAACTTTATAAGTTGATGGATATGATTCTCAAATTAATTAAATGCACTCACCTAGTTCTGTATACAATGGTTGTACATTGAACACATTTGGCTCTTTTATGTTGTTGCACATTTACACATGGTTTGTAAGGGAATCTTATTCACTTTATATGTTGAATTTATGAATTCGTTTATCAAGACAATGCACACTACTTATTTTATATATATATATATATATATATATATATATATATATATATATATATATACTCCCTCCGTCCCAAATTATTTGTCGTTTTAGCTTTTGAGATTTGTTCCAAATTATTTGACGTTATAGGAATTCAAGACATATTTTCCCAAATTCTTCCAAATTTACCCCTATTTATTATTCCTTACTAAATGCTCTATTATTTCTAAGTAGGCATTGGAAATATGTATTAAATAGGGATAAATCGGTCTTTTTGTTAATTTTCTTAATCTGCGTGAAAAGTGTTAAAACGACAAATAATTTGGGACGGAAGGAGTATATATATATGTGTATATGATAGGACATATTTATTACATTAATTCAATGATTATAATGAATAACTTAATTAAATGCAATCATTTTTGTGAAAATAAACTTTATTCATTGTACTGGAAATACATTATTTAAATTAATAAATTGTTAATTTATAGATAACTAATACCTTTATAGAATAATAAATTTTTCCGATCCTGATGGTATTAAGTTTTAGAGGTTTTACTGCATGTCACGAATTATCATGATATTAAAATTAATTTATTGCGATTATTATGTAATCAATGATTGTATATTAGTAATATTACTCAAAATAAACTTATTTTTTCATGATCATGTAAAGATATATCTATAATTTAAACTTAAATCTGAGTACATATATAGAATTTTTTGTAAAATAATGAAATCCTGCATTTTCTTGCTCAATAATTCACTTGCCAAGGGGCTTGGATTTTCTTGTGTAAATTATATGACCTTTTTTTTTCGAAACTTATTATTTATATTACTATTTTTATAAATATTAATAAAATATTTATAATTATAAAAGGTTTTTCATATACGAGATAAAATGAACTGTTTTTATAAAAAATATATCAATAGTTTACATAATATAATAAGATTAGTATTATTTGACTGAAAATACTAAATCTAGAAAAGTAAACTAAAATTATATGGTGTTATATTTATTTACGTCATTTGGTTATATTATTGTTAGTTTTTTTTTTTAATGTAAAAATACAATTATATTATAACCTGTGTGATAACTAACACTAGTTAATATTTAATTCATACTCAATGCGAAAAAAGATGTGGGCCTGGGCCTGCTTTTTTTGTATTCTCAAATATTAAGCAGAGCCCAATAGCCTTAGAAACAAGCAGAAAGTTATCAAACCCTAATTTTCCCCCCTTGGATTTCAATTGACGCCGGAAAATGAAGGCGGCCACCGAAAAACGTCTTAGATAAACTTGATGGAGTGATGCTGATAAAAAAAGAAAAATGATTATTTCTAAAGAAATTGTGTTATTATAATATTAATTATTTTAGTGAAATTCCTGAGATATTTAAAGAAAATGGTTAAGAGGAATTGAATGGCAGATAGGATAATTTTGAATATTTTTTCAGAAATAAGATACATCGAGATGATAGTGCATAATTTTTTTATATATGCATGCATTCAAGACAACCAAAGGGTGCGGTCGAGACTTAAATATATTGTGATTATAAATAAAATTACTCATTTCTCAAATATAAAAAGACAGGATAAGGATCAAGCAGGGCCCAAAATGAAGGATCAATTTTAGCATTGAATTTCGCTTCGTGAAAATGATTTATTCAAGTTGCAATTGATGATGTACGAATTTGTTTCCATTTTTATCTTCATATTTTTCTCATATGTAACTGTTATGGGACTTTGCTTGTCCTCCTAAATTTGAACCTCAAAATGCAATGTCAACAATATTGAGCAAATATATATATATATATATATATATATTTTTTTTTTTTTTTTTTTTTTTTGAAAAAGGTAGTAATTATTTAATACGAAAAATGTTATTGAGCTTTTGACATGCTCAAGCTGTCTGTGCACTCTAGATTTTTTAAGGTTGCATTGTAAATAGCAAATATATCGTCCACTTTGAGACAAGTGGTGTCTGGAAATCATGCAGCTAAAGGGCACATGCTATACTATACTTTTTCACAGAATCACTGCGCACCGTAGGGGCTTTTTGGTAAAATCAGGAAGATTAAAAAATCCATTGGACGAAAGAGAACTTGCTGAAAGCAAGAAACAATGGAAAGACATTGATAAAAACAAACTTTTTATTAATCAACCATAAAAGATGATGTGATGTTGAAATCATTTTAAAAATTCTACTAAATTTCATTTTCAAAATTTAAACCAAGAAAGTTATTAATGTTTCAATTGAATTCTATGAATAAAGGGTATCAACCAACAACTTTCAAGTATCATTTCTTACACTTTTAGACTCGATCTAACGTATCACATGATTTTAGCAAGGAACCACTCTAACCCAAACAAACGTAACGTGTACCAATTGACCAGAATCCAGAAGAGGAGACTTCTATGGAGAGAAAGCAAGCTCTTGGAAGAACTTCCCTCTATGCTCGAAATTGTCAAACTCATCGAAACTAGCACATGCTGGGCTCAATAAAATCGCATCCCCTGCATTGGAAACAAAGAATATATCATGCTTTTCGTTATTAGGCATCGTAACATCTACGAGCCGATAACCTTTTCGAGATGATGATCTTCTCGTTGATTATGGAATGCTAAGTTGTATCATCATGAAGCTTGATTGCTATAACTACAGGGTTAGTCGAAGAAGAATGTACCGGGTTTTGCCATACTCTTCGCTAACATCACAGCGTTCTTCAGATCTTTTGCCCTTAAACACGGGATGATGAGACCGTGAGACAAGAGTGTGTCTTGGATCAGCATACCTGAAGAACCAAACTTCGTATTCACGGAAATATGTGAGAAAATAAACACATGAATTGGTTTTAAAAACATCATGTAATTGCGAGCAACAGATCACTTACAGTGACAACACCTCGATGGCTCTTCAAGGGCTTTATCAGCTGCTCGAAGCCATTAGAATCTTGTATGTCTGAAACCTGGAAAAGCAGCTTTTAGAAATTAAATCAGGCTTCTAGAAGAAACTTATAGTAAGAGGAAGGCCCGGCCCGAAACCTTTGAAAGCCCACCGAGCAAAACTACCGACTTCTTTTCTGTGAATCCCATCAGTCCAGCATATGTTGCTTCAACGTTCGTTGCCTTACTATCATCCACCCAAGTTACTCCACGAGCATCTTCACAAACTGTGAGAATGGTCATAAATATCAACAGTGGATTTAAGACGAGATGTTCAAGATGATGCTACTCACTAAATTGCATTCTATGGGGTGGAGGTTTCAGTTTATCGATCGTTGAAGCGATAGCTGAAGCATCAATTCCAACATCGAGTCCAATGACAGATAACGCAGCAATGGCAGCATTGTAGTAATTGTGAGTTCCGATGGCGTTCAATGAACCCAATGGTAGTTTTGACGAAAGCCCGATTGCAGGGACATTGAAGTGAGCAACTTTCGTCTCCATGTCCACCTTTTCAAGAAGAAGATGAATCTCAGAATGCTATATACATGTTTAACTATTTGGGTTTAAAACGCACCAAAATGACGGGGCCAAAGTTTTCTTACCTTAACGCCAAGATGAGCACCAATCCAAGCAAAGTTACATTCATTTGCAAGAAATGCAATTGCATCAGTTAAATAAGGATTTCCTGCAAAAATGTACAAGCAAAAAATGTTTGTTATATAATTCAAGAAAAGCGTGGTGAAGTATAGATATAGACATACCCGTTGGAAGAATGGCAATCTTTCGACCACTCATGTGGGAAAAAACACGACACTTGATCATGGCATAGTTTGTCATAGACTTGTGCCTCTCCAGGTGATCAGGAGTGAGATTTAAGATCACAGAAACCTAAATCAACAATGATAAATAAACGAGCAGAATTCCAATAGGAATGAAAGTCTGAAACATGAGATAAGGTCTACGTACAGAAGGAAAGAAGTGCTCGTTTGGGATTTCTAGCTGATAACTGCTCACTTCCACTACAGCCACCTAGAAAAACGCCGACGAATAAGCCAAATAATGGATGTGAAGAATTCACAAAATTATTTTCTTGCCTGAAAAGGTCTTTCAGGTGATGATAAGCAACGAAAAGCAGCTTCTGAGAGAGGAACACCAAGGTTTCCCCCAATGAATGTTCTGATGTTCGAATGGCTGAGTATCTGTCCAAGAAATGCAAAAACAGTGTCCTTCTAAAAGAATTGAGACATAGTGAAACAACATAAGCAAACCTGTCCAGCAAAAGTGGCTACACTAGATTTCCCGTTAGTCCCAGTGACAGCCAAAATCTTCGTGCACCTTGGAAGAACTTCAGCCGCAAAATCCAACTCAGACATCACATGCTTTCCCTAAATTCAAGTAAGAGAATTCAAAACGAGTTTATATGAAACAATCACAAGCAAACAACAAAATTGAGCTTACAGATTGGATAAGGGATACTAGGCCATAATTTTCCAGGGGAACCCCCGGAGAAACGACAATCACATCAGCCACATCAAGTAGCTCATGATCAACGCGACCTGGAATTGTCAAGCGACCATCTTCGGTATTTAAGACATCCAGCTGCAATTACGTGTACAATGACATCAAGATATCGAAGAGCACAAGCTAGCATTGTTAGGACAAGGAAAGAGAGAGACATCAGACAAGGCAACTTCATACCTCTTGTGGCCTCGATTTTTCATTCTGGTCGATGGCTAGAACGGAAGCGCCTCTAGCAAGAGCGAGCTTGGTCGCAGCAATGCCAGACTTTCCTAATCCTATGACCTACAACTCAAACACATTCTTTAAGCCAACAATCAATCCAAATAAACTGGCTAAACGAGACAAAAAACCCCATGGAAGCCATACTTGCACTCTAAAGAACAAGGCCGTGAACAAAATTCTGATTATAGCAACAAGAAAAGACAAAATGAACACAAGAATAATAATGTAATCTCTAGACAGAACAACCAAGAAAAGAAGGAAATAAATTCAGGAGAACAATAAACTGTCCTCTTCTCTAATCATTTGAAACAAGATCAAACATACCAATTACAAAATCAAACATAACGGAAAGCAAAAAAAAAAAATCGAACTTTATAACATGAAAATTAAAATCCAACAGTATAATTAAACTTGGAGGTGCCCATAGTCCAAAAAGATCAATAATTTACTTGAAAATGAAAAATGAACAAGGGTTGTGGTTTACAGCAACTGATTTCCCTTTAAGGTCTTGTTTGGGGATGCAAGCTTCAATCTTTAAGCAGAATTTTCTCTTCAGCACAAGGTTGCTTATTCCCAAAGTTGCAGAATTCATAATTTGAACATTTATTCAAATCAAAAGAGCAAGAAATGAGCAAAAAAATAAAGTGTAATGGGTCTTGCTTTGAAAAACTCTGAGAAAAGAAAGCTGACTCGAGGGAAGCAAAATACAGTGATGGTTTTCTTTTTTGGTTAAATTTCAATCTTATTTCTTGGTAAAAGTAAATTTCTTTTTTTGCCCATAATGATCATATCATATTATTTCTCTTGAACCTCTAGCTGAGGAAAAAAAATAAAAAACAATAATAATCATCATATTATTTTTATGGATTAATTGTTAGAAAAATCACAACTTTTACTTTAATTGTCATTTTAATTAAATTTTTCAATATTAGTCAAAATAACATAACTTTATATATTTAGCATATTTTTCGACTAAACTCAGTTTTTTAAAAATTATATATTTTTTAAATAAACTTAAGGGGAGTGGAGGGGAAGGGAGAGACAAAAAAGACTAAAAAATATGGGTGAAAAGTTTTATATCAATAGATAATGATTTATTTATTTCACTATCTTAATTAAAAAACATACTATATATAAGGTTATATTATTTTGATCAATAGTGAAAAATTTGGTTAAATTGATAATTCGAGCATGATTTTTATGGTAATTAACCCTATTTTTATTAGTATTATTATAATTTTTTTTTTAAAAATTATTACCAATTTTCTCAATTTAACTCCCATATGAAAAATAAAAAAACAAATAATAAATAAAATAAGGTGAGAAATAGAGGAAATGTGGGTCCCAAATGCAATCGCTACTTTCACTGACAAATTTATAAGGGCACCCACATTGATTCATTCGTGGGTGTTTTTAATTAAAACAAAAGGTGTGTTAATTAATGTAGTGTGTTTTTAAGTGTGTGTTTTTATATAATTAGTGTGTGTGTTAATAGGGCACAAATACCAATTCATTTTGAGGTGTTATTAATTAAAACATGTGTGGTGTTAACTAATGTGGGGATGTTTTTAAGTGTGTGTTTTTGTGTAAGTATGAGTGTATTAAGATGTAAGAATAGCATTCTTGTCCCCTTTGTAATTATTAGCTAATGATTGGAAAGAGTGTGTATTTTAGTGGATAAAAATAATAGAATAAAAATTAGTGGATAATGGGACCCACATGTAATGATTGCATTTGTGTTAAATTGATGTAAATTTGTGACAAATTGATGTTGATGTGTGTTTTTAAAAAGTAGATGTTTTTAATTAGTGTGTTGTCATGTGGGCCCCACACAAAAATGGTGTGCTAAAAATCCATTAATGTTGTGTGATTTTGTATTCTCTCTCTTTGTGTTAAATTGATGTAGGGGTGTGTTTTTAAAAAGTAAATGTTTTTAATTAGTGTGTTGGCATGTGGGACCCACACTAAAATGGTGTGCTAAAAACATATTGACGCGGATGCCTTAAAAGGAAAATCCATTTTTACACCTTCTCGGCTTCTCCATATGCAGAGAGAGAGAGAGAGAGAGAGAGAGAGAGAGAGTTGCTGAGGAATGGATTTTGACCGCCATTGATTCCCAGCTTTCGCACTCTGCCCAACCTTGTAATTCAGGGTGAACAAAGGAAATAGAAATTGATGTTTCAACTATTTCTTTTTTCTCCACGGCGTTTCTGAATATTTCTTAAAATTTGTCTGGTAAATTTAGACGCTGGAATGATGCTAACTAATAGTGCAGCAATTCTTCGAATTTCGGTTTGATTTTCTGTATTTATCGCGATAGTTGGTTAATTGTGAGTCTGTTTTCTCCTGATAATTCGAAAAGAAGCTTAATTTCGGAGATGTCGGAGTAAACTTGAGTACAATTTCAGCTCAGTGAAATTGTCTTCAGTATATGGAACCGCAGGTTAGATCCGACGAAATAGGGTTTGCATTCGACGAAATGCACGGCTTTATCTCTGGTCCGCTGGTAACAAGTAACAGCAGCTCATTCACGGCGCTTCTCGAACTCCCGCCGCCGCAAGCGGTGGAGCTATTGGTGAAGGAAGATTTCCCGGCCAAACGTCTTCCACCGCCGATTTTTCCTTCTAATGTCGGTCTCATTCAACGTTCATCAAAGTTCTCTGTCTTCGCCTCAGTTGATAATTCGCCGGAGATCAATTCAATTCCGTCGGTTGAAAACTCGATGAAGCCTGATTTAGTGAAGCAGGAGCAACTGGACTCGGATAGCCACCGGAGTTCTTCTCCGCCGGTTCCCGATCAGTGTTTGAACTCCGGCAAGCGAAAGAAGATGGAGACAAAGGTTAGCCCCTGAGTTTCTGATAAAGCAACTGAAACTTGTGCATTTGGATAATAACCCTTTTTTTTTTTCAGGTGAAGGAATCAAAGAAAAAGAGCAAAACATTGGTAGCAAATGAACCTTGTGAAGATGGTGGCGGCGAGAAGTTGCCGTACGTTCATGTCAGAGCTCGCCGTGGCCAAGCCACTGACAGCCATAGCTTAGCTGAAAGAGTAATTATCTGGATCTTATGATTGACCGCTAATCATTTTGATAATCTTGATTAGTAACATTAAATTGCAATCGAGTTTGTAATTACGTTAAGTGTTCTTCTGCAGGCAAGGAGAGAGAAGATTAATGCCAGAATGAAGCTATTGCAGCAGCTGGTCCCAGGATGCAACAAGGTCAGCTGTCAAACTCTGTTTTTCCTCCATTATTTCGAATTCCATAGGATTTATTATTATGGTTGGTTATTTTGGGGATTATGTGAGAGAAGAAGATCGTTTATTGAGTTGACTACGACGGCCTTTATCCTAATGATGATTAGATTATGTTTATGATATGTAGATTGTTTCTTAATCAAATAATTAACTGTAATTGTATAAGTGGTCGCTCTCAACTTTTCAAATGGGAAAATAGAGAAAAAGGTGATGGCTTTTGCATCAAGAGAAGTGGTGGGGCTCTATTGAATTGTCCCTCTCAGTTCCCTCTTAATTCTTGCTCTGTGTTTTAACCTTTTTGGCCATTTGCTTGGTTTGTTATCAGTCCTTTTTTAGGGCAATTGCTCTCAATTACTTAAACCACCTTATGTTTTCCTCCTCTGTCTTTCATAATATTAAATGACAGTTTATCAGATCTGAGCTAGTACTGTGATATTCAGTGTCCTCCTCAAGATAATTGTGAGTAATTGCAGTTGAATAACCTCTCTTTTATTTCGATTTGTTTAGATTAGATTGTAGGGTCAAAATGGTAGTTAAAGAGGTTGGTTGGGGTTAGGCAACTTTAAGGAAATTTACACCTCTTAATCTAGAAAGAAGAAAAAAGAAGAGTTTCTTTTGTTCAAGGCTTAGCATTAAGATACAGGAACTATGATCACCAAACTATGTACAGTTTTAATTAGTAGAAGAATCAAGAAGGTGAAACTTCATTGAAATCGTTCTTGCTGCTGATGGAGCCGGTTGTTTTAGATTCGCCGATCTATCTTTACCTTTTCCTTTATGTTTCCTTTCGAGATCTTTTTTATCTCTCCTGATTAAATATTAAGGAGTTGAATGTGCAAATTCATGACATTCATGGTGAAAATACAGAATATTATGAGTTAATGCTAATTGACATGAGAAAACAGATGGAGTTTGAAGATTGAGGTATTATCAGTGTTAAAGAAAAGGTTCCCTTTCTTGAGGTGAAAAGAAAAGGTTCCCTTTCTGTATAACCTGTACTGGCCTCAGTGTAATAAAAGAAAAAGGAAAAAGGACCAGTGAAATAACTTTGTCAGATTTTACAAAGAGTATTTTATTGTCTTCTATTTGTCATAAAATTTCCCATATATGGCCCTCACCCCAGTGTACCATGTATGTACAATTACCAGAACAATTTTATACATAATTGATCTCTGTGTGGTCCTTTTGATGTATTTAAGTTTTTCCAGTCTGAAATTTGTGTTGTGTTATGGTTAAGAACTTAAGATAGAGGATATTTCATATTGACAAGCTCTGGATATAAGGAAGTAACCAATTGCTTTTTAGAAGATGCAATATCTTCCATCTTTTACGGCATGCTGTAATCCTTTTCCATAGTGCTTGACAAATGGAGCTGGTGGAAGCTACAAGGTTGCATCTTTTTTCTCATGTAGTTAAGAAAAGGTGATGATTTGAGAATCAAGGATGGAAAATAGAGCGAATTTGTTATCAAAAAATTTATGAACTATGGATGGTTAAAATGGTAGGGAAATAATAAAAGGTGTGATTTGCTGAGTCGTTAATCTTCTTTACAAGCTCCGTTGTTCATTGGGACTATTTTTGTGCCTGTAAAGTTATTTATCCTTTCTTCTACAGATCTCAGGTACCGCAATGGTGTTGGATGAGATAATTAATCATGTCCAAACACTTCAACATCAAGTAGAGGTTAGACGAAGCACATGATTTCCTCTTTTTATGTATTTTATATCAATCTGTTCGTTTTATGCGGGAGTTTGACTACTATTATGTGGAATATGTGGGCATAGAATGGCGATTCAGTGAGACACGTTTGAATAACTATGAGACTTAAAATTATATATAGTAGGAAGTGAACACTGAGATGAAAAAGCTTGAATTTCTCATTCCATATAATAGAAAAAAAATCATAGATACTTGATTAGCTTGTTATCTTGTACTCTTTTTATCCTTAATTGACTAAGCTGAATTGCTGATTCATGCTATTTTTATAATGTCAGTTTCTATCCATGAGACTTGCTGCTGTTGACCCGACAATTGAGTTCAACCTTGATTCCATCTTGACTTCAGTAAGTATTATCGAATTTATTTATTCTTTTTCACAATATCGGTCAAATAAAGATATTTAGTCAATTACCTGAATTTCCTGAATTCCTTTGTAATATATGTTATGCTTAGTTATAAAAAACATGACTATCCATCATTGCTAGAAAGAACATCTAGACAAACATCTAGACATCATTTGATCTGTTTTCGTTTGAAAATCTTTTATATTAATGCAGAGTGGATGCTCAAACGATAATGGCTACACGGGCTTGTCTACTCCATCCATCTGCCTTGAGGAACAAATCAACGAGCCACAACTACAATATCAACATCCATGGCATTGTGACGAACTTCATCAATCCATCTGGGGTAGAGAAGAAGACAACTCTAATTTCATCACCCCTTCAAACTCGCTTCTAACTTACGACTCTTCAGCAAATTCAGGTAACCACTCATTGGTCGAATATTGATTGGTTAGGAACTAATATTGGTAGTCGTTGAATACTTCTTCAAGGCAAAGGATTTACAAAGAACTTCAAAATCCATGAAACGAGTTCTTATATGCAAACTAATTTTACGTTGTTGTGTTTTGGCACAGCCTCTCTGCACTCAAGTCAGCTGAAATCGGAGCCATGAAGGAACGTACACACTTACGAGCTGAGTTTGTGTATATACATATTTTGGATATATTAGTAATAGATAGTCTGAGAAATAGAGGTATCTTAGCATTAAGCTTGGAGTCCATCAATGGTATTTTGCTGCAAGCTGGGAATCCTTTGCTAAATCTACTATGTATGTAGAGGGAAGAAAATAATTTTATGTGAAATCGAAGTAAATGCCTTTATATATGAATGAAGGTATTTTGATTTATAAACTTTATATTCCAATTTTATGGAAGTAAATGAGATCTCAACCTTCTAATTATTGCATTTTTACTTTATAATATCATAACAATACATGAAAAAATTATTTTATTGAATGGAGACATAATAAGACTAGAAAATGTTCTGGAAGTTATTAAAATAACCTATAAGATAAGGAAGAATTATTTTTTGGAGTCAAACTTTAAAGTGAATAAAAGTCTAAAAATAAAACTAGAAAAATAGTCATTTTAAAGTGGCTAGAAATGATTCTTTTTTTTTTTTTTTTTATCTATAAAGACTACTTTTTGCCATTTTGAAAAAGGGAAATACCTTCAATTTATTCCACATTTTTGTCTGCAAAAATTAGTAATCATGAAATCAATTTTCAGTCTTTTCCATATCCAAATCCTGCTCTTCCTAGCTCCCACTCTCATCCAATCCAGATCCTCCACGTGGCCACTCTCCTTCCTCCAATCCTACGTGCAGCTCTCCCTCTCCGTCGCAGACTACGGCGCGACGGGCAATGGCAACCAATACGACACCGTTGCAATCCAGTCAACCATCGACGACTGCGCCTCCGCATCCGCCCGCCACCACCGTCCCTGCGAGGTCACATTCCCCCCCGGCAAGTACCTGACCGCTACTCTGCGCCTGAAATCCGGCGTCGTATTGAACATAG
Organism: Scutellaria galericulata; assembly: GCA_946896805.1. Lineage (NCBI taxonomy): Eukaryota > Viridiplantae > Streptophyta > Magnoliopsida > Lamiales > Lamiaceae > Scutellaria > Scutellaria galericulata. The sequence continues at coordinate 22,086,242 of OX335784.1, read as the reverse complement.
CGAGAAACGCCACTATACTCGGCGGCACTAGTCTGGATGACTACCCGGAAAATCAGGAGAAGTGGTACGTAGTGGTGGCGGAGAATGCGGAGAATGTGGGGATCACCGGCGGCGGGGAGATCAACGGCCAGGGTTTGAAGTTTGTCAAGAGATTCGATGAGAGGAAGAACGTGATGGTGAGTTGGAATCAGACTGGGGCGTGTTTGGGCGATGAGTGTAGGCCGCGTTTGGTAGGGTTTATTAGGTGCACCAATGTTAGGATTTGGGATATCAGCTTCAATCAGCCGGCTTATTGGTGGTACTCTCTCTCTCTCTCTCTAGATGGTTGATTTTTGTTGTTTTTGTGTACAGATTAGTTAATTAGATGTATTGTGTGAAGATCTTCAGATCAATCTCAATAGAAATCATGTGGTATTATTGTGAGTGTTACAATGGAACAAATCTCTTGCTGATCACCAAGTACTCGTAGTGATAGAGTTTCAGTAGAGAGAGATAGAGATCGTCTCTATTTGTGCTATAATTTATAGAGAAGTGCTGTATTGCCAATGTGAAATAGAACATAGACTCTGTTGCTAATAATTGAAGGCTCGAAAAGCTGCCAATTTACGAAGCTGCTTCTCTTGTTTTCATGGATATTTCTTTCCTTGTTTCAAATACTTCTCTGTTTTCCTCTATGACAGTTTGCACATTGTTCGTTGTCAAAACACATCAATTCATGATGTTTCAATCTATGGAGACTTCAATACCCCCAACAATGATGGCATAGATATTGAGGACTCCAACAATACGCTCATAACAAGATGCACGATAGATACAGGCGATGATGCTATATGTCCCAAGACGTATACTGGTCCCATTTACAATCTCACTGCAACCAACTGCTGGATTAAAACAAAGTCTTCAGCCATCAAACTTGGGAGTGCTAGTTGGTATGACTTTAAAGGCTTGGTGTTCGATAACATAACCATTGTACAATCTCACAGAGGTCTTGGATTTCAAATACGAGATGGAGGTACAGAAATAGCAACACTCTTCTTTGATATGCTATAATCATTTAAACTAGACAATCTTGTCGTACTGTGGTCTTAGTCTTCTTGTTTGTGCCTATGCAGGGAATGTTAGCGACGTTACATTTTCAAACATTAATATCAGCACTCAATACTATGATGAATCATGGTGGGGTAGAGCAGAACCAATCTATATCACAACATGTCCAAGAGACTGCAACTCAAAAGCCGGTTCCATATCCAATCTGCAGTTCATAAACATCACAGCAACTTCTGAGAATGGTGTGTTCTTATCAGGATCAGAAGGTGGGATTCTGAGAAACCTGAAGTTTTACAATGTGAATCTGACCTACAGACGATGGACAAACTATGGTGGTGGGCTCGTGGACTACAGACCGGGGTGCCAAGGGCTCGTGAACCACAGCACTGCAGGGTTCATGATGGAACACATTGATGGCTTGAATCTTGAAAATGTGAACATGAGATGGTCTGAGGAGAAGATGGATCGGTGGAATAATCCTCTCAATTTTCGGCCTTCGACGGTAAATAATATTTCGTTGTTGAATTTCTATTCTGGCTTGTCCCAACAATGAGAAGGGGAAAGAGATGCAGTTTTTAAGGATTATTTGTTTTGCATTCTGCAGAATATTGTATTTATTTATTGAACCCTGTTAGGGATAATGTCCTTAAAATGATTATGAATTATTTTCGATCATTAATAAATGCAACATTAATTTTCGAACTCTAATGCTTATTGTATTCATTTTATGAGCTTCATAGAAAATCCATGTAACCATAATCTTTTAGTATATAAATATTATATATAAGAGGATTAAAATTATGGATAATAAAATTAAATTAAGTCTATGATGAAATTAATTAAAGTATGAGATTTTTAATTAAAACATCATTAATATGGCCCAAAACATTTTGAATGTGAGTGTCTTATATGGATAGTCAACGTGGAGACGTGTGAGTGAGGGCATTTATATATACAATTATATCATATAGGACTCGGATTGTGTTTTTCCTACAATTTTCGTTTAGATATGAAAAACCAAATTAAATCATAAGATGACCATATATGGATGGAATTTAAATCTGACTGATTATAGACTCCTTTTTTTTTTTTTTTTGGTGTTGTTCTTAATTTGCTTGTTTTTGTTTGTTAATGAACATTTGCGCATTTTAGATTCACATAAAATTAAATGACTGAGAATATAAATTCATATATATGAAATTCATTCCTTCTTATGGGAAGTAGAAAGAAAATTATTGAATGGTTGGAGATCTTTAATTCATTCATTCTTTAGAATTTAATGATTGAAGATTTTTAATTTATAATTGGATTATAAATTAATCATTCACTTATAAATTAATGGTAAATAAGGAAAACATGCAATTGAAGAGGTTGTCGGATGATACCTAATTCCAATTACAAATTGTGTATGAAGAATTAATTTATATATAATGGTTATATCAACGGACAATTCAACTTCAAATAGCCAAATATTATATAATTATGAAAGTGTAATTCAATCTTAATTAGATCAAATCTCTAGTTGGAAAAGAAATCACAAGTGTCACTCAATTAGATTAGGATTATAATTTTAAATAGAATTGAGTTTTTAAAAGAAAGTCACGATCTCTCCCCACACATCATAATTTATAATTACATGCTAGTGAGAGAGAAATTTGTTTTTCTTGATTATTTTATTTATAAAATAATTCGATATCTCTTCCGACTCAATTAACCATCAAAGCAAACGGAAAAGAAATCATCAAAGGTATTAATTACTTATACTTTATGTTACTAGTTTCAAATTTGTCATTTGTCCAAAACTTAAGATGGGTCGATTGCATTTACTCAAATCTCAAGGACTAAAAACAAAATATCACACACTTGCAACGACGTCGTATGCCCTTCCCCAAACTCGAATCGAAACAACCTAAAAACAAAACCCTTCACTCCTCACTCTCTCTACACAGGCGACACCAACATGCCGGCTTTCAAGCCATTCGCCACCGCCGCGAACACTCTCCGGGCCCGCCTAAGCCCGTCCATGCGAACCCGCGGAGGCGGAGGACACGGGCCGAGCCGCTGGACTAGTCCAGGCCACGAGGATCGGCCCAAAGGCTTTGCATTCAGCCGTACGCCGCCGCCGCCGGGAGTGTCACGGAAGTGGGAAGACTGGGAGCTTCCATGCTACGTCACTAGCTTCCTTACCATCGTCATCCTCGGTGTGGGCCTCAGCGCTAAGCCCGATCTCACGATTGAGACTTGGGCGCATCAGAAAGCCCTAGAACGGCTCGAGGCAGAGGCGGCTCAGTCCGCTGAGTCAGATTGAAGAAGGTATCGTCTTCAAATTGAGGAATTTCGTCCTTAATTATAAGAACTTGTGCAGTGAACTGTTTGGAGAAATAAATGTAATTGCCTTGGTGGTTTTTGGTCTTTGAAATTAGACTATCATGTCTTGAATGCTGAAATTAGTTCCTGTTAAATTAGGTTTAATATTCGCATTAGAATTAGATGTTACAGAGTTAGGAATAAGGATTGTTTGCTTTTCTTGTGATTCGATGAATGGATTAGGAGTTTCCAGCGTTGGGTCAGTGAATTATGAACTATTAACAGTAAATCTCCTTATGAAATTTGAAGTGCTTGTTTTCTGCTGATGCTTATCATGTTTGTGGTGAATATTGAGGTTTGTTTGTTCTTGTCGACATAACTAAATGTTTCCATTGATATGTTCTTTATGCCGCCTTTTGTTATAATGCATGTTCATTGATTGGGATCCTTTGTTTTCTTTCCCAAAGGAGAATGTTTGGTTTTCTCCCCAATTATCTAAGGAAAGAATGGTGGATTGACTAAGTGTGTAGTATTTGGTCGAGTATTTAGAAGCTCCCTTTTGACCATATTGTGATCTTCAGTTTAGCTAACAAATACTGATATCGAAAAGAACCTTAGCACTTGAGATGAATTTATCAAATTGCTATGAGTTGTGTGAGTTCTCTGGTGGATGTAATGCACTGAGGAAATGCACAATGGAAGATAATTTTATATTAGATTACGAATGATGTACTGAATACCGGCGAGTTATTCAGCATCCTGAAGCTGTTTGCCTGTACAATATGTTGACGTAGTAGCAAAAAAACGTTAGCTTTCTACCAGGGAAACAGTGTGGGAATAGGTTCGTTGGGAATCATACTTCTTGACTTTGGCTTATCTCAGAAGACTAGTTTAAGAGTAACAGAATTGATAGAATTATATTTTTGTGGATGTAGAATTCGTATAGAGCAACATCCAGGGTCACCTACCTCTATTTATGGAGTTACTTGTCTACCGCGTTCCATGAATTTTGACTTTAAGACGATAAGAGAAGTAGAGAGAGATGACGTCAAGTAGAATGTCTAGAAACTCTGTACGATCATGATATTGATGTTTAGGTTGTGTGAGCTGCATGGTATGAAGCTTCTTCGTTTTGCCTTTACCACTCATTTCCTGCATCTCCCTCATCTTCATAGAAACTGCTTGTATCCATAACCGATTCCATGTTTGCATGGAATGATGAAAGTTCATGACAAACATCCAAGTTCATCTATTTTGAGAATGTTGGTTTCAGCTCTTCTGTTCTATAGGATTCCTAGGACAATGTCAACTTAGAATACACTAGATCCTACTGTGCTAACAGTTGTTAAGAGGGTTTCAGACATATAACTAAATCGTGTGTTGTGGGATGCTTAACGAGCAAACAGGAAACGGAAGCTTGGACTTTAAGGAAGTTGAGCTGTGAAACTATAACCTTGTATTTTGGCTTAGTCTTCTCTCCTAAATTTACAGTATTTGTTTCTCCTTTTCACCAATGGGTAACTTGAATATTTTAGATTCTAAATTTAATTGCAGTGGTTGTTCAAACTTCTAGCAAACTAGAGAAACATTTAATGGAAAATCTTGTCTGAATCGTGCTAAGACGAATCGATCAGTACACTAGTATTTATCATGGATCAAAAGACTCATGAATCTACAGGCCAAGAATTCCTGTATATTTGGATGATTAGTTCATTTCATACTCAATTCGAGATCTTGTTTGATCTCCATTCCATTCCAAAAAGATGTTGACATGTATAATAAATAATGTTGAACTATTCGAGCTTGATTTGTTTCTACTCATGAATCTTTTGATCGATTTTAATTCAAAAATAATCAGATTTTTGTATTGAAATTCAACGTATTGGCAGTTCCTTGATATGGAAGACACATAATGGGAGACAGATCTGAGATTTGAAGATTACATAGTTGTCAGACTTTCCTTATTTTAAGTCTTAGATTTATTATGTTTTACCATGTTCTGCACTATCATATGTAGAAGAAGCTTCCTTTACTTCCAAGTACAATACAACCCCCCCCCCCCCCCCCCAACCACATGATGTGTGAATTATAATTATAAATAAATATATATATATATATATATATATATATAAATCATAATTCTCTATTAATTAGAGATGGCCCATTGATGAACTGGATACCACAATCTCATGCTAAAGATTTGAAATTGGCGAAAAAAAATATCTCAGAATTTTCCTGGACAAATTCTATATTAGAATTATGGAAGGTCTTGGATTTATATAAGAAGTTAAATAAAACTAATAAAAAAAAAAAAAAGAGGGTCTACATCGGAATTAATTAATATTATTGAATATTACTATAAGTGGTGGTGGAAGGTCGCTGTCGGTGACGGTTCATGTGAAAATCTACGGGTCACAGGTTATGCTCACATCACATTGTTGACTAAAAAACACACACCTATCAAACGGATCTTCTTTCTCTAATGTCATTTTCACCCTTATGTGAAAAATAATTAAATTAAAATAAATTTTGTAAAACGGTCATCCATTCAAAACAGAGAGAATAACATACAATATAAAATATGATAAAATTAATTTACTGTGATTCTTAACCAAGTTAGAATTTTCCCAGAGAGAATAACATACAATATAAAATATGATAAAATTAATTTACTGTGATTCTTAACCAAGTTAGAATTTTTTACTGTGAATTCTTAACCAAGTTAGAATTTTCCCACATATAGATTATTACTATTATTTTTAACTATTTTATAATTTAAGATAATGGAAGAGTAGCGTAACCGGGATATCCCGGTCATTTTCCCCACCGACACCCTTCACCGGTCACCTCCCTATCATCATTTCTATAATCAAGCGAAAATCAAATGAGATCCTATTTTTCATAATCACAGTCAAAGTTAAGAAGTTTCTATTAATAATATTAATTAAATACTTAAACTATATAATTTTAACCAAGCAATATTATATCTCCCACAATCATGTGCCAATTACAATAAGATCATATATCCTATAATCTTATGTCATCTGTATTTATAATCAAAATATGTAGACATATATACAAACAAGAGATTATTTGACAGAGAATCGTAATTTTAACTACAATCTTTGTCAACTGTTTGAATTAACGATCAAAATTCACGATAATTTTAATTGATTGTTTGAATTAACAGTCAAAAATTACTTGTAGGTGATGGGATTATGAGTCAATGTTCCGACTAAATTTTAATTATAGTATATATGGGGAATCGAGATACGAGATTGTGGGATAAAAAATATAAAAATGGATCCCTGTCCCGTAGGACCCGCACTACTCCACCACCACTTTCCATAATTACACTCTGTGCAATGCCAGCAGAAACAACCCTCTTCTCATATATATATATATATATATATTCACTTTGTGTGTGGTTATTCACATGAAGCTACTGGATTGCACCTTTTAGAGAGAGAAAGTGAGGATTTGGTTGGTGACAGAGGAAGCATTTTCTTCTTCAATCTCTGCAGCTTCAGCTTCGATGCTGCTCTTCGCAAAAGCTTCGGTAAAATTCTGAAACAGACCTTTTTACTGATTCTTTTTGGATAATTTTAAAATCGCTTTCGCAGCTTTCGATGCGCTTTTTTTCGTTCTTTTCTTCGTGCTTTGTTATGCGTTCGTAGATCTTGTCGTTTCGGAATCTGATCACTTTACTCTCTGGTTTATTTTATCTATGCATTCTCGAAGGCGCATTTAGTCGTAGATTTTTCATTTTTGGAAAGAAAAATAGAAAATGTAATGTTAATCTGTGTTTCGTGCTCAATAATTTTCTGCTTTGGCGGTTGAATTGTTATGTGGAAATCGTGCGTCTGTAAAGTGACGGTTACTATTGCTGACTGTCGGCATTCATCGCTCATAACCGCCCCTTAATCTGCGGTGTATTTTTTTTTTTTACTCGATTGCTGATTTTCAATGCATTTTTGGTGAAGAAGATGAAGTCGAAAGTAAATGCTTCCTAGTTTGTTGATTTTCTGGAATATTCGGTGAAGATTTGCTTAACTGTATGGAGCAGCAAATTTGTATGTACCATTTCTTTTTTCTCTCTGTATTTCTATGTTTCTCACTGTAAGTTATCTTCCTATATTATGTTACGTGATTTTTTATCCCTTTGGCGAGAAGTGAATAGTTTCCTATTTCTGTTAGTTTGAATTGTGTTCATAATGATTGTATGCTTGCTTTTCCTTTTTCCCTTTGGTTTTTCTAATATCTTTTTAACATGGTGATCCAAATGAAATGGAGTAATTTGTTAGACTTCTGTTTAAGCTGGAATGTTGCTCTGCTATTTCATTATATTTATTGAATTTGAAATTAACTTCCTAACAACTTCATAAACGATCACACGCTTTTCATCTTAAAATGAATCTTGTAAGTGTAGATTGTTGTTGATAAAAAATTGAAGAACTAGTGGTACATTCAACAGTTCAGAAACAGCCATTTTTCAGTTATATAAGGAAAAATATCTTAGTGAAGCAACTAATTTAGTTTGCTGAAAGAAGAATTTACTTCTTACTTTGGTGGTCACCAGTTATGCTTCTCTCATTGGATGGTCTTTCTTTTTTTTTTTTTTTTTTCAGTGATAAAGGGGAAACATATTAAGCATGAAGGAGACTGATAAGAGAAGGGGTCCAAACAACAAAGAAAAAAGTCGTTCTGCAAAACCCAATACCAGGGATCGAAAGCCTCAAGAAAAGAATGGTGGGAGAAACTTGAAGGAAAAGGAGACTGATGCCAAACCTTCATCTGATAAACTCAACAGCAACAAAGTAGTCAGTGAATTAAAAAACAGTGCGGAGCCCTCAGAAGCTTTTGAAAATGTTGTCTTGGATTATGTGGATGATGCATACAGGTCAGAGGAAGCAACCTGTAATACCAAAACACTTAAAATGGATGAGAAACAAGGCAATGAAAAATTGAGCGATCATTCTAGTGATATGGAGATTGTGGATGAATCTAATACTGAGACTACTAATGATTCAGTTTCTTCTCATGGGGGTTCACAAATGGCTGATGAGGATAAAGCAGAGAAAGTTACCAGCGCGAAAAATAACTCATCTGGATCTGATGGCTATTCTCAAGCACAGAGATCAAAATCTGATGGGAAAAGGAATGATCCACAGATCAAAGCACTAAAACAGACACCTAAGAAAGGAACTGAAAAGGAGCTTCCTAAGTCATCAACCAAGAGTTCAATTGATAATTTGAAAAATATGAAAGTGCATCCAAAACCTTTATCAGATTTCTCGGAAGAGGCTGATGGCCAACCACTTGAACAAGATAATGTAGTAGATTCCCTGGATGAGACTTCCAACGGTGCTCATACTGTGTGTAGTGATGGCGAAGCAGTCAATACTGAGGACAATAATCACAAGAAGGAAGACAAGGCTGCATTAGATAAAAGGATTGAAAAAATGGAAATTAGGATCAAGAATCTTGAAAGCGAACTTAGAGAAGTTGCAGCTCTTGAAATTTCACTATATTCTGTAGTGCCTGAGCATGGTAGCTCTGCACACAAGATGCATACACCTGCAAGGCGCCTATCTAGACTATACTTTCATGCTTGCAAATACTGGTCTCAAGACAAGCGAGCAACTGTAGCTAGAAACACTGTATCTGGGCTTGTTTTAGTTTCAAAGTCCTGCGGCAATGATGTTTCCAGGTCAGTATAACATCAGCTTCTTCCAGTAGGTAAGCACATATTAATGTGGTAGAAATCCTAATTCTCGTATATTTTTATTTAGGTTGACCTTTTGGTTGTCAAACACTGTTGTTCTGCGGGAGATTATATCTCAAGCATTTGGGAGTTCCTGTCACTCCAGTGCTCTAGCAAAAGTATATGACTCCAGTGTGGATGAAACAAAGCCTTCTGCACTTAAATGGAAGAATAAACAGGGTTTCTTACAGTTTGTCAATGATTGGCAAGAAACAAGAACTTTCACTGCTGCCCTGGAGAAAGTTGAGTCCTGGATATTCTCAAGGATTGTTGAGTCAATATGGTGGCAGGTTAGTTCTTTATGGCCTACATGCATATATTTTAAGACTAAATGACAATTCTTGATTCTTCAAGACGTTCAATCAATTCATGTAAAAGTTGCTAAATTGCTGTCATCTTCCAATTTTAGTTTGGATCTTCTGAAATGATAAGCACATACATCATTTTAAATTTCTGGCATCGTAGTTTGATTGTCTTATATTATTGTGTGATTAAGTTTCTTTCCATTTATACTTTTATCCTGAAGTACTATTTCTTTTGGTGCAGACCCTCACACCTAATATGCAATCACCTGTTGGTGATTCTACAATGAACAAAGGTTCTGAAAGGTTACTGGGCCCTGCCCTTGGTGACCAGAAACAAGGAAACTTTTCCATTAACCTGTGGAAAAATGCCTTTCACGACGCTCTCAAAAGACTTTGTCCTGTTCAAGCTGGGGGGCATGAGTGTGGTTGCTTGCCTGTTTTGGCTAGGAAGGTGAGTAGCTATAATGATGATGTTATTATTCTCCATTTCAGCTTTCTATCCATGTTTGTATTTTTTCAGTGGAATATTTATAATTTAGCTGAAGTATCAGCTTCTTTTTTTAATCTTCTTTATTTTTCTCTTTTGGGCTGCACATGCGATAGTAATATCTAATCAGATTTATGAATTTCATTAGGTTATAGAACAATGTATTGGTAGGCTAGATGTGGCCATGTTCAATGCTATTCTCCGCGAGTCGGCCCATGAGATCCCAACTGATCCTGTATCTGATCCAATCGTGGATTCCAAGGTTTTGCCTATTCCTGCTGGAGATTTGAGTTTTGGATCTGGTGCTCAACTTAAAAATTCTGTAAGTACCTTGATCCTATTATGAGCCCACTTCTATCTCATGTTTATTGTATAGTTTCTTGAATAGCACCAAAAGTTTATTGCATCCTCTTATAATGGTTGCACCCCCTCAGGTTGGAAATTGGGCAAGATGGATATCCGATTTTCTTGGCACGGACGCTGATGGTTCTGCAAATGATGAAACTAAAACCCCGGATGGTGATATTGGAGGGGGTAGTGAGGAACCAAAGAGCTTCCCTCTTCTTAATGCCCTGAGTGATCTTCTAATGCTTCCAAAAGATATGCTTATGGACCGGAATATAAGAATGGAGGTCAGCCAAATGAGAATTACGTTTTTCTCGCCTCTCGTTTCAAAGTGTTCTTATCCGTCTACATGATATTGATCCAATGTCTTTCAATGTAGGTGTGCCCATCGATCAGTCTTCCATTGGTTAAGCGAATACTCTGCAACTTCTCTCCCGATGAATTCTGCCCCGATCCTGTTCCTGGTGCTGTGCTAGAGGCAGTAAATGCCGAGGTATGCTATTGTTTACTTTTCATTCAGTTTTCTAATGTTCTATCTTTCTATCACATTCATTTTAGCACATTATTCTAAATATTACTAGCCCAATTGAGTACAGTTTGAACTTCGAGTAGTTTTCCACTCAATTCAGCTATCTGATGCATCAAATCACTAACTAAATTAAGTTTGTCCAAATACAGTTCTTCAAAATCTTGAAACTTATTTAATCTTTAGTTGCAGTCTTATAAACCATGCCTATTTCTTGTTTCACACATAATAATTCTCTCACTTCTCTAGGAAATTGACGCCACAGAATACTCACGTTTTCTGACCATGTGAGGAAGGGTGTAATAAGTCGTGTTGTATGTCATAGTAGCTGTACTTCATTTTTCTATAATCAATAAATGTGAAAAACTCATATTTATTGCTCATTGTATCTGCATTCACAGTGCATTATAGAGCGTAGATTATTGGAAAACACCAGCAGTAGCTTCCCTTACAGAGCTGCTCCGACACTGTACACGCCTCCTTCCTCTTCGGAGGTAGCAGAAAAAGTTGGAGAGTCGGGGGCATGTTCAAGTGCATCTGCAGTGCATAGGAAGGGGTACACCAGCGATGAAGAGCTGGATGAGCTGGAATCGTGTCTTGTTTCTGTGATCGATAATTTACCATTGTCTCCTAGTGCTGTTGCAAGTGGCCATCGAGAAGTAGGCTATGATGGAGCCAACGATAGATACAATCTTCTACGTGAGGTATGGCAATCCACATAATATAAGTAAGAAATGTGTGTTTTTTCAGTGAAATACAGGGAAATTTGAGAAAAGTTGGGTGAAAATATATATAGAAAACAAATATCATCAATTTGATTTGTACATTGACAATTTGACATTCGTTTTGGTATCAAATGTAGATGCATTTTCGTATTGTTAATTGTTAAGTAGCTAAATGGTTCTCCAAAGTCGAACAAAATATATGGGGAAATTTTCTTTGACACGCCCTGTTGAATACCACAAAGAATTTGGTATTTTTTATTTTTAAAATAAATGAAACTAGATTGAAAAAAAAAAAAATGGTTACACTATGAAATTTGTTTTCGATCAATCAAATTAAAGAATGTTAGTATTAATTAAATAGAAGGTAAATAAAAATTAAATACTGGATTATTTATTTTTAAAATTATACCAATTTGAGTTTAAAATTATATAAATTATAATTTTTTTTTGTTTTTGCAATAAATAATTTTAAATTCTTAAAGTTTAAATTAATTGAAAAGTACTCCAATCACCGGGCCAAGGCAGAGGGCCCAGCCCGAATCCATACCGGTTTTACGTATCCAAATTAAGGGGTTGATTCGAATAAAGAGTTCCAAATCCAAACAAAATCCGATTACCAAAAAAGATTTTGAAAAAATTACATCCAAATCTTACATGATTCAACTATATTAACTCAAGATATGATATTGCAAGTAAATTTCAATATAAAATCTAATCTTATCTGCTCTACTAAATAAAAATGGAAAAAATTAGCAATTTGATTCTATTCCTATGTTATTATGAGTTATAATGTGACTAAGAAAAGTTCCCTTAAAACAAAAAGTTTCAAATCCAAGTTCTCAAATATGGATCCATTTGAAACCATGTAAAATCTATTTGGATCCGAATTTGGACATACGAGATTTTTAACATCGTTTAAAAAATTGAGCGGAAATCCAAACTAGTATGGTATGTAATAACTTTGGAAATCGATTGAACCAGTAAAATCAATTAGGAAACCCAAATCTTCTTTTACAATTTTTGGAAGGAAAAAACTTGCTTCTATTAACACATAAAATTATTTTTAAAATTAATTTGTATCCTAAAAAGACATTTATTTCCTCAATTAATTTCAGCAGATTTTACTCCATGCATACAAAAATCGAAATAAAAAATAAAATCCGTTTCCTCTTAGCAACGTTATGGAAAATGGAAATTTCTATCCATGCAAGAATACTTTCACCATAAATATACCCTAGGCAGCTTCTTCTCCATTATCTACTGCTTATAGTTTCATCTTTGTGTTAAAAGATAATAATAATTCAGAGTTATATAGCGTGTGTTTTCATGATGAATTCTAACGGTAACCAAAACGATGTCGTTGCCCGTGTTGTGATGTTCCCATGGTTAGCTTATGGTCACATAACACCCTATCTTGAGTTGGCCAAAAAGCTTTCAAACAGAGGTTTCTACATATACTTATGCTCAACTCAAGCAACTCTGAGTTGCATTGAGAAAAACATGACTGAAAACGATTCACATTCCATAGAATTAGTGCCCCTTTTCTTGGAAGATTCATCTGATCTTCCCTCCAAATTCCACACCACAAATGGCCTCCCACACCACCTCATGCCGAGACTCAAGGAGGCCTTCGACAACTCAGTAGAAAGCTTCTCTCTCATCCTGCAAAAACTCAAGCCCGATTTGCTCATCTATGACTTTCTCCAACCATGGGCTCCATTGGTGGCACAAGCTCAACACATCACACCTGTCATGTTTATAACTAGTAGTTCGAGTATGACTAGTTTCATGCTTCACCATTTCAAGAATCCGGATACTGAGTTCCCACACAAGAACATCAGGTTCCGTGACTATGAGTCCGGTTTAATGGACAAGTTGTTGGATTGTGCTAAGAATCCGAAAGAGAGGAAGAAGTGTTTTGTGGTGTTTGAGAGGTCTAGCAAGATTGTTTTGATCAAAGGGTTTAGGGATATCGAGGGTAGATACATTGACTATGCTTCCTACTCAACTGATAGGAAGTTCGTCCCCGTGGGCCCGTTAGTTCCAGAGCCCAACTTCCATGCAAACAACGATGGAAGTTTGGAGATCTTCTCATGGCTGGAGAAGAAAGAGGCCAAGTCCACAGTTTTTGTCTCGTTTGGGAGCGAGTACTTTCTAAGCAAGGATGACATGGATGAGATTGCTCATGGGCTCGAGCTTAGCAGCGTGAACTTCATATGGGTTGTGAGGTTTCCCAAAGGTGTAAATGGGCACAATGGTTTTCTTGAAAAAGCATTGCCAATGGGGTTTCTTGAGAGGGTTAAGGGTAAAGGCATGGTCTTGGAGGGTTGGGCCCCACAGACAAAGATCCTAGGACATGTAAACATAGGAGGGTTTGTGAGTCACTGTGGTTGGAACTCTGTTTTAGAAAGCATGAAGTTTGGTGTTCCTATTATTGCAATGCCAATGCATTTGGACCAGCCTATCAATGCTAGGCTTGTTGAAGAGGTTGGTGTTGGCATGGAGGTCCTGAGGGGCAAAAATGGAAGGCTTTGCAGAGAGACGTTTTCTTCGGTTATCAAACGTGTGGTGATCGAAGATGTTGGAGAGCCCGTGAGGCGAAAGGCTGCTGATATGAAGGAAAAAATTGAGACGAAGGGGGATCAAGAGATTGATGAAGTTATGAAGGAATTGATGGAGCTTTGCATCAAGAACTAGTTGATTCTATTACATTGTTTTTTTGTGTCTAGTAATTAGGTCCATTTGGCTTTGTTTGTGTTGTCACTGCTTTTTTCATGGAGTATAACACAATGCATTAACTTTTTATAGTTTATAAAGCCTAGTATTATTTTTATAAAAGATTTCATAACAAGGATATGAATATATTACACTGATTAAATAGAAAGAAAGAAAAAAACAAGAATTTGGATCAAAATGAAAGCATCAAGTTCAGACAGAAACTGAAGTACCAACATTAGCAGAAAACTCCAAACCTTGAAAACTAGTTTCTAGTGAATAAAGAGCTTTAACAACCTCACTCATTGATGGCCTCTTTTCCGGCATCACAGACGTGCAACGTAGCCCGATTTCCAGAGCTTCGACCATTTGGCTATGGGAGTTGCTTGAAATCTCAGGATCAAGAACTTGCAAAGCTCCATTGGTAATATTGATCTTTCTTCTTACCCACTTTACAACATCAATTGAAGTCTCCCCTGTTTCATTTTCCTCTGCTTTTCGCCCCGTTAAGAGCTCCAACAGCACGACCCCAAAGCTGTACGTGTCGTTCTGCTCCGTTGCCTTCTTCATGTGACCATATTCTGAGATGCAAAAAAAAGCATTTGTAAGAAAATATATTAGCCAATGTAGTATGAACTAATGCAGTGATGAGTTAATACCAGGTGCTAAGTAGCAAGATGGTGGAGTTTCCGAAGTGTGAAACATATTTTCACCAATGATTCGATCCAAAGCAAAGTCGGTTATCTTTGGCTGAAAATCAGCATCAAGAAGAACGTTGTTCGATTTCAAGTTTCTATGAAGCAAATGTGGAAGGTAGTCTTTGTGAAGATAGACGAGAGCTTGAGCAATGCCAATGGCGATCTTCAACCTAACGTTCCATGGCAGATTGAACCCCGACTGGCCTATAAGATCTCCGAGGCTTCCCATTGGAAGATACTCATATATCAAGAATATGGTATCATCAGAATGGCAGAATCCCAGGATCTTCACAATGTTCTTGTGTCGAATCTTTGCTAGGGTTTTCACCTCATTCTTGAGAGCTTTCGAAGATTGGTTAGCAAAGTTCAAGATCTTCTTCACAACGACAAGCTCACCACTGGGTAAATTCACTACATAAATTCTCCCAAAGTTCTCACCACCTTGTCTAGCTGTCTTCTCATCCATTGCCATGATCAAATCATGCTCGGTCACTCTAAGAGGGTAAAAGAACACTGATCTCCACATTCCCAGCCTCGATTTCTGCTTGTAAGATCGAACGAGGTAAAACCCGAAAGCAAATACCAATAGTGCAAAAGCTAGAGTTATAAAAACCAAGGCACAAGTCAGTTTAGCAAAGCCTGATGCTTTGTGGGTCGCCTCCTCATCCAGACAAGCCCGGGGCAAACCGGGCCCACACAGGCCCGGATTGCCCTGCAAGAACGAAGCTGGAAGGCCCGAGATCAGCTGAGACGGGACTCTGCCAGAGAGGCGATTGAATGAAGCATTGAAAAGAGCAAGCTTCAACTTTTCAAGATCTTGTGGAATCGAACCAGTGAGATTGTTCTTAGAAAGATCAAGGTACGTTAACACTGGTAGATCAGCTAAAGACTCCGGGATTTGGCCCACGAAATGGTTATTAGCCAGAGATAACGATACTAGCTTTCGACATTTTCTCACTTCTGGAATCTTCCCAGATAGAACATTGTTGGAGAGATTGATGATACTCATCACAGGTGAATCACAGAAATTCGGAGGAAGAGAACCGTGTAAACGATTCAACGATGCAGAGAATCGATACAAGCTTCCTATTTTCCCAATGCCTTGAGGAAACTCACCACTGAAACTATTGTTATCAATCTGAACATGCTCTAATTGAGAAGCTTCTGATTTTGAATCAGGTATCTCACCATTAAAGAAGTTGTTTTCTGCTCTGATTAGCTTAATTCTAGGCAATGACCAAATCCAAGAAGGGAAATTTCCACTAAACCCATTGTTTTGGACTTCAAATCTCTCAAGCTTTAAGCATTCAGTGAAGTTATTGTGTATAAAGCCATTGAAGAAATTTGAGTGCAAACTCAAACTCACAAGATTTTTAGCATCATAAAGCCCATCAGGAAATGGCCCAGAAATCTTGTTTTGTGAAATATCAAAAGAAACTAAATTTGGGAGGGAAAACTTTATCTGAGGTAAATTACCAGTCAAATTATTCAGAGAAAAGTCCAAAATCATCAAACTCTTCAAACCATTAAAGAAATCAGGAATTTCTCCATAGAAACCAGAGTTTTGCAACAAAAGCTGTTCAAGATTGCTAAGTTCACCAATACCAATAGGAATCTCACTAACCAAGAATGGATTGTGGGACAGATCAAGAACCCTAAGCTCAGTAAAATTACCAAAAACCCCAGGAACACTACCTGAGAGCAAGTTGCTTCCCAAGTTGAGAACTTTAAGCTGCTGCAAAGAGCCAATGCTTTCTGGGATTTTGCCCTCAATGTGATTCCTGCTAAAATCAAGAACTTCCAATGGCTTAAACAGAGAGACTTGCTCAGGAATTGTGCCCCAGATTAGGTTATTACTGAGATTTAAAGTAACCAAAGATTCACATTGAGAGAGATGAAGTGGGATGGGCTGGTTAAAGAGATTATCAGCAAGATTAACATGAGCTAAACTAGCAAGATTGCAAATTTCACCAGATATTTCACCAGAAAGATTCAAGCTTTGAAGAGAGAGAGAAGCCACCATAAATGGAGCTTCATTTGTGCAAGAAACTCCACTCCAGTTACAATGGTGAATGGCTGTGGTGTTTGACCAACCAGAGAGGATGCTCATGGGGTCTTCAATGGAGGTCTTGAATTGCAGCAAGGTTTCTGCTTCAGAAGATGCAGAGCTCATAATGAAGAGAGAGAATGCTAGTGTGAGAAAGAGAGTGTACTTGCAGGTGGTGGCCATTGGAGAGAGAGAGGTCTTCTTTGTTGGTTAGCTAATGGAATTTCAGAGAGTTCATTACAGTTAAGAGTGAGTGAGGAATGTTGGTTTAGAGATTTGAGAGAGAATATAATAACAAGTTTGGATATTGAATTGCTGTTTTCAATCTCTCTCATTGTCAACAAAATCTATTACAACTTTTTGGACTTTACAAGGGCTGATGTGCAAATTGAAAAGCCATTAAGTCAATGATGATAAGAATTAGCAATTCATCAATATAGAGATGAGATAAAAAAATTGCCAAAATTAGCAGTTTGATATAATAGGTCTTTATATCACAAAATTAATTTTTTTATCATTATTTTTTTTACCATAATTGATGGAAAAATTAAAATAACTCTTCCATTCATATATACATAGTGTAGAGTTGTTGTCTGATATGATGCAAAATGTTATTTTATGCGAGTAATATTGTCATTTTTGTAGATAAGTAATTCAATTTTAAAATTATCTTAGAATTATAATAAAAATGGATGTTTTCCCAAGAATTATATCCACCTAGCATCCATTAATAATTACAAGATGAAGGATGAATGTACAACAAAGCATCTAAAATATGCTTTGTAAATTACAAAAAATGATGATTTTGAAGAATAGTTTAAATGTTATGACAAGGGTGTTTTGGACTTATGGTCATTTTAAGACAGCTTTCTGAGCAGCCAAATCACTTTTATAATTGTAGCATGCCATGGTTTTCACAAAGGGACTTTGTTTTATCATTGTGAGGAAAAAAATGGAGTTTCAACTTTTATCATAATATATACTTGAAACACATGGAATCCTATGTGGCATCAAATCATGCATAATGGGTATTTATTATTGGCATTTACTACTATCATTTTTTGGACAGATTTGACCTTCTACCAACCAATAATAATAGTATATGAAAATAAATTTTATTTTTCTTGAAAATAAACAAAAGTTGTACTCAGGTAAAATTTACTTGTTAAAAAATTATGTATTTATTTTAAAAACATGTGGATTTTCTTAAATAAAAGAAATAATGTACTATACTTAGAATTCACCTTAAATAGGATGCTTTGACCACATGGGTTTAAAGTTTTTTTTGGTTGACTTTTTTTGTTGATTGTTTAACTTCTAATCTTATCTTAAATATGTACTCCTAAAAATTGGATTGATCATCATTAGTGTTCTACTCTCAAATCACTTCTCTTTTATCACTAGTATTTTTCTCTCTTAATGTGAATCCCCTCTTCAATGAAGAAAAAATGATATTTATACCTAGATTCGAATTAGTGTAACTGTTCCAAAAATATCGCGTCACAAGCCCACTAACATGGAGCGGTTACCAGGATCTTAGATCGTGGGTTCGTGTGGTGTGAAGTATCTCGCTCTTTTCCTTACCCGAGATGTAATATTCACGTTGAAGTGAGCTTTTCAGTCTAAACGTATCTCGTTTCTTTTGCCTTAAAATCGAATAATGACTAAGATCTCAACAATATTTCAACATCTCGGAGGTACTTGATTATTACCGAGATGACAGACTGACTGACTTAATTTCGGGATTTGTAGTTCGAGATTCATTTCGCCAAGCTGACTTAATCTCTACTTCCTGTTCCGAGATACTTATATCTCGACCATATCAATTAGCACAAGCAAAGGTGATTATCACATTTAATTAAATTAGGGAGCAAAATGACTTTGTAAATGAGCAGACAAATGAGGGAATATAATAATTAATTACTATGAATGCAGAAAAACAGTATCGTTGCAGAAAACTGATAAATATGCTGTTGTTTACCCGTGACTCTCTTGGTTTTAATGTCATGACAAAATACATAAATATATGTGTGAATATGTTTGTGGGTTTTACTATTTTTATAGAAAAACAATTTTTTGCTAATTTCTATGCATTTATTTTTTAGTATGACTTTCTTAAATTTAATTTTGTGATATAAACTAAATTGTTGATCTAAAATTCAAAGATTGACTAATGAAAATAGTTTAGGTTATGAATAGTGAGATTCTTCTCACAAAATTATATAATTTTGAGATATATAAGTTTTTGTAAAAAAATATTGAAAAGGAAAGATAAAGACAATATTTCATAATTGTCTGTTGGGCACTCGAAATTATAATATATGATACATAAAGCAAGAAACTCAATAATTACTAATTAAGTGAGGTGCAGTGAATTCTATGCTTTGCTTATTTTATTTTATTTTATTTTCTTATCACAATTATTTACTACTATTGTTGCTATAGCATATCATTGGCACCACATGTTGAAAAGCTCAAAAGTTTTTGGTTAAATAATTATTTGCAAATTAGGATTGCAACTTGAGTGGCTTCTATTAATATTAAAACAATTCCTTCATACAAGACAATTTTGCTTTTCTAATATTTTATGTTTCATTTTATTATTGGATTTAAACACTATGAAATTATCAATGACAAAACACACATCACATTGAGAGTTGATTTTACTTCATGGTAAATAAAAGACATGGCATTTGAGTTGTCTCTTCTAAAGGTTAAGAAAAAAAGGTGACAGTGAATACAAAAGGGGCCTATTTGAGGCTAAACTACAAGTTGACTTTCAATGAAAATTGGGGTTTTTAACATTTAAAAGTGAAATTATATGAAAAATTGCAGCTTTGGTGAGTGAGAATCCATAGGCAAAAGTTTGCAGTGTCCAAGAAATTCTTGCTCACATGACTTACAATTGCTTCAACAAATTGGCAAGGTCCATTTTTGTCAAACCTTTTGGAATGCTATTTTGTTTGTACTATCTTATAAACCCCAAAATATAAATAATAAAACTTGAAAGAAAGTAGGATGGACTTCTGCATGTTTTTTTAATTAAAAAGAAAACATCATAGATTTCATGTTAGCAAGTTGGTCCTAAAAGGGTAAAAATTAAGAAAGAATAATACTAATTTCAGTGAGTTCCATTTTAAATTTTTCCTCAGAGAAATACAGATATAAATTACAATCATTCATGGTCAAATAGAATGATCAAAGTCAACAATTTTAGCAGACCAAAATGATTCTTTAGCACAATCATGTCTTGGAACAATTGAAAAGAATTGGACTCTTTGTTGAATCCAAACCTTAGAAAGTGTAATCTTTTGGCTACCCAAATAATTTTTTATAAAGAATCACAGTAATTACAACATTGCTAACTGTAAAATACTCAATTTGTTACGAGCTTCCAAAATTTTGGTGATTTTTTTTCCCCAAATATTGAAATTGTGAAAATCTCTTGCTCCATGATTAGACTTTTAGATCGAGATCTTGCCCTCGAAATCAAGATCATGTGGGTTAATTTTGTCCCTTGATCATTCTCTTTTTAAGTGCTCCGAGCTAATCTCAAATCTACCACTTCAGACTCGATCTCATACTCAAGATCAAAATCTCAATCTCTAAAGCGAGATGCGATAGCAACAAACTATATGACTGAATCCTTGCTGGTTTTCTGCTTTTGCAAAGGAGGCATATCATCGGAAAACCTATCACAGAGATTGTCATATTTTAGAGTACAAGGCAAACTAATGTCAAAACAAACAGAGCAATTATCAGGGCACCAATCAACAAAATTTGCGCAGAACGAACAAGGTAAAATGAGTCGTATAAAAATACACCTGAATTAGAAGATCACTAGGGTTTTTTTCTGAGTCAGTTCTGCTTGGTTTTGTTATTTATGAGAGTGTTTTTCATGCAACACTGATCCAGCAGTTTTTCCTAATGAACTCAGACTTGCTATACGATCATCTATAGTTTAGAAGTAGTATGACGAATATTAGGTGATCTTTCTATAGTTAATACAATCTAGAATATCATAACAAAATTCGGTTAGAACATCCATTACCCTCAATATATATCAATTAGGCTAACGAGTTCCATAAAGCGTGCATATCTATTAAATAAGGATGATAGAAAGGAATACTAAAGTAATTCACTTACATGTCTGTGATTCTCTTCCTCTGATCAGAACAAATATATGGATATAGATCCTCCATGGTCATACTAGCAAAGCTACCACCCGCATTTTGTTTTAGTAAGTTGGAGTCGAAGCCTGAAGTCACCGGCACGTCTTTTAGCTTTCCTTTCAAATGTTCCATGAAGATGCAACCTGTAAATGTAGATAGCAACTCAGCATAAAAGTGACAAAATACGAAGAAACATGTGACCTAATAGACCATGTTTTCAAACAGAAATGAAGTCGTGCATTACATTTTACAATTGGCTATACAAGCTGCCCCATATATAAATCCAAATGCTTCCAATTGCCACTCTCAAACATACAATTGAAACAATATCTTGCAATAATGTTTTCATGATCATAATTCCCAAGCACAACAGATTCATAGGCATAGCCCAACTGGCCTTTTCTGTTGTTCGGCCCAAAAATTGATTATCGAGAAATGGAACTTCACGAAAAGTCATAAGCAAAGTTGAAAACACCTTGACAGGAAATTAAACCATAAAAAAATAATTGTAGTTCTGGAATCAATCAAAACATGGTGTATTAATGAGCCACTTAGAACATACTGAGGGCTCGAAGCATTTTCAAGTCAAATTTCTGGGCCAAAACTTCATGGCCGATCTTCTTGGCACGCATGTTTACCATAGTCTTTAGGCCCATCAACAGATCCTAATTGAAATATAATAACAATAACAATTAGTATCCCACACATATTGGACAATGAGCAACAAAGATATATTCAAGTGACAAGTAAAGAATGTAGATGTAAAAAAACAAAACTTACAAGTTCAGCCTCAGATAAAGAACAAAGCCATCTGACATCATCTATGTCATTGTTACCCAGTATGGTACTTGCATACATTACTTGACACTCCAAAAGCAATCTCAACTACAAAAAAAAATAAAAAAATTTATCACTCAATAGGAATACAAAGCACACCATATAGTTCCTCCACGAATAACTTATCATTTAAGACCACAACATTCATGATGAACGAACCCTACATAAAAAGGAATAGACAAATACAATGACGTTATCAACATTCCTTTCTCAATACGATGTGAAACTAGTAATGAACGTTCTCCCTCAAAACATAGAAGCTAAGATTTCAAACTAGTCATTATCTTCTAACTTCCCAAATTAGTCAGAAATTTTTCAAATTTTAATCTTTATCAGAAGCCATCATTCTTTTAAGGAAACAAAGTCCAATACTTTTTGATTTTGAAAAATTCTTTTAGCACATTAATCAAATATTACAAATACAATACAATACTGAAGCGAAAACCCAAATATCATAAAACATTAACGAAAAAAAATTCTTTCCAAATTTCTGAAAAGCAGAAAAACATAGAAAGAAAATTCCAGATTTGAATTGATAAATAAAGAAACTTTAGAGAATCGAACCAGAAAATTTTCTATACTAAAATAAAATACATACAAAATGTCTCAATTTTTACATGAAACAAACGAAACCCTAACGCAGATTACAGAATCGGATACGAATTCAATGAAAATAACTGCGAATTAAAGAGAAAGTAAGCGTAAACAATACCTCAATTTTAGGGATACTTTGAGCAAATTCCGAACTCTCCAAACTCGATAAAAGCGTTTCAGTAGCAGTGAATAGTTCAAGAAGATTCTTCTTGCCTGCTTCGCGTGCAAGAAGTATTGAATGAGATAATAGAGGATGAAATTGAAAATCTTAGGAGGTGTCGGAAAATATTTTTCTGGAGCAGTTGTGAAATTAGGGTGAAGGAAATAAAGTTGAATAAATTCATTAAGAAATTCAAAATAAATGGAGAATTAATAAAATATTTGCAAAATAATTAGGCCACCAGCAATATTTTAATTACAAAATTCAGAAAATTAATTATGGTCTCAGTCCGCCTTGGAAATTTAATAAATTAATATTTTAAGAAAAAAAGGGGGCAAGTTAAATGAGTTGTAATGAATCTATTGGAACTGTTTCAAAGAAAATAAATAAAATCAATTGGAATTGGAATATGGGAAAAGTTAATATCTTCTAATATTGAAACGGCAGTTTATTTTTTTAAAGCTGAAAAGTTAACCTTTAGAGGAAGGGGGAAGAAGGTGTAATTTTTTTAACTTTTCACAATTCTAAAATAATTAATGGATTTCATAAATATGAGCCAAGGAGAGGAGAAAAAGCAGTTAGGAGAGTTAGTGTTCTGGCCTCCGCTTGGGAAAGAGAAAAGAATCCCTTTCTTAATACCCTTGTTCCCCCTTCATCGCCTCTCCTACTATACGCGCTAACCAGAAAGTCCCATAAAATAAAGAAAGCCCATATAATCTATAATGGGCCTGTGAATATGGGCCTCTTCTTAGGATTTGATTTCTTTTAGGCGCGATGTGGCGGGAAAGAATCTGCTCCAATTCGTGTCTCCTATAAATACCAAATCGTCTCCTACATTTCGAATTTTTTTTCTCTCAATTTTCTGGTTACAGCAATTGAAATTCTGCAGCTCTAAATTAGGGTTTCTGAAATGGGGAAGAGAAGGAAAGCTAGAGTTGCTGAGGAGAGTATAGAGGAAGAAGATGAAGAAATGAAGGAACAGGATAATCTCACCGGATCGTCTTCCTCCAACGAAAAAAGCTTGTATGAGGTATTTTCTTTTTCCTTTTGTTTTGTACTAAATATGCGTTGCTTTAAGAGAAATGGTTTGAATTGTTCCTTTTTTTGTAAGTTTATATCTGAACTGCGTCTATGGAAACAGTGGGCTTATTGTTCGAAGTTATCTGAACACTCTATTGATACGCGAAGAATGTAACTAGTTCAAGTAGGATGAAGGTGTAATGTTTGAAATACGATGTGGATTAGAGTTACAGTGGCCAGTGGCAATTTACTGGTAGACATGAATAATCATTTAACTTTGTGTTGTTGGAAAAGTAATAGCAAGATTCTGGTAAGTTGAAAACTGGATGAGTGCTTTATGAAGATGCTAAACTTGTAAATTTGAAGAGCTTTCAGTGAGAGGATAAATATTACAGCTTTTTGCTGCCTTTTTCTTTCTAAGATTGGCATCAGTAGTTATGTCAAAGAATTCATTATGTGCTGATTTTTTGATGGCGTATGATGAGTGTGGAATGATCAGGTTTGACACACTGTTGGTATGAACGATTTGAATAAATGTTTTCTGAGAAAATAAACAATTTAAGTGGTGGTTTCAGTTTTTTGCCTTCATTGCATATCATTAACCTGAGGAGTATGCTGCATGTCTGTCTGGAGTTTCTAGGACTATAAACATGCTCTTTGGAGTGGCTGACCTCAGCCATATCATGCTGGGCCTAAATTCTATGATGGAGCTGAAGATTGCCAGTGAATTGAAGATGTTGTTTATCATTGTGAATTTGCATTTGAGTTTCTCTTCATCTTAATGTTGTGGTGCAATTAGTGATTGCTTGAACCTGTGCTTTTCTAGATTCTTGGTGTAGACAAAGCTGCATCTCAGCAGGAAATTAAGAAAGCTTATTACAAGTTGGCTCTGCGCCTACATCCTGATAAGAATCCTGATGATGAGGTAATATTGTAATTTCAGACATGTTGCATTAGGTTCTCTTACTAACATACATCACTGCTCGTGTGCAATATTTTGATTGTTTAAAAATATTTGTAGGAGGCCAAGGAAAAATTTCAGCAGCTGCAGAAGGTTATATCTATTCTTGGTGATGAGGAGAAACGTGCTGTATATGACCAGACTGGTTGTGTTGATGATGCTGTAAGTGTTTATCCGACATGTCTTTCTTTAGGTCTCCTACAGAGCTAAATGAGGCCTGGGTAACTTGAAATTTATAGACATAATATTTCATGTTTTCTGTGACTTAGTGATTTATGAAGCCACCTTCAACATTAGTTCATTTGGATGGGTCTGCAGATTGAAATCTAAGATATTAGCCATTGACTTTTGGTTGTACTTGTAAATATTTGTTTCCACATATTTGGTTTATAAAATTTTGAAAAGTTTCCAAAAAATGTTTACTATGGCAAACTTATTCCAACACTTTAAAAACTTATTCCAACACTTTAAGTCCATAACAAACTTACTGCACCTTAGTTTCTCCGAAAACTTCAGAGTATCCTATATACATTAGTTTGGATTTGTTAAGATTGTAATTAGCTTGAGATTACCCTCTTGGATGTTCTTCTAAAGAAAGAGTTGATTGCATTGCTCTTTAAATGCTATCAAAGGATTACCTCATTCAGCCTTACAATACTCATGCTTGTTTGATGATTAACAGGATCTTGCAGGAGATGTAATCCAGAACTTGCAGGCATTTTTCCGAGCCATGTATAAAAAGGTTGTTCTACTGCCATCTTATGTGCCTTTCTCCTTTACTAGTTGAATGTACTTTAATGAGCATATCAAGTACTTGGATATTACCTACAGGTTACTGAGGCTGATATTGAAGAGTTTGAAGCAAACTACAGAGGCTCTGATTCAGAGAAAAAGGATTTGCTTGATCTATACAAGAAAGTGAAGGGCAACATGGAGAAGTATACCTCAATACCATGTTCTTGTGACAATTAAGTCCTTGTCTATTAGAATTTATGCACATTCATATTTGTTTGGATTTGTTTTCAGGCTTTTCTGCTGCATGCTTTGTTCTGATTCCTTGCTCGATTCCCATCGCTTCAAGGATATAATTGATTTAGCTATTTCTGCAGGTCAGCTCACTTAAACTGCTAGAGCTTATATTTTCATTTTGAGTAGTTTCTTCTTGCCCCAATTGTTTGTGTGCCAATTACTTTCTCACGATTCTTTCTTGTGCATGTCCGTATGTAGGAGACTTGAAATCAACCAAAGCATACGAAAAATGGGCCAAGAAAGTGTCTAAAACGAAACCTCCCACAAGTCCATTGAGACAGAGAAAGAAGTAGGCCACATTCCTTCTCTCATTAAGTTTTCTAGTTTTGAGTTGTGGCCTGAATATCTAATGCTTATGGAATAACGAATACCCTTTGCAGGTCAAAGAAAAACTCAGAAGATTTGTATGCCATGATAGCTCAACGACAGAAGGAGAGGAAAGGCAAGGTTGATTCAATGTTCTCATCTCTTGTTCAAAAATACGGTGGTAGTGAACCAGCACCGGAGCCCAGTGAAGAGGAATTCGAAGCTGCTCGAAGAAAACTCGAAAGCCGAACAACTTCCAAAAGAAACTAACTTCAAATCTTTGTCTTTCACTTCCTACTTTAACTCTTAAAATGATTTATCTCATTTCTTCTATCTGTATGATGCAACTAAACTCTGGATTCTCTCTTGAAGCCCTTGTGTATGAATGACTGCAGATATATTTACTGTTTTGTATTTAAATTAGATTATAAATTTTGTACTTAAATTACATTTGGTGCATGTGCTTTATGTGCGTAAATTCAAATTAGTGGAAGACAATGGTATTAAAAACCATGTACCAAAATTATTTATGTTACACACATTAGGTCTACTCCATTATGAAATGCCTTCCAAGAAAAGCCCATAAACATCTTTTTATGCAATCAATCATCTTAATAATTACTATCATTTATCTATTAAATTAATTATTATAGGAAACAATGAAAAGAATGAGGTTGTGGGATGTAGACAACTCCTACTCTTCCGACAATTCCTCAATTTTATTTATTTATTATTTGTACTTTGTGGATAGAAATATATTTATAATCAACACCTCTAGAAAACATTGAATTTATTTCTCTAAAAAATAAATGAAAGCATTGAAATTATTGGTTCAACAACAAGCTTTGAATGACTTTTCATCAGAGGAGTTGTGCCCCACTAACATCAATTAATCCAATTAATTCATAACCCAACCGTTGTTTTCACCTAACTGAGACATTTTACCTCACTATGATACGTCCTTTGCATTTCCTAGGCCATTCATTATATATTAATGTTATTATATTTACTTAGATGAAGCTTTTAGAGTAAAATTCTCATGAAATCATTTAATGTAGCTTCCAATTTACAGATGAATTTATGAAAATTAATTTGATTGGTAAGCAACAAAGTTTCATTTTACAAATTTATATCTGTAAAATCAAATTTATATGGAATAATATTGGGAATGAATTTCTCGTGGCTCATAAATTGGGTGGATAGAAAGGTGGGGTGTGAGAAAACATATGTCAATTGCATTTAATGTGATGTGCAAATTTGGTTAGGTGAGATGTGCAGTCAACAAAGTTGTGGAATCTAAATTCAATAATTTCCACATAGAATTTATCCTATTAGTTATGTGGGCCCTTAGAATTTGCCTTTAATTTTTATATCAAAATATTCCACACCATGTTATTTTAGCAAAATCCATTATTAAGATATGCAATTAAGGAACACATGATTCTAATTTGTTGATTTATAGTACTACTATTTGTTCCTTAATAATGGAGATACTTACTGTTATTATAATATTGAGTATTGGACTCTCTAATATAACTAATTAATGCTTAATATTTTTCACATTTTTAAGACTAAAAACATAAATTATATATATATATATATACACACACATTATTAAATAAGTTAAATAAATATTTCTATTTTATATGGAAAGTGGATAATGTGAATCCCATAATAATGGCATAAAATGGAGAATGACTTGGATACTAAATTGGGTGATGTCTTCATTTTAGAGAGCTTTTTGGTGAGGATGGTGACATCATAATTGATTTTCATTAGCTGAGAAAAAAACACACACACTCTCTCTCTCTCTCTCTCTCTCTCTCTCTCTCTCTCCATAGATAGATACTACACACACGTGTACGTTTGTGGTACCTCATGTACCCAAAAATAAATAAATAAATAAATATATATATTTATATATATATATATATATATATATATAAAGAATATTTTACATGTTGCAAAAATGATATAATCCATGTTGAAAATATTTACACACCATGTACGAGAATATACAATCTATGTATTCTACTCAATTCAATTGTCTCTCTTTGGAGACAAACGTCTGAAAAAAAAAAAAAAAAAATTGGACATGATTATTAATTAGTGTTGTGTGGAGTAATTCTAAAGTATGAATATAAATTATATAGTATTTAAGTGAACTATCATTTTGATTTTACATTTGACCGTACTAAACTTTAATCTTATTATTTGGTAAATTGTTTAGGGTATTTTTCTTACAATCTAATTTAGATAATACAGTCCTGAATACTATATCAAAATCATTACACAAATAATAATAAAATCATATTTTAAAAATATTTTAGACATTAATCAAATGAAATACAAATTGAAAACATAGTAGAAGAAAATGACATATTTTGGAAGTAGGATCTGTTTCATTATTAAATATTACCAAATACATAATATTGAAATAGGAAATAAAATACTATTACAAAAAAAAAAAAAAGGGAATTCAAAAGGAAAGAGAGTGGGTATTTAAAGTCAATCCCTTATATTTTCCTTATCTAGTGAGGTGCTGTTATTCTATGGTGAATTTCACAGACGGGGCCCTCATTTCATCATTTCTTTTGCTCTTTAATTAGGTAATTAACTTTCTCCATTTCCATAGAAAGCATTTTCATACTTAATTAATCCTAATTTATTTGATAATCAATTCTTTAATTGTCCAGATTGTTCCTCTAACTTGCAGTTTGACCATCTTCCTCACTTCAACCCCCACCCCACCCACCCCACCCCACACCACACGGCCACACCAGTCACCACACACACAAACACGCAGTCTACGGTGTAGCTTGGTGTCTTAATTGAGCTATACATCTTTTCAGCTTCATTCATTGAAGGGCTATTGATTATTTTTCTAAAAAAATTGAAAAAAGAATAGAAGAGGGGTTTTGCTTGAAGCTGGCTGTATTTGTCTCCAGATTGGGTTTTTCTGTTACTTTTGAGGCTGTTTAACTCTGTAGAAGCTGAAGTTTCTTGCTGAATAGAGGTATGTGGGCTCAAGAACTGAGTGATTTTTTTGTTTAAAGATTGGATTTTTAGCTGAAATAAGATTGACCCATTTGAAGATTGTGGCTTTTAACTTTTAAGGGATTGATGGAGGGGGAAAATGATGATTCTAAGTCCAAGATGGAAGATTATGCAGTCATGGAGCTGATTGGAAGAGGCTCTTTTGGAGCTGCATTTCTTGTGCTCCATAGAACTGAGAATACGAAGTAAGAATTTCTTTTTCCAAGCTCTTTTAATGGCTGTGCATGCATATAAATGTATCCCTCCTTGTTATATGAACACGACTTTGTTTTTGGGATGAAGGGCATAATATTTTACCCTTTCTCTATTTGTAATTTAGAAACTAGTAGAATTATGATGATGGGATGCTAGCAAAACCTAGAATTGTTTGTGCAATGTATTGAGAATGTTGTGATTAGAAACCGAACTCATGAATTTATCGAAGATAACAAGCATTTATGATTTTGGGAGGCACTATATGAGTTCTTATAATGAGTAGGAATTTAAGAATATTATCATGAAAAACACCTCTTGTATGCTGGCATTGTGATTCTATCAGTATATGAACTTCGAACGAGGGTTCAGTAATTGGCTTTATCATCTTTTGCAGGTATGTTCTAAAGAAAATTCGTCTCTCTAAGCAGACGGAGAAGTTCAGGAGCAAAGCATTTCAGGAGGTTAATCTTAAATACTTATGTTGTAGGGTTTTAAGGAAAACAATCGTGTTAGAAATTATGGCACAATTCTCCTAATCTTGTTCAATTTTATATATTTCACCGTTTCTCTAAGATGTGGCTGTTATCACCATTATACCTTCTCGTGTAGACTACCTTATTAAAGTGTGCAATGAATTTCAATATAGTCGAACTGTGTAGACTGTATATTCTCGTTTCTGCTAAATGTTATATCCAGCATCGAAATAATTTTACTGCAAAAACAAGCCCATTCACTGAGAATAGATACAATTTTCACTAGATAGTCATTATCTTGACAGCTTAAATTCGTATTAGATATTTTAGTAACTCACAAAGCATTTTTTCTATTTGGAAAACAATAGTATTGAGGGACAACTTTGAATAAATAAATAAATAACTTGAGCATTTTTGTTCGACATATTATAATGTGGCTGTTTCTGTACCAGATGAATTTAATTGCCAAACTACGCCATCCATACCTACTGGAATATAAAGATGCTTGGGTCGAGAAGGTATTAAGTTGCCGATTCGTCTTGATTTCTGTGTCCTCTTTTTTTAAAGTTCTCGAAATGTGATATTATAAGCTCGAAACTGATTCTAAAGATAAACTTTTCATTTTCACTTTTCTTGCAGGGAAGCTGTATTTGCATTGTTACGGACTATTGTGAAGCCGGAGATATGTAAGAACTTAAGCTGAACCCAACTTAAGTACAATATATCGATTATTCTTTTACATAAAATATAGTTTCTCGCAGTATTTATGTGCTCGTTATGTATAGAAACGATCAATTCTGATGCAATCTAAAGTAACCAAATATGAAGCAAATAATCTCAATTTATTGACACAGTAATGAAGCTTAGCATACTATAATATGACATAATTTTTTTCTCTAAAAGTTCTTGGGGATGAAAATAGTTTCTATTTTTTTTATGTTCTGAATATGCAGATCTGAACTTATACGTAAGACAAGAGGAGCATATTTCTCGGAGGAGGTAATTTTGGCTTTTATTTATATGTAAAGAGTGTCTCTATCTGCCTTATCTAACTCGCACTGAATGTTCAATTTTCTTCGATATGCCCCAGAAAATATGCAAATGGTTGACTCAGTTGTTATTAGCTATCGACTATCTTCACTCCAACCGTATCCTTCACAGGGATCTCAAGGTTTGATACACGGTTATTATAAATTATAGTTGCGACACGTGAATTTGACTGTTTCTTACGTGGATCGTTTTTCTGAAATCCAGCTGTCAAACATATTTGTCACAAAGGAAAATGACATCCGTCTTGGTAAGAAGACCATAGCTAGTCCTTGCAATGACTCACTATTTACACCTATTATTTTCTTCGGTTTTTCACTAGTGTAATTTGCAGGTGATTTTGGATTAGCAAAACTTCTCAACGAGGAAGGGCTCGCCTCATCAGTATGATTATATAATGACCAAAACTTTCAAATTTTATTACTTTGATATTCGCACTATCGATAAGTAACTTCTTTTCTTGAAACTAGGTTGCCGGGACTCCCAACTATATGTGTCCAGAGCTTCTTGCGAATCCACAGTATTGCTATAAATCAGACATATGGTCTCTAGGTAATGAGTTCTTGCGAAAATTTATAAGGTCGTGTTTGGATGGAAAGATTTGAAGGAGAAATTTTGAAATTCATTCATGTCAAATCTTGTATTTCAAATCCCTCAATCCAAACATGACCTCAGTTCGTTTCTTCACGTTCTCACGACTAAAAGATTCCTGTTTCCTATATCCAGGTTGCTGCATGTTCGAGATTGCTGCACACCAACAAGCATTTAGAGCACCCGTAAGTTCAATCCTTTGCTTTCCCTCCAAATGCGGTCTTATTTGCAGAACGATACATCATTGCTTTAAATGCTACATTGCTGAAATCAGAATATTTTGATTAAAATAGGATATGACTGGACTCATCAACAAGATCAATAGATCTTTGATCTCTCCAATGCCTATCGTATACTCTTCCACTTTGTGAGTCTTCTCGATAGTTAGATACACGAAGTTTCTATTTGTCATTACAAAAATGTTAACTTGTTTACGACTTGAATCGTCTCAGAAAACAGATCATAAAGAGCATGCTAAGGAAGAGCCCGGAACACAGGCCAACAGTAAGTTCATATCTTTATCACTTTCTACATTTACTCGTATTTCAACAAATTTTGTCGTGGTAATGAGTAACCCCACGTATATGCTTATCATAGGCAGCAGAGCTGTTAAGAAACCCACATTTACAGCCGTTTCTCCTTCGTTGCCACAACCCGTCTACTGTGTTTCTTCCCGTGAAGTCTCCTTCTCCGAACGAGAAAGCGAAGAAGCCATCACCAAGCAGTTCCAATGGCGGGAAAGAGAAAGACCACAAAGAACGAGAAGTGAAACTCAAACAGCGGGACCTGCTTCCTTTATTCGACGAAAGTAGTAACATGCAGTATCCGAATTTACTCGACGGTGATGCCTTGATAGAGGATCTACTTGAGACGAAGCGGGTCGACCCGACTAGCTATTCGGGCCAAATCTCTCACGACAGTGAAGACTCAAAGAGCGGAGAAACTTGTGAGACCACCGCTTGCAATGCGGACGATCATGACAACTACGAGTCCTCATCGTGTCGAGACGAGGAGCCTCCTGAGTCAACTCAGGAAACACAGAGAAAGCTGGAGGATTCTATTCTTGAAAAGTGTAGTGAAATGACTGTGGCTGAAGATACCGACTCATGTTCGGGGGTCCCACAAGACGCCACACGGGCCGAAGAATCTGAAAACAGCCCAGATAAGGGTCTGGTGAAAACGGAAGAGGAAAACGAGAAGGAAGCCATTAAAGATCTGTTGTTGAGCACGCATGCGGCGATCAGCAGCGGTGGAAGCAACGAGAAGAGGGAAAATCCACATAGAGCTGATGCGTTGGAGTCCTTGCTTGAATTGTGTGCAAGATTGCTCAAACAGGACAAGTTCGATGAGCTGTCGGGTGTGCTGAAAGCGTTTGGGGACGACACTGTTTCATCGAGAGAAACGGCGATTTGGCTGACTAAAAGTCTGATGAATGCCCAGAAGCTTGCTAAAGATTCATAGTTATGAAAATGAGATGATTAAAGTACTTTTGATTGTAGTGATTTTGTTGTAAAAATCAGTTGTGTTTCTTGGCATGGTTGTATGATTTGTTTGTCAAAAGGAGTGGTGTTGAATTGGGTTTTGAGGATTGGATTTATTGAGGAAACCATGTTTGTTTGAGTTTTTCATCTGTGGTCATAATTTTGGAATTTTTTTTATAATTCCTATTATAAGTTTACCATGATAGATTTTTAGTTTTTATTTTATTTTATTTATTTTGCTCTTGTAAATTCAAAATCTGACCTTTAGTCTGATTAATCTGGTGTAATGGTTCAAGGGATCTGTTCTTGTTTACCTGCAATCCAAATTAATATGTTTGACAATTTATTTTAGTGCTTATTTGAAATTTGAGTAGCATACTCCTATGCATATATGCACTCGAGTTGGGTTCGGGTATGGGTTAATCCGAATCCGCTCTTTTTTTTTTTTTTGACTCTAACCTTTAAATTATGTTAGTCATATATTTATATTATATTAGTCATATATTTATGTTATATTAATCTTATCTTTTTGTCCAGATATCATACATTTTTCTAAAATTTTAATTTCAAAAAAACCCTCATTTCGTCACAATTTGTACATGTTTACCTTTATATGATAATACTCATATCTTTATGTGATATTACTTATAGCTTTATATCAACATAGTCATACTTTTATGTAATATATAAATGTACAACTAACATAACTAAAAAGTATATTTAACATAACTAAAAGGTAGGACTGTTATAACTAAAATGAATGAAAGGTTAATATGTTTGTCTAAAAAAAATGCTAAGGTACAACTAGTCTTACAAAATGTATGACTAACACTACTAAAATGTATAGTTAACATAACATAAAAGTTTGGCACCTGAGAGCATGTTTAGACAGATTTTGTCTGCGAGCTGGTGGTGCGTGCAGGCGCGTACGGGCGTGTGGCAGTCTGGTCGACCCGAGTGCACAGATCTAGGGTCCGTACACTATGTGCACAAAAGTTTGTCTTGAAATTTTGAATAATTGCCAAAATAATAAAACCATTATAATAATGTGTTTATCTAATTTTGAAACATGAAAACATGCATATATACATAAGAAAAGGAAATTAATGATTATGACATTAAATTTATTTTTTCAGATTAACTATCAACATCATCATAAATCATAAGGTACAGATTTTTGATGTCTCAACTCTCACCAATTTGCCAATTTCAAAAAATGGGAGAAAAAAATTAAATTAAAAAGGAATGAAGTCCCATCCTGACACTGTCACACTTACAAGGTATTTACATGATAAAAGATAAAACAATCTTTTTATTTTTTTTTAATATTAGATAGTCTATAATTTGGTGAGATAGAACATATTATCCCAAGCTAATTTTCATAAATTAATATCTTTTTTATGAGATAAAATTAGATACGAGCTCATAAAAAGCCTGGTTATGATTGAGATGCATAGCCTAAAATAGTAGTCACAGTTCGTGGATCCCATAAACCTTGGAACAAAAGGCAAATAATAATATGGTAGGAAAATATTAAAGAAAAATGAAAATGAGAATATTGATTATGACACATTGCCACTATATAAATTCGGACAATTTCCACACAATTTCACACCACAAATCACATACAAAATTCTAAAAAATAAAAATCTAATAATACTATATTGTGCCACATTATCATATCAATATGGCATGTTTTGGTAAGTCTACTATTTTCTATATTTCAATATTTTTGGTAATTGGTACTCTAGTTTTGTCGACGATTGCAAAGGCACAAGATCTTGCAATGGCGCCACTGCCACAGAGTGTTGCAGGAAATGGCTTTCAAATTTCAATATCCAAATCACTTTTATTTTCTCCAATTTTATTTTATTTGTTTGCAATTCTTTTTTATTAAATCGAGTGCATTGAATATATTGATGAGTGATTATGAGACGCTTGTGATGTATTTTTACTATATGTGTGATTGTCTATTGTTTTCCGTATTATGTTTGTATGTATGAAATTTGTTATTTTGTTAATAAAATTACAACTTCTCTATGTACTTGTTTGTCAAATATCAAAATATCAATCTTAATTTCAAGATTCAAAATCTATAAAATCCTAAAATCCTAAATCGATTTGAAGTTCTTTAAAAGAACACAAATCCTAGCATAATATCAACAACTTGTCCTATAGAAAAGAGACAATTCTACTGTCCAATCGACTCACAGATCTTGCCCAATTTGAAATATTCAGATGCAATGATTTGGATCGGATCCCGTCTCACAAAATATGATCCGTTTATCGTTAAAAAATCACATATTCCATTCCACAACAAGTTCAACTATCACACCACACCACACCACAAATCTACATATTTACTAACTACTTTAACAACAATAATGAAACATGTTCACACATCAAGAAGCAGAGCCATTGGATTCTTGAACATCAAGCTCATGTTCTGCAACCAAAATGCAAGAATCTCTCTCAAGAACTGATGAGCTCCCATCCTTCGATGAATTAAGAATGTCTGTTGTGCATTGCACATCTGGCGTGATTCCTACCTGGTCGATATCATGAAGCTTCGGAGACAGATACTTAGCCACCGTTATGAATAGGGCCGATCCATCGTTCAACTCTGTCACACTCTGCAACGAAATCGTGTTATTTCAACCAACTCAAGAAGGTAATGAAGTGATGTTTTTTAGATATATCACCTGTATTTTTCCTTTGCCAAATGTTCTATGTCCGATCAGAATTGCTCGACCATTGTCGTGCAATGCCCCTGCAAGAATCTCACTCGCACTTGCACTCCCTTCGTTTACCTATTGGCAAAGAATGTTATAATCGGAAAAAAATTCATTTTCGTCTTGTAAATTAGGCATTGTCTATTTTTTTTACCATCAATTTTACGTATTTTGATTTTTGATCCTCTAACTATCTCTTTTTTTTCTTCGAATTTTGGTCTGATTTTGCTTGAAATGTCAATTTCAGCCTCTGGCAACCATAGAAGCAAAAAATCAAGATTTTGAGCAAAATCAGATGAAAAATGAAATAAAATGATAGTTAGAAAACCAAAATTGGAATTGGAATACGTAAAATTAGTGGTAAAAAGTGAACAAAACCTAAGCTACCGGACGAAAATTGCAAATTTCCTTATAAAGTTATATGATGATCAAACGAAGCTTGGAAAGACAATGATCACATACGAGAACTACGAGCGGATCGTGTGTAATAGCATGTCCATCGATCATACTAATAGGCAGCATATTTCCATCTCTATCAATCGTGTTCACGAGTGTCTCCGTTCCATCGAGCCATATCTGAGCAACGTCGAGCCCTGCCTTCACCAAACCACCCTAGACATAAAAAATCAGTTAAAACACAAATATGAAAATGTATGTATGTCATAGGCTTAAAAACTCGAAGTAAAGACTAACAGGATTGTTTCTCAAATCCAATATGTATGATTGCACCCCTTCATTCTCCATCTCATGAACTCTGTTCTCCATCTCAATCGCAGCAGTCTGTCGTTTTAACAAATCTTTAACACAATATCCATTCGAACCAAACAAAACCGACGTAATGTAAAAACCGCGCAATACCTGAGAAAAAGTCAACAGCTTTACATATCCTGTCTTTGAGACATGTCCATCTGGCTTCCTATGTGGAATGATGGTGCTAGATATAGGCGAAAGCTTCACCACTTCGCGGGGTATCTTAACCTTCAAAAATCGAGCATTTTGTCAAGCTGAGTTGGCTAACATATGACAAGAAATGGAATCATCTATTATATATACCTCTTTATCATAAGGACTTCCCAAGTCATCAATCTGTACAAGACAATATCATCAATTCACCAAACTTAGAGCAGAATGCAAGTATAGTGTGGAAGGCTAACTAACACTGTGAACTTTAACAGTAACGGTTGTTCCAACACGTCCACGGAGCTTTTGAGCAGCCATTTCACTGGCTACTCCGTCGAGCCTTTCACCTACACCAAAACTCATCCTTAAGGCCGTGTTTGGACGAAATACAGAATTTGAAATGAGGTAAAGTACCGTTTATCTCCATAAGCTCGTCTCCTTCGTGTATGCCAGCACGTGCAGCCGGGCTGTTCTCTATGCACGACAAAACTACCTGAAAGTGGATACAATTCACAAAGGCTTATTTCAATGACAAGGAAGCAAGATGAACTGAACCGGGTTCGAATGTTGGCCCACCAGATGGCCGGTTCTTGGTTCAGCATTGATGAACAAGCCTACGCCTTGCAGATTTCCATCACTTCCTATTCGGAAGCTTTGATATTCCTGCATTTAACAATTACTCAAATCAGTCGACGAAAATGAATGCCTAAAAAACAATGTAATCAGATTGATCGTGTAGTAATAAAACCTTAGGACTAATGAGACGAGTGAAGGGATCTCCAAGAGTCGAAAGCATTCCCTTTATTTTGTTGTAGGCAGCATCTTCTGATCTCAGTGGAAACATCTCCACCATTGTTTGTTGCAGTTTTAAGTCCCAATCTGTATTAAAAAAAAACAACATTTCTTACCATACACTAATCCGTAATAATGCCTTGAAACATCTCTCTCTCTCTCTCTCTCTCTCTCTCTCTCTCTCTCTCTCTCTCTCTCTCTCACCCTGATGATTGAAAGTAGGATCGACGAACGTCTCTCTGATCAAGCCCCAAGCCTCCACAAGGGTTCTCTGCACCATATTCACCTGGGAAAACAATCAAACACGAACCCAAGACAAGATTACACGAAAACATTTTCTGAACACGAATAAATTGAAGGGCTTGATTGATCACCTCACGAGTATGAGAAACAGGAAATGCAACGGTCAAAGACTCTGCGAAAGCAGGCGAATCAAAGCACAAGGAAGCTGAAGCAGCAAGAGCAACCAATCCTCTCCCAACATTCTTAACCAAATCTTCATTAACAAAACCTCCATTCTCAGTTTCTGGGCTGCCCCTTTTCTTGTCCAAACATTCGACACCTGTTTTCAGTCTCAGATTCTTATTTCTTCGACTGCTCAATCGGCAAGAAAATGGAAGCTTTGATGAAAATCTCGAGACCCTCGACAGAGTGGAGAAGGTACAGTCGAGATTTGGGTTCAGGGCCTCCATTTTCATCTCAGCTTCTGTTTCTTGCTACAATTAATTATTATAATTTTATAGGAAAAAAAAGAAGGTGGGTCCCACATGAATCTTGAACTATGTGGTCGTTAAGTCTGTTGCGTGTTTCTGAGAGTATCTTAGAGAGAATGAATCTTGGGGTTCTTTACCATTGGTACACGTGGCCCAAACTTGGGAGAGTATTTTTTTCTTAAAATTAAATTAATTGTTTCTTCTAGCAAATTTTTTTTTTTAATCATCGTGCAATATAATTATTAGGAATTGAAATTTATAAATCTGTTTAGTTGTTAAGTTATAGCTTTGTCATTTTATATAAAATAGAATTATATGCAAAAAAATGAACTAAAAATAATATACATGATATATAGTATCCATCTGGGCCCAAGAGCTACAGCTTTTGTTCAACTATAGACAATTTGGTGTTGAAGGCTTTAGGTTTGGGCTGGTTAGGCCCAAATGATGGTAGAGGATTAAGCCCAGAACCTCTTAAGAAGTAAACTCCAACTCCAAGTGATTTTTTTTTTTTTTTTTTCTCAAGGAAACAATTCCCAAATGAATTTCCAAATGATTTAATTAAAATATATGATTTATTCAACTAATATTTATAATTAAAAAAAAATCAAGGATCAAGAACCAATTATTAGAAAAATACACCTCGAATGATGTTCAAGCCCAAAACTTTATCACAAAGACTTATATAAAATTATTTTATGGATATAATTTTATAAGACGAAACCCACAATCCACAACTCAAGTTCATTTTCTATTTTTATAGACTCGCCTCATGAATCTAATTGTATGAGATGATTGCAAAAGAGTTATACTCAAACTTAAAAAAATTAAATCCCAAAATTCATTACCTGAGTTAGATGTCCTCTCAAACTATGACTTTAATTAACTACGACATACATAATAAATGCAATTAGACTAACAAGAATTTAAATAATTGGAATACGTCACATTGATTGTATTCATAATTGATACCAACATGTTATATATGTAGGTGCCATAATTCATATAAAGGAAGGAAAAAAACAAACAAAACATTATGGGAAGAAAAGCCATATAAGTTGTACTAACCATCATTTTGCCTTTAGTAAGAAAAGAAAAGGTAGTGAAATAAGTGCATTTTGTCAACTTTTTGAAAGCCATTGAACAAAGGAAGGAAATAAAAGCAACTAATTACCTAAATTAAAGTTCACATAAAAAAGCAATACACTATTCCAATTTATATATGAAATTATAACCACTTATTTCCACATCTTTTTTCTTACATCAATGAACTTGCAACTTCTACTGAAAATATTCACATTAAGAAAATCTTACAAGTAAATTACACTCGACAAACTTCATACAACAGACAAATACAATACCAAAACCTAACATTAGCTAAACAATCGAGACCTCATCATTTGACTATTTTTATCCAACATATGATAGTATTATAATATTATTGTACACTATATATGCAACTAGCACCAATTAAAAAAAAAAGTGGTGATTAAAATTTTGAGAGGATGTAACAAACTCTGACATAAGGATTTGAAATTCTCATTGTACATTGGAAATAGAGGGGGAGATTTTTTTTTTTTTTTGTAACACATTAATGAGATTAGAGTTGATAAAATAAATAAATAAAAAATGAATAAAATAGTAGACCAAATAGTCAAGATTCAGACCCTGTGAATGTTAGCATTAAAAATGCTATCTGGAAGTGTCTCAGCATAATAACTGACAAAGGGGATTATGTGCCGAAAAGTGAAAGGAAATTCTCTCAATTTAAGTATGGGCACATTGCATGGGAATTATATCAACAGAATTTCAAGAAAAAAGAAAAAAGGACAGCCTTTTTCCAAGAATGTGAAGGAGATGAAATTGAGAATAAATCAAGTAAATTATAAGGTGATTTTTAATTACCTGCTTCTTCAAATATATCTGCTTCTTTCTTTCTAAACAAGATAATATAAATTTTCAAAAGAAAATTAAATTGTGAAATACTTCCTCCATTTGAACAATTATTGCTTTACAAAATGTTTGAAATATCAATCTCTCTCGCCACTGCTTTACAATATTTATAACAATTTGATCCTTTGTTGCAAAATACCTCACCAGTTTTAAAATTTGTCGTTTTATAAAACAATACTTATTTCAATTTATCTGTTGTCTTTTGTTATCGAGAAGAATTATTTTTTTCTTTTTCAATTTTTGTCATTATCTTGTTTTTCGCACCAAGTATTCGTTTATTGTAAATAATCATAAAAATATATTTTAGCAGTAATTCAAAAAGGTGTAGTAGTTTAAACACATAATCATATCTATTACATGTTTTTTTTTTAATTTATGTGAAATAATCCTTTGGGACGTACAGAAAAAATTTGAGGAAGTAATGTTTTATCAGGTATTATATAATATATATCAAGTATAAGCTAATGACATTAATAAATGTATATTATATAAATATATATATATATACAGAATAAATTGCTTAAAATCAAGTTTTCTTTCAGTATATGTGATATATGTGACATCAGCCAACAGGTTTATAAGAGGGAAAAAAGATCCTACTAAGAAGCTGGTGAAAGTGCTCTTTTATGAAAAGGAAAAGTCTCCCTTTAAATTTTTGTGAACTTTGACAAATTTGTTAAAAATTTTAAACTCCTTTTAAATAATTCTTTAGTTTATTTTTAAAATTTACAAAAAAGCTGTATTATTATATGCTAGTCTTCGTGGTCCATGAAAAGTTCCACAATTATATTTAATTACCTGAATGATTAGTCGTTTTAGTCATCGTAGATAAAGTCTAGAAGTGGTTTTGATTGAGCTAACAGATTTCTTTCTTAATTGTGGTGGTTATTTTGTTTTATCTCATATTTTAAAGTAATTAATATATACTTTGGTGTATATAGATCTTATTATTAACTAATAAGTGGTATGTAGACAATGGAATAAAGGATAAAACATCAAAATG
The DNA here is from genome assembly GCA_946896805.1 of Scutellaria galericulata. Lineage (NCBI taxonomy): Eukaryota > Viridiplantae > Streptophyta > Magnoliopsida > Lamiales > Lamiaceae > Scutellaria > Scutellaria galericulata. Next base: position 22,045,260 of record OX335784.1, on the reverse strand, counting down.
TAACTGAAAGTTTGGCTTGATTTTTATGTCGACTTTTGTTATTTTTATATTTCAGTTTAGTATTATACTTTATGTAACTTCTTAAAATATATATATTGTTCCAAATTTTATTATTATGATATGAGATGGTTTATATACTTTATATTTACAGCATAGTTAATTTTGTAGATGCTGCATTTTATGAAACATATAAGTCCGGTATTTACTTTATATGTATTTAAATTATAATCTATCTATATTAATGATGGTGGATCGAAACTGGCACAATAATAACTTCACTAATACATCCTTCTTTTTTTTCTTTTTTTGACGCAACTTCACTAATACATCTAGAAAAAGTTATATAATGTATATATGATAAAATGTGAAATCGAATACCAGTTTCGATCAATTGAGAATTATAACTGCACCTCATTGGATATGAAAAACAAAAACCTAAGGGCGACACTTGTGTGCCCTGTGCCCCGGGGCACCGTGCCCCCAACCCAACCGCCCCCATCCATCCACTTGTATTTTTAATTTTTTTTTTCCTTCTTAAACCTTAATTCTCTCTCTCTTCTCCTCCTTCACGTTGGTCACCTTCTTCTTCATCCTTCTCCTTCTCACGTCGTCTTCTTCTCTATTTTTTTCCTCTTTATTCAAATTATGATTTGTGTTAGTAGATTGGAAAGTAATGCTATATTTTTTGATAGAATTTTGGATGAATTCTAATCAATTGAGGATTATTCTTTGAAGATGTGTTGAATTCAACGAATTGTGTGGATAATTTAGGTTGTGAAATGGAGGGTTTTTTTTAACTTTGATGGATAAGGGAAAGAAGATCAATGTATATGTATATGAAGTTCTTATATTCTTTGTTTTGTTAATAAATGGCACTCACTTCTTGTTAGAGTTATGATGTGTTGTTCTTTCATTGCATTGATGTTAATAACTCTGTTTTCTTGATGAGATTGTTGTTTCAATCTCATGAAATTAGTTGCAGAAAATTCGAGGAAGAAGATGATGAAAATTTACATTTGAAATCTTAAGATTTTAAATTTACAGTCTACAACATATTGATACCTTAAGAGTATACAATGATACCTTAAGAGTATACAATGATTTTATTTTTGATTTGTAAGATCAAAGAAGAAAAAATCTGATAAGATAAATTGTTAGCCATGTTGATCGGTAATTCATGGCCACTAATTTTTCTCTTCTTGTCCATCCCAGTATTGGCACTGCTCTTGTTGTTTTCCAAGAATTGCAGAAGAGAGAGATATTAGAGAGAATGTGTGGAAGATAGTAGAAAGTTTGTTAGAGATATCAATGAAACATAATTTTTTGATATCAAATGTTATTTTTTGATCTCTTTCTCTTGCTTTTATGTTTTCTTTATCATATAACTATGTTGTTTAGTGATACTGGAAATATACCCTCTGTAATACCTTGAAGGTATACTAGTGATACCTAAATAGTATATAAGTGATATTTTTAATTGAATGAACAACTAATACCTTAAGAGTAAATATGGAATACCTTATACTATAAACATTAATACCTTAAAGGTACATATGTAATACCTTATACTATAAGCATTAATACCTTAAAGGTAAATATGTAATATCTTAAAGGTGCATATGTAATACCTTATACTATAAACATTAATATCTTAAATGTGCGCATATGTAATACTTTATACTATAAGTATTAATACCTTAAAGGTAAATATGTAATACCTAAAAGTATACAACAAATACTTTAAAAGTAAACAACCGATATCTTATGAGCATACAACTGACACCTTCACTAAAAATCTTAAGACTTCAAATGTTTCATCATCTTCTTCCTCAAAATTTATGCAAATCACGATTTCTTCATATTTTTTGCAAATTTCATATTGTTTGAAATAATTTATTTTCAATATTTTAAAATTACTCATAAATAAGAGGGGAAAAAACCTCATAAATGAGGTCATGGCAATTTGAAGAAGAATAAGAACAAGAAGATAGTTAAGAAGAATAAGAACAAGAATGTACAAAATAAATAAGAAGAATAACAAATCGATAATAAAAGATTAAGAAGAAGAAGGAGAAAGAAGAAGAAAAAAAAGGGAAAAAGAAGAAAACAACATTGTTTCTACATAATACCTTAAAGTAAATATATGATATCTGAAGAATAAATGTGTGATACATTTACTGTATATAATCAAGTTTATACACGGTGTACACCAACTATGATGTGGCCGTGTATGGGACACGCAGACGCACCTGGGAGGTCGACGCGGCGAATTGAGTTGGGTCTCCGTGCCCGTAATGCATATAAGTTTTTGCCAAAACCTCATGATCACATTCTCTCTCTAAATGCGTGTTTCTTCACAATGAAGTTTTTATCTATACAAATATTCCTATAACAAAGATAATATATGAATATAAATTGGAGAATCTCCCTAAAATTAACATCAAAGATAGATAGCTTTTATCAATCAATCAAAGCAAGCATATTTCATGGATAATGATAAGTGCAAAAGGAGATCTTGGGGGATATATAGTTCAATAAAACAAAGATTATTTTGCTTGTTTTATTTTATTATTATTTTCGAATTATTGTGGAAATTATTGATTAAATAGCTTATTAATAGTTATTTATCTTTTTCAAAGGTGATATCATGAGTCAAAAAATGGATTTTGCCCTTTACCTCTTTACCTTTTTTTTATTTTTTTTTCCCAAACGGGGCCTATGAACTAAAGTTGTCTGTCATGAATTATACCATAAACACATTAAACTACGTGTCGTTTTTTATATTCAATAATTAATTTATGACTTCTCGAAATTAGTCTTGATGAATGAAGAAATTAAATCTTTTTTAAGATATAGTTATCTGAAAGTTTAACTAATTAATAAAATATTTTTTCTCATATATAACTGTGTGTAAATAGTACAAGTTTAATAAGTTTTTATGTGTACATTCATATACATATATGCATAGGCTCGTGTTATATAGAACTATAGAAGTTATTATAAATTTTTTTTAAAATACGGTAAAATTAAAAAAAATTAAATATCAATTTATTTATTGAAAATATTTATGATTTTGTGTTATACATATCATCAGTTTATCAATAAAGATAAAATAATTTGATAATATATTATTAATGAAATCAATTCACCTTTATTTTACTTTTCATTTTTTATTTTTTTTCTCCAAATTGTTTAATTAAAATAAATTGAAAGTATTAAATAATATAATTATAAAAAATTATGCATCTAAAGGGGACGACTGGCGTGTCAGTTTCTGACTCTCTCGAAAGGAGTGGTCTAGAAAAGAACCTCGAAAAGAATAGTGCTTAAAAGATAAAACTACAATGTTTATCTAAGTCAAATATTAATTTTGTCCCTCAAAAATAATAAATTTAATTTTGACTATAATTAATGCACGTAATTTTCCTTCTTTTTTTTTTTTTTTCTTTGTTTCAAATCAATGAAAAATCAAGGATTGAATATATTGTAATAAAATCTCAACTTAATCGGCATATATTAGGTTCGAATATTATATATATATATATAGACTTACATTTTGTTTGGTTGATTAATAAATTTTCCTAACATTTTGTGATGACAAAATAGTATTTTTTATTCTTTTATATATAAATACACCTTAATATTTTTGGGCTTTTAGGGATTTGTGGGCTTGATTTTTATGAATATTATTTAGGTAATATATCAAGTCGTGTATACGTTAAATTATAGATTTGTTTGGTAAATAGAGAATTAGAAGAAAAAAATAATCATTTTATTCATTCAAAAAAGCAAAGTCTATCTATTACAAATTAACCATATAAATGAGAATATATATATATATATATATATATATATATATATATATTTTGTATTTCATCTAATGTGTCGTACATATGACCATTCTTGCATGTATCAAGGCAAACCTATCCTACACGCACGTGTGTGTCTATATACATAGATATGTATATTATATGTTGGGTGAGGCAAATTTAAAAATTCTTGGGATTGAGAAAATGCAATAATTAAAGAAAATAATTAGGATTAAAAAGAAATTAAAAGGAGTGAGGGGACAAAGCTGTCTCCTTTGTAGAGGAATATGAATACAGAGAGAGGATAAAACATATACGCATAATTCCTTCTTGTTCGGATTCTTGGTCTCCCTGACAACCCCCATGCAATACCATGCACTGCATTATTTTCCATGGACACAAATTACTTTTTTTTTTTTTTTTATACTTCCACAAAATACATACATAATATCTGTATATACACACACATGGGGAAAGATAAAGGCAATGAGGAAAAAGGGCAATATGGACCTTGGAATTTTAAGACATCAAGATAGAATACAAAAGGAATAGGACATTGAGAATATTAATTAGGACAAGGCTTTGAGAGAGAGAGAGAGAGATTATACTTGTGTCAAATGGGAATTTTTGTCTCATTTTTTTCGTGTCATATCACTGTTTAAATTATGTTATATTAATAGGTAATTATTTTATCGATTTGTTTCAAAATAATTATCGTTTAAGGTTATTTAAGTTTAATTGTCTTTATAAAAATGACTATATTACTCATTACTATATAAGTATAACACTAAAGAAAAGTGTAATAATAAAAAACACTTATTATTAAATTGAAATAAATTATATTTTCAGAAGCAACATGGTTATAATCAGATATTTTGAAATGGGATTGTACAACTAAGGTATGAATGAATGAGAAAATTGGTTATTCCAAAGTAAGTATGGTGTGCATAAATTAAAGGGTGAATGCAAGAATGGCGTAGAGCTTTTAACTTAGGTGAAAATATGGGCATTATTTAAAACATCAAACAATAATAAGCCGACATGGAATTAAATTGAAGAAAATTTAATTATTTCCTACAAAAGGGTGGTGCACACTGTTCATACTGACCTACATCAATGGTACCTCATATAATATCCATCATCAATTTTACGTACAATAAGCCATGCACTCCATGTAGGATTCGGGTCAAAAACGGGTCAAGTGGGTTTTACACAAGAGAAATTAACTTCAATTGATCTCTTTGTCTAGACAAAAAACAAACCCAAGTGCTTACATAGTATTCCCCACCAACATTAATTTTTGTCAAAGATATATAAAATGTGATTAAGTAAATGTACATGAGAGAGAGAGAGAGAGAGAGAAGGGGGGCAGTCAAAAAGAGTCATTGAAATGTCGTATCAATCTACAGTTAATTGTATCAGAAGGGATTATATTGTATGGGCAATTGTTGGATGTAAACAGTGTTTTTGTTGGGAGCTATTAATATTATATAACCTCAACAAATAGAAACTTTGGCTCCACAGTATTTAAAGTTGTCTGATGTTAGTTACTCTTTACTCTTTCATCACCTTAATTTTAATTTCCCTTTCTTGTTTTTTTCTTTTTTTCTTTTTTCAATTTCCTCATCATTTCTGTAGCTCCCACCAACATATATTTAATGCCAATGTCCCATGATTAATTACTAGAGTTCATTTAAGATATTCACGAAAAAAAAAACAATTGGTTGAAAGTAAGTGCTCAACTTGAGCTGCAAGATCATGTACATGAATGAAGATAAACATTAATCTTGTAAAACCTTTTTACTTGAGACATATTAAATCTTGCAAGTATTAGATTTAATATGTATATGTATGAAAAATATGAACCACGTGTTATTAATATAATTTCTTAATATGTGCATGTATAATTGACCTACAATTATATTAAGAACTATTTGACTTAGTTGGGCCTAAACATATTTTTAAGTATAAACTTTGCAATAACAACCAATTAAGATTGCCAAGTTCATAAACTTCTATACATATTTGATCAGACAATGGTCCCTTGATCTAATCCATTTTCCTGTCTACAAAAATTTATATGAAATCGTTGCATTACTATTTTCATGCATTTATTAATTAGACCAAGTGGGTTGAACCATCTAGATCAGTCTCAGTCCAATTGGATATATATAGGCAGTTGGTCTATACCAAGACTTGTACTTAGTTAAAGTAACAATCTAGATCGACAAGTACTCAAACAAGAATTACTATGAATCTTGTTTGAATTTGGTGTTTGTAAAGATTTGAAAGGGTAGAATGGTCCATTGACAAGAAACTCTAATCTCTCTCCCTCTCTCTCTCTCTCTCTCTCACACAGAGGGAAAGAAACCCAGAGAGAGTTGGCTAATCATTTGCTTTGCATTATTTAAAGGTAGTGAATCAGATATGGTATATGTTCCATCCATGACCAGACCTATAACCCCCACTAGGCAAAGCAAAAGGGCATCATATGCACCCTAAAAGCTGGTGTATTTGCAGCATGAAAAGCCTATATAATAAACTCTTCCACCCTATATATATATAATTTTTATACTATATTAGTCCCCAAATATACTCTCACTTCACTCTCTCCTCTTTCTTTGATTCTTTTGGATTAGTGAATGAAGACTCTCTAACAGAACATCTCTAAGACAAAAACACCTGGAAAAGTTCATTGTGTATCCCACTACCTTGGACCATACCCCCAAATTAAATGAGATCCTCCTCTTGTTCCATTTCTCCGCACTCGTATACCACAGTCAAAATTACGTTTTTTTAATTCATTAAACTTGTTGACTAAAACTGTTATCGCAACGATTTAATTTCGATACTGGTTCATGGGGTTTGACACGAAAAAATGGGATAAATGATATGTCCAGTCTCCGGACCACCCCCACCATATATAGATAGCCCATCACCCATGACTATGTGAATGTGATGATTCTCATGATCAAAGATTCACAAACCATATACTATCCAGTTGCTATATATTATATATGTGTGACGAAAAACAATTTTTGGATAAAGAAAATAAGTATGTAAGAATATTATATTTAAACAAGAAACTTCATATAAGAGTTTATAGGAGAAAAGCTACTTGAACAAATGAAAAACTCCCAATATTTATTAATTTATAGATGGATAATCAGTTGATGCAAATAAACAGCTAATACATTAGCTATTGAACACGTATTATATATTGAAATATAACAGATTAGATGATGCTAGATAGAACTCACACTCTGAAATATTTTTGTTGAAATAAGAGTCTGCTTTGCACATACTTTCCCGCACTTTATGGGGCTATGTTTCCCATGTCCATCGTCTCTAAATATTTACTTGTTGGCTATAATAACCAATATATTGTCATTCAAAATTTATCATAATTGTCTTAACTATCATGGGATCGAATTCTAGGACTAATCGAAAATAGTTTGAAAAGTTATATAATTTTTTTTTACAAGACATGAATTTAAACTAAGCTTGAAATGAAGTCTCATCCAACACATATAATCCAAGAAAAATCCTACAAAATTATGAAAACAAAAACTGGAAAATTAACTAATCTGATTACTTAGAGATCATTAATTAAGCCAAGAAAAAAAATACAAAACCATACATAACTGGATTGATCATCAATCATCATCTTGCTCCACTTCAGATGCAGGTTCTTCTTCTTCTTCGAAGCCGTCGATGCCGTAAGCTCCATGGCCATGGCCAAAGGCCTTTATGTGATCCTTGAGTGATCTTTTATGCTTGAAATCGGATCCACAAATGCAATACCAAAGCTTCCCACAATTCTTCTCGTGGGTTCTCCAATCCCCCCTCACTGCAAAGGCTTTGCCACACTTTCTGCACATGAAGGGCTTTATCCCATGCTTCCTTTTGTAATGCGTTTGAAGGGTTCTGAAATCCTTTAATGGCTTCGCTCGTGGATGGTTGATATTATTGCGACAATCTGGAGCACAGCAATAGCAAGGAAGCCTTAACATGCCTGTTGGTTGAGTCCCTCTTAAAGATTCTGGGCCTCTTCTGTACTGTGATCCATGGCCCCACATATGCATCTGAGTAAATTAGGTCAAAATTAGTGCCATTGTTGAAATGGGTTTTTCAGCCCAGTTTGTAATTTGCAGGTAAAACAAAATCAAGAATGGAGGAGAGAGAGAGAGAGAGGGTACAAAGGCAGGGAAGGGAACAATTTCCAACGAGAAACTATTGAGCTGTAGACAAGTCTTGTTTTGAGATGATAGTGAGAGATGAAAGTTTAGGTATGGGCTTTTCAAGCCTTTTTCAGGGCTGCAATTTGCACGCAGTGTGTGTGAGAGAGAAAGCTAAGATCAATCTGAAGAAGGGTTTCAGTCAGTTCCCATTATTTTCTTAGCACAGACTTCAAAGAACAAAAGCATAAGGAACATTGCCTGAGTTGTTCAATCACATAAATGAAGTGAACTGATCATGAGATCACCCATCAGATTTATTAATGGAAATAAATAAATAAATCCCTCAACCCCTTACCTCATGCAATACACCTTTTTCTTCATTTTTTTTTTTTTAAATCATCAAATCAGAAAAAAATCAAGAAAATGAGTATGCATGTGAGATAGCTAGCTTAACAAATACCTGCATGTTATTGTATCTGTTGAAGGTTTTACAGCAAACAGGACAAGAGAACTGGGTTGGGCCAATGAGAATCTGGGAAGGAGTTGGAATCCAATACTGTCCCTTGTTGAGCCTGCTGACGTGGAAGCTTGACAGGTCGGCATCGTCTTCCTTATCGACCGAGGAAGAGGAGGAGAGCATGGAGGCAAGATCAGCTGCGCTAGGGTTTGGTAACCCTATGTGCAGTGCAACTGTGACACCATTGTTGAAGTCATCGTTTTCACCAGCAGACGAAGATGATGGTGGTGGAGTCTGTGTAATCTTGGTGAAATCCATGGTGGGGTCCTCTTGCTGCTGTTTTTGTTGTTGTTGTTCGTATCTTGTGAGGAGGGGGAGGGCTTCTTTCAATGGAGGTGAGGGAGGTGGGCTGTAACTATTGAGGGCGGCGGCGGCGATGGTGGTGGGGTGGTGGTGGGAATTGAGGAAAGGGGGATTGGAGATGGAGAAATGGTGGAGAGGGTTGTATTTCAAGAGCCATTGAGAATAGGGATGTGAGTGGGGATCAGTCATGGTGAAAAAGGTGGGAGGGGAAAATGGTGGGCTGGAGGAACTTGCCTTTATAGAGAGAGAGAGAGAGAGAGAGGGAGGTGTAGGCACAAAATACACATAATTTAAAGGTGATGTTAGTGACATGATTAGATTTAAAGAATCAAATTTATGAAAAAGAGCATTTGAGATTGCACCTATATCTTTATTACACCATAAATGGGGGTAAATAATGGGAGTTTTAGTGAAATAATGTGAATGGAAAATTGTGAAATATTGAGGAAATTTGGGATATTTATGTGTTGTGGTAATTCATAGTTATGAGTGGTAGCTTTTTCAATACTTTTTTGTTTTTGTTTTTTAGTTAATTGGAGTTGTGGTTGCTAACATGACTCCAATTATTTAACTTTTTGTTTATTGAAATTATTTTAAGTCGAAGTTTACATGTCAAAGTTTTCACACCATTATTTATATATTCTTATTCTCAATTCTCATTTCTTTATTCTTGAGTAATTGTTTGATTAGATTTTGCAGAGGAATTCAATAATCGACCTTATAACAGTTAATCGGAAATAAATCAATGCTACAATTTAGACTAGATTTACAGACATCGTTTGTAATTATTGCAACCTTTTCTCTTATAACCACCCATCACTGAGAGACTGTTGTCATCACCGAGTAAGTTACGTACGTTGTCGCCCAGAAGAAACACAACAATAAATTAATACTAGTATTTTTATAAAATTTGAGCTTTGACTTCTACCCAATTCAATATTTGACTATGAGTTTCTGATTCATGTTTTGTTAAGCATAGCTTTGTTTTTAAAGAGATATAAAGTAAATAATTTTTTTTTGAAATAAATAAATTTATTTCTTAAATTCTACTTTGTCGCCGGCAGTATAAAAGGTTACAAAGAAAGAAACCTCATTTTAAAGAAAGAGAAAATTAAAAGAAAGTCATAATTGGCAACCACGACTCTGCTTAAGCAGAAAATAAAAATAAAAATGAAAATAACTAGAGTTGTACTGACATTTGCAACCAAATCAGATCCATGTACCATGCATGTACTTACATTTCAAAACACGTTATATTAATTTTGAAAATAAAAACGATTATAAATTATAATTTCTTTTTAACGTCGAAACTACGTAATTTTTGATGTAGCACACAAGTGAGACATGAATTTTGGTACAGAGGATCAGTTGGCATTTACAACTACCATAAAACATGCATACCCTAAAATTTGCTTAAAGTTTGATAAAATTGTAAGTTATAGCAATATTTACCAAAAAACTCATTATGGGAATTATTCCATGTTGTAATAATAGTATTCTTTCTTTTTTCTAAACAAAAGTATTGTGAAATAATAAAATCCCCCTCCCCCCCCCCCCCCCACCATGTAATAGGTATCTCCATGCAATTCGATTTAGTCTTTCTATATTTTTGAAGTTCAAATCCTTTTTAGAGTTGAGAAATAGGAATGAAAAATTACTCAAATTCCCAAATTCTTTTTCATTAAAAGAGATTGGGTATTGTTTCGCGTTGTGTATAAACTACACTTAATAATCAAACATAAGATAGTTTAGTCATCTACCACATTAAAATATGTATTAATTACTTTTCTTGGGTGTAAAGTTTATAATTTTCCTCTATTAAATTAAATAGTTTGAAGATTAACTGCACATAAACGTTTCCATTTTTCCAGTGCTTAGTGAATCGCTGAGAAAATCGCGTCGACAAACATATTATTATATAGGAGCTCTGTAATATGTTACCATATTCTAATCTCGTAATTTATTATAATAATGTTAAATTGTACATATATCATACAAAAAGAAAAATATATATCAGAACACACTGCAATATATTTTTTGTCACATTTGCTATTGTCACATAAATGCAGCTTTATCAAAATTCCAGAGAAAAATAAATAAATAAACAAAATAATAATACTAAATTAACGTTTTCTTCGTCCTATTCAATCAGGTGAATCATTTTCTAAGTGTAACATCGAATATTAATGCTACCTAATCTGAAATTATTTAAAGTCAGTATAATGCGAATGTGAAATATCCTCCTTAATAATTGATTCTTCATTGACTTCCACTACATAGGTGTTAATGAAGTGCTTATACTAGCTAGTACGATCAAAATATCATGTTGTTCGACTCGAAAAAAACCCACCAAAATCAGAATACAGAATGTACCGAATAACTCTGAACTCGATAATAAACGTGCATGAGCTTCATCAAGAAACCCATTATGGATGAAGAAAACATGCCATGTGATGCTTAACCTAAGAAAAGACGCAAGAATTTAATTAGTTTCAACAGAGTGTGATGTGTTTTGACTATCAGGAAACATTCCCAACAAATCTATTCAAGATTGTAGTAACCGAACAAACATTCCATGCTGTGCTCTGCTATAATCCTATTCATCATTTGCTATAAGCAGGAAAAGAGTGATTCAAGAATTCTGTGTGGTGTTAATAAAAGAGCCACAAAAGCACATTTCTAGATGGGATATTTCAAACCTAACTCTGTAGTTAGGCAGCTCATTAATAGTTTGTCCTTGATTAAGAGCTTATGGCCCCATATCAAGTTCATTTAACCTCTGCAAATATCAAGAAACTACCAGCACAAACAAAATGCAATCATTTCTCAGAAACAGAATTGATCCATAACATGAAAATTGACTGAATTTTCACAGTACAGGGCAAATCTCTAATGACCCCTGTTAAAACATTGGATACAAATATGTCGATTTTTCCAAGTGTCTGCAACAGCTACACCAAACAAATTCTCTTCTTTACATGATATCCAATTTCGATTACTAGTAGTTCTTGGTACACATTCAAAAGAAGGGCAACGAGAGACATATTAGCGATGGGATAGAAAAGAACACTACGGGTTACGAAAATACTAAAGAGATGAATACAGATGAAGTCATACTAAGCAGTCTTGAAAAACCCACAGAAGCGAGCCGCGTTACGATTTAGTGATCATGCTTTTGGCCTGCAAAGTTACCAAGAGTGATACTTAAGTCACAGAGCATAACTGCATAATGCAACCATAAGGTGGATGAAAGGAGTGCAGTTTAGACAGATGAATACACCATTATGCATACAATGGCTTATATACAGATGCATATCTATGGCAAACAATTTTAAAATTGCTCTCATTTCTATAACTGATTCTTGGAACAACTATATTCTCAGTCCTATAAATGGACACTAGTAAATAACAATTTGCAAGCATCTAACATCAATCTCAAAATCTTTCTAACTACTAAATAACTTGAAGCCCTATTTCCTTAACCACAACAAAATACCACTAATGAGTCTATGGGGCATTTCATCGAACACCTATCGCAGTCCAAATAAAAACCCTGAGAGTCACCAGCATAAACCTACGCAATACACCGTCATAATACAGAAAACAGAAAACCCTAATCAAATGAAAACTCAATCACAAAAACACAAATTAATGGCATTAATCTCCAGTACCTGTTTTCCAGCTCACTTTCCAGAATTCATCATCAGAGTGATATTATCTCCTTTCAACAAAATCCGACCAAGCTGCTTCCTGCTGTTCTTCTTGATATTGACCTCCTCAGCCTCATCCAAAACCAAATTCATGTACTCATCAAACCCAATTATTCGGCCTTCAATCCGCAAATCCTTCTGCTCAAAAAGCCATATCTGAATGCGCGCTTTGCTCTGAAGGTACCTGAAAATCAGGTTAATGGGTTGGGTCATAATCCGCTGTACTTTCGTGCTCGCCATGGCTGCTGCTCGTGGTCTCGACTGCTGAAAATTTCTTGCGCTGCTCTCTCTCTCTCTCTGCAAAAAACCCTAGCAAGAGTATGAGTTACTTAACTTGCTTTGCCTCTGTGTTTTTTAGTACCTTGGGCTCAACTCGGGTATTTGGGATGAACTTAAGTGGGCTTGGGCCCAATTGTACTATAGCCCGAGTACTTTTATTTGCGAATATTAGTTTATAATTTTATTAGTTTTATTCAAATTATTTCTATCTACTTTCATTTGTACATAATAGATTCATACATTTTCTTTTTATCTTTTGAAAATTGACTTCATATACTTTCAATTTTGTTAAGAGTTTTGTCAATGCACTTGCTTGCTTAATTACATTGACAAATTTCAAACAATGTCGGAAAAAAACATGAACTCAATTCAAAAATAAAAGATATATTTTTATTTTGAGTTTCCATTTTCTACTACTAAATAGAGTTTGAGTCGTTTTAACAAACTCAAGATTAGATTGGTCTATTTTAACGAACCTTATATGAAAATTTAAATTATTTATTGGTTAAAATTGAACCAAATAAGTCAAATTTGATTGTACTTTTAAGTCAAATTTCAATTGTGTATAAATATACACACACCAGCAAAAAAATCTCATATTCAAATTTTTTTGTTGGCAAAAAATATGCAGTCACTGCTACCATCATTAAACGAAATACCAATTTCATAAATAACATTCAGATCAAAAGTACAAAGAAATTTGAACCATAATTAAAAAGATAAAAGAGTTCAAAACTTGCATATTTCTAAACCCACATAAACTTCAAAGCTACACTCTGATGAAGCAGTTGACAGATAGCATTACAAACTGGCATCTTCATTCTCATGCCTACTCCTCTCCACCATCTTTGTGCTTCTTCTTCTTCTTCTCCTTTTTCTTCTCACTTTTATCTGTTTCATCAGCCACAGCATCACCATTGCCATTTTCATGCTTCTTATTCTTCTTCTTCTTTTTCTCCGATTTCTCCTCATCTGAATCACCCTTGTGTTTCTCCTTCTTATCCTTCTTCTTCGATTTCTCACCATCAGAAAGAACAACAACTTCATCATCTCCACCCTCCTTCTTCTTCTTCTTTTTCTTTTTGCTCTCCGGCTCCACCAAAGCTTCATCTGCTTCTACCTTCGCCTTCTTAACAACAGCATCCGGTGCAGGGCTACAATCGCCCGATTCTAGCTTGCGTTTCCGGCCCTCCTCTCCATCATCTCCCTTCTTCTTCTTCTTTTTCTCGACCTCAACCCCAACACTCTCCACATTGCCAGCACCCACCGGCTCTGCAGATGCTGCAAGACTCGCCACCACAGCATCGCTGCCAGCTGGCAAAACGACGCTCCTCATCCACTCAGCGGGTGTGCTCTCAGTCGGCTTCCCATGCTTATCCAACTTCCCCTCAGCAATCAGCTTCTTCTTCATCGAAGCTCTAGGACCCAGCCCCCATTTCCTAGGATAAGTATCCCTATCCATCACCACCCTCTTAATCCTCGCCACAGTTCCATGATCACAGGTTGCAATCACTGCAGTTGTCATCTCTGCAATGCCTAAAGCAATGGCCTCACCCTTTGTGGTCATCAAGACCACCTCCTCCCCAACCTCGATATCGTTCTCAAACCTCAGCAACCCCGGAATCATCAGCTTGGCACCATAGCAGATTGCATTCACTGCTGAATCCTTCACCACAAGCCTCTTATAGCTAGTTAAGATCACCTCCAATGGCATAATCACCCTTCTCAAATAAGTCTCATCCCTATAGTTATCATAAACCCATTGTGCATCCATCACATCGTGCATCGTCACCATGTTATCTTTCTCCCCCATAATCCCCGAACGCACCCTCCTCAGCTCCTGCATATGCGCCCCCACACCCAATAAAAGCCCCAAATGCACACACATTGTCCTCACATAAGTCCCCGCCTCACACGAAATCCAGAAAACAACCAAATGCCTATCGACATCATACTCAAGAAGCTTACTTTCATAGATAGTCCTGATCCTAAGCTGCCTTTTAACAGCAGAAATCAATGGAGGCCTTTGAAAAACCGCACCTGTTAAAGTCTCGAGCGCTCTCGCAACTTTCGAAACATCAGCAACTTTCGAATGCAATCGAGCAATGCAAACGTACTCTTTCCCCGCTCCTTGCTGCGATTTCACCAAACGAGTTGCCCTGTCAATGCAAACAATCAAATTACCGGTGACTTTCGGGTCGAGTGTGCCCGAATGCCCGGTTTTCTCAACCCGTAAAATGCGCTTAATCCAAGCAACAACTTCATGAGAAGAAGGATTTGACGGCTTGTCGAGATTCATAACACCATATTTGATGTACTCAGCTAACGGCCGTTTCAAAGGGGAGTAACCGGAGGAGAGAGGGGTGTAGTGCCCGGTTCGAATATTCAGTTTGTCGTAGTTTTTCAGCAGAATTGGCCACTGAGAGGTGTCGATGGTGGGGGTGAAGCTTTGGGGCTTGATCAGAAAATCAACGGCGCCATCGTTTTCTTCCTCTTCCTTGGACTTGCTCTTCTTCTTCTTCGTCTTCTCTGAGTGAGAAAGCTGCACGTCCGCCATGGAAATGGAGAGGTTCAAGCTCGAGGTTTAGGGTTTACTGTGAAAAAGGGTGAAATGAGGGTTTTTGAAGTGGCGGAGGGTTTGCAGACAACTAGGGTTCAGGGTTTTGATGAAGGCGGAGAGATATGTTACTGTGTGGTAAGGTGCATGAGAAGATGCGTGCACCGTGGACCGCAGGCCCTTTATTTGATGTTCTTTTTGTTTTATAGCCCATTACTTGAAAAATATTCAGGCCCAATCAAAACACTATGAATTGTAGTCCATGAATAAGTTGCAAATTCAGAAACTAGAGGGGCATTTCTGCAATAAAGAAAACTTTGAAAGCAAGTTCAACATACACACCCGCCAGCATTTCCCCTGTTTCTATATCATCGGTTTGCCCTAATTTCTGTGAAGTGTGTGGAAATCCAATTTCAGAAGCGAGATATTCCGATCATCGTGAGTGTATAATATAGATATATAGCGTGGGAAAACGACAATGAGCCGAAGCTTAGGAATTCCGGTGAAGCTTCTGCACGAGGCGTCGGGGCATGTCGTGACGGTGGAGCTGAAGAGCGGCGAGCTCTATCGAGGAAGCATGATTGAGTGCGAGGATAATTGGAATTGTCAGCTTGAAAGCATCACTTACACCGCTAAGGTAATTTCAATTTCTGAAAGCTCCCTATCTTTACCACATTTTGTAGTTTTTGCTATATCAGCTTTTTTTGTTTCTGTTTTTTTTTTTTGTTATTTTGCTCAACCTTGTGGTTGGTAATGTTATTGTTGTTCTGTTATGATACTTAAAGCCTAGATAGATTGCTAATCCCCTAGGAAGTATATGTAAAGTAGAGATAGTGTAATTTCAGTTGAGATGTAGTTGTAATTTTGTCTTTTAATATGTTTTATTTGGAGATATTGTGCCTTTTTGAACCCTAGATAGATTGCTAACTTTGTGGGGCGAGTATGTTAGGTGGAGATAGTGTTTGTTTGGTTTTAATTTGGTATGTTGGGAGAACTTACTCTTAAATCTAAAAACATAGCTTAATATTGATGCCTAGAAAGAAATGTCCAGTGGATTATCTTTTTGTTTGTATAAATTGTCTTCTTGGAAAGCCTATGTTTTTGGTTCATAAGTAACTGTTTGTATGATTTCTTTTGCAATTTACTGCTGAAACTTTAGGCAGATGTTCAAAGTTCAAACCCCTAGGATTAAGACGTGAAGTAGGTGAACTATATTTTCCATTTATATGTGGTTGGGAGATGAATTTTGTCTTACTTTATTTTAGTTTATTTATTTCTGATGTAATGATGATTTGATGTGTTCCTTAAGGCCCTAGGTGAGTGTAAAGCCTTAGAAAGAGGATATGAAGTGTTATTCTAGTGTGTGATTATTGTTGGGAGGTTTTATTGTGATTACTTTGTACTTAACAAACCCTGTATAAACCTGGATATGTACATTATAATAAAACCGGCTTATCGAGTTAAATAGTGTTTTATTTATCATATCTTCTCTTGCGTACAAGTTAAAATGTTTCTAAGTCAAATGGTGATTCTGAAATGACCAGACTCCAGAAAATTAATTTTGCCTTGCAGTAGTCACATGTATTTTAAATTGCTAAGCTGGTCACTTTATGATATTACAGGATGGAAAGGTTTCACAACTCGAGCATGTGTTCATTAGAGGCAGCAAAGTCAGGTATACACCCATTCTTTTTTTGGGAGTGTTTTTTTGCATCAGTTCATCTGTTTTGTTATTAATACTCTATCATACCAGGTTCATGGTAATCCCAGATATGCTAAAGAATGCTCCAATGTTTAAGCGCTTGGAATCTAGGATCAAGGTTTAATGCTGTCACACCCTATTTCTTCATTTTGGCTTCTCCTATTTAAATATTTGCTAATCCCTCTTAAATTTCCACCTTAAAGGGCAAGGGTTCAGCGCTTGGAGTTGGACGGGGACGTGCTGTTGCCATGCGAGCTAGAGTAAGTTGTTCTCCACTTTGTGCTGAATAACATGTTTTGTCCAAGTATTGTGTTTGGAAAGTGACCCATAGGCCTCAGTTGATGTGGTTGATTCCAGAGTGTAATTGAATCAAGTTTATACACTGTAGCTAGAGCTTGGTTTGATTGCAAACTCGGGCTCAACTTGATTAACTTTGAGTTTGAGACTTTTGCAAATTGATCCCTATAGTTTGCAAAACAGCTCAACTCGATTACAGTTATAGTCAACTCTCCTGATTCTTGAATTTTATTCGACAGGCACAGGCTGCTGGCCGTGGAGCCCCCCCTGGTAGGGGTATGGTGCCACCTGTCCGGAGGTGATCGTGCCATGTCAAGTGAGTCTATTTGCATCAATCATCCTTATAACGTAGTGGTTCTCGGCTTCTAGTTGTAGTAAGGTTTTTAGTATGGAATGATAAACGTGTTTTCAATCTATTTCGACATATGATTTTCCTCTTTTTGGGAATAGCATTGATCCCTAATATTTTGATCACATTCTTGAAAAGTATTTAAAATTCAGATGATATATTTCTGTGTAAACAACTGAAAATCTATTTATGCATATATAATGTAATACATTAATCTTCATCGGTACTAATTTCGTTAAAAAAACTATCTACAGTAATCACATTGAATTTTAATGAATCTAAATCTGGAATAGGCCCTGGAACATCAAACTCTGATAACGCCTTTGATTTCCAACACTTGCTAGCTATTTCTTTTTTTCTTTTTTCTTCGTTTCTTTTCTTTGTCAATCCTAGGCCCCTGGAATTGAAATTCTGAATCTTTTCCAAGTCAGGAATTTCATCAGTAATGATATAATTTGATAATGGCTTCGAGAGCCAATCGTCGTTGTTGTTCTTTATGTACGACCTGCGTGATCTTGGCTTCCTCTGTACACTTTTGAAAAAGCTAATGGTGTTGTTATTTGCCATTAATTTCTACTTCGTTTTACAAAGTTCTCCTTACACATAAATTAATTTATATAAGAATAAAAGAATTCTAATGAGTTTATAAAAGATAAAAAAATTACCATTGTCCTATCTCTAATAGGATAGGGAACGATGTGATTTTTGTTATTTTATGGATCTAGGAAAGGGAAAAGATTTTTTGTTATTTTATCTGTCGATATATATATCCAATCACAGTGAATAAAAAGAAACAGACATCCCTGAAATATAGCCCAATTGCGAGAAATAGAAGAAAAGAACCCAAATCTAACAAAACTGTTAATGTAGGGATAATTTTTTGTAATTTGCTCTAAAAGAAATGGATAATACTTCAAGTCGAAACATAGGGATTTTTTTTTTTTTTTGTCATTTAATTTTAAAAAAACGAAAAAAAGAAACGGATAATATTTCAAGTCGAATTAGTTATTCGTAATTTGCTCCAAAAGAAAATGAAAAAAAAAAAAAAGACGGATAATATTTCAAGTCGAAACACAGGGATTATTTGTTGGGTTAATTATAGAAAAAAATCACAAACGTAGGGTATATTTCAATTGCAACATGAACTTTTGACTATAATGTGAAAAACATCCAATTTAACATATGTTTCAATTTGGACAAATTTTGACCTTTCGGACTCCAATTTTTGATGTGAAGCCCGAAATATAAATTGAAACACAATTATCATCCTAGTCATCAATCCACATAGAATTAAAAAATTAAAAAAGAAAAGAGGAGGACTAAAGGCACCACACTGATTTCTAAGGGCACCACACAATTTTTTTTTTTTTGTTTAATTCCAATTTTACCCTTAGGGTTTGTTGAACTAATTTCGTTCGGTCATTATGACCGAACGGGCTTCAAGGTGTTCGGTCAAGATGATCGAACGGGCTTCTATGAGTTCGGTCGTGGTGGCCGAACACTCCGGGCCGAACGAAACTGATCCGGTTCAATCATTTTTTTACGTTTTTTGCTACGATTTTCACACATTTAACAAATTTGTGGAATGTTCATCATTATGTTGACATTACAATCTTCAAAAAATTAAAAGATTTTAACATAAAAAAATAAAAAAAACGCAACAACGGGTGACGGTAGGCGCGGTGTGTGCGTGCACGACGGGTGACGAGTTGCGTTTTTTATTTTTATTTTATATTTATGTTAAATCTTTTAATTTTTTGAAAATTGTAATGTCAACATAACGATGAACATTCCACAAATTTGTTAAATGTGTGAAAATCGTAACAAAAAACGTAAAAAAACGATTGAACCGGATCAGTTTCGTTCGGCCCGGTTGGCCGAACACATAGAAGAGTGTTCGGCCACCACGACCGAACTCATAGAAGCCCGTTCGGTCATCTTGACCGAACACCTTGAAGCCCGTTCGATCATAATGACCGAACGAAACTAGTTCAACAAACCCTAAGGGTAAAATTGGAATTAAACCAAAAAAAAAAATTTGTGTGGTGCTTTTAGAAATCAGTGTGGTGCCTTTAGTCCTCCTCAAAAGAAAATTGAAAAAGAAAAGAAATAGAAGAAACAAGTAAAAAAAATTTCGACAACAGCTCGCTAACTTCCCCCTTCTCCCTCCCTCCCTTTGTCTTTGCCGGTCATCCTCTTCTCGTCGTTATTTTTATTCTCTCGTCTCGTCGTCACCACCCTTTCCCCCCTCTCACAGTTGTCATTTTTCAAAATCAAACCCTAAAATTAAAATTCAAATTTCGAAAGTTGATATGAAAATTGAAGAGTTCCAAAACAAATGAAAATTACAAATCAAAACATCTTTTGAAAGCTTATATATTGGAGAGCAAAATTTCTAAATCAATTTGTGAAACCATATGCAAAAACGAGAATCAAGAAATGAGTTTTGTTTTGGACTCCCAAACGTATTTCGATCGATTTAACTAAAAAAATTAATAGTTTTATGTAAATTGACATGGGTATGTGTTTAGTCTTGAATAAAGGATCGTTTTGGTACCAATTTTGTGTATTTTGGTTGATAAATGAATAAAATCAAAATGACCAACAATGGAGTTTTCCAGCGAGATGTGTGGAGAGTAAAAAGATGTTTTGGTGGATTTAATCACTATTTTTCTGAAAATTTTGAAAGGGAAGTGCTTTGGAGTTTATCGAGATTCATTTTGTAAAATTTGGTAAAAGATGAAAAAAATATGAAATTTTTTGATGGTGGTCCGATGGTGGCGAAGCGGCGGCACCAGCTAGAAGAGATGTAGCAATTAAATTTTATTTTTCATTTTATTTTTATTTTTTGCTTTTCAATTTTCTTTTTCAATTTTTCTGTTCTTTTTTAATTCCATGTGGACCAATGATTGAATTTCAATTTTACATCTCGGGCTCCACATAGTAATTGGAGCCCGAAAAACCCAAACATATTATTTTTGTAATTTGCACTGAAAGAAAACGATTAAAAGAAACAGATAATATTTCAAGATTATTAAATAAAGGCTATATAAATATAAAAAAAACTAATCCGATATTAGAAGAAAATATGAACTTGTTCAAGAATTTCAATAATAAAAATGGCTGAAATTAATTTAAATAACTAAACTGTTGGTAGTACCTCAAGCACATACAACTTCACTGTTCCATTATAGAATATGAAAGAACATGTTTTGCCAATAATTTCTGTAATCCCAGAAAACACAACTCACTCAGTGCCGTTGATCTTGTTTGGTCCCTGAAGAGTTTAATTGACTGGCCGGGGTTGATCGCTCCGCCTGTGAGAACTGAATCAAGATTTGCATAAGTATTGTGACAACTGCTAAAGCAATGGCTGAAAATGAGATGCCTTTCCACGAAGACAAGATCGAGTAATGTTGCGTAACTTTCATGGCAACCAAGATCAGCAAAATCGCCCAACAAGTGGCCACCTGTTATTGTTATAACGGATTGATAAGTGTTCAATACATGATACGATACAAGGGATTGATTGACAATGTGATTGATTTACCAGAAGGGATTTCACAGGGCGACCAATGTCTTGCAGTTGCTCCTTACCAAAGGAATTCTCAGCTATATGTTTGTCCAATAGTTTATCCTGCAATCATAAAATGCACAGTATATAACAAAGTCCTGTTTTCTGCAATAAAGAAACATGGCTCTCATTTTGGGATTGATGAAAGTAAAAGATCAACAAGAAAGTATGGTTCACCTTGGCAACAAAGGCATCCTTGCACCACTGAGCAATGCCGTCTTCTGTTTCGGGTAAATCCTTCATTAAGTGCCGCTTTAGGTGGACGTGCACCTAAACAGAATCAAATATCAGCAACTAACTAAAAGAATATTGAATCTAAACAATGTTATCAGGTTTTCTAGTAGTGAAATCTTCTTTCTGAACAATACAACAGAGTAATCAACAAAATGCCACTCCATGATATTATGATACCTAGATGACAAGGTTATACACTCAATGCTATCACTCCACATTGCCATAGAGAATATGAACTCAAGTTCTGAGTGATAAGATCTTGCAGGCTTACCACAGAAGATTGCCCTTTGAAGAGTCTTAGCATGGTAGGTGCAGGAGAAGTTTTGGGAATAGCAACAGTTGTGTCATAAATGGCCGGAACAAATGAACGCATATGACTTACTGCAGTAACAAACCCCTGAAAATTGCCAAAATAAAACCATAGGTAAACAAAAAGGGCTACCATACTTTGTCACAAAAGAACAATAAATGCTTATTTTAAAGTTACTTTCATGTAAGCAAAATTATATACCGTACAAAGAGAAATGAAAACAACCCAAATGAGTAACTTCTCCAAGCTAGCTTGATAGCACTGATGCCGTTTGATCGACAAAAGATGTGAAACTTAATATAAAACACATGCTTATATACCAAAACTGATTCAGATGACATTTCACAAGACACTACCATGAGGCAGTTCAAACAGTAATGGAGATATTAATTTGAAAAGTCCAAGTGTATTGAGTTCTCAAAACTGACAAAATTGCAAAAAGATAAGCACACAGCTCCAGAATTCACTACAGGAACTTAGGAGTAAGTAAATTTAGAACCTTAGTACGAGGAATCAAAACATTTTTTGGAACAGGTAGCCCTTTTGAGGATGCATATTCTTGAGCAGCCAAGAGTTTGGCCTGTGTGAAACGAGTACCCTCAACGAAAAGTGCCAGCCAAAATGGTCGAGGAAAATCCTTTAGCCGCTGAAGCCCTAACTGCAATAGACTTTTAATTGAATTAGCATTTGCATTCATCAGGCAGCTTAGTCAGGAACACAAGCAAGACAAACTGCACGTCATAGACTTAAGCAAAAGAAAACATGAGGATAGTATTAGTTACTAATCAATCAATACCTTTAAGGTGCTTTCATCCTTTGCCCAACTTCTTTCGAGAAAGAGATACTCAGAAAACCACATGGACCATCCTATCACCTTCAAAACAGTTCATAAGTTGACTATGTCAAATTGCACGCTCCTTTGAGCATAACAAGGAAAAGAGAATAGCACAACAGAGATAGCTAGGTTACAGACTAATTGCCCCTGACGGTCCAAATGCAATAAGTCTTATCAATTTTTTGCAGTAAGCAAGAAAAAAAGAAATAGCTTGGCACCTTTGGAGAAGTACTTGTGAATTGGAAAGGCAGAAAAGAAAAACTAAAAACAGGATGCTTTTAACCTAGCCAGTATCTTCACTTATTACTGGTGCCAATTAGTCAAACAATAGCTATCCCTTTTTACTTTCAATGACAACAATTGAAAAAACGAAGCCTTAATCCCACTATATGGTCTGGCTGCAAAATACTTTTACTTCGCCAAACCAATTCATCATTTAAAACTTTATTAGATTATCTGCAAGAAACATAGATATATAAATGAATGATGTGATATAGGACACAGTTTTGATTCAGAGGAAATCAGATTCTTTACGCTGTTCTAGATAATTGTTCTAAGTTGTGTTGATATATCAAGATTCATGAAGTGTAACCATAACAAAAAGTCCGAAATTTGTAACTTACAGGAAGGAACTTTGATGATTTCTTCATAACAGCTAATGTGCTACCAAGGCATCCCGATCGCTGTCATTAAAAGGTCCAAAAGTCAATTGGTAAGACAAGTGAGAAATATAATTGTCTTGCTCCCCTGTATATTGCTTGTCCATTCACACACAGGTACTGCTATAACCTTTTTTTTTTTTGCAATAGTCTGAAGTCTAGGTCACACCCTCACCAACTAAGTAATATTTTGAGAATCTACCATATCATTTCCCGACATATATATCATATTGATTTTCACTGACTTAAAAAAAAAACACGTTAACGAGATGCATCTTTGCTCTAGCTTAGTTATTGTACCAAAAGACGAGCATCGTTGTTTTATGCAGGGGTAAGATATAATAAGGTAGAGATGCAATGGAAATTTTTTAGTCATGAAAAACAGATATTAAGCCTTCTAGAGAAGCATCAAGTAGAAAACAAACCTGAGCCAAAACCCATCCAACAAGCCAATCAATGTCACTTCTATGATTACATACAACGAGCGCATGTTCTTTACCTGGAAAAGTTACCAACATGACAAAAACTGAATACATAGATGAACTCCTCAAACATGGGCCTAATTTAGAGAACCAAAAGCAAATTGAATTTATAAACATATTTTCTGGCCTTACCCAATAATTTAAAGGTATCAGAATCAGTGTACAATTCAATCTGCAACAAAATTACCAGTACAATATGAGAGAAAGTATTCAGATTAATATTATTATTCAAAACCAAAGCTTTGACTCCATATCCTTTGCTTCTCATCTTTCCATATAGCTGGATATGATACAATAAGACATCATTAACTGTATGATTTGAGACTTGTACAAAACAGTTCACAGTTATTTAAATTTACATCATCGAGAAGCTAAAGAAATGCAACTTATGATAAGGAGTTGTGCATCAAGCTCTTCTTATATTTCACTAGCTGACACCCATCGAGTTAACGGATCAACCTCAAAATTATCCAAAGGCTCAAAATCAAAATCAAAATCAAATGTATACAACTGTTAATAAACAACATTTTGATACATGAGCTATTCAGATTCGAAATCTATCAATGAAATGCAATGCTAGCTAACATTTTATCGATGCACTGTTACACATACGAACTATGAAGGGCAGCCATGTTTCTAACTACAGTATGATCGAGCACGAATTCAATAATTTCACCTTAACACCAGCCCACCAATCAACGAGCCACACGAGTTCCAGCCACAGGAGTTCGGCCACCTCCCTGTTTATCCTCCTATAAGTGTTCTTTGATAATGGTCTTATTAGCACAAAACATATTGCCTGCAAATTTTCAAAAAATATCCTTCACATTACTCTCCACAGAGCAAAAATTCTCATAACAAAAACCCAATAACAAGTAACTAAGTACAAATTCACACATGATGGCAGAAAAAAAAATATATAAAAAAAAAGGAAAAAAGAAAGTTCATCTAACTTAGCCAACAATTAACTTGTTAGATCAAAAAGCACATCCCAAAAAAAAAAGGAAAAAAAAACTTTTTAACTGAAACCTGAACTAAATTGATGACGAGGCCAGAGATGAAGAAGACAACGCCCACGGGAACAATCACTATTGCAGGTGGAATCGCCATGGTCGAGTACAACTTCGTCTATCTTTCAGCTGCTTCTTCTTCTTCTTCTTTTTTTTTTTTTTTTCCAGATTATGGTTAAAAATTGTTCCGTTCAAAGAAATAACTGAAGAATAGAAGGGAACTCCTGCAATAAATTAGGGTAAAAATCTGGGAAAATGTGCAGAAACAATACTCAAGATGCAATTCATCAACAGATGAAGATAATGTTCATAATTGGAGCAGAATTAAATCCTTTTTGGCTGTCTGAACAGAGTGGCTCTGGAGCAGCTCAATACTATGGTTAGGCTCATTTAATGTTTCCACAGGGGAGAGAGAGAGAGAGAGAGAGAGTCTAAAGATTGTCTAATACGTAAATTTAATTAGTGGCATCTCATTTAAAAAATTAGTTAATAAAATAAATCTAAATATTGGCATCTATTTTTATGATTACTTAATTATTTAATTAGTAAATTCAGGAATTAATTTACTCAAACTGGAAACATTTCCTCTTTTAAAAAATAATTAATATTGATAAATTTCAATTAAATTAAATAAGTAGTTAAAATGGATAAACCGATTATTGTAGAACTCCTAATACTTTATTATCAATTCAATTTGAATAAAATCGCAATTTAAAATATATTTTTGACTCAGACTCTGACTGTTTTTTAGGCATTTTATTTGAAGTTTGTATTTATTAGTGAAAATTTTACTCCAGTTTTTAAGGGTAAAATTCTGATGAGTAAAACACAAAAAATGCATATGAAACAATTTTACTAATCTAATTATCAAATACTAGATTATTACTGACATATTTCATATCATGATTTGGTTGTGAGTTGATTTATGTAACGAAATTACATAGGTAAAACGATATCAAATCCAAAAATAATCATACAAGTTGTCATACTTTACCATTAATTATTAATGCCTAAAAATTAAATTTCATCATTACTATTGCCTATTAGTCTATGAATCCAATCTTATTTGGACGGGGCCTCATTTCATATAGTAAAGGCAAGATGTTGAAATACTATGCAAATGGGATATTTCTTTTCCATTTTAACATTTTGCAATAAAAATTATTTTTGTAACAATAAGTTTTTCATGTCAAGTCATTGATATTTGGTAACCAATTTCAGTCCCAAGTCATTAAATTAGCTTCACCAGCTAACAAACCACACCTACATATAACGCTCACTTTTTTCTCTATTAAATGGTTATAAATGTGATGTTATTAATATATCATTTACAAACAACTTTCATTTGTCCACATATTTTACGTCATAGTTACTTTAATCAAAAAGTAATATACAATATCAAATATATTGCAATTTCATGTGTTTTTAGAAAGAAAAGAAAAACCAAATAAATAGTGTAACTACCATAGTTTACATAGTTGAAATTCTTGCTAGCAGAAAACTAAGAAGGAACTGATGTTGCTCCGCTCCAACGTTCCGCTTCTCGATCCAAAAACTCGAATTCTCGAACCCGAAGACCTGCAAAACAAACACCGGGAGGGGTTCCCGGCGATGGGACTCCGATGCTCAAGTCAGTCAAGAGAATCATTAATTCTAGAGAGAAAACATATATGTGTGTTTTTAATTTAAGTGTGCATGAGCCATAAAGAATGAACAAGAGATATATATATATATATACTCCCTGAAACGTGAGTTAGTTGAGATTTTATTCCACCAAATATGGGATATGGGCTAACAGGTCCGCAGAAATAGCGGTTAGTTAGACTCCAAACTTGTTCGTTCATCTTCTTTGCTAATCAGTTCGCCATCATCCTATATCAGCTCACCATAATCCTATATTAGTTTGTCATAATGTATCAATTCGTCATCATCCTATATCAGTTCATCATCGTGTTCCATGACTAATTCAGTTTGTCATGGTACTTCCCAACTACACTAGCTCGCGCTTCCTTAGTTCGATCCGAAGGCGGCCGAACAGCTTTCCATACTCCAGACGCCTTGGTTCGACTTGGTTCGACTAAGTTCGGTTTTTAAGAGAAGGACTCGGTTCGACTTAGTTCGACCATATCAGGAACCATACTTAAAATCAGTGTTCTAAAATTCGTTAGGCGCTAGTCGGGCGCTTGACTGGCGCCTAGCGCCTAGGATGCCTAGGCGGCGCCTAGACGTCGTATATAAATTAAATAAATTTTTTATTATTTTACCTATTTTTCTTAATTTTTTATCCTTACAACATATTTTTGGAACTCTTATATTATATTGTTTTGGTTTTATGTAGGAGGATAAGTAAAAACATCATATCTCATTTATAAAATTATTTTTATTTTCCAATTTATGAAATTTTTATCTATATCTAATTAATTAATAATAATTTGATAGAAGACTATAATACATTAATAATATCATCATTTTGCTAAAAAATGAAAAAAATGTAAAGAAAAGAAATTAAAAAAAATAAAAAGTATTGGCGCCTAAGACCACCTAGCGCCTAAAGTGACCGCACAAGTAAAAATCGGTACGACTAGGAACCGTCTGGCTGATTTTTAGAACAGAGCTTAAAATATATATCTAAATTGAAAAGTGTGAGAAGGTGAGTTTTTGGAGTTGGAGCAGTGCTTTGCAAGAAGATCTTGTATAAACAAGCAATTGTGGGCCCAATGGTGGGCCCTTATCGAGAAAACATGAAATAACTAGTCAAAAAATGAGAGAATCATTAAAGAATAAGATGATATACTTGAAATATATAGGTATTTAAATTGAAAAATGTGTAAAGTATGAAATCAAATAAAGTTTTTGAGTTGGACAAGTGCTTTGTGAGAGGATCTTGGATAAACAAGTAATTGTGGACCCAATGGTGGGCCCTTATCAAGAAGGTCAATAATTGTTGTATGAGTATTTTCAAAGTCGTAAAAAATAAGGGATAAATTCATTTTTGTCTTGTCTTAGAGATGTTGTTCGATTTTGGTCTTATTAATTTTTTATTATCAATTTTATTCCTGTAAATGAAAAATTTGTCTGATTTTAGTTCTTTTTCATTAGAATTTGTATTTTTCCGGTCAATTTTCTACACGTGACATACACTCGCCCCCAATTCCATGATTTCTGTTCATTTACGCTTATGTGGCAAATTTTTTTCACACGTGGCATTTCATTTTACATTATTTTGCAAGTAAAATGCCAAATAATCATATCAATAAAAAAAACAAAAAATATCAAATCTTCAAATTCCCTAATCTCTAAATTTGAACCTCAATCAATTGATGATTGATTTTTAACCCCGCAGCCCTCTGATTCGAGCTCATATGAATTCTCCAACGATAGTTACATGCCTCTATAACGCCTACTGGTGTGACATCTCATGTGCCCAAACAATGATTTCTTACTTGGAAAAGCCTTTTCACACAGCAGACATGGATTAGCGCCGTCGTCCCCCTCTGCAAAATTCTAGTGGCCCTTCGTCTTAGGATTAAGCTTCTTGTAAGAATTTTTGTTAGCTTGAACATGACACTACTCATGTGACCTCCCAACACTTTGTCTTAGTTAAAACTCTTGTTGAAATCCTTGCAATAATGGTCGCTCTTCACTTCTTTTGCTGCCGTCGTGTCTTCCTCCTCCAGCATCTTGAGAAACCTCAACTCCACCAGAAGTTTGTGCCGTTCAACGGTGGCGCCTCCAGTCCTACCACTTCTTATTCTTCTTCTTCTTCCATCATTAGTTCAATATTGCAATTGATTTCCTAATTTTCCTTCTCCAACATTGAATCTTGGCGATTGATTTCCTTATCCTCCTTTTCCATGGCTCCAACACAGCATTAATTGTTGATTGATTGGGGAATTTAGAGATTAGGGTTCATGCATTGATTTGGGGATTTGATATTTTTTTGTTTTTTTATTTATTAAATGATGTGGCATGATTATGTGGCATTTTACTTGCAAAATAATGTAAAATGAATTGCCATGTGTGAAAAAGTTGACACATAAGCGCAAATGAACGAAAATCATGGAATTGGGGGCGATTGTATGTCACTAGCCGAAAATTGACCAAAAAAATTCAAATTCCAGCGAAAAAGTACTGAAATTGGATAAATTTTTCATTTACAGGACTAAAATTGATGATTGGAAAGTAATATGACCAAAATTGGACAACGTCTATAGGGCAGGACCAAAAATGAATTTATCCCTTTCCGTGTATGGAAGGTAACACCACAACGACGTTGAAACTAGCTTTGTGCTCTGCTTGTAGTTACTTGATTCTTGGTTTTCTGTAAAGTGGAAGAAAGAAAGAGTGTTCATGTTTTGGAAGAAAATAGACTATACATAGTTTTGCTTTAGAGATATCTTAATAGAGTGACCACTCCTCCAAGACTCGTTTCAAATCTGTTTTGATTATAATATCGTGATTAACAAGTTATCCATAAGAATGGTTCGAAGGTCTCTCTTTCCATTTCCATCGATAGTGCTTACAAATTGGATGCAGTACTTCATGTTGAAAGATGGTTTCAGGATTTAAGCATCTTGGATTTGCTTCAAGATCATGTGTGATTGCTGGTTCTTGAATTTGAAAAAAAAAAAAAAAGAAATTATTATTTATATAATGAGTCTTGGATTGGATCGGGACGAGTTAAGTTGGTTCGGAGAGTAAAAAAAAAGGTGATTTTGTAGGTTTCATATTATGAAATTCTATTGGAAAATAATTGAGTTCCACTGTTCATTATTAATCTTTGATTATTTATTAATGTTTTTTTTAAACATTCGTTATTTATTAATATACAGAAATAATAGCTTCAAAGTAATATGAGATTTAAATTATGTAACTATATATCTATTATTTATAAATTATTTGAATTTATACATCTTAAGGAAAATTAAGTCCATTACTAAAGCTCATATATATGTTTCATGTATAATATTAAATAAATGAACATATATTTCGAAGAACTTAACATCAAAATTAATATACTTAGACATATATATATATATATATATATATATACTAGTATAAATCCCGTGTAATATGCGGGATTTAAAAAAAATTAAATTAAATTTAATAAAATTAGAAATTTTAAAATATTATTTATATAGGGAAAATAAAATTATGGTTATCACCTAACATAGCTAATTTTATATATGGTTTTCTTTTATTTATATTTTTATCAAACTTTTTTAAATTCAAATTTCAAACGTATAAATAATTTCTATATTTGAAGTATAACATTTACTATTTTAACAAATCTAACTAAAATATTATATTATTTAGTAATGATTCTTATAAACATTAATTTGAAGTCATTGATTAGCCACATTAAAGACGATAGTATTTAAAATTTCATTTATTAAATATTTTATTGTAAAAATTTATTATTATGAAAAAAATTGTGAGTTTGACATGTGTCACATGTGGTCTTACTTTTATATATATAAAGAATAAAGATAAAGATGTTTTATATACATTAATATAATAACCATTAAAGAACATGTGTTATTCCCTCATTGATTTGGTTTACTAAATTAATGCTAAATTAAGTAAATTATTAACTATTAATTGTTAAACCAATAAATATTTAGAAGAACTTAATCTTAAAAAATTATTTGATTTTTTTAAGGATCTTGATTATTTTTAAAGAAAAAACAAAATGCAAAAACGTGATCTAAGATTGAAAGTATGTTTTCTAATTAAATCCCTAATAGAAAAAAATCCCTTAAAACCCTCAAAACGTTGTTTGAAAGTTTTCTAAATTCTAACGGCTGTAATAATTTATAGTCAAATCTTGGTAATGCTCAAACTTACCATACTTAAAAAAAAAAAAAAAAAAAAACTTAACCATATTATTATTATCTATAAAAGAAACATAATTAATGGGGAAAAAAATACCAAAAAGGAAAAAGTATCTTGAAATCCCATATTTCATATTAAAAACGTGTCTATATTTTAACGGCTATTAAAAATCTTGGTAGTAATGATTAATCGGGGCACACGCTTTCATTAACCCTATTTATTATCGATAAAAGAAACATAATCAAAGGGAAATTACATAATTATTATAGAAAATAGGTAAAGTAAAAGAGGAAGTTATTTCCACCGCTGCTCCACCGCTCTCCATCGGCGACCGCGCCGGTAATTCTTTCTATTTTCTTCTTTCTTTCTTGAATCAAATTTTCTAGGAAGAACGTGCTTCTTGTAATTTCTTGATCACATTACATATTTTCTTTTGTTCTTGACAATTGTGAGGTTTGCCCATGTGATTTTCTTTGCTTAGTTCTGGAATACCCTTTCTTTCCTTCAATTGATGAAACCTTAATTGTGATCGTCAATAATTCAGTATGTTAAAGAATTATGAGGATTTATATTATTCTTGCGACCTTTATAATTCATTGAATCAAGGTTTTAATGCTGGGTAGAGCTGTTAAGTCAGTTTGTGTTTTAGTTCAAACTTCAAACAAGAAAAGATACACAGTGCATATACATAGAGAATCATACTGCTCTTAGAAATTTTAATTTCATAATGTAGTTGGATATCTTGGAGATCTCATATTATCATTCATCCACCTATTATACAAGTTCTGCATGCATCGGATTTTTTTATAGTCACTGCTATTATTTCTAACTGTATCTATTACTCTGTGTTAGGGTTTCACAACTGTGAGTTTCCACAGTATGTCTTTAGTTAGTCTTTCACTTGGTGGTTTGGTAGTTAGATGGTTGTGATCATCTTGAGAGAGCATCATTTTCACCTGTAAGTCATCATCTTATTGATTGCTGTTCATCCTATTTTGGGATTTGAGTCCACGTTTTATTTGATAGCTGCCTTAAAGTTTTCAATCTCAATTTTCCTCGAAAAAAGAACTTGTGAATCGGTATTCTCATTTTCTGTTGCCATGTAATGCTTTTCTGTCATTTAGTTGCAGATTTATTTAACCCACTTCATTGGAATATGCTTATCATGCTTTCATATATTTCACAAATCCATTGCAGGTTGGTCTCAGGTCGTTGAATAAGGGCATATGCCCAAAGTTGAATGTGCTCCATGTTATAGCATCACTAATGATTTCACTTGAACTAAAGGGGTGTGGTTAACACGTGAAGGTTGTAAGCAGTTTACCCACACAACTAAATTGCTTGTTCTGCCAACAGCTTCATCATTAATGATCCTCCCAATTTCATGTTATCATGGCCATGATTCTTCCATACCAGAGGTTTATTGTAGCTTCACTTCTTGGTTCTCATATGTTAGTTGTACACATGTTCCCCATCCAGGTATCTAATTTTCTTCTTTACTTCCTCCTTACAAAGACACAAGTCTCTACCCTTAGTGTACCTCAAAGACTATATGGTTTTATTCTCATCGTCCAATTTTTTTCAATTGTCAGTTTTGATTACCCTAATTCCTTTACAGTTTAATTCATGTTTTCTTTATAAAAAAAACATATAATTACTTTAATTGGCGAACAAGGGTTTTACCAAAGCGAATCAACAGAAATAGGTGGTTTGACTGGTAAATTTTTTAATCTTCACGGCTTATGTTACTTATTGATATATGATCTTTCCCTTCTATCTCATTGATTTAAAAATCTCTGCCTTTAATTACAATATTGATGAATGGTGCAGTAATGATGTCCAGCCTGTATGGCTAAACACCAAAATGATGAATTGGGCTAAACACCAAAAATGATGAATTGGGCTAATCTGATGTCCAGCCTGTACGGATTCTAATGTCCCAAATTTTGTGGCCCAACCCCAATAACCCTCCAGGGCACTATTGCTTTTGGGCCCACCAAAATTTTTGTTGGACCTCATACCCAAATCTGATCCCAAGGTAATCTGAATGCGCTGGGTTAGGTTGAGTTGAGACTCTCAAAAGTGCCCACTTGAGTTAGTTTCATTAACCCTAATCTATGGGCTAATCTGATTACCCATTGTGGCTTTGTGGTGGCAGTATGTATCCGTTGGATTCTAATGTCTCAAATTTTGTGGCCCAACCCCAGTAACCCTCCGGGGCACTATTGCTTTTGGGCCCAACAAAATTTTTGTTGGACCTCATGCCCAAATCTGATCCCAACTTTTCTGGTCTAATGCAACTAAAGATTGGGCTGATTTTAATGGGCTCGATTAGTTGGCTTGGAGTTTAATAAGTGCTGTCCCAATACCTTAATCCTTTGGATTTTTTGTATGGCCAGCATATGTTGCTCCTGTGTGCGACTAATTGTTGTTCAGATTTTAATTGCCCAGTTGATGTTGTGACCTTTTGGTTGGGATGTGTATCCAATTAGTTGGACTTGTTTACCCCTTGTGACTTTACTGGTGGTGGCGTACTTGCTGGACTCTAATGTACCTAATGGTTTTGCCCAACCCAATAAACTCTAGGGCTATTGCTGAAATAAATTTGTTTTTAAGAGTGAGGTTTTAACTGAACCATTCCTTATGTGATCATTAATAAGTCATAAAGCAAAGTTTCAAGAATTCCGTACCTTTTTTTTTCTTTTGAAATTCATTTTGGTTTGTCTACTGAAGATTTGCAGGAGTTGTTGGTTTTACATGATAGTGGCAGTTGATGGGGGGCATTTGTGCTGAATTGCTGTTTTACTTAACTTAGATATATGGTAGTGTGTTTTCACCTTGCTCATATGTGAAGGCATCTATCTTTTCTCTGCAACATTCTAATATTTGTCACTGGAAATAGGTCTCTGATTGACTCTTGGGCTGTTCCTGCTGTTTATTAATGTCTTCAAGATGTTATACTCATTATGGGAGGTTCTATTTTCTAGTTATTGCCCCTAATTTAATATGGTCATCCTTTCTCCTTTCCTCTTTCACTCTTTTTTTCTTAAAAATCTAAAATGAAATTCAGAATTTAATTCAGTAAGTTTATTCTGTGAAATTTTTGTAGGCTGGAAGAATGGAGATTATAATGGTGCTGGTGGTGAAGTAGGAAACCGCTCTCAGAATACTCGAAGATGGTCATGACAAAAAAATGGTATCACCATTGGTCAGCTTATTAGTGGTGATGTTAATAACTTGATATAGAGGTAAAAAACTATCGTTCGACATTGTTGGCATCTAGTTTCTCAATGATATGGCTAGGATGAGATTTGATTGACATATAACAAGATCTAAGAAAATGCTTAACATCATATGTTTGTTGTGCATAAATGTCTTTCCTTATAACCTTTTTACAAAGCTGATAGTTGGACGTCCTTCCATTTCTAGTGATGTTGGTCTCTATATTGTTATAATTTTGTCTTTCTGTTTCTGCAAGAAAACCATGAATTCTGCCTTAATCTCGTTCTTCAATGCAGGGATTGGGGCACTAAGTTTTAAAAGGAATTTCAATACCTTCATCCCATGTACGATGAAGTGGCAGACACTTCTGTCGGTGAAGACGAGGCTATAAACAATGAGGGTACTAATAAAATGGATGATTCGGAAGTTCGGATGGATCTTACTGACGACTTGCTGCACATGGTAGGTATCTTGTGAAAGTGATTTCTTTCTAGTTATTTTAGATGATGATGCATTTTCTATATTGTCATCTGTTGTAGGTTTTCACCTTCTTGGACCACTTTGATCTTTGCCGAGCAGCAAGGGTTTGCAAGCAGTGGAGAGATGCAAGTTCTCATGAAGATTTCTGGCGCTACCTGAAATTTGAGAATCACTACATATCAGTGCAGCAATGTGAGTATCGTGACAGTCCATCCCTTGTTTGTTTAGAGTTTTATTGGACCTGTTTTGTCATTGCTAACATTCAATAGCATAAAGATATAGATATTGCCTCATAGCACTCTGAATGAATATGGAATATTTTTTAATAACCATTTTACCTGGAAGTTCTCTATGATTTACAGAAAAAAAAAAAGAGGATTCACATTCTTCCATGCTTCAGATTATACCTATTCGCTCTATTGAAATATAGAGATTGCTTGAACCTGTTTTCTGAGGGACTTGACTTATAAAAAATTTATGTGACAACTCTGAAAGCCAAAATTTCTTTTGACTTGTTTGACAACTAATATCCCTTTCTAGTTGGTATCCTAATTCAATCGCTCTGCTCAAGTTATCATGGAAATTTTTATAAATTTAATTACCTCTATCAGTAAAATTGTCTAAAAAATGTGATGTTCTTTTAACACCTTCTTTAATAGTAAGTTGTATACATAATGTTTTGCAATCATTTGATAGCTGGAGCTGATTTTCTTTTGAAGGTTGAGGAGTGTTTTTCGTCTTCTGGCTATCATCTGCTTAATTTGTATCCCCATGCTTCAGTTTTTGGTTGCACGGAGTAACTAATTCTGTTAATTTTTTTGCTACTATAGTTGAGTACACGTGTCAGCAATATCCAAATACTACTGCAGTTATTATCTATGTTACTCCTGCTATCCATCACCTTGTGATGAAGACAGTTTCTTCGTTGAGGTATGCTAGATTTAATTTTATGTGATAATTTTATAACTTGGTAACTTTAGGTTCTTATGATTCATTGGATTTGCATCAGAAATCTTAAGGTGGTGTTAACCCTGGGAAAAGGCCAGTTAGGCGAGACGTTTTTTTCCAAGCATTGACAGAATGCCAGATGTTGAAGAGTTTAACTGTCAATGATGCTACTTTGGGTAATGGCATTCAAGAGATTCCCATATATCATGCCAGATTGCGTGATCTTTAGATAGTGAAATGCCGTGTGCTCCGTGTGTCTATCAGGTGCTAAATAATCTCAATTTGTCTTCCAGCTTTTATTCACTCCTTTGTTATTTATCAATTATTTTTTCCTTTTCTTTTCAGGTGTCCGCTGCTTGAAACATTGTCCCTTAAACGCAGTAGTATGCCTCAGACAGATCTTAATTGCCCCCTTTTGCGTGAGCTTGATATAGCTTCCTGTCACAAGCTTTCAGATGCTGCAATCTGTTCAGCAGCGACATCATGCCCACTCTAGGAATTTTGGATGTGTCCAATTGTTCATGTGTCAACTGATGAGACATTACAAAGTATAGCTCAGGCTTGTGGAAATCTCCATGTCCTAGACGCATCATACTGCCCAAACATCTCTCTTGAAGTAAACACACGCACACTCACTCTCTCTCTCTCTCTCTCTCTCTCTCTCTCCCTCTGTGTATACATATGTTTATATCGAGTACTTGTATACGCATGAATCCATGCCATCTAACAAGTACTTATCTTTTGAAGTTTGTGAGACTTTAATTGCTGTCAGTTCTTAAGCTTCATAGCTGTGAGGGTATAACATCGGCTTCAATGGTTGCTATAGCTTCTAGTCCTATGCTTGAGGTTTGAATGCACCCTCCTCTGTAACTCTTCTGACTTCTGATTGTGATGATTTGATGGTCTGATTAATTAGATATGATCATAGGTTGCTGATATTGCCTATGCATCTATTTTAGGTTCTGGAGCTTGATAATTTCAGTTTATTAACATTAGTATCTCTGGATCTGCGATGCCTGAAGAACATTAAGCTTCAAATGAGAGGAGAGATTGCTAGTGGCTGAGTTTGTGCCCAATGAGACTCTGGCCAGGCATTTATTTCATTGTGAGTTTTGTGTACTATTTCATTGCGAACTCAAAATCTTTAAAGCTTAACCTTGTAAATTGTTATGACATTTGTGGATTAGTCTCTGATGTATAGCTAGTTATTGAATCAAAATAGGGGAGGATCAACCAATGAAATGGGCAATGAGGTTGAGAGCCAGTTCTAGACTATTGTAGCAGTAAAGATCGAGCATTGTATCACAATCTAAATGCTTAAAGAGTCTTGTTCGATCAGGTAAAAATCATTCTGCAATCTTTTGTTTTATCTTTTCTATGCAAGAGTTCAAGTGTTGTGTGATCTTACATTGGCTAATTACTTGTTGGTAGGATGGAAATCTGAGGCTCTGTTGTTTTGGGCTGATGAAGAATAGTCGAGATGGCAAAAGTTATAGCACCAACTTAGCTTTTATGCCTCCAGAGTACTTGAGAACTGGTTTATATATCCTTAAACTTAATCAGTTTAGAGTGCTTAAAAGGTTGCTTTTTCCAGCTTGTAAGCATAGATTATGATTCGTGATAATATTGTGCAGGAAGAGTAACTCCTGAGAATGTAGTTTACAGCTTTGGAACTATGCTGCTTGATCTTCTAAGTGGCTGTCCTGTAATGAGATCATTAGTTCTCGACAATTGTGAGGTTTGTCGTTGTGATTGTCTTTGCTTACTTCTGGAATACCCTTTCTATCTCGTATTAACAATCTTCAATTGATAAAACCTTGATTGTGATCAACAATAATTCAGTATGTTAAAGAATTATGAGGATTTATATTTTTTTCATAAATTATGAGGACCTTTATTATTCATAAAATCAAGAATTAATGTTGGTGTAGAGTTAAATCAGTTTGTGTTTTAGTTCAAACTTCAAACAAGAAAAGATACTTACTTTGGTTGGAATTCGGAGTACATGTGAATCGTTATTCTCATTTTCTGTTGCCATGTAATGCTTTTCTGTTATGTAGTTGCAGATTTATTTAGCTACTTCATTGGAATTTTCTTAGTACACAAATCCATTGCAGGTTGGTTTCAGGTCGTTGAATATGGGCATGTGCTCAAAGTTGAACGTGCTCCATGTTATTGCATCACTAATGATTTTACTTGAACTAAAGGGGTGTGGTTAACACGTGAAGGTTGTAAGCAGTTTACCCACTCAACAAAATTGCTTGTTCTGTCAACAGCTTCATCATTAATGATCATCCCAATTTCATGTTGTCATGGCCATGATTCTTCCATACCAGAGGTTCATTGTAGCTTCACTTCTTGGTTCTCTTATGTTAGTTGTACACATGTTCCCCGTCCAGGTATCTATTTGTTTCAATTGTCAGTTTTGGTTACCCTAATTCCTTCACAGTTTAATTCATGGTTTCTTTAAAAAAAACATATAATTACTTAAACTGGCAAACAAGGGTTTTACCAAAGCGAATCAACAGAATAGGTGGTTTGACTGATAAATTTTTTAATCTTCACGGCTTATGTTACTTATTGATATATGATCTTTCCCTTCAATCTTATTGATTTAAAAATCTCTGGTTCTGATTACAATATTGATGAATGGTGCAGTAATGATGTTCAGCCTGTATGGCTAAACACCAAAATGATGAATTGGGCTAAACACCAAAAATGATGAATTGGGCTAATCTGATGTCCAGCCCATACGGATTCCAATGTCCCAAATTTTGTGGCCCAACCCCAATAACCCTCCGGGACACTATTGCTTTTGGGCCCACCAAAATTTTTGTTGGACCTCATGCCCAAATCTGATCCCAAGGTAATCTGAATGCGCTGGGTTAGGTTGAGTTGAGACTCTCAAAAGTGCCCACTTGAGTTAGTTTCATTAACCCTAATCTATGGGCTAATCTGATTACTCATTGTGGTGGCTTTGTGGTGGCAGTATGTATCCGTTGGATTCTAATGTCTCAAATTTTGTGGCCCAACCCCAATAACCCTCCGGGGCACTATTGCTTTTGGGCCCAACAAAATTTTTGTTGGACCTCATGCCCAAATCTGATCCCAACTTTTCTGGTCTAATGCAACTAAAGATTGGGCTGATTTTAATGGGCTCGATTAGTTGGCTTGGAGTTTAATAAGTGCTGTCCCAATACCTTAATCCTTTGGATTTTTTGTATGGCCAGCATATGTTGCTCCTGTGTGCGACTAATTGTTGTTCAGATTTTAATTGCCCAGTTGATGTTGTGACCTTTTGGTTGGGATGTGTATCCAATTAGTTGGATTTGTTTATCCCTTGTGAATTTACTGGTGGTGGCCATACTTGCTGGACTCTAATGTACCTAATGGTGTTGCCCACCCAATAAACTGTAGGGCTATTGTTGTAATAAATTTGTTTTTAAGAGTGATGTTTTAACTGAACCATTTCTTATGTGATCAATAATAAGTCATTAAACAAAGTTTCAAGAATTCTGCACCTTTTTCTCTCTCTCTCTCTCTTTTTTTTTTTGAAATTCATTTTGGTTTGTCTTCTGAAGAT
Source organism: Scutellaria galericulata (assembly GCA_946896805.1). Classification (NCBI taxonomy): domain Eukaryota; kingdom Viridiplantae; phylum Streptophyta; class Magnoliopsida; order Lamiales; family Lamiaceae; genus Scutellaria; species Scutellaria galericulata. The sequence goes on along the minus strand of OX335784.1, from coordinate 22,006,384 downwards.
TTGCAGTAGCTATTGGTTTTACATGATAGTGGCAGTTGATGGGGGATATTTTTGCTGAATTGCTATTTTACTTAACTCAGATATATGGTAGTGTGTGTTCACCTTGCTCATATGTGAAGGTATCTTTCTTCAAAATTGTAATGTTTTCTTTGCAGCATTCTAATATTTGTCACTGAAAATAGGTCTCTGAACTCTTGGGATGTTCCTGCTGTTTATTAATGTCTTCAAGAGGTTATACTCATTATGGTAGGTTCTATTTTCTAGTTTTTGCCCCTAATTTAATATGGTCATCCTTTCTCCTTTCCTCTTTCACTCTTTTTGTCTTAAAAAACTAAAATGAAATTCAGAATTTAATTCAGTAAGTTTATTCTGTGAAAGTTTTGTAGGCTGGAAGAATGGAGATTGAAATGGTGCTGGTGGTGAAGTAGGAAACCGCTCTCAGAATACTCGAAGATGGTCATGACAAAAAAATGGTATCACCATCGGTGAGCTTATTAGTGGTGATGTTAATAACTTGATATAGAGGTAAAAAACTATTGTTCAACATTGTTAGCATCTAGATTCTCAATGATATAGCTAGGATGAGATTTGATTGACATATAACAAGATCCAAGAAAATGCTTAACATCATATGTTTGTTGTGTATCAAATGTCTTTACTTAACCTTTTTACAAAGCTGATTGTTGGATGTCCTTCCATTTCTAGTGATGTTGGTCTCTGTATTGTTATAATTTTATCATTCTGTGTCTGCAAGAAAACCACTAACCCTGCCTTAATCTCGTTCTTCAATGCAGGGATTGGGGCACTAATTTTGAAAAGGAATTTTCATACCTTCACACCATGTATGATGAAGTGGATGATTAAAATGTGGCAGTCTCTTCTGTCGGTGAAGACAATGCTATAAACAATGAGGGTACAAATAAAATGGATGATTTGGAAGTTCGGATGGATCTTACTGATGACTTGTTGCACATGGTAGGTACCTTGTGAAAGTATTTCTTTCTATTTATTTAGATGATGATGCATTTTCTATATTGTCATCTGTTGTAGGTTTTCACCTTCTTGGACCACATTGATCTTTGCCGAGCAGCAAGGGTTTGCAAGCAGTGGAGAGATGCAAGTTCTCACGAAGATTTATGGCGCTACCTGAATTTTGTGAACCACTACATATCAGTGCAACAATGTGAGTAGCGTGGCAGTGCACTCCTTGTTTGTTTAGAGTTTTCTTGGACTGTTTGTCATTGCTAACATTCAACAGCATAAAGATATAGATACTGCCTCATAGCACACTGGATGAATATGAAATGTCTTTTAATATCCATTTTACTGGGAAAAAAAAAGGATTCATGTTCTTCCATGCTTCAGATTATACCTATTCTCTCTATTGAAATATAGAGATTGCTTGAATCTGTTTTCTGACTTGACTCATAAAAAATTGATGTGACAACTCTGAAAGCCAAAATTCCTTTTGCTTGTTTGACAACAATATCCTTTCTAGTTAGTATCCTACTTCAATCGTTTTGTTCAAGTTATCATGGAATTTTTTCTGAATTTTATTACCTCATCATTAGTAAAATTGTCTACAATTTTATGTGATGTTCTTTTAACACCTTCTTTAATAGTAAGTAGTGTGCATATTCAGACCACATTCACAGTGGAAAAACAAATGTTGAACAACAAATCTGCTCATTTGACAACTCACCTTCATGGCAGCCAAACCCAAACCTGGAAGCTGAATTACTGATTCTTGCGCATCTGCTATTGTACCAAAGGTCAAAACCCTGAGTAGTAATTAAATTATGACCTGTTGGACTGTGGCCTCATAGTCTAATATTAGGATATTTGATGTTGGTAGGATTATAAGCATGACAGTTGAGCTTAGGGTTGCTGGGAAAGATTCACAAACATATTATCTGGTATGTACTACGTGATTTTGGACAATGCTGGTATTAACTTCTTTGTATGATTTGGACCTGTAAGAGTTCGCCTGCATGTTCAGATGTTTGTTTGGCTAATATATCTGATATTCATACTGAAATGAAGAATATGTGTACCTAAAAGGGTATTTAATTACAATGTATTTCCCTCTCATGATGTTATGCAATCATTTGATAGCTGGAGCTGATTTGCTTTTGAAGGTTTAGGAGTGTTTTTCTTCGTCTGGCTATCATATGCTTAATTGTATCCCCATGCTTCAGTTTTTGGTTGCATGGAGTAACTAATTCTGTTAATTTTTTTACCACATTAGTTGAGTACACATGTCAATGATACCCAAATACTACTGCAGTAATTATCTATGTTACTCCTGCTATCCATCACCTTGTGATGAAGGCAGTTTCTTCGTTGAGGTATGTTAGGATTTAATTTTATGTGATAATTTTGTAACTTGGTAACTTTAGGTTCTTATGATTCTTTGGGTTTGCATCAGAAATCTTGAGGTTGTGACCCTGGGAAAAGGCCAGTTAGGCGAGAAGTTTTCTTCAAGCATTGACAGAATGCCAGATGTTGAAGAGTTTAACTGTCAATGATGCTACTTTGGGTAATGGCATTTAGGAGATTCCCATATATCTTGACAGATTGCTTGATCTTCAGATAGTGAAATGCCGTGTGCTCCATGTCTCTTATCAGGTGCTAAATAATCTCCTTCGTTATTTATGAATTTGTTTTCTTTTTCTTTTCAGTTGTCCACTGCTTGAAACATTGTCCCTTAAACGCAGTAGTATGCCTCAGGCAGTTCTTAATTGCCCCTTTTGTGTTAGCTTGATATACCTTCCCGTCACAAGCTTTCGGATGCTGCAATCTGATCAGCCGCGACAACATGCCCACTCTTGCAATCTTGGATATGTCCAATTGTTCATGTGTCAGTGATGAGACACTACAAAGTATAGCTCAGGCTTGTGGAAATCTCCATGTTCTAGACGCATCATACCGCCCAAACATCTTTCTTGAAGTAAGCTCTGTGTGTGTGTGTTTGTATACATATGTCTATATAGAGTACCTGTATACGTATGTATGAATGCCATATAATGAGTAATTATCTTTTGAAGTCTGTGAGACTTCAATTGCCGACAGTTCTTAAGCTTCATAGCTGTGAGGGAGGGTATAACATCGACTTCAATGGTTGCTATAGCTTCTAGTCCTATACTTGAGGTTTGAATAAAGCCTCTCCTGTATTTCTTTTGACTTCTGGTTGTGATGATTTGATGGTAAGATTAATTAGATATGATCATAGGTTGCTGATACTGTTTTATTCTCATCATCCTATTTGTTTCAATTGTCAGTTTTGGTTACCCTAATTCCTTCACAGTTTAATTCATGTTTTCTTTAAAAAAAAAACATATAATTACTTAAATTGGCAAACAAGGGTTTTACCAAAGCGAATCAACAGAATAGGTAGTTTGACTGATAAATTTTTTAATCTTCACGGCTTATGTTACTTATTGATATATGATCTTTCCCTTCAATCTTATTGATTTAAAAATCTCTGGTTCTGATTACAATATTGATGAATGGTGCAGTAATGATGTTCAGCCTGTATGGCTAATCACCAAAATGATGAATTGGGCTAAACACCAAAAATGATGAATTGGCTAATCTGATGTCCAGCCCATACGGATTCCAATGTCCCAAATTTTGTGGCCCAACCCCAATAACCCTCCGGGACACTATTGCTTTTGGGCCCACCAAAATTTTTGTTGGACCTCATGCCCAAATCTGATCCCAAGGTAATCTGAATGCGCTGGGTTAGGTTGAGTTGAGACTCTCAAAAGTGCCCACTTGAGTTAGTTTCCTTAACCCTAATCTATGGGCTAATCTGATTACTCATTGTGGTGGCTTTGTGGTGGCAGTATGTATCCGTTGGATTCTAATGTCTCAAATTTTGTGGCCCAACCCCAATAACCCTCCGGGGCACTATTGCTTTTGGGCCCAGCAAAATTTTTGTTGGACCTCATGCCCAAATCTGATCCCAACTTTTCTGGTCTAATGCAACTAAAGATTGGGCTGATTTTAATGGGCTCAATTAGTTGGCTTGGAGTTTAATAAGTGTTGTCCCAATACCTTAATCCTTTGGATTTTTTGTATGGCCCGCATGTGTTGCTCCTGTGTGCCACTATTGTTCTGCTAATTTTAATTGCCCAGTTGATGTTGTGACCTTTTGGTTGGGATATGTATCCAATTAGTTGGACTTGTTTACCCCTTATGACTTTATTGGTGGTGGCCCTACATGCTGGACTTTTATGTACCTAATGGTGTTGCCCAACCCAATAAACTCCAGGGCTATTGCTGAAATAAATTTGTTTTTAAGAGTGAGGTTTCAACTGAACCACCATTCCTTATGTGATCATTAATAAGTCATTAAGCAAAGTTTCAAGAATTCTGTACCTTTTTTTTCTTTTTTTAAAATTCATTATGGTTTGTCTTCTGATAGTGGCAGTTGATGGTGCTGAATTGCTATTTTGCTTAACTCAGATCACTGGCAGAGTGTTTTCACCTTGCTCACATGTGAAGGTATCTTTCTTCATAATTTTTGCAGTGCCTCAAAAGCAAATTATATTTTCTATATTATGCCCTTAATCTACTCATCTTGAGCAAATTGAATTCAAGTCTGTTCTTTTCTTGTTTGTGAATGAATCATAGGAATAGAGGTTGGTCTTGAATTATTTACATTTGAAATTAACAAACATATTTTGTAACTGACCTTAACTTGTTATCTCTCCTTGTTGTTGCTCTGACTGCTGATGCCTCTGATTATATCACACAGGTGTGAGTATTATTTAATAGGCTTTGTTATTGGCATCTTAAAACTAAGACGTGGTTAGTGGATGGATAAACATCGAGTTTGAAGATTCTCATTGGTCTTCCTTCCAGTGTAGTTCATCAAACAGATTCTCTCTTGTCAGAAGGTTTAATTATTTCTTTTAATTTCTCGTTTATATTCTGAATATTGGTGATCCTTCTATATAACCCAAGGTTTTAGAGCGAAAGTGGCCTTTCTTTGGAAGACAATCATTATGGTTCATTCATCACTCTGGGTAAACCTCAATTATTTATGTTAAGTAGGCAATTCCTCAAGTGATTTCTTTGAAATTGTAATGTTTTCTCTGCAGCATTCTAATATTTGTCACTGAAAATAGGTCTCTGAGTGCCTCTTGGGCTGTTCTTGCTGTTTACAAATGGCTTCAAGAGGTTATACTCATTATGGTAGGTTCTATTTTCTAGTTATTGCCCCTAATTTAATATGGTCATCTTTTCTCCTTTCTCTTTCACTCTTGTTTTCTTAAGAACTAAAATAAGTTTATTCTATGAAAGTTTTGTAGGCTGAAGAATGGACATTGGAATGGTGCTGGTGGTGAAGGAGGAAACCACTCTCAGAATACCCAAAGATGGTCATGGCTAAAAGATGGTATCACCATTGGACAGCTTATTATTAATGGTGATGTTAATGACTTGATATAGAGGTAAAAAATTATTGTTCAACATTGTTAACATTGTCTGCATGTAGATAAATGCTTCCTTATTCCTCCTCAGGAAGTAATTTATGGTTTATAAGTCCTTTAGCTTTTTAAAGCTTCTGTTTGATGCTGATTGAGCATGTGTTTGCATTTACCTTTTTAATCATGTTGTAACTTGTTTGGAATCCAATCATTTTGTGCAGGCAATATTTGGGAAGCTGCAGCAACCGTGACTGGAGATGTTCTTTAAGGAAGAGATAAAATACAAAAAAAGTTTTATGGGCTAGACTAACAGAAAACAGTGGTGATGTGGCTGTCTGATTAGGAGGAATTTTGGGGTATTCTAAAATACGATTCAGCCCCTCTTCGGCCACTTGGTTTACAGCAGGTTCTTATAACCTGATATTATTTTCACAATACATACGTTCTTGCCATCATTATGTTTATTCTGGACAGCAAAAACTTGTGGAGAATGCCTAATATATTTGCAATATGTGATCACCGTATTAATATGAGGATTTCATACTAATGCTTCTTGGTTGTGAGTCATTTCCTTTCCAGTTATTCTCTCATTTACAACAATTTTTATTGCAGTTAATGCTTGATATGCACTTCACCGTTGAAATAGCATGGTTGGTTGGCTATCCATCCAGACATCTGCATAAGATTTCATCCGACATAATTGCTCGTGCAGTCAAGGTTTCTCTGCCAGTAGAATTGATGCACAAAGGTAAGTGTTGTTTCATTTAACCTTGCCCGATTGTTTATTTCCTCAACCAACCATTCTAACTTATCACAGTTCCCTCCCTGAGGATGAATGGTTTGTGGAAACGGCAAAAGGGGGCAATAAACAAGCTTCTGATAAGAGGCTCTGGTTCAGATACATCAGGGATCGATGAGATCATCTTTGATTCAGACGACTCTCCATCCTCCCTCTCTTCAGTAGATTCTGAAGAGTGCAAATGGAAGAATTGGAGAGCCCGTCTTAACAGATTCTGGGAATTGATCTCTCTCTCTCTCTCTCTCAGTGCTATATATGTTTATAACTAGTATCCTTTCTTGCTGTGAACCCAAACTTTGCTCTCGTTCTTGTTTTTTCTTTTATTTAAATAATATACATGCAATGATGATGTGTTAGATTCTGGAATGGGCATTTTTTCTGGAATTTATTCTCCATATCACAGGTATTAAATAAGTCGGATGTGAATTGTTCTTGCAGCAACAGTAACAAATGGTTCAAGTTCTTATAGATTTCTGGTTAAATTGTCTATTAAACTCTGTAAAACTGTGATGGTATTTTTTGTAATTTAGAACTTGGCATGATGTCTCAGTACTCAAATCAAAGTTCGAATCAAAATGTTTCGAGAAAAATAAAAATAAAAGCAGTATATGTGATGTCTTCTATTAGTAGTATTGAATTTTATTAGATTAACTAGGATGACTAATAAACAATCAGCTGTCAAGAGTAGTAGCCCTATAAAACAATCAAGGACTGTGGCCTGCGGTCCATTGTCTACTTTTCTTGAAAATGAAAGAACTTGTGTTGGTTGATGTTAGATGAATGCCCATGACTGAAAAAACTTGGTTAGTTTTATAACATATTGTTAGTAAAATTACACGCTGAGAAGGATTTTCACTTGTCATGCATATTTGTTTAGTAGGGAGCATTTGACCTGTATCTGCATACCTTTGCATTGATGTCTCCTTCTAATTTTCTTTGTATGTACCTTATTAGTTGCTGTTTCTTGATTCTGGAAAATCTTACTTTTATCTGCTTTCATTTGTGAGAGGAGCTGCTTTTATATTGATATGCCCCAGATTAGTGAAGTCAATGCTTTAAATTATCGGAGTATCAAATGTTGGTTTTGTTTTCTCCTGAGGAAGAGTTATTATCTATGGTGTTGTAGATCGGCTATATCGGCGGCGGAATCGAAGTCGGAAGGATGACGGCGAGAATGTGGAAACGTTGCAGGGCGAGGAGGAACGTGGATTGACCATGCAAGGATTGCCCGCAGTAGATGGATGACGTGGAGCTGATCATATCTTGACTTTCCGTCCTTTGCAGATTTGGAGATCGGATCTTGCAGTTAGTTATGAATTGCAAATATTTGGTGTATCTTCTATTTCCATAATTCACTCCTTTTTAAAGAATGTAATAGTTGGATAGGAGGGGCAGATTATGCTTTTGGGGAATGGGGAACTGGAACTTGGAACTTGGAACTTGGGAATTGAATTTCATAATTCAATTTATTAATTTTATCATTCAATCCAGTTCCCCATTCCCCAAAAGCATAATCTCCCCCTCCTATCCAACTATTACATTCTTTAAAAAGGAGTGAATTATGGAAATAGAAGATACACCAAATATTTGCAATTCATAACTAACTGCAAGATCCGATCTCCAAATCTGCAAAGGACGGAAAGTCAAGATATGATCAACTCCACGTCATCCATCTATTGCGGGCAATCCTTGCATGGTCAATCCACGTTCCTCCTCGCCCTGCAACATTTCCACATTCTCGCCGTCATCCTTCCGACTTCGATTCCGCCGCCGATCTACAACATATGGTGATCATGTGCAGTCAGTATATTATCTAAGTTATAACAATTCACATGCACCATGAGCCAGATTGCCTATATAGGTTCTCCAAAGTCTTGCTCCTGAGTTAGCATTGGTTTTTATCATTGTAAGCTTAGCAGCATTATTTCATGGTCTTTCTTTTCTTTTTTTTTTTTTTTGATCTTTTTTTCTTTTCTATTTCTCATTATGACCGTCTTATCATTGTTGTCCGATATGGCTTCTGTGAAAATACCGGAACTTGAGTTGGAATTGGCTAGTGGCACATTAGGTGGACTTGTTATGACTATTGAAGGCTTGATATCCAGGATTGGTGAAAGTACTTGATATCTCCGCTTCAGCAAACTACTTTGTTATAATATTAGCTTACACTTTTCCCAAATCATGTTATTTTGATTGGGATGGGGTTTGCATGGAGGAGGTTTACAAACGCAAGCTACAGTGAAATAATTGATAGTTTTTTCACACAAAATACCTAGTGAGTTTCTTGGTGCAATATTTAACATTATTTGAGATTTTGCATGACATCTGTTCATATGTATATACTATGCATTGACTCTTTTCTAATCTCAAAGCTTATCCTTCAACTTCAATTATGCAGGTCTTGTGAGAGTACATGGGTTTACTCTTGGTAATAGTCTTGATGATTCCAAGAGGAGCAAGTGGAAAGAATTTAGGGCAAAACTTAAGAAGGTGAAAATTCTGAAAATACTAACTTCAAGTTCAGCATGCCAACTGGACATTGAGATTAAAAGATTTTTTATTTTTTTTAACAGCTTAAAAAATTGGAAGAATCTTGGACTTTGATTGTTGATGATGCCTTGCCTGCAACTGATGAAATTAGAGATGACACTCATTTAACAAGTAAGTTTATCCTCTTGATTACAATGTTTTCTGGCAAAGTTCGGTAAAACTTTATGTTCTATCCACTTATATGGTGCATTTTTTTTGGTACACAGTCGAGGAATACGATTGGATCTCAAAAGATGTGGATTGTTGGTCATTAAAGGAGTTTCTTGGTGTATTTTTATTGCTTCTTGCTAAAATTTTATTGGTTCTTTGTGTTGTTCTGGTTTTGCTATATGGACTTTCATGTTGTTGATTTTGTTATTTCTTGTTTGAGTTTCGTTGATTCACGGTGTTCTGTGTTTGCTATTTTGTGACCAGTGTTTTTTGTTATTTCTTGGTGTTGTTTGCTGTTTGGACTTTCTTCTTGTTGATTTTTTATTTTTTGTTTGAGTTTCAATGATATATGGTGTTTTGTGTATGCTATATTTTGATGATGGGCTTTCTTGGCGTTTTTTTTTGTTATTTCTTGCTTGTGTTTTGTTGATTCTTGGTGTTCTGTGTTTGCTATTTATATTATTTACTGTATAGTGTGAAATCTTCTAGGTTAGTTGGTTTGTTTGCGTTTTATTTATTATCTAGTTGTGCTAGATTTGTCTTTGACAAGGGATAACTTGTTTTTTGGTCGACTCAAATTCCGCAGTAGAAAGGTAAGTTCCTCATCAATTTAGATATCTTGTGCAGCTTTACTATCAGAGTATTATCTTTGGAAAATGTAACTAAAATTGTAACTGATATATTTGAAACACTAAGCCATTCAGTTGATCCTTTTTTTTTTTTGTTCCCACGAAAAATTATTATTGGGTTTACTGTGTTATTTTCACCTTGTTATGTCTTCTATCACAGATCTTGTTGTCAGCGTTTGAATGTGCACATAGGGTTGCTGGTGATGATTAGGATCTTGGCAGTTGATCCGTTGTTTAGGTACAGCATCGGTGAAGACAACAATGAAGGTTTGTTGGGCGTCGAAGAACCATGCAAAGGATGAAACAGCGGAAGGAGTAGTTGTGTCCGACCAAAGTCGCTGATGAAGTGTTCGATTGTGTCGTCCAGAGAGCGGCGGCGGTGGTGCGGAAGGAGGGGGGTTGGATCTGTCATGATCAGGAGTTGAAATGGAGGTCCAGGTGTACTCGTATGATATCTAATATTTAATTTGGAAATTAGGATCTATTTTGTTGGGAAAGAGATGCATTCTATATTATATAGACTGATCCGTGAGATAGTCTCACTCAACACTTTGTCTCTTATATAATGTTTCATGTTGTTCATAGATTACTATTTGACAAATATATCCTTAAGCTAATTTTGTTGCACATTTGTTTGTTGGGACATCTTGCAATTTTATAAACCCTTTGCACATTCGTTTTCTAGGGTATCTTTTAATTTTACAAAATCCTTATTGTTGAGTTGAACAACCAAACTTTATTTCTGTTCTTGTTAGAAATAATGGATTTGTTGCTTGGTGCCAAACAAAATATATATATATATTTTTTGCTCAGTAAAGGAAATTTTTTATTGCCAAAGAAATAGGTATGAGAATTACCTAAACATTCAAAGATTCAAGTCATACTGCAAAACAACCAACTCTCCTAGACATCAGACAAATCAAAATCATAAATAACACCCTAGAACCTTACGTGGGTTACTGATCCAATCACTGAAACATGATAATTAAGACACCATGATAATGCAGAGATCATAACTCTATGAATAGCTCTTCAAGAATCATTTCTTTACATAATCGATCTCTTCCAAAATGGTAGCCCTCTCAAGCAAAATTCTTGCAATTGTTAGCATTGGATTTCCATGCAAAGGTGAATATTTTAACTTTCTTCAATTGCATCAAATCACTATCCAAATCATCCATTGTGACTGAACCTCGAATCTGTAAATCCATCTACATTAACCAACACCATAAAAAGAGCTCACTTCAAGCATCAAATTATATATAATAATACCCCTTCACCAGGTATGCCCCTAATGGACAATGATTTCCAGGATTATCACTGAGCAATATACCAATTCATGACACATAATGTGGGTACAAGATGAAATGGATTTGATAAGACAAGAACACTCACCTGAAAGTAGCTCCTTGACATGTCGAGTTTGTTCAACAAGTTCCTTGGTATTATCCATTACCAGTCGATAGCTATCTCGACACAAATCAATACAAGCACTAACAAGAGATATATATGATGTTTTGCAGCACCAACTTTGTTCCTTGGCAATAGAATGAAACACGATTTCCAGCAAAGCTTCATGCTCCATATTTCCATATTCAGATTCCAACACCTTAAGCTTATAAAGACTCCGATGAATCCCCAGCATCCTTAACAATGAACAGATTCGTCAATGATGAGGTTGAATAAAACATCGTATACACCTTGCATTCTACCCATGCATCCACGTCAGAAGCCATGCTTTCTCTACAAGAAATCCAAGCTACAAATTTAGTTGTTTTCTTATAACACCCAAATTAATTAATTAAAGTATAATGATATGTATATATATATACACACACACATGTATCTAATTAATTAATTAGATAGAAGTCTAAGTTAGTATGTGCAGCAAATAGTTAAATAGTTTAAGCACCTAACTAATTAAGAAAAGGAAAAAAAGATATTTTGTTTGTGCTTATTCATTTTCCAGCTTCACGCCACCACCTGCTGTTTCTTTTTCTCTTGGTTGACACATATCAATTAAGCTAGTTTGTGTGTGAAAAGGGGGGGAAAGGTAATAAGAGAAAGGGGTGCAAGACAATAATTCAAACACAGCTTTCTTTCTTCACGTTCTCCCCCTCTCGCTCGAGTCTCTCTCTCTCTTTCACGGTACCTCTCTCTCTCTCTATCTCTCTCCCTCGCTCCAGGTCTGTTGGGGCTGCTCTGTTTTGGTTGTTGCTGCCACCAGGTGTGTCGGGGTGTCGGGCTGGGGGGAGAATCGCCGGGGCGCAGGGGCGCTGTGCTGGGCGCTGGCCGAGCGCTGGGGCGCTGATATGATGAGTTGGGGGTGCGCCGGGGGCGCGCCGAGTCTGCACCAGGGCTGACCGATGGGCGCCCTTTATGCTGATTTTGGCTGAGTTGTAGAGTAGTTAGGTGTGTGGTGGTGGGTTTTCTAGATAGGTGGTAGTATGGTGGTCAGTCGGGTGTGAGTCACTGGCGACACGGGTCGCTGGAGTTGGTGGTAGCAGCAACGGAAATGGGCTAGTTGGAGCAGATTTGGGGTGATGGAAAGAGAGTTTTTCCTTTGTGTAAATATGTCTTTATATCCAATATACACAACACAGAATGAAAAATACACACAACGTAAGAAAACATGTTTTTTACTCAATTTGAGGGGAAAATTACCCAAATACCCTTATTAAACTTGGTAAATTAAAAGGAGGAAAAACACCAAAATTACCTTCACTTCAAACTCTAGTAATTTTCGAATTTCTGATTCTCATTACTCTTCGTTATTTACCCGATTTCTCTTCGTGATTTTTCCAATGTTGTTCATGATTTGTGTCGAGGAAAACCAATTCTTAACTGCAGTTTCCGGTAGACAAACATTCTGATTGAAAAACACTCTAGATCACGAAACTAAGTATAGATCACAAGAAATTTTTGTCTCGTGATCTACATATAGTTTCGTGATCTAGATGAACAAAGGACAGATCATGAGGCTAAATGTAGATCACGAAGGTAATGTGCCTCGTGATCTGTACTTAGTTTCGTGATCTATAATTATGATCATTCTAGTGCACCTAGCTAAATGTAGATCACGAAGCTAAAATGCCTTGTGATCTACACTTAGCTTCGTGCACTAGGATGATCATATTAATAGATCACGAGGCTAAATGTAGATCACGAAGCAAATTACTTTCATGATGTACATTTAACCTCGTGATATGTCTTTTTTTCATCTAGATCACGAAGCAAATTACCCTCGTGATCTACTTTTAGCCTCGTGATCTGTCATTTTTTCCGTGATCTAGCACTATTGAAAAAGATGGGAAAATCAACAATCATCGATTTTCCTCGACACAAATCACTAACAATACCGGAAAAATCACGAAGAGAAATCGGGCAAATAATGAAGAGTAATGAGAATCAGAAATTCGAAAATAACTAGGATTCGAAGTGAAGATAATTTTGGTGTTTTCCCCCTTTCAATTTATCAAGTTTAATAAGGATATTTAGGTAATTTTCCCCTCAAATTGGGTAAAAAAAACATTTTTTCTTAAGTTGTGGGTATTTTTCATTCTCCTCATTGCATAATGGACAAAAATGCCCCCAACCCCTTTTTCTTTTGTATTTGCAGGGGTTATTTTATAAGTGCAATTCAAATTCAATTCTTTTAGTTTGGCAAAGATTATTTTATACTCTGCAAGTTGATTTTAACTTTGCAAATTAACTTTGCAAATTGAGTTTTAACTTTGCAAACTAAGTTTCAATTTTGCAAATTGAGTTTCTACTTTGCAAATTAAATGCAACTTTGCAAGATTGAATTATTTTACAAAATAGATTTAATTTCGCAAGAATAGGTTATTTTGCAAGATTAATTTATTTTGCCAAGTAAGTTTAATTTCACAAGATTTAGTTATTTTTGCAAGATTTATTTATTTTTCAAAGTTGATTCATTTAGCAAGATTTAATCTTTTGTTCTTGCAAATTTAATTTTTCCTCTGTTATAAGTCTTAGCTTGCACAAAAACCCGTTTTTCCAAGTAATATGAGTCATCTTCCTTTATATTCAAAGCTCTTAACTATAGACCCCGATTATCGACCTTAGTTAGGAATATCTTAATTCATGTTTTAATTTAAGTTATGAATAGTCTCTTTAAGCTGCTAGAATAAGTTATATCCTCATATTTTGTAGGAAACACAAGCGAGGAATCCTGTAATTTTCTTGAACCATAGCAGTTGCTAGAGACACCACTTATATGAGGTGGGGGTAATTTCTGTATTTCCACGTTTAAGTTTCTAAGTGAGTTTGAGGTGGGGGTAAATTCTTATAAATTACATGTTGTGAACAATGTGCGCTCTTACGTGCAATTATTGTATGTCTCTAATTATAACGTGAATGTTTAAACGTGATATGCAAAATGAAATGTGTTATGTCATAAATGATGAAATGTGGTGAAGGTTATGGGGAAATTCTTGCTTTCCCATTTATGTGATTAGGTGTTATAACGTAAGATAGTTGACCGATGTGAGATGAATATGTTTAATTTGTAAATGTGGCATTAAGTGTCTGTTATGTGACAAAAGTGAATGTGCAATGTTTGCAAAATGAAAAGGAATTATGATGAAAAGAATATGTTAGCATGGTGGCTTAGATCCCCACTAACATTATGAAAAGAATATGTTATCTAAGCCCACTAACATTATGAAAAGAATATGTTAGCATGGTGGCTCAAATCCACACTAATATTGTGAAAAGAATATGTTAGCATGGTGGCTCAGTACCACACTAACATTATGAAAATGATATGTTTACACAGTGACTCAAAACAACAATAATGTTCATGGCGGCTCAGAACTGCAATACGGTGGCTCAGAACCACAATAATGTTTATGGTGGCTTAGAACCACAAAATGTTTTCATGGCGACTCAGAACCGTATTTTCAAAGGCGGCCTCAAAACCACATTTATGTGCTATTGAGTGATATGTTCATGTTTGTTAAATATGTAAAAATGGTAGCTAAGTTCCGCAAGACGTAAAATGGCGGCTAAGTTCCGCAAGACGTATTTGGCGGCAAGTTCCACAAGACAAAAACGTTTTCATGGCGGCTTAGAACCGTAAAGTTTTCCAAGGCGGCTCAGACCCGCAACTATGTGTTTGATGAATTATATGTCTATGTTTCCTGTTATGTTTTAACTGCTCACAAGTCCCACCCCACCGAGTGTTTTCATGCACTCATCCCTTTATGTTAAAAATGTTTTCAACTTAAGAAAACCTTGAGCGTGGTGTGCAATCGGTGGATGCTGGAAGTCGATGTTCTAAAGATTACGAAAGAGTTTTATTGGATTTGAAAGAGGTGTTACATTATTTAATTATATAGAAAGTATTTTTGAAACATTTTTGGAAAAAACTTAGTTTGCAAAGCTGTACAGTTTTAGCTGTATGATTATAAAGAAGAAAAAAAATAGATTTTCTTCTACTGTGTATGATTCACGTTTTATAAAACAGAGATGTTTGAACTCACTTATCTTTATTTGCAAGTTTAAATTACCTTAAAAAATGCATGTTTTATCGAGTTTCTGAATGCTCAAACAAAAAATTTATCAAACTCTGATATTCTACAGTAATTTTCAAGATGCATTACATTTCTCGTTAGTATCAATTCAGCCCAAAGAAACTGTCATCTCTTCGATAACACACTAGTAACCGAGAAAAGAGAGAATATGTATCAGCAACCAATCTGGCAACGCACTCACTCTATCAATATGCTCCTTGTTATGACACTCACATCGTTTCTATAGGAAACAGTAATAATAAATCAGAAATTAATGTTTATTTAACTTAATTAATCAATCTAAGGTTTAAGAAATACCTGCGTGATTTTAACCTTGAAGCGAAAACTCTCATTCCTAAGGAAAGAGATTTCACATATATTTATTTCATTTATATATATTACTTGTATATTCATAAGATATTATTAGTTGTAATACTTATAATGTAATACTTGTATATTATTTCATACATATCGAAATGTATTAGTTGTATATTTATAAAATATTAGTTGTTTGCTCATAATGTATTAGTTATATAATTGAAATATATGTTATAGTGAAAGATTTTAGTTGTTTGTTTATAATGTATTAATTATATAACTAAAATATATGTTTTAGAGGAAGATATCAATATTTAAGATATTATTTGAACATATAAATATATTAATCGTATCATTTAATGATATTAGGATTTGGGTCGGGTACAGTTACTAGAGACACACAAACACTTCTCATACACATAATATAATCCTACTATTTATGTAAGAGGTGTGCCGTAGTGCCTAGTTTGTGTGTTTGGTTCGGAGGTTTAGGGTGGTTTGAAGTTATAAACCACCCTAAACCTTTGTTTGCTATGAGGGTTTAAGGCCTGGAGTTTGAGCCGGGCCCGGGCTTGTATTGGGTGGTTTAGGGTGTGTAATTCCCTCATTTCTAAACCCACGGAAATTAGGCGGTTTACTAACGGGCGAACAGTAAATGTAGTGAAATGACGGTATTACCCTTGCTTTATCCATTGATTTGACAAATACACCCTTCAATTAATAAAATATGATTTATTTAAATAAGGGCAAAATAGACTTTTTGCATTTTTTTATCAGTTTGAAACAATCAAACCAAACACACAATTTAAAATAAACCAACATTTACAAACTCATAACCATTCAAACCAAACATAAAATTTAAATCAAACCTACCACAAAACCTACATATCAAACACCCAAAAAGTGTTATTTTGTCTTCGATGAACAGTAAAAGCCCGAAAACCTAAACCACCCTAAACAAAACCAATCTACGAACCAAACGTGATATTTTTTGTTGTTAATTATCATTATTAATATATATATATATATATATATATATATTGTAAATACTTATATAAGACGATTATATATATATGATTCCATACCAAATGGTGGACCACATTAATTATTGCTATCTTTTTTCTTTCTTTTCTTAGTCTTTATTTTATTATATATTTTTTTAATTTTTTTTAATTGTTATTCCCTTTTTTTTTTCCTTATATTGAGTGTTATTAAATGATATAAATTTATTTATTAATATCATTACTAATATATCAGAAATTATATATTTATATGTAATTAAAATGTTATTTTGGAATGAATATTAATATTAATGTTATTTTGTTTATATGTAATTAAAATTTGAAATAACATAATAGCTTGTTTGAACAATATATACAAATTATTATAATTGTTTTAATGTACCATAAAATTTAAAATACAACACAAACCATAATGATTAACAAAAATACATGCAATATTTAAATATTAAATTATGATATCGTAACTTGATTGATACCAATATTATTAAGGATGAAAATACATCATACTTTTAATCTATGAAAATATCTATACATAAATCAATATACATATCAAATAACGATATCAATATATTACAATATTTGTATAACTACATCTTCTTCTTCTTCAAACTCGATCTGATAAACTAAAAAATTCTTCCGATAATGAAATTTTATTTCGACAAAAGATGTGAAACTTTCATTTAAAACACATGTTTATATACCAAAACCAATACAGAAGACATTTAGCAAGACACTACCATCAGACAGCTCAAACACTAATGGAGAGATTAAGTTGATTAGTCCAGGTGTATTAAGTTCTCAAAACTGACAAAATTGCAAAAAGATGAGCATTTATTTGTCTACTTATTTTACGAGGTATTCAACCTAATCAAATGGTCATAAAACTGAAAACTGTGCAATTGAAGAAATCAATAAAATTGGAATTTGACTTCTGCTTTGTGAGAGGATCTTGGATAAGCAAGTATTTGTGGGCCCAATTCTGGGCCCAGGTCAGTTTCATCACTTTCTCTTTCACTTTCACTTTCACTTTCACTTTCATCTTCTTCATCATCATCAAAATAACTAAGAATGATCATCTCTTCTAGGAGAGTAGCCCTTTTAAGCAGAATTTTGGCAATTGTTAGCATTGGATCACCACCAAGACTTGGTGATGCAAAGCTATACATTTTAACTCTTTTCAAATGCATCAAGTCATTATCCAAATCAACCATTGCCCCTGAATCCCTAGAGTCCACCTAAATTAACCAACACCATAGATTTTAAGCCACAAAACCGAATTCAAGCATCAACTTATATAATCAAAACATGAATACTTACCTCATTAAAATGAGATCGGCCCCAAATGACCAATGTTTCGAGGTCTGGAGAAGATTCGAGCAGGCTTACAATGCCGGAAATGTTGTGCTTGTAATCACGAATAGTAGTTAGTCTCAAACTAACTCGCCTAGATAGTGGAAGCTGCCAGCCACTTACAGCCAACATCGATACAACCTAATATGCATATAAACAATTAGTATATATATAAATATATCAATTCCTTTGAAACATATTGTGGCTATGAGATCAAATGAATTTCATAAGACAAGAACACTCACCTGAAAGCACTCAAGCCCCAGATCAAGCTCCTTGACATGTGAAGTTTTCTCAACAATTTCCACCATATTATTCATCACCATTGGAGCATCCCAATCATATCCAAAGCAATTAAATTTAGCCCTAACAAGAGATGAGATGTTTTGCAGCACCAACTTTCTTCCTAGAGGAGGGAATGAAATATCCAAACATTGTAAATATGGTGCTGAGATTTCCAGCAAAGCATCATTCCCTCTCCCATATGATTCCACTCAAAGTTCATAAATACTCAGAGAGTCGACCTTCAAACGACTGAATCTGCACCCTGTTAGACTCAACTTACGCAAAACAGGACAACCTGATATTATTTTTTTGACCACAACCTCATCCAACTTCACCCTCGAAATATATAACTTAGTCAAAGATTGCCACTCAATTGTTTTTAAAGGAGCCATAATGCATTTTCCCAAGCTCAGACATGTCAACGATGAACTGGAATACAACACCTCAGGTAGTGTATACATCTCTCTGTCCAAGCCTAGCCCCAATGAAAGTGATTTCACCGTGATTTCACCTTGCTTCTTACAGCAAATTCAAGCCATGCATCCACATCAGAAACCAAGCTTTTATCATAATTGAAATTAAGATCAAAACTCTCTAAATGTTTTGCACTACGAGTAGCAAGAGTCCTATGAATCAAAGCCACAAATTTAGGTAATTTCTCATCACCAGCATAGAAACCACCCCACCTGCCATCGCTGAAACGAAGGTTCGGCAATTCAGCCCAAAGAAATTGCCATCTTTTCGACAACACACTAGTAACTAAAGCTCCGTTAACACCGAGAAAAGAGAGAATATGTATCAGTAAACAATCTGGCAATGCACTCAGTCGATCAATCGAGGTGTTCGTGTTCTCAGTTCGTTTATTCGGTGATGACATTGACATCGTCTCTGTCAGAAACACGAATAAATCAGAAATCTAATCGATTAATTAATCTGGTACAAGAAGGTTTATGAAATACTTTACCTTTCGAATCGTGTTCATAACCATGCCGATCAATCGACGTGTTCGTGCTCTTAATTCGTTTATTCGGTGATGACACTGACATCGTTTTTGTGGGAATTGAAACAAGAATAAATCAGAAATCTTGATCGATTATAATGTATATTATAATGCGAAACCCTAATCTCTGGAAATAGACGATCAGATTTATTTATTCCCCCAATTTGGGGTAAAATTAAGAAGAAAAAAAGTTGTGAGAAATATAAATGGAAACTTTAATTATTTATACTCTTTTTTCCCCTAATTTGCGTACCTCCTGCTTTTGCAATCAGAGGATTTCATCTTTCAACGACTTCTACGAGTGATCCTCGTACAAATATTAATTGCATGCAATCACTAATATATTTATGGAAAAATTATTATTATTATTTATATTGTTAGGATATATACATGATAAAAATATATGCATGCATGAATGTTGTAGTGTAATTTGGTTTTAAAGGCCACTATTTAATTGATACAAGTGATAATTATGATTAAGGCCTCTAAATTTGTTGGTTATGGCTCCCATGAAATTTAAATCTTCCCAACATATATAGCTTTAATTATTAAGTAAAACATTGGTTAAAAAAAAAAAAAGTATTAAGTAAAACATATGTTGGGTTACGTAAGTCCCAACATATTTAAATCTATCTCTACTCATGAAATATGTTGGCGACTTGATTTTTCGTTTCAAATATTTATTAATTTATGAGTTTCATGTGTTTATATATAAGAAAATATTTTTGAATGTTGAAAATTATTATTGTACCCTCAATCAGGGAATGATTCTGTGAAAAAAAAAAAAAAAGTTTTGACACCCGCACAACTTATGATTCAAACAAGATCCTTTGTTTCATATTTTTATATTTTATCTGATGTTACAAAAAAATTACCACGCACTTTGGGCTTAGCATGAATATTTTTTGTAGACTTGGAGGTTTTTGAATCCTTGTTTCGAAGTTGATAGATTATACATATATTATAAACATTATAATATAATCCGTTCAAGTAGATTGTGGTTTGATTGTGAGTAACCATAGAGGGAAATTATATTTACATACCATTACTCTGTTTTAGCAAAAACTACTATTAAGATAGAAGGCCAATCGGTCACTTGATCTAAAGGTCATAATCAGAACGAGAAATCTAACGGTAGTCATTTCTAGTCATGATCTCCATTTTTTTCCAAAATCAGTGCCCTCTCAAGCTGTCTCAAAATTTATTTAACATTATTAAACATAAAATTTAAGGCATTATAGTAACAAAATTTCAATTATCGATATTTATTTCGAAAATTATATTTTGATGTTTAATATATATCTACATTTGTTTGATATTATAATCATTCAATCTTATATATACTTCAAACTAAGATATCAATATCCATATTTTTATATTTTAGAGATATACGTATACAAGAACAAATTTCTTCAATTCTATCGATATCAATAACTAATATTTTAAATATTAATTACAAGTATACAATAGATTATTTTTATATAATGGTGTTAGATTTTGGAATTTTAATCTAGAAACATGTTAATTTTCATATGTTTTATTTATAGTTGATCTATCTTTCCAGATTTGGAATACATATTAAAATAGAGTAATTTGTATGCAAATAAGTCATTTAAGGCTCTGTGCTATGAGTCAATTCAATGGTTATTGAAATTTTCCAATTAAAAGTCCAATTAAATAAAATCTGACTTTTAATCACCAATTATGAATCTGATTTAAGGTCAGCTCAAAAACCGTTGAAACTTGCAGGTGGCTGGAAATTTGAATTAAGAGATTGATGTTCAAAATAATATTGGGTAATTAATCTACTAATTAATATTTTATCAGTTGAATTTTTATCTTATTGGCTTACATACGCCAATAATTATAATAATGATAAATAAACGTTTTAGTCACGATTAAAATATAAGATACTAAAATGTGGGGTTGAAATCTCGTATTGAAATATAAGATATTAGATGAGTGATTCTCCTGTGTCCCCGGGGATCCATGTCCCCAACCCGTTTTTGACCCGCTTTAGACCTGCGTACATTTTTTTTTTCTCAGCTGTGTGCGTTCTCTCTTAGGTTTTTTTTTTTTTTTGAGTATTACAAATTTGTTATATAGGTATTACAAACATGAACTAAAAATATTACATAATTACATGCTTTAATGATATGTAAGTTATAAAAAATAGTTTTGAGGTATTTACAGATTTGTTCTATAGGTATTACATAAACTACAGGTATTACATAATTACGTGCTTAATGATATATAATACTCAAAAGAAATATGTATGATACTTAAAAGATACTTGTGTAATACCTTAAGGTATATATGTGATACCTGAAGAGTAAATGTGTGATACCTAAAGAGAAAATGTGTGATACCTGAACATAATATTTGTGTAATACCTTAAGGTATATATGTGATACCTGAAGAGTAAATGTGTGATACCTAAAAGAGTAAATGTGTGATACCTAAATAGAAAATATGTGATACCTGAACATAATACATTATGTGATACCTGGAGAATATATGTGTGATACCTGAAGAGAGTAAATGTGTGATACCTGAACATAATACATTATATATACGCTATATGATACCTGAAGAGTATATGTGTGATACATTTAGAACAAATGTGTGATACCTGTCAGATGCATGTGCAGTGTGGACGCGCATGAAAGCGGCCCACGCGCCGGGACGAGTTGAGGACACAAATCTTAGATCCGTGTCCTTGGAACATATAAGTTTTAGCGAAGATATTAAAATATGGTGAAGAAATCTTGAATGTCTAATAGTATATAAATTATGTTTTGTAGACATGAGCATAATTAAATGAGTGAAATATTGCAAAAGCTTGATTTTTAAAATCTTTATATATATAAAAGTAAGAACACTAAGACACTTGGCAAGCTCACATTATTTTTACATTAAATATGACTAATTAATGATTCAAATTTTTTGTTGCTAAGAAACATTAATATGGAAATGCTATTAAATTTATCTAAATAACATATGCTAGACTTTAATACTAAAAAATTATTTATATATTTTAAATTACTTAAGTTACAAATTTAGAGAAAATATATAAATAAATATGATGGGTGGATTGATTAATAAAATAGATATAATAATATATATTCTTTTCAAGATGATAAATAAAACATTATTTATGATCTCTAGAAATGCAACATATATATATTTCGTCAATTAAATAATTAAAGAGTTTGAATGAGAATCAATTATACACATGGTGTCACAATCTCAAAAGTCATTCATCTCACGAGTTGACTTTTCTCTCTCCTTGTGTGTTTCTTCTAATTTCTAAATTCGAAAATATGTCTTGACAGTATAATTAGTAGTATTTCTTTATTAAGTGCTGCGGTCTGAAAATCCAAAGAAATTTATATATACAACGCTGCAGGTAGTTGACTTCAATTTCATCCCTTGTGCATGTGCTTAATTCCTATCAATGAATCTTCTACTTGTTTCTCTTCTTTTGCTACTTATAATTTCATTCTACCTTATCATCAAGTTCATACACACAAACATCTTTAGACCATGGAAGATCAAGAATCACTTTAGAAAACAAGGTATCAGAGGCCCTCCTCGCCATCCAATATCTGGCAATTCAGAAGATATAAAGAAGCTAATAAAAGAGGCAATATCAAAGCCAATCCCAGAATTCTCTCACAACATACTCAATCGAGTTTTGCCACACTATCATAGATGGTCGAGCCAGTTTGGGAAGACGTTGCTATTCTGGTTCGGATCCAACCCTCGTCTCATCTTTGTCGAACCGGATATGATCAAAGAGGTCATGTGCAACAGCAGTGGTTCTATTGCTAAAGGGGCCTTCATTAATCCACTTTCTAAGCAGCTATTCGGACAGGGGCTCATTGGCTTGCAGGGTGACAAATGGGCTGTTCATAGGAAGATTGCTAACTCGGCCTTCACTATGGAGAGAGTTAAGGTAATTAATACTCGTATGCCATCTCACTTTCAACATGTGTATGTGTGAATGCATGTTACTAATCTCACATAGTTGCTTCATCTTTGTCTCATGATACTAACTAGAGTCGTATATATGAAGGAGGAATACTTTCTCGGAAATATGTTTTTTACTATATAAGAGGAAATCGCAAATTTCGTCCACAGGTCACGGGGTCATTTCGATTTGGTTTCCATGTGTTATAAAAGTAGTCTCCTTAGAATTAAACGTTGCATAAGTAGTCATACCGTATCGTTTTCCGTTAGAAAAAAATGAAATTTATCCACAAACGTGAAAAAGTAATTTATGGAGGAAAATACTTGCAATATTGTTTCCAAACTTTTGAAAATTGTATTATGGAGTGAGTTTGAGTGCAAAACTAGAATTTCTCATGTGCATGAACTGTCATATTTATAGTTATATTTTAACCATTATATATAATATCTAAAGTCTATTTATAATTAATTATTTTACAACAATCTAAAATTTATTTTTTTATTTTGTAATATTAATTTATTGTCATCATATTTCATATTTGTAAACAATGTTTACTTTGAACACATATTTTTAACTCCAATTTTATAGTTTACTACTATGCCGAAACTACTATACATCAATTCAAAAAAGTCAAAAGCACCAAGATATAAATATTTTAGTTTTGATATTTTGTTTTTATATATGCAATTTAAATAACTAATTTATGATCATAAAAAATGATAGATTCGATATGACATGAATTGAAAACAAATTTTAAATGAATAAGAATTAATTTGAAATTATAATTTAAATTAAAAATCTAACCCCCTTGAAATTACAAATACAAAATAATATTGATAATAAACAAAATAGTAAATTTCAATGTTGATCCTGTATGTAATTACATTTTCCATTTTTTGACAGCCAAAATAATATGATATGATCAATTCATGTATTTTGATGAAAAACTTTACAAATACAATTCAATGTTGACTTGGGAAAAAATATCATATTAATTTCAACATTGAATTTTATGTCCTCTTTTATTTTACCAAAATATATGAAACGTACACCAAAACACTCTCCATTTCAAACTAAAGGAATACCTTGAATCAATTTTGTAATTTCCATTCCATTTAAGCTCAATCAGAGAGAATTTCAAATAAAAATTTTTGATTTCGGCTGAAAAAGTGATCAGAATTGGATTGCAAGTTGAGAAATCGGTGAACTGTGGGCTGCAATAAAAAAAAAAAAAAATTGCAAATTAAAGTAATGCAAAAGGAGTGGTACTTCATTTTGTTTATTTTATTTTGACCCTATTTCTTTTGACAATTCTATTAGAATAATCTACTTCAATTTCATTATTCTGAAAAAAAGTAACATATATTGATGATATCAGGCTTGGGTGCCTGAAATAGTGGCGACCACTCTGAATGAGCTGCAAAAATGGGAAAAAGAAAGTGGAGGAAGAGATGATTTTGAAATGAATGTGCATAAATCACTTCATAACCTCTCAGCTGATATCATATCAAGAGTTGCTTTTGGTAGTAGTTTCGAAGAGGGAAAACACATATTTGAACTTCAAGAGAAACAGGCCATTCTCACTTTGCAGGCTAATCAAAATCTCTATATTCCTGGCTTTAGGTACAAACCTCTTCATACTTATACTTGATGTTTCAAAAGCTAAAGTTATGATCATTTGTAGGTTTCTACCTACAAGGAACAACAGAATGATGTGGAAATTAGAGAAAGAGATCCGAGAATCAGTGAGGGCATTGATTGAGAAAAACGGCAAACATAGAGAAAACTCAAGAAATTTGCTTAGTTTATTAATGCATGTAAATGGAGATAATGGTGAGAAAGAAGAAGGGCTGGACGTGGAAGAAGTGATCGATGAATGTAAGACGTTTTACTTTGCAGGAAAGGAGACAACTGCTAATCTCTTATCATGGGCACTTCTCCTTCTTGCAATGCACCCTCAATGGCAAAGCAAGTGTCGCGATGAAGTTTTTCGTGTTTGCAAGAACAACCAGCTTCCAAATGCCAACAATTTGCATGAGTTCAAGCTTGTAAGTATATATTCTAAGATGTTAGCAAGATTTTGGTTCCAAGTAGTTTCATCAGAAAATTTGCAATTTTAAGAAATTAAGTAAGGATGCTATATGGAAATATATCTAGCTACTTGAAATTGTTTAACCACTGACCAACTTATCTGTGTTGTACAAATAGATAACGATGATAGTGTATGAAACAATGCGACTCTACCCTCCTGTTGCCATGTTGATAAGGCATGCATCAGACAACATTAGGTTGGGAAGCATCCAGGTTCCAGCTAACACACAATTCAATTTGCCAATACTTGCTGTTCATCATGATGCTCAGATTTGGGGAGAAGATGCTTATGAGTTTAATCCACAAAGATTTTCTGAGCCTCGAAAACACTTGGCCTCGTATTTACCATTCGGATTAGGTCCTCGCATCTGTGTTGGCCAGAACTTGGCAATGGTGGAAGCAAAAATTACGGTAGCTATGATCGTTCAACGTTTCACTTTCGCGATATCTCCTTCATATGTTCATGCTCCCATTCTTTCCTGGACTTTGGAGCCTCAGTATGGAGCACATATCATTTTCAACAGGCTGGTTTACAATTGAATTCATCAAGTGTGTTGAGTATTTCTCTTTTATAAACTTTTTTAACCATTGGAGTATAATAAGACACTCTACTTATAATTTGTATGCTACTGCATTTTGTGTTATCATACTTCAAGAATGATAGGCCTCAATATTTGATCACCACGAGTCTTATAGCTCAAGTGGTATCTTATATTTATAAAAATGTAAATATTGTGATATACATTTTTACATGTATCTTAACATATTTTCAGACTGTTATTAATACATTTCATACATTTTAATTATATTAGCCATACATTTAGTTATGTTAGTTGTACATTTATATATTACATAAATGTATGTTTATGTTGATATAAAGGTATAAATAATATCATATAAATGTATTAGTAATATCATATAAAGGTAAACATGTATAACTTGTGCCGAAATTAGGGTTTATGGTTAAAGTATTACATAAAGGTATGATATTTGTATATAAAGATATGACTAACATAGTATCAATGCCAGCAAAAAAAATTTAAAATATTGCACTAACGATATGAAATCTGGATATAAGGGTATGATTAATATAACATAAGGGTATGACTAATATAATATAAATGTATGATTAACATAATATAAAGGTTAGGGAAAAAAATTATAATAAAAAAGAAAATGCGTGGATCCGGGTCGGATCCGATAGATCCATGCACCAGTTGCACAAGAGACATACTCTTTTAACTTTTGGGTTTTATTTTATTATTTTAAAATTTATTAAATAATTCCCAATTTATACTAAATTCAAATTTTAATAGTTGGTTTTTTTTTCCCCTGAGATAAGTTCTTAGATTTGATCCTAATTAAATCATGTGTATGATGTTTCCTTTTTAATTGAAAACATGGTTTGTATGTTGATTCAGTAGCTCTGAAATTTCTTGGACAACTTTTTGATTTTCTCAAATAAATCTTAAATTTTATCCATATATTTTACACAAAAACTCACGTGAGACGGTCTCACGGATAGTTTCCGTGAGACGGAGCCCCATCACCACAAATAACATGTGAATTGTAGGGTTTGGGTGGTGGGTAATTGGATTGTGACTTGATCCGTCTCACACAATGCATTAAAATTCCGTGAGACGGTCTCACAAGAGACTTACTCTATATTTTATATATGTTTAATAATTTTCCTTTTTTAATTTGGTTAATAAAACTTTATAATTTGTTGTTATTTTTATATTATTGTATTATTATATATATAGTTAATGACAGGCAATCCATCTTCAATAGTGATTAAATATCCATCACTGACATGTATTGTTAGAGAAATTGGTATTCTATTTTTCAATTTCAATCGAAATTTCAAAATCGTTGATGTCACATGAGATTTTCCAGCAGCCAACTGATCAAAATTGGATTGAAATTGGAATAAATGGAAACATACAAGACCAAAATTGGAAAACTTGACTGAAACATATAAGACCAAAATTGAAATTAACTCTTAATTTAAAATATCTTAATTTTATTAATTTACTGATGTATTTTTTTTTCCTTAATTAATATAATTCTGTGCAGGGTGCACGAGTGCGGCGAGGGATATGGCAGAAAAGGTGGGTAATGAAGAAGCATTGCAAATGAATTGCAAATTGCTTCAACCTTTCACTCATCCAGATGGATTTTGCAATCAAGCACCTGAAACTGATAGGGAATGCTTTTGCTCCTATGATTCCAATGAACATAATAATTGTAATTAGAATTTTCATTTATGACAAATAGGGCTCCATAATTATGGAACCGTTGCTGATTCCATATATGTTCAATGAATTTAACTCATCTCTATGAATAAATACTTTGCTCGAGACTTGAATTAGACAGGTTGCCTTATCTTAAATTCTTTATTTAACAATTTAGCATACTCTTCTGAAGTGATTCCACACCATGTCTTTAGAGATACGGTCAATTGTTTGTTTGATGAAAATCGAATTATCGTTACTTAACAAGATAATTATTTGCAATTTAGTGTGTAGAATTTTTTTAATTAAAAAATAATTAAATATATATACTCAAAGATTACTTAATAATATCTAACTACTTTTTTTAAATTTAAGATCTAAAAGTTCATATTCTACTGCAACTAATTGTATATATAGAGAGAAATATTTAAGTTAGTAGGGGGAGTTTATTGTCCAATGGCAATTTAGGATTATGATTTTTTAAAACTTGTGAATTTTACCAAATTTCAATTCGAATCGCTCAATTGAATCGAAATTGCACGGAACCACACATGATCTCTTAATTATGGGATTTCCCGACCAAAATTGGATTGAAATTGAAAATTTTAAAACATAAAGAGCCAAAATAGAAAAAACATATATTTGATTGTCAAAAAATGAAAATTACCTTAGAGTGACATTCTTGTGCACAACAAATACTGTTATATTATATGAAATAATACTGTTATATTATATGAGTGATACTGTTAAAACTATATATAATATAATAGTATCACTCATATAATATAACAATATTATTTCATATAATATAATAGTATTGTTGTGCACAAATTTGGATCAGTGCACCTTGTGCATAAAAGTTTTTGTCATTACCTTATATACTGTCCCAAAATTTAAATTAACCCTATATTCATTCTAAATTTGAAATTTCCTAATTAAGTGTTGTGAAAAATGAAAAATGCATCTACTTAGCAAGTAAAAATAGAAAAGGGAATTGAATGAAATTAGAAGCTGGACATAAGTTCGATAAAAGTTCAAATTTACACATCTATAAAAGACTACTATTCTACTCATTGTTGGAAAATAGTACACTATAATGGATAAGTCGAATAGAAACAAAAATAAGAAGAAACAGTAAGTCGAGTCGAGGAAGACCCTCTCTTCTTAAGACGGGATACGCCCAAGGTAGCGTTCATTGGAACCGTGCGTATCGTCTCCCAAAGATAAAACCATTTCGTCTCTAGAGTAGTAGCACCACAAACTTGAGAGCTCTGGCAAACTTTAGTACTTTGAGAATTGAGATAATACAAGGATAAAAATAATGTAAGGATTTTCAATTTCGATGTCTAAAAATTCTGGACACGTTACTGCCTTCTACAGCACACACGTTACAACAAGCGCAAACGTACTTGCTGTTCAGCAACAGCAAACAACAACAACATACGTACTTGTTGTTCAGCAACAGCAAACAACAACAACATTCTGCTCCTGCTGCATTTTGGCGCGGGCGTACAATAATCCAGCATCGTTAACGGCGCCGCAACATTTGCCCAAAAAGATAAACCCCCGATCCGCCTAAGTCTAGCCCAACATCCAATTACCAAGGCCTATGACCGAGGTTGGGTCGGGTCCGGGCCGGGCCGAGCCGAGCCCCGCGCGTGCGTGTGTTGCACAAGCATACTACTACAATAGTATACTGATTACTAAGTCTCTTCTCATGACTTAACTTATGGAGTACTTGCATTTTCAAGGTTCATTTTCCTATGTGGGATAATTAAGCACTTCTCCTACATTCAAGACATTTCATTCCCATTTCAAGTGGTTAACTTTGATGCTTAATTTCTCACTCACCAAAAATTGGTTTTGAGCAATTCAAAATGTCTCGATTATCTACTTCAAACGTAGATTAATCTTTTGGCATACAATCCTTAAAAGGATTAACTTTTAGCCACTTAACTATTGGTCAAAACAGTGTCACCCACCACTTTCAACAACCAATTTTCCAACACTGATCTTATCACCTTACATTATACTTCCATTGAAACTTTTGTAGTGAAAAAAACCATTAAGATGAAAAACTTAGCTGTGATTTTCACTCTGTGTTTTGCAGTATTTCTTGCTCTATTTGCTCCATCTCAAGGTAATATTTCACTCATTACGAGCATCTATGTTAAAAAATTTCTTGAAATTAATGTTATACTCATTTCTTCATCTCAAAATATTTTGAGATAGAGATAGTTGTATATATTATTAGTCTTGCAAATATTGTTGTACAAACGCAAAATTGTTTTGTAAAAATGTGAAAGGTTATGTAATTGTTGATAGTTGCCAAATTTCAGATTTTATAAATGAGGTTGTTTGTTTCTTATTTTGTTAGGTTCTTGAAATGTAAATTTTTTTTTGGATGTTACTCCTTTTAGGTTGATTGGTTGTACAACTTAAATTGTGGATGTGAGAAATACAAGGGGCAAGGATCTCTTTAATCCTCCCATCCAACCAACACACAGAGGAAAAATTGGTAAATATACCTCATATATTACCACTAATTATAACCTTATCCTTTAATATTTTGAGTTTTTAAGAATACCCTATATGTTACTGTTGGTTGCCGAAAATACCCATTTACCGTTTATAACAGATGACATGCTGACATGACAGGTTATTACACATGTGGAATTGACTTTTTCATTATTATTTTTTTTCTAAATCCATGTCACTCGAAAAAAAAAGTAAAAATCAGCAAATTTCACTAAAAATAATGAATTGCTAATTATTATTATTATTATTATAAAAATAATGTTTGGAAATTTAAAAGTAACTAATAAAATTAAAAATATTATTTAATATAAAATATAAAATCTACAAATTTTATTTAAAAAATCAGAAAAATATTTTAAATTATCTAAATGCACATAAAAAATCTAGAAAAAAACGCTAAAATAATGCAACAATAATCTTATTATTAAATTATGAAAATTAATTTTTAAATTTTAAATTTAACAAATAAAATTTATAATACTTATTTATAATACTTTAACTCCAAAACAAAAAACTTAATTTCGGCACAAGTTGTACATGTTTAGCTTTATGTGATATTACGCATACATTTATGTTATATTATTTATACATTTATATCAATATAAACATACATTTATATAATAAATAAAGGTACATCTAACATAACTAAAAAATATGACTAATATAAGTAAAAAGTATGAAAGGTATTATTAGTTATCTGAAAATATGTTAAGGTGCAATTAAAAATCTAAAAGGTATGCTTAACATTATGTAAATGTATGTTTGATATTACATAAAGATACGACACTTGGGATCGAATTTGGGCAAATTTATGCGCGATTTTGTGGCACGTACGAACATGTGGCTGCGCATGATTCCAAATTTGTGCAATAGATGTACAAAAAATTTTATCCTTTCCACTTAAGTTAAGTTAAATGGAAAATAATAAAGCTCTACTCGAAGACTTGAGTTATTTTAAGCATATTCCAAATTTTGGTCGGTCCCAAATTTTTAAGAAGAAGCCACTTGTGCAAATGTACGTCATATAGGAACCAAATTTGAAAAGTTTCAAACTCAATCTCAGCAATGGTAACCCATACAAGGCAATGCAAATGAAATATCCCCATCTCATAAAAAATATATAAATCTTCCAATGAAAGTAGAAATAATGGCACGAATTATTTGATTACTCACACTAAAAATTCACCTAATTTCGATGGTCATGTCTTATACAAATTTGGCTTTAACCTTGTGCAGAACCGCCCCTGCTTCTATCAAGTTAATTCTTTCATTAGGTGAAACAACCAAACATTTCATTGACAAATCGAAAAAAATGAGATATATTGCTCCTTTGCAAATAAATGTTGATTTTCTGTTGTTAGCAAAGCAGGATCCAAAACATCAATTATTGCATTTTCTTGTAATGCTTTACTCAGTGATGGATCCAGGATTTAGAAATTGGGGGTGTGAAAAATATTATTAAGTATATATAAATTGAATATTGTTAAAGATTTAAATCAATACAATTCAAAGCTTACAAATAAATAAATAGATATGTTTTTTTTTTAAATGAATTGAACTTCATTCTAAAGATATAGGAAAAAAAATTCATCACAATAAATTATAAGACTAATTAAATAACTAGATAAAAAATATTGGAATAAATATAAATTTTTTTAAACAAATCCATCTGAAAACAATGTAAAAAATTATTTACAAATTCTCAAAATTATTCTAAGTTATAAAGGAACAAAAATATAAACAAAACATATTAGTAAGTATAATTAATCACCTCTTAATTATTCAGAAATTAAAATTCACAAACACAAAACTATTATTATTATTATTATCATTATTATATACTATGTTCAATTTTATTTTCATATTTAATTGTTGAATATTAATATTAATGTTTAAAAAAAACGAATTCTTACAAATTTCGAATTAATAAGATGTCATGAATGACCTTTTAATATAACAATTTTATTATATTATTGCAAATCTTATATATTTTCATTATAAATAATAAACCGCAGCAATAATAATAATGCTATAACTAAAATCATGTTTACTTTTTTATAGTATGAAGGGTTTTGCCAAACTTTTTCAGACTTTAAGCAGTTGACTTACTCATATTAAACAGGTTGGGAGAAAATTTCGAAATAATCAAATGCAATATAAAATAATTGAATAAATTGATGATGCAATGTTCTTAACTAATACTATTCTAGGAGATACCTGTGGTAATTTTATAAGTAGGTGCATATTTTAACTAAATAATTAATTATTTTATATGAATAAAATATGTTCACAGGTCAGATCCAGAGTTTTGATTACTATTTTTTAAGATTATAATACACATATTTGATCATGATTCAAGGGTCAACGAATGATCATATATAAGAATGACATTTTAGTTTAAATATTATTTGGTTTAATATGAGTTCTTTATGTCCATTGAGATTTCTCAAAAGATGTCAACTTTTGATGTTAAAAAAAAAAAATATTTTTTATGCAATTTACAACTTTGTCATCCATAATATCTTTAAAAAACTATGTCATTCAAAATAAAGGTAGTATTTTTGAGGTTGTTTAACAGATAAAATCTTATGAGTCAGGTCGACCTATAACTCATAATTTGTGAAATGAATTTGAGTTATAAATAATGAGACTTTCTTAATTTTTATGTGTAAATGATAAAACTCCTAAATATGAAAAGTGAAATATACTATTATTGGGATTTGAGACTACAAATCAAATCAAACTATTCAGATTTTGACTTAGTTAAAGAGCATTTATTTACTTAAAAATCATTTGATCTTGATTTGATAAATTTTGTATAATTATTAGATTTTGCTTTACACACACACAACAAAAAAAAAAAAAATTGAAAACGGATTTCTCGTTGTTGCTATAAATTAGGTTAAATAATTACCATCTCAAGAGGAAAGAGTAGGGAACTCTTGTTAAATTGATTATAGTTATTCAAATCAAGATTTACCAATTGTAAGAGATTGAAAATATTGATGCGTCGCAAACTTATAGCGAAGGTAATTCCATAAAGTATAGCAATGTATCGAACTTTGAACATATAATTGCTTAATTGTTTTCTTTTTAATAAATCATTTTTTTTCTTTTTATATCTTAACTATACAAAATTACTAATCGAGTTTTTCATATAAATAATTTTACATCTCATGTTATATATTTATAAAATAAGGTGATACATAATATTTAGAATAGATCATATTAAAACAAGTTTGAACATTAATGTGTCTGAGTCGATTCAATTTACTTACGGTTCTTATTGTTATTCTTGATCTGAATTTAACTATTCAAATGATAAATGAAAATATTTTAATATTCAACATCACAAGAAGATTCCAGTTACCTAAAAACCAAAATATAATAGAAAATATGGTCCCCAGCTAGCTGCATAGCTCATTTTCAGGATTTGACTTATTGTTTAGATTATTTAAATCCTATTAGGATACTGTAATACAGTTATTATTATTATTACTAATAAATATCTATCTATATATTTATAAGTTTTTTTTTTTTACCCTCAAGGATGTCGAAAATATATGATGAATCTGTTTAATTAATTTTTTTTTAGCTCATTTGTTTTTGGCAACATGTTTTTTTTAAGAGTAACTCTCATGTGCATTAGGTGATTAGATCCATGCCCTTAGGTTGATCCGGATTCAACCCGACCCAACCAGACCCGACTCGATTCGTCCTTTTTTTCGCGTTTTTTTTTGTCTTAACTTTTATACTATATTAGTCATACATTTATATTATATAAGACCTACCTTTATATACAACTATCATACATTTATGTAATACTTTAACTTTAAAAAAAAAAAAACCAATTTCAGCAAAATTTGTATATATATCTTTATGTGATATTACTCATATTTTTATACGATATTATTCATACTTTTACATTAACGTAGCCATACATTTATGTAATATATTATGGTACAACTAATATAATTAAATGATATGATTAACATAACTAAAATGTATGAAAAATAGTAAGATATATCATTGGGATGAATTTGGGCAGGTTCGGACACATCCTTTCAAGCTCATGGCGGCGCGTGAAGATGCGTGAATACGCGTGTCAATGCATCAATTGCACCAAAGTTTTTATCTTTTTCTTTTAATTTTTTTTTTCTAGCAAATCCATCGGAAATTACCATGTACGACAATTTTTGAGAATTTTGCATTTAAAAGTTTATTTGGCTAATTTGGACTTTTCTTTTCCATTACTTTTCAACTTCGCCATTAATAATATGCCAATTTATTCCTCAATTTATTACCCAAATTTTCGTTCAAACTTTCCAGCCAAAAATCTTGGCGGCTTGTACAAAAACAGATGCAGAGAGACACGTATATTAGAGTAAAGATTCCAAATTTTTTATGCGTAGAATAATTTCCATCTGGGTTCAGCTGGAAACTCAGAATTAGGTGCATCTCTCTCTCCGCATGCTTGAAATTCTTAAATTATTTGTTCCTCTGTATGTGTTTTGTGATATCGAGTTCTTGCTTTAGGCATTCAGCCTTACAATTTTGTTCTTGGATCAGGGTAAATGTGGTCCATTTTGGTTTCCTTAAATTCTTTAATTGTTTCCACAAATTATTGTTGAGGTAAGCACTTTTGAGCTTACGCGGGTGATGTGTTTATGGAAAACTTTTGATTATTTTTGGTATTTAGTCAATTTCATTGAAATGATTGTGTTGTCAGTCATCTTTCATGAAATAACTTAACCTAATTTTTTTTTAAAAATTTGGTTCTCCATTTTCATTTTTTTTCCCCCAAGTTGACTTTGTATTGAGATTCATTCTTTGCTTCTGTATGTCAATGATGTGTGCTATTATTCATCTGAAATCTTGAGGTTGAACACCAGTTGGTTTTTATGAAAAATGTGGTTTCTAATCTTTGGCCTTATGCTGTGATGTATGGTTGATTTCTCTAGTTGTTCAATCCCTTCAACTAGTGTTTAAACTAGATTTTCTGGTCAGAATTTTTGTTAAGTTTTATGGGATTGTGATCTTCTTGACTATGATTTCCTTTTTCATAGGATTGTGATATTTGGTGTTCTGATTTCTTTGTGGTCTCTCAAGAAGTATTTGAGTGAGAGAAAAGTAGTGTCTTGGTGATCTAATTCATATAACTTGGGAGAAGGGTTTGTGGGGGTCATGTTCTCTGTCCAGAAATGGAAGTGGTCATGGTCCCTAGCTGCAACGATAGCTGCAATTTTGGCATTGGTTTCGGTTGTTCATCTATTTCTATATCCACTGGTCTCTCCTTTGGACTACTTGAAGCTTAGTCAAGCTGAGAATGCCTGTCTTCCAGTTAATGGATCTGTTGGAGGCAGTGCAAATTATGCTAAAAAAAGGGGATCAGAAGAAGGAATCACAGACTCGTCTAATGAGAACCCTCTCCCAGTTGTTGATTTAAATGTTCAATATCCAGCTGATTTGCACAATGCTGTCACTTACCGTGGTGCTCCATGGAAGGCTGAGGTTGGCCGATGGTTATCCGGCTGTGACTCGACGAAAACAACCGTTGAAATTATTGAGGTGCGAAATTCTTTAACAATCTGATACACCTTCATCATTTTGGTTGATTAGTGGTGATTAGATTGATTTTTTTTTTTTTTATGTATTAATATGTAAATATATATGCTCTTACAATTTACCTGGATTTAGCCACCTTTAGTTCGTTTTTTCATATTACGATGTTTGGATATATATCTGCTTATAGTATACATATTGATGCCAGAAAATTGGAGGTAAGAGCTGCGAATTTGATTGCAGTGGTCAAGGCATTTGTAATCGTGATTTGGGTCTATGTCGCTGCTTTCATGGATTTAGTGGTGAGTCTTTCTTGACCTTATTTATGTTCTTTTATATGTTGTTGTTTTGAGTTTTTACCAAGAGTTCTGTTGGTCATTGCAATTTTTACGTTTCATATATTAAACGATATCCACGAGATACTTTAATACAATCTATCTGCCAATTCTTATGCTTGGATACAGGCGAAGGATGTTCTGAAAGACTGCAGTTAAACTGCAACTATCCTAAAGAAGAAAATCTACCGTATGGCCGCTGGGTTGTGTCCATTTGTTCTGCTCATTGTGACACATCCCGAGCCATGTGCTTCTGTGGAGAGGGTGCAAAATACCCAAATCGACCGGTTCCTGAGTCGTGTGGTTTTAGAATAAAGTAAGCTCATCTAGACTGAATCTTCCAGATACAATAAACCATTATCATGCATAATAACATTGCGAATATTTCAGCCCACCTTCTGAACCTGGTGCACCGCGTATGACTGATTGGGGAGTAGCTGATCAGGATATTTTCACTACGAATGGTAGTAAACCAGGATGGTGTAATGTTGATCCTGTCGAAGGCTATGCTGCAAACATCAGTTTCAAAGAAGAATGTGATTGCAAGTATGATGGCCTTTGGGGTCGTTTCTGTGAGGTGCCTGTTCAAAGCGTCTGCATTAATCAATGTTCGGGCCATGGATTTTGTCGTGGTGGTTTTTGTCAGGTATACTTAATCATTTCCTTATTTCCACTGTTGAACACTTGATTGTCAAAGCAAATTTACATTTCTAGCCTCATTAGGTCAGCTATTCAATATTTTTAGACTTAGCCGGATTTCACAATAACTCCTCTCTATGCATTTGAGCTTTACATTTCTGGAGCAGAAACAACATAACACAAATTTCAATGAATCATTGAAGAATTCAATTCAAAATAAAGGTCTGAGATGATTTTATGACCAAGTGAATAAGAGTAGTAATTTGAAAGCAAAGCACACAGTTTCCAAATGATATAAAGCTATAATAGCTTGATTTGCATGAAACCTGTGATAAATTTGACATGTATGTGTTTGAAATAAATGCTTATAGCATAGATATATCCGTCTCATCCATTTAGGTGTTTTTTTTATCTGATTTGTTTCCCATCACACTTTATATCTGCAGTGTGAAAAGGGCTGGTATGGAGTAGATTGCAGTGTTCCTTCTGTTTTGTCGTCCATTGGGGAGTTGCCCAAGTGGCTCCGACCAGCACACATTGACGTTCCAGATAGTGCACGACTCACAGGAAATCTTATCAATCTCAATGCTGTAGTTCAGAAGAAAAGGCCTCTTATATACGTTTATGATTTAACCCCTGATTTCAATAGTCTTCTCCTAGAGGGACGACATTTCAAGTTGGAGTGTGTAAATAGAATGTATGATCACAGAAATGCTACAATATGGACTGACCAACTATATGGTGCACAGGTATTAACTGCACTTCGATTACAGTTTCTGTTGCTGCATAGAATTAGTTATATGCTTTTTTTTTTTTTTTTGAGGAATTAGTTATATGCTTCCTTTTTCTACAGATGGCAATCTACGAAAGTATACTAGCCAGTCCTCACAGGACATTGAATGGTGACGAAGCAGATTATTTCTTTGTTCCGGTGCTCGATTCTTGTATTATAACTCGAGCTGATGATGCTCCTCACTTGAGCATGCAGGTAAAAATGCGATCTTTCCACCTCATTTACTAGACCTAATATTTTTTTAGTCCTAGAAATGATGAATGTGTGTTGATATCTGACATTTAGGATCACCAAGGATTGCGGAGTTCCTTGACTCTCGAGTACTATAAGAAGGCGTATGATCACATTCGGGAGCAATATCCATACTGGAATCGATCATCAGGAAAAGATCACTTATGGGTATGTGATCTTACAACTAGTATGAACCTCTGAATATCGTTCTTGAGGAACCGTAATGATATTTTTCCATGTGTCTGAAGACAGTTCTTTTCGTGGGATGAAGGTGCTTGCTATGCCCCAAAGGAAATATGGAACAGTATGATGCTAGTTCACTGGGGCAACACGAATTCGAAGCATAATGGCTCAACGACAGCATATTGGGCTGACAACTGGAATACGATTTCATCTGATAGAAGAGGAAATCACACGTGTTTTGACCCAGAAAAAGATCTTGTTCTTCCTGCATGGAAAACCCCCAATGCAAATTCTCTTGGTGCCAGATATTGGGCTAGGTTTACATACTTCTCATTTATAATTGATGATTCGAATTTCACTTCTTACACTAATTATAAGTACTAAATTTATAACCATGCTTGTGAAGGCCACGCGAGCAACGGAAGATACTCTTCTATTTCAATGGAAATTTAGGACCAGCTTATGAGTTTGGAAGGCCTGAAGCGACGTAAGTGACAATAGCTGAAGCTATGTAATAAAATGGATTCTATAGTCATTGAATTAAAATCCCATATTGAACGAACGGTGATGAATACAGGTATAGCATGGGCATAAGGCAGAAAGTGGCGGAGGAGTTTGGGTCAAGCCCCAATAAGGAAGGAAAGCTAGGGAAACAGCACGCGGAAGATGTGATAGTGACACCTCTACGCACTGAAGATTATCATGGTGAATTAGCGAACTCCACCTTCTGTGGAGTCATGCCCGGAGACGGGTGGAGTGGTCGAATGGAAGATAGTATACTCCAAGGCTGCATCCCTGTTGTTATTCAGGTATATAAGCACATGTTTTTAAATTAGCCAATCAAGAAAGTAAAAAAATACGGGTTTCTGAAATTGAACCATTGAGCATTTACAGTGAATTTCATTAACATTAACCAAAGTTAGCATGTTGATTTCAATCTTCCAGGATGGTATTTACCTACCGTATGAAAATATTTTCAACTACGAAAGCTTTGCAGTAAGGATTCTCGAGGATGAGATTCCGAATTTGATAAATATTTTGCGGGTATGTGCTTTCTGCTTTATATTGTTAATGAATGGCAAAAGACAATATGAACTCAACTAATGGCAGGTTATGTTGGTCGTAGAGTATGAACGAGACTGAGATAGAATTCAAATTAGCAAATGTGAGGACAATGTGGCAGAGATTCTTATATCGTGATTCTATGCTTCTAGAAGCTGAAAGGCAAAACTCGACAATAGGCCTTGTTGAAGATTGGGCTGTAAAATTCCAAGAAGTTGAAGGAGACGATGTCTTTACCACCCTAATCCAGGTAATTTCAACCCTCTGAGTATTGACAGTTTAAAGATGAATTTTTGAGCTGAATTTTGAGAATTTTACCAGATTTTACATTACAAATTGCATAATGATCCTTGGAGACGAGAATCTGGTCCGGTGAAGAAAGATTTCGGTTTACCTAGAGAATGCTTCATAAATCCATGAACACATCAGAAAATAACTTTATGCAAATGCAACTTCTTGAGGGGATTTTTCTGTGTCTAAGATCGTGTTACTTCTCGTCTCGTCTAGAAGAACTCCATTGAAGCTTGAAAGAGCACAGTATTGATCATCAAGCAGCCACGTGCAGGGCCAGAATTTCACAGAGATATGTAGATGAAAAGCATAGTTAAATATCTTTAGAGCTAAAGAAATTTTCTGTTTATCTACTTTTTTACCTTCTTTTGTTCTTACATTTTTCATGTACTATAGGAAGTGATTTCCACTTCTTGAGAAACTACATAAGAAGAATAGGAGAGCTCATTGTTACCAAGCAAAAAACAATACAATTATGGTGTTGTGGAAATGAAGTGATTTCCTTCATTGGAAACATTGTTCTATCCCCTATTTCAAGTTCTTATGCTTTCAAAACACACTCTGTATATTTTTAATGTTATCTGATGTGACATGTTTGTTTTATGATAGAAAAAAATTATAAAATATTAACGAATTAAAGCATTTTATGAGTGATCAACGGTGCAAAAATTTGAAATACATTAGAGAATAACGTATTTTATTGTAAAATAGATAGGATTATGAAGAAATGGAGGATGACTTTTGTTTTATTTTGATTTTTCAATATTCATATATTAAAATAAAATATTTAATATGCATGGATCTAAATAAAATATAAAATCAAAACAATAATTGGTAATTGATCTTCTACTTATTCACAAAACAATTGTAATTATGTATAGGGCTGGTTCGGTATGGTATACCGAAAATTTTATACCATACCGAAATCCAAAAAGCTTACCGATACTGTACCGAATTTTTCGGAATTTTTCGGTATACCGAAATTTCGGTATATTGATAACCTATACCGTTTTATACCGAATTACCGAAATTTACCGTCATACCATACCGAAATTTACCGAAACTACCGAATATTACCGAAATTACCGAAAATTACCGAACTTGCCAAAATTTACCGAATTTACCGAAATTTATCATGTATCGATTTAAAATAGATTCTATCCAACAAACCTAATTAACCGAGCTCAATCAAACATTTGATAAATCGAACTCCAATAACTCGCAAACATCATTCCATAGCAAATGAATAATCATAAGAGGAAAATAATAGGCTAAATAAATAAAAAGTTAACATTGAAATTCCTCTGTTCACAATTGATAGCTCAGAACTTCAAGCAATTTTTAAATTTCTATTATCTACTCCAACAGAGGATAAAAAAACACTAGGATTGAAGAAACTACTAAAATCCCCATTTCAAAATAAACCCTTTTTACCAACTATGATCTAACCAACTGTTTTCTGCAACTAGACAATGATCAAATATACTTTTAAGTCATCTTCAACTAATGAAAAACATGCCGAATTCTTAGTTCTTTACAGGGAAAAATGATGTACCTCCATCAAAACACCGACAAAACTCTATATAGGCGTTGCGCACGCCGTTCGGAAGTGCCCCGTCTGGTAACAGCGACTACAATGCACGACCCGCTTCGCCTGGCTGCGTTCTCCGTTCTGGGTTCGTCTTTTCCTTGGCTGCGCAGGTGGTGGCCTCAGAGAAAAAATTTAAAGGGAGAAGACGTGAGGTGGGCAGCGGCGGGTAAAGAATGAAGAAGACTGGAGCGTTTAATTTGCAAGTTTGGAATTAATTTGGATATGATAAGGATGTGATATATTTGGGATAATGATAAATTTAAAAGATCTATCATAAATTTACTTTTCATGTTATTTTGTATGATTTGATTATTCACAATCCAATCAAGTGCTTACTTGAAAAGCTATCTAAGGTGATAAGAGTTAAAATTACATAATTAGCCCTAAATAAAAATCCAAAATTTCAAGCCATTTTTTAATATCAACAAGCTTTTCCTTTCCATCTTCAAAATGAAGAAATGTTGATTGTCACTTTCCAACTAATATGCAAAATCATTAATATACAGTGGGATAATGGTTACCACATATACTAATTCCAACTATTATGCAAAACCCATTCGATTTAAACTGTTATTCTTTCTCAACAATTTCTAGATTACTCAACAAGAATTTTTTTTTCCTAATATATGCACAATTTCAAATCCATAGCTAAACCTTGTTGATGGAAACGTTAAAGAACTTAAAAAATGAACAAATGTAGAGAAAACTTTACCTCAGTTCTCTTACAAATAAACGTTGGTGCTATGTCTTGATGGATGTCTCTCTGTTCGCCCACACCACCGACGATGAGATTTAGCGCTGCCTCTGTTCAACGCACCACTTCACACTTCTTCTGGATTTGCTAGATTTTTTGGAATTAGGGTTTGTTCTCGGTGATTTCTATTTTGGTTTGTTTATGGTGATTTGTTTCCTCACGACTGACTTTGCTTTTAATTCTTATAATTTTTGGTAATTTCATAGGTAAATAAGGGCATAATAGGTAATTCAATTTTAATGTTACGAGGGATAAAAATTATCTTGGGGTGGATAGTGGGATTACTATCCCTCTATTTATCCTATTTTTCCTCCTTATCCCGGGCCAAGGGATGGGCCTCACTTTTGGTAATTAACAAAGTAAACATGGGATAATGTGGGATAATTTACTCCTATCCCACTATATCACTCAAAGTAAACGCAGCTTTTATAATAATAATAATAATAATAATAATAATAATAATAATAATAATAATAATATTAATAATAATAATAATAATAATAATATATTATTATTATTATTATTATTATTATTATTAATATTAATATATTTTGGTATATACCGAAATACCGAAAATTTCTTCCTCGTCATACCGATACCGTACCGAAAATTTCATTGCGGTATCATACCGAAATTTTCGGCATTTTCGGTATTTTTTGCACGCTATGTGCGGTATACCGAAAATTTCGGTATTTTTACCCAGCCCTAATTATGTACGATTTTTTTATTTATTTATAAAATAAAGGAAAGATTATAGAAACATACATATCATTTATAATAATAATAATAATAATAATAATAATAATAATAATAATAATAATAATTATTATTATTATTATTATTATTATTATTATTATTATTTTGGATGAGTATTATACTTCCAAGTTTAAAATCGTAAATAGCTCAGTTCAAATTCAAAACTTGGAATCGCTTTTGGCGAAAAGCGACTTATGGTCTTCGTCTTCGTATAAAATCTCCATTATTTTTTTCCAATCGCTTCAGGAAAACACTAAAGTGAAGTGCAAAAGCAGCAGCAGCAGCAGCTGTGCCAATGGAAAGAGGGAGAGGAAAGATGATCAACAAGAAATCTTCAAATGAAAAAGTTACTCTCGAGCAGTTTATCTCCATAATGGCGCCTCTCATAGACATGGAAAAAGTAACTCCAATTTTCTCCTCTCTCTCTCTCTCTCTCTGCATATGTGTGTACTTTGTTTGACATCCACGCACTTTGTGTGTGTGTCTCAGTATGTATGTGTGTAGTGTGCGAGCTGTGCTTTGATACGACGATTTTTGGCTTATCTTCTGATTGAAATGATTGATTAATGTTACCTGTTGTCATATAATTGCTTTAATAAAAAATCGGACGTTTTTGTGATTAATCCAATTTTTATGCACTTGACGTATGCTTTCATTGTGTGTAAATTGATAAATAAATAAATTCTGATGATGTTCTAGGAAGCTGAGATATCTCTTTCAATGAGCTCGGGCGCTATGAGAAGTTTGGATAGTGCTCAAAAGAAGGGGTCGACTATAATGAATTTGAAGTGTGTAGATGCACAGGTAATGTTAATTCGATATTTTTTTTGCTTATATTGCTGTCTGAATGGATCTTCTAAAATGTGCATTTACAGACAGGGTTAATGGGGAAAAGTCTTCTTGAGTTTCAATCTAATAAAGGGGATGTGCTCCCTCCTCACAAGGTAAACTATACGATGCACTACTTGAAAATGTATTCTGTATTTCAGTAGTGTATGCTGCTAAATTCTGTTACTATTGATGAAATGTACGAAATTTTTTATTATAATGACCTCATTTAGGGTCTTTTGGCCCTTTAACTAGCTGTCGAGAGTCTTCAACTTTGGTGATCTTTTACTTTTTGGAGTAATGGCAAGTGTTATCTTAGGTGATTGCAGTCCAATGTATTTTGCCATTCAGTCAAGATACAATAATGTCTCTTTCTTCGTGTTTTTAGCTCTTCTCGACATTGCAAATTTTACTCTGTAATACAAAAAATGCGAATGGGGTATTGTTGCTTCTCCTTGTTTTAACATCTTAATACCCTTCCCTTGATTTCATAATGCAAACATGTTAACACTCTAAGGTGTGGAGACAAATCAAATTATGCATTTGGAAGTATTGTGTCCTGCGGCAGCGTCTTGAATAATCTGTCTGTCTTTTTTTGGCTCTGATTTTCTTTCCTCTTAACTGCTTTTGTACATTCTCTTGCCTGACATTTTAAATGGTTTCCAGTTTGGAACTCATGATGTTGTGGTTTTGAAACCAAACAAATCTGATTTAGGGTCCCCTCCCCTCGGCCAGGGTGTTGTTTACCGAGTAAAGGTATTATAGAGTTTCTGAAATGCTAAGATTATACTCTACATCCTTATTGTTAAAAATTGATATATTCACCTTTTTTTCTTGAGCAGGACTCATCCATCACTGTTGCTTTTGATGATATACCAGAAGAAGGTTTGAACAGTCCCCTACGCCTTGAAAAACTGGCAAATGAGGTAAATTATCTGTTTCATTAGATCATATGAGTTTTGTTTCTGCAATGAATACAATGATATCTTTAGGCATAGGCCTTACATTGCAGAGTGGCTTTTTTCTGCTTATCCAAATTATACCTGTTGACTGGTATTATTTAAGTTGGTCATGGAGATGTGTGCTATATTAATATATTATGGAAATTGCCTTCATTTCTTCCTCAGAGGTGTTTATAGGGTATCGTAATTTTCATGTAATCTATCAAAAGGTATCCTTAAAGCCGCCTAGTTAGATTGTCATTCTTGTTGGACTATTCATCCCAAGTAATGTAATCTTTATGAATCACCATTTCTATAGGAGAAAGCATCCTAGTAATGCAAAAGCTGCTGAGATTAGATTCAAAGTGTACCATAGATAGTTTGACCTGTCCCAATTGTTATGGGTTTGAAAGGTCCAGGATATTTGCTGATAGGACGATTAAATAGTAATATAACTTTTAGACAGTTCCTCTTGAATCCAAAAAATTATGGGGTTTAAGTTTAAATGTAGAAGTTTCTAACTTCAACCAAAAGTACTAATAGAGCTTGAATACATCGGTGAAGAATTTTTCAGATTGTGATTTCTTGTAGGTGACTTATCGCCGGATGAAGGAAACACTGGTCCAGCTAAGTAGAGGTGTGCTGAAGGGTCCTGCTGCTGATCTAGTCCCTGTCTTATTTGGTGAGAAGCTACCAACAGTTTCCAAGAAGGATATCAAGTTCACTCCTCTAAACTTGAACCTTGATCAATCACAGGTCTTCCAAGCAATATCTTTCATAATATGTTTTTAAAGCACCCACTCATCTGTGTACATTTAACCTGGCTCTGAATAAGCCAAATTAGATAGTTTTTCTTTGAAATATTTGGTTAGAAAGGCTGCTTTTCATGGACACTTACATGATTTATTTTATTTTAATTTGTTTTAATTTCCAGTTATATTACTCTCTTTAATGATGCTATCTATATCAAAGGCTGTATAACAA
Source organism: Scutellaria galericulata (assembly GCA_946896805.1). Lineage (NCBI taxonomy): Eukaryota > Viridiplantae > Streptophyta > Magnoliopsida > Lamiales > Lamiaceae > Scutellaria > Scutellaria galericulata. Next base: position 21,961,523 of record OX335784.1, on the reverse strand, counting down.
AAACCATTTCATGTTCCTTAACGACCACAAGTTTTAAGTTCTTATAATTAGACACTAAATAAGTTCCCTTGTTTTTAAGAAAGATGCCATATCAAAGGCTCTATCATCCAAGGACATCTTTTTGCTGCATGGACCTCCGGGAACTGGGAAGACCACTACTGTGGTTGAAATTATATTGCAAGAAGTTAAGCGTGGATCAAAAATTCTTGCTTGTGCTGCTTCCAATATTGCTGTTGACAACATTGTGGAGAGACTTGTACCTCATAGGTATGTATAATTTCCAAATTACATGTGAAATCTTCTAAACACTAAAACATTACTCTCTTCTGCTAGATTTTAAATGATCTTGTGAAACTTGCTTTTTTCTTGTAATCTTTGTGAGAAATGGATTATGATGTAAATGATCATGTCTCACATGTTATAGTACATCTTTAGAGATTAGCCAAGCGAACATTTCTTTGTAAGACAAAATAATGTAGCTCCTTCAAGTAATTTTAATTGAAAAACTGTTGCTTCTTTTTTCCCTCCAATTTTGGTGTGCTATGTGAACACTTCTTAACTCAGCCAAGTTTTTAGAGTTTTGAGTTCTAGCTCATATGGTTAAGTCTCATCAGTGAAAAGATGAGACTGTAAACAATAAAGTGCGGAAATAACAGTATCTGCTGACATTTTTTAAGGAACAATTCTAAGTGAGGAAAACTATGCAAGTTGCAAGCTATAGAGCTCATTTTGATAGTTTAAGATTGCATAAATCTTACTTACACCAGACCTAGCAACTAATTTTAGACCAAAAACTTTGGTGTGAGTCCTGTTAAGCCTAACCTTATCTTGAATTGCTTCAGTCTAGCTCCAACTAGCTCTACTCAGTCTTAACTTAGCTAAACTGAAGTAGAAACAAGCTAGAAAGTGAGCCCTTGGTTTGATAACTGCACTTGACAGTCCTAAGTGTCAAGTCACTCACTTCCTCATTTGGGTCATTACAGAGTTAAGCTGGTAAGAGTGGGACATCCTGCACGCTTACTTCCTCAAGTATTGGATAGTGCTTTAGATGCACAGGTAACGTTTTCTACTGCTCTTTTGATTTATTGATCTCTTTTTTTACTCATGGAGTAACTAAGTCGCCGTTTTGCTCTCTGGCTAATATTATAAATTTCATATTTTCCTGTAGGTTCTGCGTGGGGATAATAGTGCCCTTGCAAATGACATTCGCAAGGAGATGAAAGTATGTGACGTTATATAACCTTCTTTTACTGTGTCATGATTCGATTTATTACTGATCTCAACTGAGCAATCTTCAATTGTATTGTCCATAATATGATTGTGTTCTCCATATCTCTGTGAATTTCTGTAGGCTTTGAATGGTAAACTTTTAAAAGCCAAGGACAGAAATACAAAGAGAGATATTAGAAGGGAACTCAAGACATTATCCAAAGAGGAGCGTAAAAGGCAGCAGCTGGCAGTGACCGATGTGATTAAGAACGCAGACGTGGTGTTAACCACCTTGACTGGTGCAGTGACTAAGAAGTTGGAAGGCTTTACTTTTGATTTGGTTATAATTGATGAAGCTGCCCAGGCGTTAGAAATAGCATGCTGGATTGCTCTTCTGAAGGTAATTATAGAATTGTAATTGCTAAATGTAACTGCAGAAATGATCTACGGAATATATTTCCTTTTCAGAAACTCAAGAAGATACATTGCTTTTTACTTTGACCCCCTGAGGTTGTTGCAATATTTGCTTTGTGCAAGCAATGGTTGCAGCCTGAGAGCTAAAAACTGCTCTCAATTTCTGTCTTCCTATAGTTGAAAAATATGATTTTATTCAGAGCCCATCGCTAAAATTCCTTATTTTGCCTTACTAGGGCCCAAGATGTATATTGGCAGGTGATCATCTCCAGCTTCCACCAACGATCCAAAGTGTTGAAGCTGAGATGAAAGGATTAGGAAGAACCCTGTTTGAACGTCTTGCAGACTTGTATGGAGATGATGTTATGTCTATGCTCACAGTTCAGTACCGCATGCATGAACTTATCATGAATTGGTCGTCCAAAGAGCTCTACCACGGAAAGGTGCTCAGATATGTTGCCATCTTTGTTTGTGTGTGTGTGTGTGTGTGTGTGTGTGTGTCTCTCTCTCTCTCTCTCTCTCTCTCTCTCTCTCTCTCTCTCTCTCTCTCTCTCTCTCTTCCATGTTTGGAGATGTCAGGTCTATGCCCCTGGGCAAGTTGATGTCTTCCTTACTGCATGCTTGAATTTATAAATAGTTAATCACTGAAAGAGTTTGATGATAGAGGCATTCCTATTGTTTCTATCTTGTTAAAAAGACACCTCTCTTTCTTTCTGTTCCTAAATTTAGTTGATTTGAGCTTAAGAGTTTAATGTAGCTGACTCTTTATACATTCCTCAAAAAATCTAATTCGTGTGACCGGCATGGAATATTTTTTCTGAAAACTACAGAAAGAATTAATATGCCATTTTAAAGTTTGGCACAGACATTTGGCTCACTCCTTTATTTCAGGGGAAACTAGAACCATGAATTTTGTGAAGGTTCTTGCTGATGATTTAGCGAAAAGCAAAGAGTTTTTCTTTAAAAAAGGACTGTGGGTTCCTTAAAGCCCCACCAAAGATTTTGTGTAATTCAGAAATCTGTATTATGCTGTCTACTTGTTTGTTGAGTGTGTTTTATTCCACCTCAAATGACAGGTTACAGCCCATTCAAGTGTTGCAGCCCATACTTTATATTGTTGAGTGTGTTTTATTCCACCTCAAATGACAGGTTACAGCCCATTCAAGTGTTGCAGCCCATACTTTATACGAGCTTGAGGGTGTCAAGAAATCATCTTCGACTGAACCAACCCTTCTTCTCATAGACATAGCTGGGTATGGTGCTTTTTTTCCTCCATTTTTTTAATTTAATTTTGGCATGTGTACAATCCTAATCTAATTGCATACAAGAAGAGGTCAAGAAGCTGATGAATTTTCACAATTTATTGACTAGACCGTCCCATGCTTGAGTGGGTCCCCTTATTAACATTGCGATAACCATTCTTTTCAGTTGTGATATGGAAGAGAAGAAAGATGAAGAAGATAGCACGTTGAATGAGGGTGAAGCTGCTGTTGCTATAGCACATGCTAAGAGACTTGTAGAGAGTGGAGTTCAAGCTGCCAATATAGGAATTATTACACCTTACGCAGCACAGGTACTTCGCATTGGTGAAATTGTAACACTCTATCTAATTGAGCATGAATCCAATGCAGATTCATAATGTCTATGCTATTTTAGGTTGTCCTACTGAAGATGTTGAGAAGCAAAGAAGACAAGCTAAAAGACATGGAAATATCTACAGTTGATGGTTTTCAAGGCCGTGAGAAGGAAGCAATTATCATTTCGATGGTTCGGTCAAACTCAAAGAAAGAGGTACTACTAGTGCCAAGACGTCATTATTCTTGAACGTCCAACTTCCTACTGCATAAAGTTCTAAAACATAAAATGGTTTGTTTTCAGATTGGCTTTTTAAGTGATCGGAGGAGAATGAATGTTGCAGTGACACGAGCAAGGAGACAATGTTGCATTATCTGTGACACTGAGACTGTTAGTGGAGATAAATTCTTGAAACGTTTAGTTGAGTACTTTGAGGAGCATGCAGAATATTTGAGCGCTTCAGAGTATGGAACTTAGTAAATTCAGAGATTCCCTGCAAGATAATTGTCTATTGTGAATTAAAACCCTCTTCTTAAGGATGCCATTGTAGCAACTTGGTAAAACTTGGTGCAAATGTTGCTCGACTGAGATAGTATTCTACTGATTTTCAACAACTACAATTGTTTATTTACATGGTAATTCATAGTTCAGGTGATGATTGTTTCTCGCCTTTTGCCATTGATATCATAATAGCCTGTTTCACTTTATCTTCTTTGCCATTGAAGATGTTTGGTATTATTCTTTTCACCTCACTTAAATGTCGTATAAAGGAAACTAAACTGCGAAAAAGGGGTACGGATGTTTAAGCTCGTTACATGTGCTTCTAAGATTCATGGCTCACCCTATGTAGTCTTGTTCATTTATGGCTTTTTCTTCTTACTATATTACTCAAAATGCAGCTGTTGAATATCTGCTTTTCTAGACTATGTAAGTAAATATACCTATCGCATGGACCACTGTGATTACAAAAAGCTTCCCAACTCTTTTAGAAGTTCCAGAGGGGAAAAAGCTCTTCGTTACTATCATGTGCATGGAAATTGATGTCTTCTGCTCCTAGATGAATATCTGCTCCAGCTATTTCACTCAGTGTATCCCAGTTAAAGTTTTTCTCTGCATAGGTACAAAAACCGTTTCCATCATCTTTGAACGATGATGATTCTATATCTGTGATATTTTTAGACGTATCGCTAGCACAAGGCTGATGATCATCCTGTCTTTTCAGGACCCCTAGCTGCTGGAGGAACTCATTGAGATCAATCTGAGGCTTCTCTTCAGAGGTAATCACTTTGTTTTGAGATGAAAATTCTGTATCTTTCTCCTTTGCCTCTGAAACTTCTACTTGAGGCTGCTCTTTTAAAACTTGCAGGTCATTTTTGGGATCACTGGATGATGAACTTGAAGAAGAATCCTGCCCAAGAACCCCCGTTTTCTTGAGTTCTTGCAGCCTTTGGTGAATCACATGCACGCTCGGCTGGGCATTCAAATTCAGCAGCCCTGTAGTGGGGAACATGGAGATCAAATTATTCGAAGGAAACCATTTGAACTTCTGGGACTTGTTCAATGGGTTGAAGTTGGACCTCAAATGAGGCAGATTAAGGTACGCCTCTGGCCCATATAATCTTCTAGCCGCTTCATCGTAAGCCATGGCTGCCTCTTCTGCGGTAGCAAAAGAGCCAAGCCAGAGCCGGGTTCTCTTCTTGGGCTCCCGTATCTCCGCCACCCATTTGCCCCATGTCCTCTGTCGAACGCCACGATACTCACACGTGGCATTCTGAGGGCCGCCCTTGCCCCGGGCCGGGCCTTTTTTCCAGGGCTTGAGGGGAGATTTTCTGCAGTTTTCCATGAGAGAGTGTTAGGTTATGAGTGTGGATGAGTAGAAGTGGGAATAATAGGAGTGAATGGCGCGGGATATGTATAGAGAGAGCTATAGTATGAGTGTGAGCCTATTTGATTTAAATGTTGTCACGTTTGGAGAAAGTAATTGAAGCCCCATGTGACCGTTAAAGCTCCCCTCAGTGTTTTAGTTACTACTACACTACTAATATTACCAAGTGTTCATTCTAGTGCAAGAAAGTCACATGTTTCCATATTTATTTTCAATTGGATTTTTTTTCCTCCAGTTTTTGGCTCTCTTGCCATCGTTGTTATTATTTTGATTAAATATTCGAGTTTTGACCGACTAATCCTAGGAGAGAATGATCTTCTCCCCTAATTCGCCCTCTAGGTCAACGCAGATCCTTTGTGTTCCTTTCCTCGGAAAATCAAGCGAAATTGGGAATTATAGATTCATGGTTAGGTATAGGACAAAGTAGTTCACTAGATGGGATAAGAGAAGAGAAGCTTATGAATGGAGAAATGCAGCCATGTAAACACGTGACAAGTATGATAAATCTTGATGACTTATTAGGTTGGATTACTAATGCTAATGCTATGCCACGACTCACTTACAATCCAAGGTTTCTTTAAAATTTTTGCCAAGTTTAAATTTGAATTTTAAGATAATGCCATATACATTGGTGTTTAAAAGATAGTTATTGTTTAAATCAAAATCTTGAAATACTTTACTAATAATGTGAGAATGCAAGTGAATACGAAATGAGTGTAGCTAAATAGCGTGTAATCCGAAATTTAGAATAGAAGTCACCTCGGATACCTTGGTAAAATCAGAAAAATGAAAAAAAGTAGTTGTTTTGGAGTCTAGTGTTTGTTAGTAGAGAGAGAGCACCTCTGAGAAAACATAATCACGAGTGTGCATGGATTTGATTTCACATGTTGCTACAGAATTTTCACGGCCTTCCCTCATTCCCTCCTCACCTTTTTCCCATGTATCTCTCTCTCTCTCTCTCTCTCTCTCTGCATAAATTCACTTATCTTCACTATTCTTTAGGATCATAATATTAGTAATATTTCATTCTCGGTATTAATAACTACTAATCTCCAAGTATCAATAAACTCTCAAGACAGCCTCAACATTTTCGATATTATTTGATATTCAATGCCTCAGGCCTCAGCCATCATGTATTAATTTATTTTCTAGTTTAATTATGTATAATTAAACTAAGTGTACCAAGTGATGAATAATACACAAACGAATGGTATTTTTAAGTAGTTCACGTGATAAGCCTGATTTAGATTTTCAAAAGATAGTTGAAAACATAAATATTTTCCCCAAAAAGAAAAAATCTGTAGAAACCGACAAAATTGTTAACCACGACTACGGTATCGTATGGTATTTGTATATTCCAACGTACAATCACTCACTCATCAAAGTACAAGCATCAACAGCACATAACAGAAAAACTCGCATCTTCTCTCGAATCTCGATCATACCAGAGAGAGAGGCAAGGGTATGATCGTAAATCTACCTTGTGGCGGCGACGAGCAGAAGGGATAGGAAACGCGACATAACGGAGCGAAGGAGGGAATAGACGGCGAAGGTGCCACGGAAGAGAAACTCCGTCTTCTGCAGGAACAAAGTGAGGCGACGGATCGGCGGAATGTAAAGCATAATACTTGCCGCCACTAACGCCTCCGTGAACAGCATCGAGAGCTTTTCACTTTCAGTTAAGAAGAGAGTGGAAAATTAATAGTTTTACTTTTAATGTTAGTGAAAATTGCTTGTAGATGTGTTTAATACACACACACTACGTTTTTTTATGTAAAATATATATATTTTTTAATTTATCTCTTCTTCTTTTTTGTTATTAATAAGAGTTAATAGAATCTTGTTTTAAGTTAATTATGTCTGTTAAATGTTGGATCAAACAATTATTTTAGACGCACAATTATACATATTAATCATCTCTGTATTTGTATAAAACAATCTTAACCAACACTTATTTTGAGAATGAAAGGAATATGTTGTTAGTTGTTTGGTGGGAGAAATCCTAAAAATGTCAAATTAACCATCTTAACCGGTAATTTTAAATCATTTAATTAGTAAATATGACCCAAAAAAACAGAAATTGCGAAAATAGTGCATTCCATTACCGAGATTGCAATTGACAAATTGATCAAAAAATGTGCCAAATCATCAACTGTGGAGCTCTGAGAGTAGGAGGGCATCAATTTGTGACCATATTCATTTTCGCTTGTATTTCAATCTCATGTTTTGTTTCACTAAATATTGCACGAAGTAGAGCAAAAACACGGTGGTTTGAGTAATGAGAACGAGAAAAATGGCGAAAAAACATGAAAACTAATGAGAAGTTAAACATAGAAGGAGTTGCTGGCACATTTGCCTTACTTCTGGTGAAGGATCTGTTGAGGAGAGGTTTTGGAGTAATGCACTTGCTTCTAATAGTCCACCTGATATGCTTTCTACCACCTCTTCTTCACTTGCCATTAGACACATGAGCAACTTCGTTCCTGCCAATTTCTCCTGTGAAAAACGACCAAATCTACGATGTTAACAGCGAGTTCTATGGTCAGTGATTCCATATTTTAGACAAAGTTGAACAAATACAGTTCAGTGCACCAATATGAGTCGTATGAATCATGCATGATGCAAACAGAATCGACTCTTGTGTTCTTAAGTAGATATGAATCCAATTAAAAGTACCTTTTCGGATCCTTCTCTAAGTGATTTGAGGGCGACACTTAGAAGATCGTTAGAATATGGAAATATTGATGACTTCAAATTGTATGCCACTGCGAAGAGAACCTGAATACAAGCTGCCCTAATCTCTGGCTCCACCGTTCCCTGAAAAAAGATCAGGTAGTATCAGCAAAACGGAAATTCAATATTTCTTGTAATCTGATCACAATAATAAGAGAATAACATACCCTAACAGAACGGATAATACATGGAAGAATTTTCTTAGCATATGGTTTCTTTCCTTTGTCTGATATCTTCTGGGAGGCGCTTATTAGGACATTGGCCATACAGAGTCGAAATGAGAGTCGGGCAGCTGCCTCATCTCTCCTATCTATCCCTTCGGGCTGAAAAGGAATATCGTCCTTATCACCAGTCAATTGGTTGACTACATATGCAAGTATAGAATCTCCGGAAATGTCTGTGCCTGTGATTGAAAGGCAGCTTTTTACTTTTCAGAAGCTATCGAGAACTTGAAGACGTTTAGTTCACATTTTCAAGTATGATGTATATTGTACCTTTGGTGGATCTTGGAGATTGTAGTTCTGTGCACAACATCAAAGCCAAACAGTCTATGCACCCATGTTGTGCTTTGGAAACTAAAGAAAACGTAGCAGAGATCCATCAGAATGAGGAAAGAACTCAACAGATTGATAAGTGATTACTTACTTTCATCTCCGTCCACTGACATCCATGACACGACTTTCTCTATTGCTTTCCTTATTCTGAACAAATCAGGGTGCCTATAAGTATTATCGCCTCTAACCTAATCACAGAAACAAGCAGTTGTTGAAAATTAGTGGATACCAAGCATATTTCAGCAAAGCTGAACAATTGGAATCATATACACTGGATGCTGAGGAAGACCTTACCATAAGAGACGTACAAAGGGAAAAGAGGCAAACTTTGATTTTCCACACATCCTTAGCATTAGCAGCAGATTCCAACTGAGAGGTCAAAATTGGAATAAGAACCTGCATAACCAGAAGACCAGTGAAACTAACATGAGTAGAATGATTTAATGGTAAAAGACAACCAAAACAAGAAAACCTGAACAGAACAACAATGAAAGATGTCTATCTGACTTTCTTTGTACTATACCCATTCCCCAAACAATTTTCGAAGAAAGGTTTGATTGAATGATTGCAATCCTCCTTCTAGGTTGTCTAAGCCAGTAAGATATAATTTTTAATGCACTATTCTATTGGGAGTATTATATGAATTATATTTATTATTTGGCAATAACACATCTACAAATACTAACATATCATAATGCTAGTGGATCAGTTATTTTAGGAATTTTCTTGCATGTCTTTTAACCAGAACATAAGTATTCATCTCTTGCATCAGAATGAAGGACAACTTAATTCATGTTGTTGATAGCTGCATGATCAGGTTGTATATGAAGTTGTGGCTACCTCAGGATGAATTCTCCCGCAGAGCTCCGCAGCAAGCTTCCGAACATCTTCAAATTCAGACTTACTGAAAGCCCTATATAAGATATTAAACATAAACATCAAATACTTTTCCAAAACACTAATACCTAAAAGCATTTCAAGTCTCTGGAAAACCTGTTAATCATGAAGGCCGCTATGCAGTCAGTCCCCTCAATGCTATAATTCTCGGCTCCTAACAGGACATAATAGTCAAATGAATGAAAATCACAAAATGTAAAAGAGGGAACCAAAAAATTAGCTTTGATTCTATTGGCAGATGTGGTGAGTTTGCTATTGGTTTCTGGAAGATAATTATTTGCAACGGAAAAAAAACATGCTTCAATGAAACTAAGGTTCAGAAAGTGCTTTATCATAGGGTGGGTTCACAAAATGTGAAAAACACTGTACAAATTTATTATTTAGCAACTTCTATTTTTTACACTAACCACTATATTAGATAAACCTCATCAACCAACAGTATTAGAGGTTGATGAACCTCATCAACCATAAAAGGCATAGTATCAATATATTGACTAACTCTATGGAAAGGAGAGAAAGTCATATTAAAGCAGATCAAACTCCAGACAAAAGACCTATCACAATATCAGCAGCTTTATGAGCTTCATATTGAGCTGCATCTGCGGATTGCTCCAACATTCTATCAGAACTATGTTTTATCCAAACTTTTTGTTAAACATGTCTTTAAACTATCCACTTGAAGGAACATAATGGACAAACCAATAACTAAACAAATTAATTATAACAATCATACCATGCACAGCTGAATTATGTGGAATTTCACCATAAACAAGACGAGAATTGAGGTCATCAAAAACTCTTAAAGGAAGCAATCTGATTACAAGCAGTGGGGAAAGGCGACTAAAGAGACAATGCTCATGTTTCATAGCATCACTGTTTGAATTTGTCCCTCCTTTGCGTTCTGAAAAGCACTCATCCTTACTGCTCAAGGCCAAAAAATAAAGAATAAAAACAGAGAAAATAATAAGAGATTGTGAAAGAGATTTGATATAAGGTTATTATAAGAAAATTTATTTCCTGAGAGAGAATGTAGAAGCATGGGAGGATAGCTCAAATAAATGTTTAAACAGTAACATATTCAAGGAATAGAAAATATATTTAAAATGAAGAAAAGGTTGGATGAATGGTAACTTACTCTTTCTGTTCTCTCATATACAATATAAGTTGATTAAAGACTAAATCCACAACCTCAGCCAGATATTCACTTATATGACTGAGGAACCTGACAATAACAGCATTTGATGGTTCAGCTAACATCTTGTTGATTAAAGGGCCAACCAGAACATGCCAATTTCCGACCTGAAAATTTCCATAAATGCTGAGGTGAAATAAGAATTGAAAACCAACCAAATGAAACAGCATCGCTGTTTATATCATATAGTTGAATCTATCAAGCAATTAGTGATTTATTATCACTTTAAAATGAATTTCATATAGCCAACTCACAAAAAGCGCCTTCCACTAGTCAAGATTTATTGTAGAGATGCTTCAAGCAAGTCAGTCAATATTCATTGAATAGATGCATAATCTAAAATCTCATTGAGTAGATGCATGTGTTAATATTGGAGACATGTACTGCCATCTACAGGTATCTGTTTACTCTGGGAACAGTTCAATATATCGATCACAGTTCAACTTACATGTTTAGCCCACTCTGGGAGCAACTTGAGGAGCTTATCAGGATCCAGTGTTGATCCTAAAATGCAAAGGTTAAAAGTCAACTGTCTTAAATAGGGCAATTTTTATGCTTGGAAAAGGCAGTTCTCTTATTTCTATTCTCTTTCTATTTCTGGTTGGGAATTCACAGGGAAGCAACTTCAAAAGACCACTACGTCTTAGCAGCCCCCAGTGAAAGTAGGCCAAATGATTGAAAAGTAAGTTTTGAATGATTTATGCACACCTCCATTCCTACCAGCGGGAGCACCAGAATCAGGGTTATGAGAGAGTTTGCTACACAAGACAACATAAAAACTGTTAAGTTACAGATGCAAGGAACAATACTACAGTGGAAAATAAGAAGTTGGCCTTAAAAATGAAAGAAGTGTTCTTTTAAAACCAAACCATTCGTGGAAGTACCTCAGACAGTCAAGCAGCATGCACAAGATTTCAGGTTTATCTTTCTGATTGACGAGCAAGGCTATAAGTGCAATACTTGCGGATGTCTGTATGCTCTCATGTGATGAATAACATAGGTCAACAAGCATAGGCAAAACCAAGGGAGGGTCTGCAAGAATAAATTGAAGTGTAATCATGGTACCACCGTGCCAAGACTTCATTTCACATTGAAGTGATGTTCTGCTGTAAGAATATGGAATAAACAAACAATCTCATGCTTCAATGGATAGTGAGGCATGTGTGGCTGTGTGTGTGTGTGTGTGTGAATGTGGTTGTGGGTTGGGGATTGTGAGTGTCCCTTGTGATAAAGACAAACTTTCAGGCATGTGCTGTTTTATCCAACAAAAAATGAGTTGTCAAACATTTCTGCCCTACTTTGAATACTGTTTGCCTGAAATTTCATTGAATCACTTGGCTAAATTGCTAACTAACCAATCATGGGAATCAATTTCGCTGCCTGATTTTGTATAGTCTTGTCTTCATCTCCAAGGCATTCTAACAAGTGATTTGCAACATCTTGCCTGAGAATTCAGAAAATATTATGACAAGAAAATAATCGAAAGGCTAAAAAAGAAAAAGGAGAGGAGCTTCACAGGATGTAAAACCACCAAATTGGTTACATACCATCCTGCTTGTGTTAGTGTGTCAAGTGACCCAGAAGTAGTATGGATGAGATCTGCTACAACATCAACAGCATTTTTCCGCTGTGCAACATTTTTAGAATTAATGCGCTTCAGAACCTCATTAAGGCAGTTTCTATCTGAGCATCTGTCACATAAAAGATCAACAGTTACCCTTGACTTAAAAAGGGCTTGAACTACAATAATAGATAAATAAATCAAGCAAAACCCTAGCATGTCATTAATAGATCATACATTGAGCAATATTCTGCTAGAAGCTTAACAATAGCTTTTGCTGCTGCATCTCGCTCATCCAAAAGACTAAGCAGTGTTGGGAGTAAAGCATCCATTTGTCTAACGCCGCTAAGACTTCTCTTGGATAAAGTATGATTTGTTTTGAAGATGACAGCCTTAAATATATTTATAGCTCCATCAATCATGTCCTCATTGGCACTCCGTAGCTAAAGAACATCAGTGGCACTTAATTAAGTAAAATATTCAAATGAAACAAAATCCAACTAGGCAATATATTCATTTAAGCAAGAGATGATTGCCCAAAACACAGAAGTAGAATGTCAAGGAGCTATTAATCGGTTGTCCTCTCCAGACACCGCAAATGAGGAAAGTGATTCTAATGAGAGCCAGTTTCAAATTTATTTGCTTTGAAGGTGAAAGTGAATGGAACATTTGTATAAACTATACCAGTTGTACAAGTGCAGTATGGTTCTATTCCTGATACTAGAGTTAATTCTCATACACACTCACCAGTCACCACTTTCAAGAATGATAACTACTAAAACAGTAGATATACACCAAAGGAGAAACCTTCACCTTAAAAGACAGAATAGAAGGAAAAAGTACTGTAAATCAATCTACAAGTTCATTATACTACCTGAGACATGAGAACTTGAGAAATTTGAGATCCAGATTCGGTAATTGCATTTTCGAATTGCTGGTTATCCAGTCTACCCAATAAAAGCAAAAGGCAATTCAGGAAAAAATTTATGGTCTCTGATTTGCTGCTTGTGCCCATGTTAGGTTCTTCAGCTTCGTTGTCTGCATAAAACTGTAAATGTTTGTAAGAATCTGACGGATGAATGAAGAAACAAAAGCAGCAGTCAGGATTTGCATCAACCAAGTGGGAATCTTTCAAGTTTAAAAACAAGCTACTATATTAAAGATGAATTTTACAACTTTCAGCTAGAAACCTGAGGCAGCAGATTCACAAAATGACTGCACGAATCACTAACCTTTTGGTGCCTAATGACTGCCCCAAGTATTCATATGCTACAATTGAGAGTAAAAACTTAAACATATATGCACCAAACAACTTAAAAGGTTCATTTTCCATTGTAGTTATGACTTCTGGAAAATACAACATAATTACAAGCAAACTTTTGGAGCAAAATCAATAATACATAAAACATTTACAAAAACTTGGTATCTTTCTATTAAAAAAAAAAATCATAGCCACAAAATTGCTCAACTAGACAGCCAAAAAGGATCCTATTTTAAGAAACACTGAATACCAGACAAAAAACACAAAAAAAAGGACAGCAGACTGCTACCTGAATACCAGACAAATATTGATCCAACAGTTCTTTGTGTTTCTGAGAGAATTTGAGGTCTTCTAAGCGCATGAGCATGCCATAATGTTTCCAACAAGAAGAGAGAAGCAAAGAACCAGTCTTCACCATTTGCGTTTCTGTCTTTCAAGAACAAATATAAGAAATAAGAACTGAAGGTTGAGCTATATATCCAGAAAATGTACCAAATATTCAGTATCAATAAGACCTGCCTCATCTTGAGAACAATCATACTGCAAATTCAGTTCTTGCAGCCACTTAAACACCCTCTTCAATCCTTCTGCATGCAAATAACGGCTTTTTCTGCTCCACTGGAATTTTTTTTTAGGCAAATCAGTATAAGAAATTTTCCAAAAAAATGAAGGGAAATGATAGTAACATAAAAAATAAAATAAAAAAAGAAAAGGAATGATGGTTTTTCTAGACCTGGACAAAAAACAGGAATCATGTATTACCACACTCACGCAAAATTATTAAATAAAGAGGAAATGCATAGCCAGGAAAGGAGCATATTGAGTGATTCCATCAACGGTGTTAACAATAAAGAAGGTTCAGAAGGAAAATTGAAGAGGTTTTTAACAAGGCTTCACTCCTTTTTATAATTCTCAAGAATGCAGAAGAGAAGTCAGGATTAACATTCGTTTAAAGAAGATATTAGACCCAAAACACAAGCAGGCTATGACCTATTAAATCATTATAATTCCCTAGGTAATCAAAAAGAGGAAATTTTTGTTTTCTAGACAATCGGTTTTGTTGAATTTTTGAATGTATGCCAATTTATTAACAAAGCACCGAATAACATTCGAAAACTTAGTTTTGTGGAATAAAGTAGCAAATCTAAACAAAATTTATAGCAATAATTGGTAAAAAGAAAGAGGATCATACAGCTATAAGTTTCTCCACAAGAGTTATAAGTTCATTGAGATTATTCCAAAGAAGCAACTTCAAATCAAAGCTGGAAGGAGTTTCAGATGTTTTCCTCAATGCATCATCATCTCTATCATTAGTAGCAGTGACTAACAAACTGGGAGCCTGATTTTTAGCACCAACTAAAAGTGATTTTTGCTTTTTGGTTATATTAGTGGATGCCAGATCCTTTCTGGTCAATGCTACAGTAAGTGATAAAATGAAATCAGAAGCAGCAACTGCAAGGCGAGTTGGCAGCTCAAATCCCTCCTGCATGATGCTACAATTCAGATTGTAAAATATCCAGTCAGAAGCATAAACATAAGATAACATGACTTGAGTATAATAATAATAATTATCGGCTAATTAAAAATCGGTATTCAATATCGGTCATCAGGACTACTCTAGCAAATTGACTCAGTAGTATCTAACTATCGAACGCAATGAGACATTAACAAAAACTCTATTAAACCAGGCAATTAATAACACTTAATAACGAGCCAATATAAGTAAATGCAAATTTAGAGCATATGCAATATACAAACCTCTACCTACAAGATAAAAGGGTTTGACTAAAGGCAAGTGAATTCTCTTTTTTACCTATGTACACCATTTGGTAATGTGCCATGGTAGAAGAAGAGACACAAAAATTATAAAACAAAAATATGATACAGAGCCTCAAATATATTCTTCAGCATAGTTTTGAATTTGGAACCATATCTTTTAAATGCAATTTTAATGAACAAAGTGCAGAGAGAATCCTTCCATCATATGTAACCAAAGGCATGTTGACAAGTCTGACATCATTATCTTTTCACTGATGAAGAGTACAGAATGATTGGAATAAAATGAGAACATACCTTCCATTGTGTATTATAGATAAGAGATGGGTGACACAAGAACAAAATGTCTTCAATATCATGCCATGCCTCTCCCTAATCGCTGCACAAGTAGCAAAAATTTATAAACAAACTCGTAACTAGCTCGGGGGTAATTGGAAGAGCGAACTGAAGCCAGAACCACTGTTAAGAATCTCTGTGAAAAAGGACCATCAGGGAAGGCAAAAGAAAAAAAATTGATGGAACACCGCACCTCATCAGAGAAATAACAAAGAGTTCAATTTACCACACAACATAGAAGTCAGTTCAAACAGACAATCCACTAAAATTGATTTCCATATTTTTCTCGAAAAGCAGAAATCCACTCTGGCTAAAATCAGGTCCTACCACTTCTGGCAGCTAAAAACATTTCAACTTACTGTAAAAACTAATATCCAAAATCCTGCACTACTCTATCACTTTCAACTTTATTGACTTACAAAATAGATAAAACATATAAAACAGCAAAATACTGAAACAATATGGAGGAAGCTGTATCAGAAAGAGAAAAAGTTTATCGACAACCAAGTAAAGAGAGAAAGAGTGGTAATAATAACATTACCATTAGTCATAACATTGCCTACAACATTCTCATATTCAACAAGACTGTGTCCAAGGATACACCACCCAAGAGCCACATAACGATCATCCTTTCTGCAGATGACATCTGCGAAATTTCTCAAAATGACTCCAGAAAGCATCTCATCTTGAAACAGCCAATTCAGAAGTATCATTGCCTGGTTTCCTTGTTTTGACTCTCTCTTTTTCAAAGACTGAAAATAAAGAAAGTTATAATCAATAGTTAAAAGAAACTCGCTCAACCAACTGTTACTCCCAAAAGTAACACCAATTGTTCAATTAGAGAGCAGCTTAGCTGATCGTGCAAATAAGTTGCCTAAGTTTTTCCTATTACCAATCCCTGACTCATATTTAGTAAAAGCTAAATAAGTATTTAGCAAACCCTGTCTCATATTTAGCAAAAGCTGTATCTTGGTAATCCTTATCTTCCAATTTACACGAAAAGAATGAGACACTCAGACCAAGAGAAAAAAATTCAGAAACAAGTATGCATGTTCAATCATTCTATCTCATTTACATATGCATACAAATGAACGATTCATTGAAATTTTAAAAAAAAATTACACTATATAGAAGAAAAACGTGTTACATGCTGAAGAATGGGAACGAGAACGTGGTCCAAATGCTCGCCTTTTTCCGCAGCTTCTCCTATGTACTTGTGCAAAAACCACAGCGATTGCTCCATAGAAACTTAGATACAGAAACACATAATTAATAGAGGAAGAAAAAACAGCAGCACGAAGAATAAATTGTCACATATATTGTTAGCCTTTTCTGATTGTACCATTGATGGCGGCAATTTGGGGTGGGGAATGGAGCTGAGAAATGGCGTCCTCGAGTTTCTTCGGCTTCGCGCTGAGTAGAGTCGCCATGGCCCGGCCTACTGTCACAGAAACTATTGAACCCGATTCCGAGGCCAAAGACAGTCCGATTGACGGCTGCTGCTCTTGCAGTTCCATCTTGTCACTGTGTGTGTGTGTGAGTGAGAGAGAGTTCGGGTGGTTTCTGAGGGCTGCTCTTCTCTTCCGGCGCTACCACGAAAGCAGTCGACGGCGGGAAAAAGCTCCACACGACGTCGTATCTTTGGTATCTTAATCTTAATCTTTTAATCTATATATATAAACAAGTTAGAAAATTGTTTCAACCGCGATTGTTCTTTTTACAATTTTTTATTTAGGAATAATTATTTTTTCATGTGTAGTTTTTTAATCCATTTATTCGTGATTTATAAAAACATCCGGGATTGTTTTTTTTCATGTATTATTTTTAATTCCACTTATTCGTAATTTATAAAAACATTTGCTTTTCTCTATACGTGGGTTAAATTTTGTTGATATTTTCTCTAAATCTTTTATATTTGTGATTATGAATATCAATAGACGAGATAAATGTCTTTTACTCATATTTGTATTTTCTCAATTTTCCCGAGTTGTTTCAACTGATGGTCCTTTTTGAAGTTTTTTATTTATGAATAATTATTTTTCATGTGTAGTTTTTAAATCCACATAAATTTTATTCGTAATTTATAAAAATATTGATTTTTCTGTATATCAGGTTTAAATTTTATTAATATTTTCTCTAATTTTTCAATATTTGTGATTATGAATATCTACCGTCATTGATATTTTCTCAATTTTCCCGACATTTGATCACAGTTTCGAATGTATATATCTCGATATCTTTTTATATTTTATGATATTTAAGTAAATATAAGTATCATCTATATAATCATTGATATTAAAAATATCGTTAATGTATTGAGATACCGTAATAATTGATATTAAAAATATCGATCATGTATTGAAATATTTTAAACATTATTAAATATTTATTATAATTATAAATATTTTTTAACTTTTAATTTTCATGATTACTTAGATTTTTTTCCAATATCAACATTTGATATTTCCTTCAATTCAAAATATTTATATTTCTATCGAGATTGATATATGAATTAAATATTGTTAAACATTAATAGTAAAAATATCAAGGATATATTGAAATATCATAATTGAAAATATTGAGACATTTTAAACATTAGTAAGTATTTCTTAAAAATTATAGATATTCTTAACTCTTAATTTTCATCATTTTTAGAAAATTTCCTATGTCATGTGATATTTCCTTAAAAAAATTTTTTTTTTTTTTTTTTGAGATACTTGAAATTTAAATTTCTATCAAAGACTGATAATTGAATTAAATATAGACAAATATTAAATTTTAAAAAACAATATTGTGCATTGCACACGGGCAAACAACTAGTTTAGAAAATAGCAGGGATTGGATAATTAGAAGAGTTAATTTCATTTTGCCACCCTGATTATGTTTATTTCTGCATTTTTAGCACCAACATTGTTTTCTGTTGCAAATTTGCAATTCGTAACCTAAAATATTACCTCCACCGCCGGCCATTCCGCCGTCGTGGTGCTATCTGAGAAATCGCCGTAAATGCTGCACCTTGAACAGGAACAGTTGTGGCAACAGCCACCACCACCACCATACCTCAAGCAACCTACAATTCACTCAGTTCTTCCTCAAAATTCACTCAATCAACAAAGCTTCGAGTTAAACTACCGACTAATATGCAATCAATTGGTGGAATTTACTCGTGGAAAGAATCTTCTCAAAGGCCAATCTTTCCATGCCCACGTTATCAAATTCGGGCTCCAAATAATCCCTCTTGTTTGCCACCATTTAATCAACTTCTACTCCAAGCTTCAGCTCCCGTATTGCTCGGAGCAAATATTTCATGAAACCAAGTTCAAATCTCCCACCACTTGGAGCTCAGTCATATCGTCTTTCACTCAGAATGAGCTTCCGTTTCATGGGCTTGAGTTTTTTAAGTTAATGCTGCGGAATGGTGGAATGTTTCCTGATGATCATATTTTCCCGTGTGTGACGAAAGCGTGTGGGATGATTAATGGCCAGTTTTTGGGCCAATCTGTTCATTGTCTAGCGGTGAAAACTGGATTTGATGTGAATGTATTTGTGGCGAGCTCTGTCGTTGACATGTATGCGAAATGTGGGAGTTTGGGTGATGCGAGGAAGATGTTCGATGAAATGCCAGAGAGAAATGTGGTGTCGTGGAGTGGGATGATATACGGTTACTCGCAGGTGGGGGAGGAAGAAGAGGCTTTGAGGCTTTTCAAGAGTGCGTTATGGGAGGGTCTGAATGTGAATGATTTTACATTCTCGAGTGTGATTCGTGTTTGTGGGAATTCGACACTGTTGGAACTGGGGAAGCAAATGCATGCATTATGCTTGAAAATGAACCATGATGAGAACAGCTTTGTTGGGAGTGCTTTGATCTCTATGTACTCCAAGACTGGTATGATCCAGAGTGCCTACCAAGTGTTTGATGAGGTTTTAGACAAGAACTTAGGAATGTGGAACTCAATGTTAATCGCATGCGCCCAACACGCACATACAAGTAGTGTTTTCGAGCTATTTGAAAAAATGAAAGCCACCGGAATGAAGCCAAATTTCATCACATTTTTATGCATACTCTACGCGTGCAGCCATGCCGGTTTAGTTCAGGAAGGAAAGCATTACTTTGCAATGATGAAGGACCACAGAATCGAGCCAGGAAGTCAGCATTACGCTTCAATGGTGGACTTGCTTGGCCGGGCCGGGAAGTTGCAGGAGGCCAAGAAATTAATCGAGGAAATGCCAATGCCACCAACAGAGTCCGTGTGGGGGGCTTTCTTGACTGGCTGTCGAATCCATGGAAACACAGAGCTGGCAAGCTCTGTGGCTGACAGGGTGTTCGAGCTAGGGCCAGTAAGCCCGGGCCTACACATGCTCGTATCCAATGCTTATGCAGCTGCTGGGAGATATCAAGAGGCTGCAAAGGCGAGGAAGATGCTCAGGGATCGTGGGCAGAAAAAGGAAACGGGGCTGAGCTGGGTGGAAGAGGGCAATAGGATTCACACATTTGCTGCAGGTGATAGGAGACATGAGCTATCTGTTGAGATATACAGAAAGCTGGAGGAGTTGGGACGGGATATGGAGAAGGCGGGCTATGTGGCGGATACAAGTTATGTGTTTAAAGAAGTTGGTGACGTGGAGAAGAGTGAGAGTATTAGGTATCATAGTGAGAGGTTAGCCATTGCTTTCGCGCTTGTTACATTTCCACCGGAGAGGCCTATTAGAGTTATGAAGAACCTGCGTGTGTGTGGTGATTGTCATGTTGCGATTAAGTATATTTCCAAGTGCAGTGGCAGGGTTATAACGGTCAGAGACAACAATCGGTTTCATAGGTTTGAGAATGGGGCGTGTTCTTGTGGTGATTATTGGTGATTGAACTGGAAAAACGGGTTGTCGTTCCATTGCTGGCAAAGCAAATGAAATTGAAATCTTAAATATTTGCCTTACATATGATTCTTTTGAGCAAATAAGAGTAACACTTAGACAGATTCAAGGATGAGAATAGAGATATAAATGCCAATTAGAGTATCATAGAAAGATGTTGCTTGATGAAATTCACATTATTGCTGATTCATTGTATCACATTAGTTTGTACAGGTGACAAAACCAGTTAACTAGTTGGCCTTTGTTTTCAATGGATTGAAATATTGTGTAGTTGTATTGAAATCACTATTTTCAAAAGCATGCACTATAATTTGCAAACGACGCCGTTAGGATGTTGTTGATCTCACGAGTCAACGTTCCGCTAAATCCAAACTAGTGCTTGGTTTGAATCAAATTTTAATTTTAATATGAATTATTAAATTTAAATAAATAACTTATAAATTGAACACTGTTTTACAATTCGAATCATTGTCGATTTTTCAATGGAAACTTGTAGACATGTTACACATGTATGGTCGAATTTTATATTTTTGACGTTTTACTCTATAATTTGTTCAACTTTTTTTTGAAAAAAAAACGATAGCATGAAATCGACAAATTGGATGGACCAATTTTCAAGTTAGCCAGAAATCGATTGAATTTCTAATATTAAAAAATCGTATTTAAATTGCAATTTAATAAATTTTTGTTTTATTTATTGCATTAAACTTAACCCAATCAGATATAACTTTGATTTTTTCCTAACCTTAATAATACTTACAATGTCGCCATAATTATGTACCCTTGTTTTTGTTGTAGTGTTTTTTTTTTTTCCGTGTTTGGTGAAATTTTGCAACTTAATCATTTGATTTTAAACACAACTAATAAAAGTAACCTCATAATGTATCGATCGACATGATATTCATCTTGAAAATAATTTTTTCATTTAATTTTGACTAATCTAATATCCAAAGGAAAAATAAATATAAAAATGTCCTTACGATTTACTTCAATAGTTTAAAGTTGACTTGTTTAAAATTATATTACAAATACCTTTCTATTTTCTATCTTGATGCTACCAATACACATCATGTATTGTATATAGCTGATATTAGTAAGTAAAAAAAGAAAAAGTTTATTCCTGAGTAAATAATAAGAGTGTATTTAAAATCATGTTCAGATAGTGCTACACAACAATTGTTTATTAAATATATAGAGGAGTACAAACTTATGATGACATGTTCTATTGATGTCACTATCTTTTTAAACTATTCTTTCTTAGTTTATTTAGGTTGACCTAGGTTTAGTGTAATGACTTGGTTGATACTTAATTATTAAGCATTTTTTGGAAATTCTAGAACCAAGAACTATATTATATAACTTAATTTAAATTATATCAGTCTTTCCTTAAGTGGCTAAATGATTAATTTCTCAAGTATTGTTACTTGTACATGTAGGTGTTTTTGGCCACCTAACCTATTAGATATTACCTCAATTTTGAATATTCTAACACATAAAAAATTATTTTCCAATATTTTTATACATAAACTTCAAATCAGTATTAAGTACCAATATATAATTAAAATTTGTCATGAATGATGATAACAATATCTACCTAATACCTTCCCTTATAGCTCATGAGTCATGACCTAATACTGATAGTCATTCACCTTTAAAAAAAAAAAAAAAAATTGAACAAGAAAAGTAGTATGTGAAGTGGACATATTACTAATTATTAATTCCTCAAATAGTAAAATTAAAATTATGTATATTTGGAACTTTTTTCACAACTTGGAGTAATTTTACTTGTATCTCTGATTTTGGAGCATATTTTCTTCAAATAATTTTAAGTACTTATCTTGAACAAAAAACTTACAAACCTCCAAAAAAAATAGTTTATCAAATTTAATATCCATTCCATGTGTGTGTTGATAAAAATATTAAATATGATAATTCGGCAAGAACATGATGTTGATAAATGATAGTGAAAGCATCAATATTTCCTTATCTTTTTTTTTTCTCTCCCATATTTTGAAGAGCGACATTTGTGTGCCCCCGACCCGCCCCGACCCGCTCTAACCTGCACACACACACACACACACACACACACATATATATATATATATATATATATATATATATATTCGCGCATATACTGTTGAGGTATTACAAATTTGTTATATAGGTATTACAAACATGAACTAAAGGTATTTGATACCTGAAAAGTATATGTGTGATACCTTTAGATGAAAGCTAGACTTTGGAGTTGGATTTATGTAAAAGAGGTAGGTTGTACTAGATTTTCATTTAGAGATTAGTCGAATAATCCGAGACTAATCATAGGATGTTAGCTTGTTGTGTGATATTTTGTCTTTTGGTATATCTTATACCATTCTTGTGGCTTTAATAAAAATTTCACTTTGACCGATTCAAAAAAAAAAAAAAAATTTGATACCTGAAAAGTATATGTGTGATACATTTATATTTGTAAGGTACGCGCGGCGGGTGTGGGCGCATGGGTGCGCGGCGTTAGCGCGCGGTGTGGGAGTTCAACATGGGCGTGCGCGGTTTTGAGGTATCACACATTTGTTCTATAAATATTACACATATGTGATACCTGAAGAGTATATGTGTGATACCTTTAGACTTGTGAGGTGCGCGCGGCAGGTGTGGTCGGTGTGGGCGCGCGGCGTGCGCGCAACATGGTGCATGGGCGCGCGGTTTTGAGGTATCACACATTTGTTCTATAGGTATTACAAACATGAACTAAAGGTATTTGATACTTGAAGAGTATATATGTGATACCTTTAGAACAAATGTGTAACACCAACATGTGCGCGCGCGTGGACACACGGTAAGGGCGCGTGGGTGCGGCCCACGCGCCGCATCGGTTTGGGGGCATATGATTTTTTGTCTATTTTGAATGACAATGAATCCTTCAATTTAGTCTCAAGTCATTTTCTCATGCATTGTTGTTATCTCAATAACTTTGATTGGACAAAGAAAAAGGTCTCTAAGCACCGAAAGATGCGAAGAATAATGGCATTTTTTTTGTCCTTTTTTCATTCACTAAAGTTAGATTTAAGACAATTATTAGTGGTAAGAATGTTAGCTACATAAATAAATAAATATTTCCTCCATTTTAAATCATTATCATTTTAGAATATATTTATATATAAATGTGCAAACAAATGAAACTAATCTATTGAAAGTGTAGCATGGGCATGATCTGCACAATAATTTTGAGAAATGATAGCTTTTATTTTTTTATTAATTTATCAATATCCCTCATCTTCTATGAACCAAAATCAGTTTCCAATAAACTAATCTCAGTTGAGGTTCCAACGCCTTCTTGATAATCCCACTCATAAATATTAAATTCCACTACCAATTAAAATATTATTATAGGTGTATATGGCATTGAAAAATTAATTATAAAAAAAAAAAAGAAAAAAAAAAAGGAGTATCGTTCCAAGCCAAGTGAGGTGACAACCAAGGAATGATGCCCCCACCCCCCGAAAAAAATAATAAATAAAAATTTAAATGAATAATTCCTAAAATGGGTCTATCATATTTCCTCTATACTTTGTAAGGAACAATAAGAAAATGTTCAACATCAACTAGTGTTATTATTTCAAACCATGTTATTTCTTACACGTGACATATACTAATAATATAAAGATAAAAATAAAATATTATTACGTAACCTTTTCTCAAAATAACACCACCTTGATCATTATCACTTTGACAATGAACAAAAAGAGATCAAAATAAGCATTATAGTCAAAACCATAGAATCAAAAAGAGCTTCAAATCAATACCATGAAGAAATATTTAATTTCTCCTAACTTCTTATAATCAAATTCCCATGTGACAAAAAGTTGGATGCATCAAATGATCATCCACATTCATCATCATCATCATCCCTTCTAAATCAAGTCTCATAATTCATAATCGAAGTATTTTTCTTTTTGGCAAAACATATAAGAGTATTATGACTTATATGAATATATAAACATCCACATCATTCATGGATGATCATGTGTTTCTCAAATCCAATGATATTGCGGTTCACATGCCTTAGTTGAAACCCCACTTCTCATAACCAATACAAAAGGTAAACACAAAATAGCACTATATACACAGAAAATGTGAAGGGTATTCAAGAAAGTAACAAATATTCTTAGCAAATCAAGAATTTAGCATAAAGAAGGAAATGCCATAAAAGAGATGTGGAAACGAAAACGAGATCGAATCAACATTACATCAACACTATCAGATAAGAATTCTTCCATGTATTCCTTTCCCTTATCCTGTAATGAACTTATTCCAACTTGCAAAACAACAGAGAAAGACTATTTCTTAAGTGCATCAACTAGCTAGTAGAGTCCACCTGTTTCCCCACTTACATGAAGAATCGATGCAACGCTAAGACGACCAAGAAAGACATCTTTTAGGCCTTGCAAGAACATGGTCTTAAAGATACAAGTTGTAGTAACCTAGTACTCAAAACTTATAGTGTTAAATGACTAGATATACGCCTACGAAGCTAGAAAGATATATATTTCAGTAATTGAGAACAGTTTTTTTCCTAAACCGGGCTTTTCTTCAATCATCCCAGTGCCTGCTCATTCTTTGCAATACCTAGTTTTAAAGAATGAATAAAAATAGCAAAAGAACTAGTGTTACTTCGACCTTTTCATGGCACTATGCTGCCTTCTTTACTAAAGAGCTTGCAACGAACAAAACCCAGAAATATAAAGCTGCAAACTTCATCAAAATCTCATCAACTGGACCTAAAGATTTAGTAGAAAGATTATGATCTTACTGGGCCATCAACTGATCAAGCTGCATTTGCTCAAGCCATGCACCTAAAACAGTTTGGTCAACTTGTTCGATTTGGTTATTCGTATTTGTACCATCTCCAGACGAGCCAGTACCTGAAGTGCCAGCAAAACGATGGGCCGATTTTTCCTTCACATCTTGTGGAGATTCTTTGACTAGTGACTGAACCCATGATAAATCTGGCTCCTCCCCGTTGTTGAGAATCTCGAAAGACGACGATCTCTTGAGCTTACCTAAGTCATCGGCACTAACGGCCCACTCGGGTGGCCCATTAGGGTGGCCCCACTTCGACCAAGGCTCGTCCAACGAGGCAACAGCGGCCGCAGCATTAGAGCCAAGATCACATGAACTTAGGCTTCGAAATTGTTTTTCGTGTCGAGCTAGCATCGACATTCTAGCACTCATTGGTGAGATGGGCTCCACAGCTCGAGGTGACATTCTCCCGGACGATGGAACGCCAAACGGGTTCTGCATTAGAGAGTGATCGACGTTTCTCGGCGAAAATGTCGTCTTGATTGGAGAGAGCATGCTCTGTTGCTGCTGCTGGAACTGGTTAAGGATCGCAGACTTGTGTGTAGGCGAGAAAACGGCTGAAGCCAAAGATTGATCGGAGTATCGAGGAGACGAGCTCTCTGCAGAAAAAATATCCTCCAAATTCGAAGGTGTTAGAGTTTTAGGACGAATGGACCGATTCATCATATTAGTATTAATACTCGGTTGTGACAGAAGCTGCTGCTGGATATCCATATCGGCAAACATACTCAAGTCTTCAAGGGGGTGAATATCTCTAGCATTCAGAGACGAACGCAAACGGCTCGACTGGAGGTTGCTTCCAGGCAAATGCAATGCCGGAACATTCTGTTGGGACGGCCAAACCGCGTTCGAAATGCCGTTGCCCGATGGCGACATGGGCGGAGTGAATGAAGACGGTGAGCCGGGCATGAGGCTCATCACGGCGGCGAAATCCATGGCGTTGGCAGTCGAGCGAGGAGATGGAACGGCGGAGCCGGTCGAGACGTACAAGGGTCGAAGCTCCTCTTGCGTGTGAGCGAAGAAACAAACTCGTCTATTGCAACTAGTGCCATCTTTGCATAGACGGGTCCGGTACTGAGCAGGGTGAAGCCAGCACTCGAAAACCCCGTGAGCATATTCACACATGTCGCCTCTACGACAAGCCCCCTTACGGAAATCCGGACATGGCACACAGCTGTAATGATACTTTCTCGGGTCCCGCCTTCGAGCGTTCTCGCCAGGGTGGACAAAGGGGCACTCGGTCCAGTCGTGCGAGTAGGCACGAGAGCAGGGTCGGACTTTGAACGAAAACATTCTAAACTCATCTGTTGAGTAAATGCTATTCTTAATGTCGGGTAGAGACGGGTCCACAGGGTACTCTTTCCTTTCCGGACCGGACAATACAAAAGCACCGTTCGACTTCACATCCTTTGGAGATCCATTTGCATGAGATGGAGAATTTGGATTCGAAGAGTCCATTGTGAGCATCATTTGAAGGGAATATTTCATGCCTGGAAACTTGGGAGAGACGACGATAACATCGAAAGGACGACGGCCATTAGCATCGGTTAGACTCGGGTCCGCACCGGCTGCCAAGAGCAGTCTCACAATGTCGACAGCGTTGACCGATCCACTGGATGCCGCACAGTGAAGTGCGGTGGTCTTGTCCGCACCACAGTTTCGGTTCACGTCGACTTCCGGGAACGAGACGATCAGTTTCAGAACATCGAGGCTGCCATAAGTGGCGGCAACCATCAGCGGAGTCAAATGCTGGAGAACCATTTGACTTGAGCCCTTTTGTCGACCATACCATCGTCCAACCTCATCGAGACTCGGTGGCTCACTATCTATATACTTTTTGAATCCATCTAGATCATTGTTGGCAGCAAGTTCAAGCAAGCTTGTGAAAGCATCTTCGGTGTCAATTTTCAAATGATGAGCACTCATGATTGCAGCTCGTCTATCGTAGAACAGAATGAGAATAAAACCGGATTAACAAGCATGTGGTCCTGTCTTGGAAATCCAACTGGATGAGACAACGAAACGAGCAAGAGCAAATTAGCATCAGAGATTGACTCAAAAGTCTCATACCAATCATAAACTCATTCGAAGCATATGTACAAGTGAAAGACTGCTCTTTTATTCTAAATTAGAAACAAATCAAAGTTTATTCATTGATGGTAAAGAAGTGGTCTTACTACCAATTTTGCAAATCCAACATTTGATAATTTAACGATCAAAACAACCAAATAATTTTCGAAAGGCGAATATTAGCATCTACTCATCAATCTAGCAAAGAAAACATCGTGCAATCATGTGGCTGAAACAATAAAAAGGTTAATTCATTCTTTTTCTGGCATCAATAAGACCCCCCCCCCCCCCAAAAAAAAAAGTGATCTTCATGACTGCATAATAGAAAATCAAGAACTCAATAACATTTTTTAGCAATACAATTTACAAAAGGCTAATTTTCCAAATTATTATTAAATAAGAAAAACAGAACAGAAAATCAGATACCCATTTTATCAGCCAAACCCCAAAACAGAAAAACAAAAATAAAATTAAAAGAAAACAACAACACTCATAGCTCTTGTAGTCTAGTATCATGCATGCCCATAAACTCAAAACTCAAATTCAATTAATATATGTACTTCAATCACTCTATTACAACATAAAATTAGTTAAAAACAACCAAAATCGAAACTTTAGAAGGCAAGGTGCATACACCAATACATAGACATACAGTAGATGTATTCTTACATAAAAATACACACAGTTCTCACACACAGAAAGAAAAACAACAAGCAAAAAGGCAATATTTCATACCATCTAATATGAAAATTAAATAAAACGAGGTTAGACTTAGCCCCCCATAAGCAGCAGCAAAAGCTTCATTCTTGAATATGTATACACACTTGGAATCAACTGCATATATGCATAGAAGGGTTTAACACATGTAGGCAGGTGTACTTACAGATCTAGAGAGAGAAAGTGAGTGAGAGAATGAGGAAGCTGTGACAACAAGAAGAGGGAGCTTCTTCTTCTCCTGTCTTTTTTTTTCTTCGCCATCTCCTATGTTAATGCTTTTGTTTACTCTCTCTCTCTCTCTCTCTCTCTCTCCTCTTTCTTTTCTCTGTCTACGTAATAAATCCAGAAGTATTCTCACACCAATACTTGGGTTTCCATAGAAAAGTAATTAAATACTACTATGATAAATTGAAGTAAGTTCACATTTTTTTTTATAATCATCAGCTTTTATTTAATGTTATTTATAAGCATATAAAAGTTCTTTAATTATAGGTAGTGGAGTAAATGTATTTTTAAATAAAAAGAATAATAGTGATATGTTTATTTTCTGTAATCACATGCAGCCTGGTGTCCTCACTTTCCATGGAGTGCACCAATCAAATGATAGCCAGTTTTTTGCCTTGGAAATAAAAAATTTAATTGCCAATTTTTCTTTACAAGAGAATAAGAATGGAACTTTTTTTGCTACAATTCATTTGTCACCAAATTCCATTAAAGTAACAAAATGAATTTTGTATTTTTCTTATTAAGTGAAAATACTTTTGAGTTTTACTAGTTAACATGTTAACAGCAAGGTATATTGACAGGTAATTTTAATTTTGCATATTATCATTACTTGGTTTTTGAGTAATTGAAATGATGATCAAATTTTTTGTGTTATATTGGATTGGATAATGATTTACGAACAAACATATGATTTTAACATGTAGATATTTTATCCCGTTTGTAAATATGATTTAAGTAAATAGTGATTAGACTATCAATAATAAATTGATATATGCAATTCATCAAAAACAATGTGTTTCTCTTTTAGGTTGAGTTATTTGTGGTGATTTATTATTAGTATTTCATTCTCTATATTTACTACGTTTATTTTGTTTTATTTGTTGTTTTATAAAATATAATTAATTTTATTTGTCACTTTCATGTTCACAAGAAGCATTAAAATAATTATTTCAAAATTTACTCATAAATTGATTTTATTTTTGGTTATCTCTTCATGAGTTTTATCTGTGAAACAAAGGTGATGTAATTAATTTATTTGTGAAACAAAGGTGATGTAGGTAATTTACATATATCATTGTATTTATTAAATACTTACTTGATTTGTGTGAAATGGTACTAAACATCAGGTAGTACGAATATATAATATTTGTTTGAACTGATAATATAAGACTCAATATATGGTTATAGAAGACTCAATTTACATTGATAATACTAATTTTAGAAGTCATCTTCCATGTGTCTGAAAATTTATACCCAATTTTGTAACAAATATAAGGTAATTATTATAGTGTACCGAATATATAGTCTAAAGATACCAAATTTGAATAACCTAGATATTAAGGAATTTGATCTAAATAATATAATTTTTTGGTTTGGTTGTCTGTTGTAATGTCTGATACGAGAGTTTCAGTAGCCATATTTAAAAAAAGTTAACCACATAAGTAGTCATTCAGATGAATGTGGTTGCAAAATTTTCAATTTTTTGTGTATGAAATTGTAAAAATTAAAATATATACCAATTAAATTGTAAAATGGAGAATGGCTCGTGAATTTCTTTTAATTAATTTTTTTAATATAATCATTATTGGTATTATCATGATCATCATTTTAAGAACACACCTTATGATGATAGTCACATGATTTAATTCAAATTATTGATTGTTTAATGTTGTTTTGAAAAGGTAGAATACCATTTAATATGTATAATCTTTATCTTTTATATATACTAAAAGAATAGCCAATAAAGAACACGTATTGTGTTGAGGTGAATCTAATTTCCTGATCAAAGTTATTATATAGGAGTATTTTTTATTTTAATTAATTCACATGAGAAATCAATATTTTTTCTATCAATATTATCTGTAACTATTCATTTCCCAAAAATGACGACACTTTATTTTAACATCATGAATGCATGACAAATTCATAATCATACTAAAACTAAATTATTTATGAAATTAATCTAAAAGTCCAGGCATGGAAATTTTTATAATCATATTAATGTTATTAATAAAAAATATATTTTTAGTAATTCAATTTATTTTTTCTAGTTATGTGTATGACTATTTATATTGCTTAATATTTAATAAACATAATTAAAATATAATACTAAAACAAAAATCATGTACATAAAAATAAGATATGTAAAAAATTGAAAA